>OY740782.1:49867874-51067874 GCA_963514005.1 Raja brachyura
TGTGTCTATTAAAGAGTTCCCACGGTAGACGCACGAATCACTAAACTTAACGCACGGGCCACTACGATATAACTTTGAGTTTAAATGTTTCAATTTTAAACTTGACCACGAAATTTGACTCGTGGAAAAAGTCAAACATGTTTGACTTTTTTCACGAGTTCACAAGTTTCACAGGTACCTGCCGTTAACGCCACGAGTGGACAAGTTGATCGCGCGAGTTCCGACGTTCCCACTACGTTGGCTGTACGTGATCACCACGAGTGAAAACTCGGGGTCACTCGTGGCCAACTCGCACCGTGAGACAGGGGTTTAAATGATTTTATCTTATCAAGTCCTATTTTATTCAATTTTTTCTTTCAACTATCTAGTACTGATCAAGTCTTTTTGTTATGGAAGAGGAAGGGTTTAGTAGCTTTTCGTGATTTATTCTTGCAGGGTTCTTTATGTCTTTCGAACAACTCTACGATAAATATAACTTACCAAATTCACATTTTGGACATGTTTCATGTCCCATGTTTTGTATTTACTCTGGGAATCACTAACAGATTGGTCTCTGAAGATCTTATCGGTCTAGAAGACTTATATAGTGGAAGCATGTCAGTGATATACTTTGGCCCTAAACCTTGTAGTGATTTATAGGTGAGCAGCAAGATTTTAAAATCAATTCTCTGACACACAGGGATTTAAGAATTGGTGTAATGTGTTCAAATTTTTTGGTCTTTGTTAGAACTCTAGCAACAGCATTCTGAACTAGCTGTAGCTGCCTGACAGTTTTTTTCGGAAGATCTGCAAGGAGACCGTTAAAATAATCTAGCCTACTAGTAATAAAGGCATGTACAGGTTTTTCTAAGTCTTTAGCTGACATGAGTCCTCTTAGTCTTGCTACGTTTTTGAGGTGATAGTAGGCCAATTTTGTTACTGATTTGATGTGATACCACATCAAACAAAAATTTTGGAAAATGTTTTACAGTTGAACCCATATCAGAAAGGATTAATAACGACTATTTATGAGTTGATTTTGAAATTACAAATAGATACATTTGATAAAATTAAGAATAACTGGGAAAGAGAACTCCAAACTTCTTTATCCATAGAGAAATGGGAGAGGATTCTTCAATTAGTCAATACCTCTTCAATGTGTGCAAGACATGCTTTGATCCTATTCAACGTGGTTCACAGAGCTCATGTGTCAAAGTATAAGTTGGCTTGTTTTTATGGTCATATAAACCCTACCTGTGACAGATGTAACTCTGAAGTGACCTCACTGACTCATATGTTTTGGACCTGCCCACTTTTGGAAAAGTATTGGAAAGACATTTTTGATACTATTTCTGTAGTCTTATGTATTGATTTACAACCACATCCTATTACTGCAATTTTTGGGCTAGCAATGTTAGATTCTATTCATTTGGCTCGCTCCGCCCATCGGCTGATTGCTTTTACCACATTAATTGCCAGAAGATCTATCTTATTTAAATGGAAAGACTCCAACCCTCCGACCACACTCCAGTGGTATTCTGAAACAATATGTTTAAATTTAGAAAAAATTAGGAGTGACATTGTTGAACCCTTGGTTAAATTTGAAAAGACTTGGGGAACATTTATTGAACACTTCCATACAATATAAATTGCTCCCTCTTTATCCGTTATAAAAACTATTTCACTTCTATATGGTGGAACGGACTTGACGTCATACAAATTGTTGAAACTTTTAGTTCAGATTTTTTTTTGCTTTGTTTAGTTTTTATTTATTTATTTTATTTTTATTTTATTATTATTAACTTTTTTTTATTGTATTTTATTTTTTTAAGTTTCTGGGGGTTTGCTTTTTCCTTTCTTCTTTTTCTTTTTGTCTTTTTATTTTTGTATTTTTTTCTACATTTCCAAGTTTTCTTTTAAAGATTTTTTTTCTTGTTTTTTTTAAAAACGTTTTATTTTTGTTTTCTTTGGAAAAAAACCCAATAAAAATATTTTAAAAGAAAGAACGAAAGATTCAGTGTATTGCTTGTTCGAGATGTATGAAAATGAAATCCTAATGAAAAAAACAGACACAAACCCTGAAAAATAGTAATTTTCAACTTCATGATCATTATTACTTCCATTCAAAACATTGGGCGGCCTTTGTAGTCCTTTGCTTCAATCTATTGGGACAGGAACCCAACAAATTACTTGCACTCTCCGAAGCTTTCCTCTCTCCTCCGCCCAACCCCCACTCCCTATATACAAGAGCAAGTGGGACCCATTAGGCCCCGTTCCCCCAACGCACTATACCACCACTCACTGAACTGGCCTGAACTACCTTCTGTGGCAGAGAATTCTAAATATATGAGATATAACTGATGACAAATCAGGGATTTCCTTTATTGGTAATGAAACAGTCTTATAAACAAACAAATGTTGATATCAAATGTCATGCACCATGGTGCATAATCAAATTTTAAGACCAGATAAAATGTTAAATTTTCAATAACAAATCTTTTACAAATAAAAAACTTTTATATAATCAGATTAAATTGAATTTTAACATTTCCACTACCATACCACAATGAGGTTCGTAAAACAGACTTTTAAATGAACTTAAACTTCATACTGGAATGACAGAATATCACGTGCTGCTGTTTACATACCTTTTTTTTCTCAATGAGTCAATAAAAAATAAATGAGTCAGCAAAGGCGATTAACTAAGACTACCTACGACTACGTATGACCCCACTACGACCAAACCTACGACTACAAAAGTATCAATTTTCTCCATGGCGACCAATTTTCATCATTTTGAAAATTTTTCGGCGACCATACTGAGGCCAGGACTAGTTCCCCGACTGCGGGAACTCCTCCCGACCATTAAGGAGACCACCCGCGACCATGTGGCGACCTTGTGGCGAGCGAAGAGTCTCCTGCACTCGCCAAAGAAGTCGCCTAAGTGGGACAGGCCTTTTACATTACCCCACGAGTCACTGCCTGCAATTCTGAAAGGGAACTGTTCATTCCTACTCTTTGTTTCCTGTCTACCACCAATTTTCTATCCATGTTAGTACCCTACCCCCAATACCATGTGCTCTAATTTTGCCCACTAATCTCCTGTGTGGGACCTTATCAAATGTTTTATGAAAGTCCAGGTACATTACATCTCCCTTGTCCATTATCCTAGTTACATCCTCAAACAAGTCCAGAAGATTTATCAAGCATGACTTCCCCTTCCTAAATCCATGCGGACTCAGATCGATCCTGTTACTGCTATCCAAATGCTATTTCATCTTTTATAATTGACTCCAGCATCTTCCCCATCACCGATGTCAGGCTAACTATTCTATAATTCCCTGTTTTCTCTCTCCCACCTTTCTTAAAAAGTGGAATAACATTAGCTACCCTACAATCCACAGGAACTGGTCCTGAATTTATAGAACACTGGAAAGTGATCACCAATGTGTCCACAATTTCGAGAGCCACTTCCTTAAGTACCCTGGGATGCAGACCCTCAAGCCCTGGGGATTTATCAGCCTTCAGTCCCATCAGTCTACCCAACACCATTTCAGGCCTAATGTGAATTTCCTTCAGATCCTCTGTCACCCTCTGTCCTCTGACCACTAGTACATCTGGGAGATTGTTTGAGTCTTCCTTAGGAAAGACAGATCCAAAGTACCTGTTCAACTCAGCTGCCATTTCGTCCACCATAATAAATTCACCTGTTTCAGTCTTCAAGGGTCCAACTTTTGTCTGAACTAATGTTTTCTTCTTCACATATCTAAAGAAGCTTTTACTATCCTCCTTTATATTCCACCTAGCTTACCTTCGTACCTCATCTTTTCTCTCAGTATTGCCTTTTTAGTTATCTTCTGTTGCTCTTTAAAAGTTTGCCAATCCTCTGACTTCCCGCTCATCTTTGCTATGTTATACTTCTTCTCTTTTATTTTTACACTGTCCCTGACTTCCCTTGTCAGCCACAGTTACCCCTTACTCCCCTTGGAACCTTTCTTCATCTTTGGAATGAACTGATACTACGCCTTCTGAATTATTCCCAGAAATACCTGCTATTGTTGCTCCATTGTCATCCCTGCTAGGGTACCTTTCCAGTCATCTTTGGCCAGCTCCTCCTTCATGGCTCTATAGGTCCTCTTTGTTTAATTGTCATACTGACACTACCAATTTTCCCTGCTCCCTCTCAAATTGTAGATTAAAACTTGTCATATTTTATAAGATACAATTAAAATTTCGTTTGCAGCAGGATTGCTACTTTTCAGACAGCACAAGGTGAAAAGAAAAAATACCATGTAAAGACATGACATTAGTACAAAAACATGACATTAGTACAAAAACACAATTTCATTTTGGAGTCACGTGAGTGACTTCGTGAAGAACCCGCCAGCACGCATGCGCGACATATCGTCGCTCGCATTTGCAGTCGACGGCCTGGAGGTGGAGCGCGGCTCACCACCAGCCCTTCATAAGGGCCACTCAGGTAAATATAGACAACCTTGAGCTGGTTGTTCCTGTTTTGAGTATATTTTTTCTCCAACAGGGACATGGACAAGAGGAGTACGGGCCGCAGGACATCCGGAAGGAGTTGCCGGCCACCTATCCCGGAGCTCCCTTCTACAGCACCCGTTGGACGGGCCGGGAAAAAGGCGCGCAAATCGGGGAGCCCTGTAGTCACAGGACCCGAATCACCGACACAGCTGAGCACTAGCGGGGTTCCCGCAGAGCAAGAAGTCGGTACAGCGCCGGAGCAGGTAGACCCTGACTCCATTTCATTATCGCCAACAGGATCGTTGGCAGAGACGAGCAAATGGGGTTCACGTGCTGCTGCACGGCCCTTCTCCCTGAGCCCTCATGGAGGAGCCAGGGATAGAGCTCGACAACCTAGCCCTTTTCGGGCTGAGGTTTCACCAGGAGCCGCAAGATTGCGGCCTGGTGAATCAGCGAGACCCGAGTCCACTGGCAGACCAGCAAGGGCCAGTGGAGACTCACCACCTAGTTGGACCAGGAGGAGTCACACAGGTGGAGTCTCGCCACGGTCACCGCTTCCCCCGCTGGGGGCGGGACGGGACCGTACGCCGTCTGGGTCCAGGAAAAGGACAGTCGGCAAGCCCACGCGGATGTCGGGTCACCACGCTGCGGCGTTGGGTGCCGACTTCTCACCGCATATGCCCTCAGAGGCAGCCGGATTTAGCTCAGCCAAAAGAAGGCGTATGAGCAGATCCGCGCGGGAGTCGTTCAGTTTCGCTGAGGCGGCTGGTAGCGACTTATCGTCACGGCACCGATATTACCTCGACGAGGTACGGGCCGATGATAGGAGCCTCAGAAGTTCCTTCGGGCATGAGGACTCTGACCGCCCATTCACGCACGATGAAGGGCGCATAGATCGGATGGAGAGGATTTTGGAACAAGTCCTGCAAAATCAAAGGCGGGAAACACACAGTTCCAGGGGACTCATGGATATATCCCCATCATCCATGGATAGCATGAGGCCAGAAGAGGAGGAGATCTTGGTACATGCTCCAGTAGCACCTGAGGTTCCCCAGGAAGAGCTCCTGGACATGGCAGCCAAGTTTGGATTACCAGTATCATCGGGACAACCCCTCAGATTTCCTCACCAACCATCAGCTACAGGAGGAGGTCCTTGCGAAGGCCATGGATAGACACAAGGCACCGGGTAATTGCAACTCGCTCAATGTGCCTATTGTGAACATGCCAATTTGGGGCAATATCAGCCCGGGCATTAGAGCTCAGGAAGTAAAATTGCAAAGAATCCTGAAATTACTCACATCTGGGATTACCGCATTTGCGAGGTCGGTGGATGGAGTGGACTTGAACACCGAACAGGAGGATGCTCTGGCGCTACTTTGCAATACGCAATATGAGATCAATGCTTTTAGGAAAAGCATCATCAAGCCTACATTAAACCCCAAATTTGCGGGGCTATGCAGAGCACCTCCAACACCACCACCAAGACAGCTATTCGGAGAAGACCTCCCGAAGCAGGTCAAAGATTTAGATGACCATGCCAAGACAGTGGGTCTTATGAGGTCACACACCTTGACCAGACAAACGGCCAAGAAAACACCTTTTTTCAGGCCATGAGGTCAAACCGAAAGGCCAGCAAGGACCTACGTTCCGGCGCCTCCTCTATACCAACAGCCTCAACAGCCCAGGCCTTTTTTAGGGCTAGGCCCTCAACGGCCAGCATGGAAAATGCGGTTTCCACATTACCAGCACAACCCAGCACCTCCACGTCCCACCAAACACGTCAGGGACCACCGAGAACCATGAAGGTAAGGCGGTCTGGGTTCCATGCACTTGCATGTCTAACTTCACATGTTGGGGGTAGACTACGGGGATTTAAGGAGGCATGGGAAACCATCACCTCAGATGAGTTTATCTTACAAAGTATTCAGGGCTATGAGATTGAGTTCATAAATGGCCAAATTCCTCCACCTCAGCATGTGCCGAATCGCAAATTTGCACTTTCCAGGAAGGAAACAGCAGTAGGCTATGCTGAAATCTTGAGACTACAAGAGAAAGGTGTGATAGAAAGAACTACACATGAACCAATTGAATTTGTATCTAATATATTTACAAAAACCAAAAAAGATGGTGGATGTCGGGTCATTATAGATCTAACCCATTTGAATACCTTTGTAAAATATACCCAATTCAAAATGGACACGTTCGAAACAGCCAAATCTTTGATTTCTGAGGGCTGCTTCATGGCATGCATTGATTTAAAAGATGCATACTATTCAGTATCCATTCAGAAACATCACAGGAAGTTCTTGAAATTTACCTGGATGGATCAACTTTGGCAATACAAAGCTTTGCCCAATGGGCTTACCACAGCCCCCAGACTGTTTACTAAATTACTCAAGCCAGTGCTAGCAACACTGAGGAGGCAAAATCATACGGTCATGGCTTATCTGGATGATATCCTAATTATTGGGCATACACTGGAATCAGCGAAATTGGCAGTTTCAGCCACTGTGGAAATATTTCAAAAAATGGGATTTATTATCCATCCAGATAAATCAAAGTTCTGTCCTTCACAGATCATGGACTATGTGGGGTTCACGGTAGATTCCAATCGCATGATTGCCACCATACCAACTAACAAAGTTGGGGATGTCTTTGAAGCATGCAAGAACCTGGTCTGCGCCAGTATACCATCAATCAGACAAACTGCTAAGGTAATTGGAAATATCGTAGCAGTTTTTCCAGCTGCTCAATTCGGACCTTTACATTATCAAAATTTACAAAGATCCAAGATTTCAGCGTTAATATTGAATGCTGGACATTTTGATAGACCTATGCAGCTGCCATTTAAGGTAAAAATTGAGTTACAATGGTGGATTGACAATATCCATAACTCATTCAAACCCATCATTGTGCCTCGTCCGGTGGTATACTTACAAACAGACGCAAGCTCCCATGGATGGGGAGCTACGGACAACAACACTAGTTGTGGGGGCAGATGGGACTCACTTGAATCTACACTTTTGTTAGCACAAGGGATAAACTATTTGGAGATGCTAGGAGCATTCCACGGACTTAGAGCTTATTGTTCAAACATTACTGACACTCATGTCCGTCTCCAAATAGACAACACCACTGCGGTGGCATATCTAAATCATATGGGCGGTACCAGGTCAATTTCATGTGATGAATTGGCAAATACAATTTGGCTCTGGTGCATACAACGGAATATTTGGATTTCAGCTACCTATTTACCAGGTAAGCTCAACACAGTGGCGGACACCAGGTCACGGAAATTTAATGACAACATCGAGTGGATGTTGAATCCCCAAATATTCGCCAAAATTACAGCCAAATTTGGTAAACCGGATATTGACCTTTTTGCATCACGGTTGAACCATCAGGTACCAACATACGTATCATGGGAACCAGATCCTGGGGCAATGGCGATAGACGCTTTCTCGCTAGATTGGGGGAAATGGTTTTTCTATGCATTTCCTCCATTTTGCCTCATCAGTCGGGTATTGCGGAAAATCCAGCTAGATGCTGCTAATGGCATTCTTATCATACCCGACTGGCCTACTCAGTCATGGTATCCGGTGGTCCTTGGTATGATCAGTCAACCATGGGTCCTCTTAGAGGGTTGCCCACAATTGGTGACGAACCCTGTTAAAGGGGAACCACATCCCTGCCATAGTCACTTGAATTTATTGGCTTGCAGGATTTGAACAGACCATTACTGCAGTATGGTCTCTCATCAAGGACTATGGATACCATGGGAGCATCATGCAGGGAGTCCACAAGACGGCAATATTTATCGCACATCAGAAAATGGGAAACCTACTGCGGCCGCTTGGACATTGCATATGACTCCGTTTCAATCACAGATCTGCTGGAATTCCTTGCGGGGTTACACCATAACGAACACCTCAGCTACAGTGCCATCAATAGCGCCAGGAGTGCACTATCACCCTACCTCAATATTGAGGTAGGATCCAATAAACTGGTGTCCAAACTGATGCGGGGAATATTTAATTCCAACCCGCCAAGACCCCGTTACAACATCACCTGGGACATTGGGAAAGTACTGACCCTACTCAGGACGTGGTCGCCCATGGCTGGGCTTGAATTGGACAAACTCACCCTGAAGCTGGTGATGTTATTGGCACTTACTTCGGCACAAAGGGTACAGACTCTTCACAAGGTCAAGATTGACAGAATGATCTCTACCCCAGAAAAGGTTATTTTCTTCGTTGATGAATTGCTTAAGCAACATAGACCTGGATTCACAGGGCTACAGCTGGTGTTTCCAGCATACCCCGCTGATGCTAGGCTATGTTTAGCCACCCATATCCGCCACTATATTAGAGTGACGTGGAAATTAAGGGGAATGGAGCAATACCTGCTAATCAGCCACAAAAAACCTCACCATAGAGTGACGGTACAGACAATCTCCAGATGGCTCAGGATCGTTTTGAACGAAGCAGGTATTGATACTAATGTTTTTAAATCCCATTCCACCAGGGCTGCATCAACGTCGGCGGCAAAGGTCATGGAGGTGCCCATGGACCATATTCTTGCCACAGCGGGATGGGCTAGTGAAGCCACCTTTCAGCGGTTTTATAATAAACCTGTTACCGCTCCTGGAATGTTCGCAGAAGCCGTGCTGAATGCAGGCCGAGAACATACGACTACTCCCCAATGAGGGTTTTTTCTTTTTTGTTATTATTAATAAATATTATTATTTTTCAGAATAAGCAGTCTGAAAATTTGATTACTCCTGTCCATCCTTACAGTGGCGAGTGTGACAGCATGGACGTTGTCCAGGGCATGAAATCACAGAGCTTTGAAGTCTTCACGAAGTCACTCACATGACTCCGAAATGAAATAGTAAGATTAAACGAGAACTTACCAGTTTGAAGTTTGATCTTTATTTTATGAGGAGTTGCGATGAGGGATTTCGTGCCCTCCGCTCCCAACCCTCGATCATAAAGTCAACTGGTAACTAGAGTCTCTTCAATCTTACTATAACAAGTCATTTCTTTGGTTGTTGGTTCTGTGATTCCACACCGCTGCTTTGAAGAATGTCGCACATGCGTGCTGGCGGGTTCTTCACGAAATCCCTCATCGCAACTCCTCATAAAATAAAGATCAAACTTCAAACTGGTAAGTTCTCGTTTAATCTTACTATTAAAAACAAGTCTATGGTTGCGCAAAAGATGGTCCGTTGTGTTACCTTACTGAGTTAGAATTAGGGATGTGCAGGTGGGTTCAAGAAACTGATGGGTGGACAAAAATAGCTATTTCTGAAACTGAAGTTGTAGGATTGCAGCCTTCTGTACCTCCTGCCTGATGGCAGCAGCGAGAAGGTATGGCCTGGATTATGGGGATCCTTGATGACGCTTTCAGTTTATATTAGTTTATTACTGTCACAATAACCAAGGTACAGTGAAAAACTTTTTGAGGTGCTATCCAGCCAGTGGAAAGCCTATACATGATTACAATCAGGCCGTCGCAGTGCACAAATAGAGGATAAAGGGAATAACACTTAGTGCAAGATAAAGTCCAGTAAAGTCCTATTAAAGATAGTCCGCGGATCTCCAATGAGGTAGATGGTAGGTCAGGACCACTCTAGTTTGTGATAAGATAGTTCAGTTGTCTTATACTGCAAGAGCTGGGAAGAAACGGAGTCTGGAGGTACTGTATGTGTTTTCGCATTACTCTACCTCTTGCCTGATGGGAGAGAAGAGAAGAGGGAGTGATCAGAGGGAGACTCATCCTTGATTATGGTGGTGGTCCCGCTGAGGCAGCATGAAGTGTAGATGGAGTCAATGGAATGCAGGTCTAGGTTACGTCCACAATTCTCTGGAATTTCTTGCGGTCTTGGATAGACTGTTCCCAAACCATGCTATGATACATCCCAATAAAATGCTTCCTGTAGTACATCTGTAGAATCTGGTGAGAGTGTTGGGGATATGCTGAACTTCCTAAGCCTTCTAAGGAAGACTTCTTTGGAGCACACGGTGAAAATCCATGCAGTCACGGGGAGAATGTACAAACACCGTACAGACAGGATCCATAGTCAGAATCAGGTACAGCACCAGAGACCTGGGTTCGATCTTGACTACAGGTGCTGTCTGTTTGGAGTTTGCACATTCTCCCTGTGACTGCATGGGTATTCTTAGGGTGCTCCAGTTTCCTCCCACCAGGTTAGAACTGCATTCTAGCTGATGAGGATTGTTCAGTGGTCTGATAACAGCTGTGAAGAAATTGCTTCTGTATCTTTTCCCTGATGGGAGAAGAGGGAGTGACCGGGGTGAGATTGGTCATTCATTATGCTGTTGGCATTACTGAGGCAGCATAATGTGATGTCACGGCAGTGGCATATTCATTCAGGTTGGTTGCTGATTCCCTGAATTTAGACCAGTCCACTAACTCACAGCAGTCGCATAGGATGTCATCTGTTTCCGCGAACCAGCACTGAAAAACTTTCTGTACCGAATATTCCAACTTCAGAGTCTGTTTGTACGCAGGGAGTAGAAGCATAGCTAGATAGTCAGATTTCTCAAAATGTGGATGGGGAATAGGGTGTAGGTGTAAGAGACATGTTGATAGTTATTCTATCCTCTGCTGGACTTTATGTGCAATAGAACCATCTGTTGGACTTTTATTGTGGAAGGTCAGTTGCACACAGGAAGTAGGAAGCAGGAAGTAGTCTCCTGTCTTTTGTTTTCTGTCATGCTCAGCAGTAGAAGCAATCCGTCCCAATCCTAGCTTGCTACGCTTAAGAAAGCAACGGCTGTAAGTTTATATAGTTCAATGTATGCTTGGAATGCTATATTGGAGAATATTTATGGCAGATGATGTTTAACTCATTTCATTAACTTCATAGCATTTGATTGTTAATAGGATTGTTTATTATATATTTGCCCTATATGTTACACTGTTTAGAAGATTTGTATATTTCTGTAAAGGAGAGTAATTTGTGTATCTTTCTTCTCCTGGAAAATCATTAAACTTAGGAGCAGAGATGCTAACTTCCTGACTCGTGTCTATTATTGAATTGAGTTTGGCTGGCTGTCAATCTACGTTCTACTTAACAATCACGTAGGGAGGACAGTTACAATGTCTTGACCCGAAACGTCGCCTATCTCCTTCGCTCTTTAGCTGCTGCTGCACCTGCTGAGTTTGTCCAGCCTTTTGTGTACCCTCGATTCTCCAGCATCTGCAGTTCCTTCTTTAACAGTTACAATAGTACTTTGGTAGTACCCTCATGAGGTTGGCTTGATTGAAATCACCGGCTACAATGACCAGGGCTTTGGCATGTTTTGTCTCAACGCTATATGTAGCCGAGTACAATTAACTCAGAGCAAGTTTGAAATCAGCTTGGGGAGGGATGTAAACTGCTGTCAGGATAGCTGTGGTGAATTCCTGTGGAAGGTAGTAGGGATAGCACTTCACTGTTGGATATTCCAGGTTCGCGGAGCACAAGCTCTCCGGGACCACCACGTTTGAGCAGAACAAGGTGTTGATTGGGAAGCCAATCTTGTCGGCTTTTTCAGGGGACCAGATTACTTAATCTTTAGACTTTAGTATTTAGAGACACAGCACAACAGCGAGAATGTACAAACTTTCGATAGACAGCAACTACAGCCCAGGTGGAGTATGAGGAACTGTTCCTCCGGTTATGTGTGGCATCACTCTGGCAAACTGGTAATGAAGGAGGCTCAGGATAGAAACATCAGTGTGGGAATTGGGAGGGGAATTAAAATGGTTTGCAAATTGAAGAACCGGCAGGTCTCAGCAGACTAAGCGCAATTATTCAGCAAAATAGTGGTGGAGTCTACACTTGCTTGCACCGATGTACAGGAGGCCACATTGCATTAAAGAATGGATCGTCTGGGCTTATATTCACTGGAATTTAGAAGGATGAGAGGAAATCTCATAGAAACGTATACAATTATTAAGGGAATGGACAGGCTAGATGCAGGTAAAATGTTCCCGATGTTAGGGGAGCCCAGAACCAGGGGTCACAGTTTAAGCATAAAGGGTAGGCCATTTTGAACTTAGATGAGGAAAAACGATTTCACCCAGAGTAGTCTTATTCTTGAATATGGCGTGTACAGCCTAAAGTTGTAGATCAAGGCCTTGACAACATCAGTTACTGGGTGGATGGCTTTGATGCCCCCAGGGAAAAGCCTCAGTGAGCAGTCATTCACGATGTGTGGGATGGTGTGGTCTGGATGTCCGCAGTCACAAGCAGAGCTGTCTGTCATCCCCCAATTATGCAGATGATGGGCTGTTCTTGCATGGAGGGTACGGATTCTGTTCAGGGTTAGCCATTGCTTGTGATGGACGTCAAAACCCAGTGGTTTCACTGTGGGGTCTGTGATGACCTCTCCATTGTTGGTGTTGGCACCTTTCCAGGCTCTGCACCACTCAGTCTTGGAGTCAAATTCTACCAGTGATTTAACGAAAGACCAGAAGGGTTTGATGGACTTCAGGCACATGTTGGGCAGATTGTTCAAGTCAGTATGGATGGGAAGGTCAGGGTTAGCCTGGATGATGCACCAATCTTTCAACATCCTCTCCCTTCTGTGTATGCTGGGAGGGGCGATATGAGAGAGACAGGGAGCCATTGACTTAAGCGTCCCTGTGATGACCCGTATTGCAGAGTTAAGGACTGCGTCAACTTGTTTGGTGTGGCAACTATTAGTCCAAGCTTTTGAGCAAAACTCGGCTGTTGAGTAGACTAGGGCTATGCTTGTGGTACGGAGGGTGTGTGCCTTGGATCCACATCTGTTGCCTGCAAGTTTTCTGATGATGTTGACCCTTGCTTTCACTTTATCAGTGACCCTCTTTAGGTGTTCACGATAGGTGAGGGTGCGATCCAGGGTGACTCTGAGGTGCTTGGAGAATTCTTAATTCTTCATCGGCTTACGACAAAAGGACACTCGGAGCTTTGCATTGGTGAGCCAATTGCTGAAGTGAATGGCAGTGACAGTTATCACACATTCCACAGGTGGGAGATTGCAACTTTCACGTGGTCTACTCTTTCGACTAATGCAATCAATCCGACGTGCACAAACCCAGAGTTGTGAATCTGTGGAATTCTCTGCCCCAGAAGGCAGTGGAGGCCAATTCACTGGATGTACTCAAGGGAAGTTGGATATAGCTCCAAGGACTAATAGAATCAAGGGATATGGGGAGAAAGCAGGAAAGGGGTACTGATTTTAGATGATCAGCCATGATCACATTGAATGGCGGTGTTGGCTCGAAGGGCTGAATGTTCTACTCCTGCACCTATTTTCTATGTTTTTAGTTGATGAGGTTAGAGAAGGTGCAGATGAGGTTGGAGAAGGTGAAGCTCTGCCTCACCTGGAGAACTGCTGGAATCCCTCAATCGAGGTGAGGGTGGAGTTATAGGGACATGTGTTACATCTCTTGTGGTTCCAGTGGGAAGTACCTGGAAGGGGATGGTTTGGATGGAAAGGGAAGTGTGAACCAATGAGTTGTGAAGTGAGTAGTCTCTTCAGGGCAGAAGGGGGTGGAGATGGGAAGCTGCGACGAGTGATAGGATCACACTTGTAGTGAAGGAAATGTTGGATCCGGAGGCTGGTGGGATGAAAGATGAGGGCCAAGGCAACGCTAACCTCCCTTCCATGACTGAGGAAATTGTATTTGCTTGAAAACATTTGCTAAAGTGCAGGCCCGTACGAAGCTTTTCAAAAAGAGGGGGTGGCATGACTGGATTACAAAAATGTTATGTGAAATAATGTGCGCGCAGCACTCATCACAAGCGTGAAGTCCCTCACGGCTGGGGTCCAGAGACCGTCCACTTGAGGGCCCTGGAAGCTCTGGGATTTTAGATGTTTTCTGGTGCATTCTGAGCCTTACTTTTGAGCATTTTTGCACCAAATTTATGACCAATATTTCAGAAATAATTTTGGTTGAGTCACGAGTAATGAGTGGGTGGAATGGGATGATTGGGGTCATTGTTGTATACATTTTAAAAAATCAAGAATTGAAATTGTCCTTGTTTTAATAATCAAGTTGTACTGTTGTAAAATGTTCTGTAACATGTTATAAACGAGCATGCAAAAACTTGCAAATACAGTAGGTTTTTGCAGTAAAGTAAACTTTTTTTAGAAAATGTTTAAGTAGGAACTGCAGATGCTGGAACAATGGAAGGCAGACAAAAATGCTGGAGAAACTCAGCAGGTGAGGCAGTATCTATGGAGCGAAGGAATGGGTGATGTTTTGGGTCGAGAACCTTCTTCAGACCTGAAACATCAACCATTCTTTCGCTCCATAGAAAATGTTTTGTGTGTTGATTTGATTGCCTGTTACTGTTGGACTGTTAGTGTGTACTAGACTGTTAGTGACTTTAATGGTCCTCCTGACCTAACAACTTCACATTACATCAATTTCAACATGGAATAGTGATGTGAATACAACTTTTAGTTCGACTTCAATTTCCTTCATGAAAATTGAAGTCAAACTAAATGGTGCATTTACATTACTATGATTGCTTTCAAACTAACCTATTTTGCTGTCATACTATTATAACAAATTCTAGTTCCGTGATGACTCATAAACAAGATCACAAATCACATTTTGAATTCTCAAACACAATGTCATTATGAATAATTGCTACCAATTTTCACTGAGTATTTCCGTATTTTGACGGCTGAAAATCAGTATTTTGTTGGGGAAATTGGTATTTCTCACATAAATGCAAAGGAATGTACTACACAGAAACTAGAGTTTTGAAAATCAGTATTTTGCATGCAACCTCATGTATTATCAAATATCAGGATGGAATACTGAAAATCAGTACTACTGAATTGTGAACATTTTTGAAATGTGAATTTATAATTCTTGATTTTGATTTAATAACATAAAAATATATAATAACATCCCTATATAACGTCCCCCCACAAGCTGCTGGCTCCCGCGAACTGGCGCCTCGCTCCCCTCCCCATCTCTCTCTCTCTCCCCCTCCTCTTCCCTCCCTCCCTCCCCACTCTCTCTCTCCTCTCTCTCTCACCTCTCTCTCTCTCTCCCCTCTCCTCTCCCCCACTGCCCCTCTACCTCTGCTTCATCCCCCTCCTTTCTCTCCCCCCTCTCCATCCCTCCCCACGCTCCTCTCCCAGATGGCATCCCAGGGAGAGTACTGCGGGATTGTGCAGACCAGCTGGTGGAGGTATTCAGTGACATCTTTAACCTCTTTCTGTCAACATGCACTGTCCCTAAATGCTTCAAGACTGCCACCATTGTGCCTGTTCCCAAAAAAACATCTATCACCAGCTTGAACGACTACAGACTTGTTGCTCTCACTTCAACTGTGATGAAGTGCTTTGAGAGACTGGTCCTGGCCCACATTAAATCCTCACTCCCACCCACCCTGGATCAACATCAGTTTGCATACAGAGCCAACAGAGACGCGATCAACATGGCTCTACATTCTGCACTGACTCGCCTGGAGCGCCCCGGCTCATATGTGAGGATGTTGTTTGTAGATTTTAGTTCTGCATTCAATACCATCATCCCCAGCAGAATGGTGGACAAACTGTTTGACCTGGGTGTAAATGCCAACACGTGCAGATGGATCAAGGACTTCTTAACAGATCGCCCGCAGACTGTCAGGATGGGGTCTAATCACTCCCAAGTCCTGACGCTCAGCACAGGGGCGCCACAAGGCTGTGTGCTGAGTCCTATTCTCTACACAATATACACTCATGACTGCACACTGACACACAGCACAAACAGGATCATTAATTTTGCAGTTGACACGACTGTGGTGGGGCTGATAAATAACAACGACGAGTCTGCCTACAGAGATGAAGTCCAAATACTGACTGTCTGGTGCATAACAATAACCTGGCACTCAACTCAACCAAAACAAAAGAACTGGTTATTGACTTCAGGAGGAGGAGAGAAGAACCTGCTCCTCTTTACATCAAAGGCGACATGGTGGAGAGAGTCACTGACTTTAAGTTTCTGGGCACATACATCTCCCAGGACCTTACATGGACAGTGAACACCATCACTGTCGTAAAGAAGTCACAGCAGCGGCTTTATTTCCTGAGGACTCTGCGGAGAGCAAACGTCTCACAGCAGCTGCTGCTGTCCTTCTACCGGTGCGCCGTGGAAAGCATCCTCTCCTATGGCATCCTGGTGTGGTTTGCTAGCTGCACTGTGGCTGGAAGGAAGGCACTACAGAGGGTTATTAAAACAGCACAGAGCATCACAAACACTCAAGTACCCTCCCTGGAAGACATTTACAAGGCCTGATGTTTACGCCGGGCGACAAACATCACACAGGACTCATCCCACCCTGCCAACCACCTTTTCACCCTGCTGGCCTCTGGGAGGCGATACGGGTCTTTGAAGGCCCGCACTTGCAGACTAACTAACAGTTTCTACCCACGTGCCATTAGAGAACTTAACTCAAACAGATAACACTACGGGCAACACTACACAATTCGGGGTGCATATAAAAATTTGTCTGCTAGAATGTGCAATATAATGTGCATTTTTTATTATCTATTACTTATTTTATGCATTGATCTTGTAGTAAATGTAAATGTGAGAGTAAATGGTTGTTTCTGTTATTGTGTTTTGTTCTTTTTAATCTTTTTATCCTGTGTCTTATTATTTACCATTGAAGGGGATGCACATGAAATTTCGTTGTACAGTTGATGTGCAATGACAAATAAACATATTTGATTTGATTTGATTACCCCCCACCTCTATCCCTCCCTTCCCTCCATCTCCCCCCTCTCCCTCTGTCTCTGCCCCGCTCCTCTATCTTCCCTCTCTTTCTACCCCCCTCCCTCTCTGGACATGCCTGCGAGTAGAGGGCTATGCATCAGTGGAATGTGAGAGAGAGAGAGGGGGGGGAATATGAGGGGGGGGGGATAGGGTGGGTATGGGGAAAAAGGAGCCAATAAATAATAATATAATATCAAGGGGGTGGTTAGTGTGTGTTTGCCGGGGTAGTTAGTGTGTGTATGGGGGGTGGTTAGTGTGTGTGTGACGGCGCAGGCCTCCCCCTCCCCCTCCCCCTCCCACCCCGCATTCGCGCTTTGAGGGGATGGGACCCAACGGGTCCCACTTGGTCTTATCTATATACTTTTAAAACTCTGAGTGTGTGCGGTGTAGGTCGGCAGTGTGTGTGTTTGTGGGTGTATGTCACATTCCATGTTTTTTACAGATAAGATTCCTTTGATTACATGGTCCGCCAAAACCAGACGTGAAAACGCCATTATTTTTTCCATTACGCTAGCCATTTCGCTTTTACATTCAGGGATTCACTCCTCATTACATTTAGACATTTTTATGGACACATTCACTCATTTTAAAATCGAAACGGCACCTCACGAGCTGCATACGTCACAATCACACATGCCTACCAATCCCAAGCCGCTTCTCTCTCTTCATTCTCTCCCCCCCCTCCCCTCCCTCCTCCCTACACTCGTGCCTCCCGCAGTCGCCCGCGCGCGCCCCCGCTCAAACCCACCCCGTTCAGAAAATGCTCTGCCGATCGGGAGATGAGATAATACGAGCGGGCGGGCGGGGTAAGGCCCGATCCTGGGGAGGTGAAGAGGGGGAGTCGGGGGATTGAGGGAGAGGAGTAGGGAGGGAGAGGGGGGGAATGGGGGAGGTGAGGAGGGAGAGTGTGGGAATAGAGGGAGAGGGGTGGGGGTGATAGGGAGTGGGGAATAGATGGACTGTCCCATTCCCTTTCTCTCTCTCCCTCCCCCCCTCGGCTCGCTCTCCCTCCCCCTCCCCCTCTTCTCTCTCTCTCCCTCTCCCTCTCCCTCCCCCTCTCCTCCTCTCTCTCTCCATCCCCCTCGCTCTCTCCCCCTCTCTCTCTCCCTCTCTCCCCCTCTCTCTCTCCCTCTCTCCCTCTCCCTCTCCCCTCTTTTTTCCATTTCCAAAAACTTTATTCAACACAATCATATAATACAACACATCAAAACATAATCAAAAAATCACACTATAACAAACAAATCATTGTAGTACAACATTACATTCATTGTTTATAATAGTCTCATCCCCACGCGGTGACCAGCGTTGACGGAAGGCCTCCAGAGTCCCCGTGGACACCGCATGTTCCCTCTCCAGGGACACATGTGCACGAACGTAGGCCCGAAAGAGGGGCAGGCAGCCGACTCTAGCCTGACCATCGACCGCCCGCTGCCTGGACCCGCGAATGGCCATCTTGGCCAGGCCGAGGAGCAAACCGATAGGTAAGTCCCCCCCCCACACTCGGCTCTCCTCACTCCCTGCCTTGTGTCCGAACACCAGGATTGTGGGGCTAAAATGCAGCCAAAACTTGAGGAACAACCCCTTCAGATATTGGTACAGGGGCAGTAACCTCACACACTCCATATACACATGGAACACGGTCTCCTCCTCTCCGCAGAAAATACATGCGGCGGACGAGCCCGTGAACCGGCTCAAAATTTTATTACAAACCACCGCTCCATGCAACACTCTCCACCCCAGGTACCCAATATAAAGGGGTATGACTCCCTTATAGAAGGACCCCCACTGGGGACCCCCCTGCCTTCGGATGGTAACACCATCCGCCATGGTGAGTCGGGACGGGAGATGAAGGCACGGAGGTTCAGAATGTGCAGGAGCATCCTATACAGTGCGCGTCTCTTTGCCTCACGAAATGGCATGCTGGTCATCTCAGAAAGGCAGCTCAGATTATGTGGAGCCGGAGGCCGAGAAATATCCCGGAGCCTAGGCCCGATGAGCAGATCTGACGGAGCGGGGGTAAGCTCTATCTGAACCACTCTAGGCTCGCGCCTCTCCTCGACACCCACCATGACAGGGTGAGGACCAGCCACACCCGCAGCCACAGCATCCCCCTCTCCTCGTGGAACAACACTCTGGCTGAAAACAGCCAAATTCCTCACTCTTAGCACATCCCTGTAGAAGACAGGCAGGCCCCTTAGAGCGGGTCGACTGATGCCCGCCACCGGGAGCCGCGAGACCCCCCTTAGGCAACGACCCTGACGGAAAAAATACGTGGCCAGAGCGTGCCATCTGGGAGGGTTCTCTACATACATGTATCTCCACAGAGTCCTGAGTCGGAGAGCCGCCACCTGGGTACGCACGCATACCAAGGACTGGCCGCCCTCCTCTAACGGGAGACTCAGGACCGCAGCGGAAATCCAGTGCTTCCTATTTCCCCAAAAGAAATCTACCAGCTTCTTCTGTATAGCAGTTACAAATATAGAGGGTGGGACAAGAGTAGCCAGCCGGTACCATAACATGGAGGCCACCAGCTGGTTTATGACCAGCACCCTCCCCCGAAAGGAAAGAACTCCAAGCAGGCTTGACCAGCGCCCCAGCCGGGCAACCACTTTTGTCTCCAACTCCTGCCAGTTTGCCGGCCAAGCATCCTCAGTGGGACTCAGGTACACCCCCAGATAGAGGAGGTGCGTGGTACTCCATGCATACAATGCCATCTCCTCCGGCAGAGAGTCTACCTGCCACTGACCCACTAAAAGTCCAGAGCACTTACTCCAGTTAATCCTAGCAGAAGAAGCAGCCGAGAAAATCTCCTGGCAGTCACGCATCCTCCGCAGGTCACCAGGATCAGTGAACATAAGAAGTACGTCATCGGCATACGCCGATAGAATCACATCAACCTGCGGGCCAGGTAGGGCCAGGCCTGTCAACCTCCTCCGAAGAAGACACAGGAACGGCTCCACACAGACCGAATACAACTGGCCCGACATAGGGCACCCCTGGCGGACCCCCCTCCCAAAATGAAAAGGAGACAACAATGCGCCATTAACCTTCACCAGGCACTCCGCAGCAGCGTACAAAAGCCGGACCCGGGCCACGAAATGCGGTCCAAACCCAAACGCTTGCAACGTCCCAAATAGGTATTCATGCTCTACCCTACCAAAAGCCTTCTCCTGATCAAGAGACAGAAAAGCAGCTGACTCACCAGTACCCTGGGCTAAATGGGCGCGCAGCCAACCCGCTCGTACCTGAATCAACAAGCTCAAAAAGACCAGAACTCTCTGACAAATCGCTATCCTGACTACACACACTGGCTCCATCACTCTCCCCCTCCTCTGCCACGACACCACCCCCAGGATCAATGCCGGGGAAGGATCCCGAAACCCCTGACTGAGACACACAGCCCACTGAATGGCTGGGCTCCTGCATGCTACCATCACCCTCCACGTCTGGGCCTGGGGAAGCAAAAGGATCACGACCCAAAACAGCCCCGACCTCCACATCATCTAGAGTGCCCTCTCCACAGGCATCACCCAGAGAATCACCACCTGCTATTAAACTCTCCCCAGACAACTCATCCGGTGAGGCCTCATGCCCCCCAGCACCTCCACTGGCACTGATATGGAGCACAGACTTGAACGACAATACCCCCGAACCTCCCCCCTCGGGCTGACTCTGCTCATCCCCCGTCACAGGGGGCACGCAACCAGGGGAGCCAACCACGTCAACTAGCGTGCTAGCACCCTCAGTAGGCCTCTGAAACGAGGGGACCTCGTCTGACCCAGAGGGCACACACCCAAGGGAGCTAACCTCAACACCCGATGAGATAACTCCCTCGGAGGGCCCCTGAGATGAAGGGACAAACTCCCGCCCAGAGGACACAACTCCAACAGAATCAACCTCAGCACCTGGTCCTGTGACACCCGCTGAAGATCCATGAAAAGAAGGCCCAACCACCGACCCAGAAGACACCAGTTCAAGACCACTTTCAGCCACATCAGTGGTGGAAAGCCCGGAGAAAGACATCCCCCTAGCTTTGGACCCACACCCTTGCTCATCTTCACCAGGCAAATGCCTCCTTTTTGTCCCGCTAGCATGCGGAGGTACGGTAACCTCAATAAAGGAAGGGTCATCCGCCTCCACATTACCCCCATCCACTTTGCCACCTGCACGTTTTAGCTTCCCTGCCCCCTTCTGAACCACCTCAACTCCTTGCTGGGCCCCAGCAGGTGCAGTCTGCACCTCACTGGAGCTGCCAGGCGCCCCTTGGGTGGTCACAGAACTCGGCAGGTGCTCACTCGATTGCATTTTCTTCGCTGGGGTGGCCTTTTTCCTCTCCTTCTTCTTGATCTTCTTCCCCTGCTTCTCCCAAATCCCCCCCTCTTCTCTTCCCTCATCCTGTGCCCCACCTTCATCCGCCGCCACAGGCGCAGGATGCGGGGGGCATGGGCTTTCGCTGCCCAGGGTCCCCAAAGCGGAACCTGCGGACCCGGAAGGATTATCACTGCCGCCCCGGATCACCAAGGCAGAGCTGGCAGCCCTAGCCGGGTCAGCAGTACCACCTCGCGCCACTGAGGTTTGACAAGCCACCCCAGATGGGCCAGCAGTGCATTCCTGGGCCACTGCGCTAGAACCCTTAGCAGTGACCCCGCGAATAAGACACTCCCTACGGAGATGTCCAAATTCGCCGCACGCATGACACCGTGCCTTTCCCCAACTCCAACGCATGGTTCTGGGGATACCCTTATACACCACCTCAAAACTCCCCTCAGCACCATCCCCCTCACCCACCTTCATGAACACCCTCCTCTTGAAACTGAAGACCCCTTTTTCCTCCGGGTCCCCCCCGGTATGCAAGAGCCTAAAGCATTTAGACCGCACCTCCCCAAACTTGGACAGGTGTGGAATAAGTAACGCATCCAAAATATAAGTGGGGCAGCTCCGCAGAAGAACCGGTCTCACCCTAGATACCCACGGATCCACCTGTATGTGGACCCCCCCCACTGAGATCCCCATCTCCAACGCTCGGGCCACACACTCCCGGGTCTTAAGTATCATCTCAACCTTTCCTCTTTCGAGCTCGGAAGAGACAATAGCCCCCCTCCCAAGAAGTTCATTCATGGCCTTCGTAATTGCCCCCCTAGACATCATAGGCCCAGTTTGAACCGAGATACCAAAACTGTCCCCATCCAAGTCAACATGAGGCTCAAGCTCAGATGGCCTCGTACCCACCACTGATGCCAACGCTGCGTAGGTCCGGACCCTCGGCCGCGCCCCTTCCATCGCCATCCTAACAGAGGCACAATACAGCTCCAGGCACCCCAACAGCACAGCTCCAAGTTAAGTCCCAGAGACAGTCACAGTCAAAGACAGGCAGCAGAAAACAGAAACCTCCAGCTGAAGCAGGGAAGTCCCCAAGTTTGTCCACAGCCAAGAGCAGCTTTTGGGAAGCTCTATCCCAGTCTCGCCGGAAGCAAAACTACCTTCTTCACATTAAGCCAGGCAGCCGCACTGAGCAAAATGACTTTAGGGCAGAGAAACGGTGCCAAAAATGACAAAGACACCGCAAACTTCATACCCTCGATCGCAGGCACTCTTGGCAGTCCGCCAACGACAACCGCACCCTCGACAATGTGGAGAAAACTCAGGAATTTTCACACTGGTGGAGGCTTCCCAGACCAGAGGAAAGCTTCAACAGCCCAACGATAAGTTAAACTATGAAGCCCCCCTGCGTCTGTGCCCTCTTCGACGGCAAAATCCTTGAAAGGCTGCTTCAATCCTTCTTAACTGCAGAGCTGAGAAGAAAACACGACCTCTCTCTCTCTCTCTCTCCCCTCTCTCTCTCCCTCCCTCTCCCCTCTCTCTCTCCCTCTCCCTCCCCTCTCTCTCCCCCTCTCTCTCTCTTTCTCTCTCCCCTCCCCTCCCCTCCCCTCCCTCTCTCTCTCCTCTTCCCTCCCCTAAACCCCCTTCCCCATCCCTCCACACCCTCCCCTCCCCCCTCCGCACCTCACCTACCCCCTTCCGTCCACCCCTCCCCTTCCCTTCCCCCCACCTCCCTTCCCCCCACCTCTCCCCCCCTTCTCACCCCATCTCCCCCTTCCCTTCCCCCCCTCTCAGCCCCCCCTCTCTCCCCTCCTCCCCCACCCTCCCTCTCCTCCTCCTCTCCTCCACCCCCCTATCCCCCTGCCTCTTTCACTTCTGTCTCTGCCACTCTCACTGTCTCTCCCCATTCTCTCTCTGCCCTCACTCTCTACCCCCTCTCCCTTTCTAGACACGCCTGCGAGTTGGGGGCTATGCGTCAGTGGCTATGGCGGTTATGGGATAAAAGGATTTAATTAATAATATTAATATAATATCAAGGGGGTAGATAGTGTGGGGGTTAGTGTGTGTGACGCCACATGCCCCCCACCCCGCAAACACGCGTTGGGGGAACAGACCCAACGGGTCTGCACTTGGTCTAGTAAAAGTATAAAACTCTGATCTTGTATGTGGATGTGTGTGTGTGTGTTTATTTGTTCATGTGTGATCACATCTTCTCAAAAAATGGACACGCTAATGACAAAATCTTTAATATTCCAGTAGAGATTTATTCTGTGAAGTCAAAAATTGCCTTATCTGAAAAATTCATGCATTATTTCTCAAGTTATTAATCAAAATGTTCACACATCCGATAAAATTGTGAAATCACAAAGCCTGTTTTTGGCTGATGAATGGCTGATGACATCACAATGGATCTGCCTGCCTGCCGTCTGCTCACACTGCGAGTGATGTCACCCCCCCCCCCACCCCTCCCTCCTCCCCTCATTATTCAACATTTGGCACATTGACTGAGGACCAAAGATCATAGCTGAAGACTGCGGCGGCCTTTGGTCAACATTCGCCCGCTCGCTCCTAGGCTCGGGCCCTGTACCTGAGAGCTCCCGAGAGCTTTGGTCGACGCGCCGCGGCTTGGGTTTCCGGAGAATTCCTGAGAGCTTTGGTCGACGCATGCTCGCAGGAGCAGAAGGCGCAGAGAGGACGAGCAAGCCAGGACCTGTACCCAAAAGATCGAGCTCCCCTCTCTCTCTCCCTCTCTCCCCCTCTTCATATTCCCCCCTCTCTCTCTCATATTCCCCGCTCTCTCTCACCCTCCCACCCTCTCTCTTTCCCATGCAGCGTTGGAGGGCCCGTGGCGGGGAGGGCTGAGGCGAAGGCCCATAGCAGGGGGGGAGGCGAGGACCCGCAGCGGGGGGGAGAGAGAGTTGTGGGCCCGGAGGTGGTGGAGGGGAGGTGTCGGGGTCACGGCCACTGCCAGGACTGGTTTCAGATTCAATGTTTACCGCTCCCTCCCGGCGATGGGAGAACGATCTCCACAGACCGCCGGCATTAGTCCCGCTCGCTGGACAAGGGCCGGCGGCGAGGCTCTGACGCTGCGGATGCAGGTGATGGACCAGATGGGCAGACACCGCAGCCCTGGCCCGGAGAAACGGGCACTCCTTTTTTTCCAAATCATCCCGCGGGCTAGATTGGATTGGATTAGTTTGACACCCCGAATAAAAAACAAACAGGCTCCCTCTCCCGCAATGTAATATTCCACAGCTCCACTCACCCAAACTAGGCATGGCTAGTCAAGGCAATGTATGATTGTGTGCAATGAAAATGGTGGTGATCTGATCCCACCGGGCCCACTGCGCACACGCAGAGAGACGGCATCATTTTGCATCACTACTGTGTCACTGGCCTCCCCCAACTGCGCAGGCACGGTTGGTCACAAATATATATATTTTCCCCAAGTCACCCCACGGGCAGGAACCAGAATTTCGGGTAATTTCCTTCAAAGTGGAAATACTAATTGCGCTCCAATTTTTTTTTTCAGGATTTTATTTTACTCTGGGAAAAAAAGGGTGTGTGACCGCACCCATCATTCCCCCCCCCCCTTTGGACGGCCACTTAGTGGCATGTTGTAGGGGATCTTCAACAGGTGTCTGTAAGGTGGCTGGGAATTATTTTAAAGCACATCTTTTAGAATTGCATTAGCCAGGCACTTTGTAATCTTTTGCACATTACATCCATTAACAGCACTCAGGAGTCATCGTGAGTCATATACTCAGATGTGTTGCGTGCTGACAGGGCTAGACCTCTTAAAACAGTTCCACTCAAGTAAAATTACTGGAAGCCATGGATGACTTGGGGTGAACATTCTGAATCATTTATGGGAACAGACAACACATTTTTAACAAAAGGCTCAGATATTGTGAGGGTGGATGTAGACTGCTAAAGAAAACAGTGGCACTCTTCCAACCACCGGCAGTCACTCGAAAGAGTATGACTGTCCTCTCATGGAGGATGCCTGTGCGTGACTTTGTTTAACGTGGGGAGACTGGTGCGATGACAGCCACCACACGGTCCTTGGCAGATCTCGGTTAAAATCCAGTGGAATGGAATCCAAGACGACCGGGAACCCTTTTCTGCTGCAACCTTCATCCGCCTCCCAGCTGTTGTGACACTCCACTAAAGTCAGCCATCATCCAACGCCTGTTCCACCATTGAGGTCTTGTTTGGATTGCTCTTTGCCAGAGACCGCCCCCTCAACCTTCCCCCCATGGGTGACCCTAGAAGTAGGTATGTTACAATACCTACCTTTAGCAGCGCTGCAGTTCTGCCGCTCCCAGTGTGCGCGACTTTGGCGCCGTTCAGAGGGGGGCGTGTTTAAAATGCCGATTTTTACTAGGCAGTCCAAATCAATCAATGTCGAGCGATTTTGTCGCTAAAGAGAAATCACTCCGACATTTCATTCATAAAGGTATTTTTAAACTACGCTAGATTATTTATTAATTACAGTAGTTTAAAAATCATCTTCTAAAGCTCTGAATGGTGACAGCAGAACGGACCTAAGGTAGGCGATAAAAGAAACTACACAGTTTATTTTTTCATTACAACTTGGTTTTTAGGAAGGCTTTAATAACATTTTCATGTTGCGAAAAGGGGACAAAAAAAATGTATGAACCGGCTGTATTTTTAATACCGACTTCACCGCAAACCGCAACGTTCTAATCCACTGCATTCCACTAAAACCCACTCGCTAGTTGATATAAATGGCCATTAATTTGCAGACATTAAACACTAAATTCCTTCCATTTGGCCTATAAATTCATGAAAATGAGATTTAAAAATTATGTTATATTGTGGATTATTGTGTGAACGTTATTTGGACACTTAGGCAATTAAAAAAAAAGTTTATCTTTTCTTAAGAAATGGATAGATGTTTAGATCTACTTATTGAATTTTGTAATGAGCTACAATTAGATAACTAACTAATTATATGCTTCAATTTCAGGTCATCCAAGTAAGATTGTTTCATATTTGTTTCAGAATGCTTCAATCTATAATAACTGAAAATTTCATTGAGTTCTCTTAATTTTTAAGAAAGTTATGGGCTTTTAACTGTTCCAGATCACAGCTTTTGAGTTAAGTCAATTGAAAGGCAATAGGGAACAAGATGCTAATTTCCGAGTATGAAAATTGTCATAACTTTCTTAATACTGAAGATATGAAAGTGAATTAGGTGTCAAATTAAACTTCTTTTGATGCTTTATTTAATACGATAAATTGCAGACTTGATTTTTAAAATCTCAAAATTTTGTAACGTTGCTACTAGAAGGAGCAGAGCTCCAGACGGCATCGGTCTCAGGATCTCAAGACCACACAAGCTTCTCCACCACGACAAGGTGACAATCCACAATACATTGTTATATTAGGTCTCAGCCAAACAATAAAAGAGATACAATACTATTTGATAGAAATTTATATATTCCAGGAGGGAAATTAAATTGCCAATAGCCATAAAAAACGTAAAATACATGGAACATGATGATGAATAAGATGATGAATAAGTTTACTAGCCAATTATGTACGCATACAAGGAATCTGCCTTGGTGCTCCACTTGCAAGTAACAACACAACATACAGTAAACAATTAAGAACAAAACATAAAACATTTAAACATTAAGAATAAAAACAGGCTTTGGGGGTGTGCACAGATTGAGGAAGTGGTGGTGGGGGGGGGGGGGGTTGCTCAGTCTCAGTCTACCCCATGACAGAAGAGGAAGAGTTGTAAAGTTTGATAGCCACAGGGAAGCAGGATCTCCTGTGGCATTCTGTCTTGCATCTTGGTGGAACCAGTCTGTTGCTGAAGGTACACAGGTTGACCAGTGTGTCTTGGAGAGGATTAGCTGTATTATCCAGGATGCTCCGCATCTGAGGAGAATCTTCCCCTCCAAGACCATCTCCCAAGAATTCAATTCCGCCCCCAGGATGGAGCCAGCCTTCTTGACGAGTTTGCTGATCCTATTGGTGTCCGCACCCTTCGATTCAATTTGAGTTAGTCACAGTCATATACTGTGGCAACAGGAACTTCAGCCCAACTTGCCCATGCCAAATTAGATGCCCTATCTAAGTAGAGCCATTGGCACATATCTGGCCCATATCTCTCTAAACCTTTCCTATCCATGTACTTGTCCAAATATATTTTAAATAAGTACCAACCGCAACTATTTCATCCAACAGCTTGTTCCATATATCCTCTGCTCACTGTGTGAAAATATGCCCCTCGAGTTCCTATTACATTTTCTATCACCACCCTCTCCTTCTTACCATCAAGCCAATTCTTGCTTTACTCTCTCTGGATCCCTTGGAACCTTCCAGAGCAGCTTACTATGCCCCATATCAGATGCCTTGCTTAAGTTCATGTAGACTACGTCTACAGCCTTGCCCTCATCAACCTTTTTGCAGGTCTCCTTAAATAGAGGCACAATATTCGCCATCCTTCAGTTTTCCAGCACCTCATCGTGTCTAACAATGATTCATATATCTCAGGCCAGGGCTTCTGCATTTTCTTCTCTAGCTCCATGGTTTCTTTAGATATAAATGATAGTAGATTTCGGCAATTCTGCCCATCAAGTCGATGCCATTCAATCATGGCTGATCTATCTCTCCCTCCTAACCCCATTCTCCTGCCTTCGCCCCATAACCTCTGACATCTGTACTAATCAAAAATCTATCTATCTCTGCCTAAAAATATATCACTGACTTGGCCTCTACAGCCTTCTGTGACAAAGAACTAAATGAACATTCTTTAATTCTGAGGCTATGACCTCTAGTCCTAGACTCTCCCACTAATGGAAACATCCTCTCCACAACCACTCTATCCAAGCTTTTCACTATTCTGTATGTTTCAACGAGATCCCCCCCCCCCCCCCCCCCCCCCCCACCTCATTCTTCTAAACTCCAGCAATACAGACCCAGTGGCGGCAAACACTTATCGTAGGTTAACCTATTCATCCCTGAGATCGTTATTGTAAACATCCTCTGGACCCTCTCCAGAGCCAGCGCATTCTTCCTCAGACATGGTGCCCAGAATTGCTCAAAATATTCTAAATGCGGCCTTACCACCACCTTAAAGAGCCTCAGCATTATTTCCCATTTTTGTATACAAGCCCTCTTGAAATAAATGCGAGCATTGAGTTTGCTTTCTCCAGCCCTGCCCTCCTCAACCTTTTTGCAGCTCTTCTTAAATAAAGGCACAATGTTAGCCACCCTGATCAGGTCTAGTAGATTTATCTATCTTCATACATTTTAGGATATCCTCAACTGTAATACTGATGGTCTTCAAGACACTACCATTAACGTTCCTATGTTTCCTAGTCTTTGTGTCTTTCTCCATGATAAAAATAGAGGAATCTTGTAAACTGATTTCCCCAATCCCAAATAATGATTTGTTTAAGGAATGCAAGAGTAGATCCATTTCCCTTTTTCACTGCATTATCGCAGAGCATTTATTTATTCCACACAGTATAGCACAATGCAATGTGTTGGATGGCTGAGGCTCGTGTTGCATCGTAATTAGGATCACTGCTGTGGCCCAAGCAGCTTTTGCATGTGTTATTATGCCAAGATGCAGCTGATAATCCAAAACTGCAATAGGCATCCAGTGACTATCAGGTTACAATTGTGCACAAAACCAATTTTGCTCAGCAATTTAATCCCTATACCGAAATGCAATGGCTTGCATTGTTAGATGATATCTGCAAGTGGTAGCATCTCAGGCAAAAGAATATGCCTGAGAAAGGTGAGGAAATGGAGCGGAATATTAGAACCCACAACTAACAATATCTATGCTATAATAAAATAGTAATATTGGAGACAAGATTCAATGAGCTGAATACATCTACCTTATAAATTAAACTTGAAGAATTACACTTTAAAGAAAATGGCTCAGATTTATCAAACTGTAATTTGATGTTATTCCAGTACTTTTTCCTTGAGTTTTCCACCATGGCATGAACTCATTCTGCAGAACACAAACAAAGTAATTAACCAACTGTTGTTGATCCTGCAAATCCAGAGGCAGAGAGCATTTAATCGCAAAGGAATGTTTTATTCAATGGGGTTGACTGCTGTAGATTTAATGATCTATCGATGATGAAGCCATTAAGTTATTTGGAAGTCCACAAGTGCTGATTGAGTCCGCAAGAGTGGAGTCGGGAAAACCACTGTGTGGAGTCGGGAAAGTCGCTATGTGGTGTCGGGAAAATCGCTGTGTGGTGCTGTGGCCAGTGGCCACTGAGTGAGTCCCTCCAGCCCCACGCCTCCCCCACACCACCCCCTCCCTCCTCCCCACACCACCCCATCCCATCCCCCTATGCCATATCCACTATAAATTATTATCCACTGTCGAGGAGAGGTGAAATTGGCCAAGGTGGTGCTGTGAAATAGCCAATCTATTTTACAACCACTGCTAAAATCAGTGGGGGGGGGGGGGGGGTTGCTGCAGATTTATTATTGCCCTATTCAGGTGCCACTAATGGTCAATTTTACACCCCCACAGTACATTTCCACCTTGGATAGACAGCAGCACAATGTATCATAAATAAAATTACTTAATCGGCAGGAGGCCATGTAATAGCAGCCCAGAGTACGGACATAGATAGGTAGAAGCTACCCTCTCATCATCCTTAGACAACTTGACAAACTCCTACAACCAACTGAAGGCAAACCCTGCTAAGACCCAGATTAGTCTGTTCCACCTTCGTGATTGCGAAGCTGGGAGAAAGCTGTCCTTAACATGGAATGGTGTCCCTTTGAGACACTGTGACTACCCTGACTATCGTGGGGTCACTCTGGGCCAAACCGTCTCCTTCAAGCAACACATCTAAAGGGTGAAGGACGAGGAACAGCCTCCTATGCAAGCTGACAAATTCGTCATGGGGTAGCAATGCATCCACACTGCGGTCAACTGCTCTTATGCTATGCTACTCTATTGCAGAGTATGCTGGTCCTGTTTGGGAGAGGTCATCATGTGCAAAGAAAGTTGATACCGCCCTTAATGACAGTTGCAGATACATCACTGGCCGCCTAAAACCAACGGTTATGGATAGCTTGCATGTCTTGGCGGTATTGCTCCACCAGGAATCCGCAGATCAGTTGCCAGTAGAACTGAACATAGTAGGCAAGTTGGGGACACCAGCCATTCCTGTCACTCTGATCACCCAGCCTCAAAACTGCTGAAGTTGAGGAAGAGCTTCCTCCACACAATCCAGACACTGTCACAGTCTCCTCAAGCAACCAGACTAGCCATGTGGGAAAGGAAACACAGTGAAAACCACCACCACATAAAGTTGCCTATCCCAACCAAGGAACAGCTACCACGTGGTCACAGGTGTGACTGGAAGACCTGGAAGTCCCTCAATAGGCTTTGTGCCGGGATGGGCCGATGCAAGACCAATATGAACAAATTGGGCCATGCAGATGCGGCAGAGACAGACTGTGAACGTGGAACATCAGTACAATCTGTGCCACACCTACTAAGATGCCCACGTCTTGGTGAACAATGCTGCCTCGAAGATCTAGTTGTGGCAAGCGAAAAGGCTGTCCACTGTGCAAGAGCCTGGCCAAACATTTGAAACATAGATGGACATGAAAAGAGAAGAAAGGAAATGCTGATTGAAATAACACTACATCCTCTAGCCAGATAAATGGAAAAACATTCTCTGTAGCAGTAAATGGGGTTTCCTTGAGACCAAATTGGCTTTCACAAAGACTACCTGACTCCAGATCTCTTCAAAGCCTTGATCCAGTTTTCCAGAGGTGAGGAGAGGGTTGCTACTCTTGATATCAAAGCAGCATTTGACTGATAAAAGTAAATTAAATAAATATATTCCTGTTTGGCTTGAGAATGGACATTGTGTTGGTCTTTGCTTCACATAAAAATATTAGTTAGCTGGATCTTCCCATCCCAAAGAAACCAAAGCAAACCTAGAGCACATCTTGGGTAAAGTACAGTTTAAATACCACCTGGAAACTTGAATTGAGTTCCCCTATTTGGTGAAGGATACAAACCCTATTTGTTGAAGGATACAAATACCTTCAATTTCTTTGACTAGCCTGGGCAGAAGGAAGCATGAGTGTAGGTGAGATGATAGGAAATAGAAGAACTCTGAGATGGAGTTAATGGGGTTATTATCCAAAGCATTTGGGATTAAACAAAGAGTGCGACTAGACCCGACTTGTGATCCAAAAGTTTACTACCACAATAATAATGTAAATGGGTGGGTGATGGTGGAGTCAGTAGGCCAATGGTCTGTTTCTGTGCTGTGCTGAGTAGCAGAGGTGAAATCCCAAAATGTGTTAACACAGGTCAGCTGATTGTTTTTCCAGACAGTCACTGCTTTGCCGGTACCGGGTGGCCCAGGAACTCTCAGCTTCCACGACAGAATGCAGACACTGGATGGTTTATGCTTGTGCTGGAAAGCATAGACTGCAAGTTTCATGCAAAGCTGTATACATATTTGGTCCATGGCTCTCTCATGCTCCTTGACAATGCATGCTTTTTTGCAAGCCTACTGTGCAACAAGCAATTCATTCTACATTCCTATCATGCTCATTCTGCAGGAAGCCACATGCCTCATACAATCTTCCACAATAGTGCCAGAGACTTGCTTCACACTCTGTGTAGCTGTGACCTGGGTTATTTTTTTCCTACTACACACTACCAAAGCAATGATCCTGTCCCTCAGGTGAACCTCATACTGCATAATGTGTCAGTATCCGAGTTGGGAGCTGAGAATACAAGATTATGTAATAGGATGCCCTCTACATCCTATTACATAATCTCTGGCTACCCTGATATCTTATTACATTGCTCTGGCTACTCATATATCACTGTGACCAAATGGGAATTGTTAGCTAATTGTAAAATAGCAGGTCATATGGGTTGCTTAATGAAGAATAGATGTAAGAAAGATATGAGATGCATGCTTATTATATCTGCAGTTTTATAAATTGGACAAGGTTGTGAGATGTGATAAGGAATAAGTTTGAACATACCATCGTCTTCACTTGTCTGTACCACCTCCAGCTACTAATTCTGGCTTCTCCCATAAAGACCAGAGATTGGGCTGTATCTCTCTGAGTAGCAGAGGTGAAAACCTAAAAGGCCTCAACCAAGAACAGTGTCAACCGAGGACAGCTGAAAGGTGTCAATTGGAGACAGCTGAGCTCACCCCCACAACTCAAGTTCTTTATCTCAAATGCAATGGAGTGGAAGGCTGGAGGAGGAATTAAAACATTGGACAGTATGGCGCAGGAACCGGCCCTTCAAGACACAAAGTTTGTGCTGAACGCGATGCCAAGATTAGCTAATTGCATCTGCCTGTACATGATACACATCCCTTCCCTGCATATCCATGTGCCTAACTAAAAGAGGTAAACATCACTACCGTATATACCTCCACCATCTACCTCGACCTCTACCTCCAGTATGTTACAGATTAGTATAGGAGTCAGGGGTTATGGGGCAAAGGCAGGAGAATGGGATTGAGAGGGAACAATCGATCAGCCATGATTCAATGGCAGAGTAGACTTAATGAGCTGAATGGCCTAATGCTGCACCTAGAATTTATTAATAGGCACCCATCATCTGTATAAAAAAATAACTGTAAAGGTTTTGCAATTAACTCTGGTGAGGTGCCTGTGTGATTTGAATAGCTATCAGTGTGCAAATGTTGGGAGATGTGGTATTTCTGTATCTCAAGCATTTAAATTATTTTACTACACTTTGTGTTCGGGTCCTCTGGGGTATTTGAATGTAAATCCAGCTCTGAATGCAGAAATTGTTGGAAAGGGAGGGATGGGAGATTGTTGCATGGAACAACAGAAGAGACTTGATTTATTCACCAACATTATTCGTGTACAAGGTCATTCTCTGGCAATGCTGCTTCGTGAAAGATTATAAAAATTAATGAGACTATTTTTCACATCTAACGTTTTTAGAGCACTTTGTTTATTGCATGCTTTGTGAAGCATTGCACCCATTCAGGTATACTCCCCCTTCATTTAGCTTTTACATTATTCCACTGGCACCGGTCTACACAGACATTTTCAACCAATCCCTGCAAACCTGTACAGTCCCTGCCTGCTTCAAAGTCTCCACTGCTGTCCTTGTACACTAAAAGACAAGGATTATTGATCATGATGACTACAGGCCTGTCGCACTGAACTCTGTAGTCATGAAGACCCTTGAAAGATGTGCTGGCCAAGCTGAATAATATCACAAACCCCCTGCTGGACACTCTGCAGTTTGCATACCAGGCCAATAGATCAGTGGATGATGCAGGCAACCAAGGCCTGCACGTCATTCTCCAGCACCTAGACCGCCAGGGGACCTATGCAAAGATTTTGTTTGTTGATTTTAGCTCTGCATGCAACACCATTGTGCCAGAGCTACTACACTCCAAACTCTCCAAGTTGACTGTGCGTGAACCCCTCTGTCAGTGGATCACCAACTTCCTGACAGACAGGAAGCAGCATAGGCTGGGAAAGCATATCTCGGACCCACAGACCCTCACCATAGGAGCACCACAAGGCTGCGTACTCTCTCCTCTCCTTTACTCTCTCTACACCAACGACTGCACCTCCACAGACTCCTCTGTTAAGCTTCTCAAGTTTGCGGATGACACAACCCTGATTGGACTGATGCAGGTTGGAGAGGAATCTCCCTCCAGACTGGAAGTTACACAGTTGACAACCTGGAGCTCAATGCTCTCAAGACAGTGGAATTGATTGTAGACTTTAGGAGAGCTCCCCCTCCCCTCACCCCACTCACCATCAACAACACCACAGTCACATCTGTGGACTCTTGGAACCATCATCTCCAAGGACCTGAAATGGGGGGCCACCATTGACTCCACAGTCAAAAAGGCCCAACAGAGGATGTACTTCTTGCGGCAGCTGAGAAAACACAATCTGCCACAGGCAATGATGGCCCAATTCTATACTGCCATTGTAGAGTCTGTCCTCACCTTCTCCATCATGGTCTGGTTTGACTCAGCCACCAAGCATGACATCCGGAGGCTGCAGCGAATCATCCGATCAGCTGAGAAGGTTGTTGGCTGCAACCTCCCCCCATTGACGAACTGCACACTGCAAAGGCCAGGAACCGTGCGGGTAAGATCATCTCTGACCCCTCTCACCCTGGCCACAAACTCTTTGATGCACTTCCCTCTGGAAGGCGACTCCGGACTGTCAAAGCCGTCACAGCCAGGCATAAAAACTGCTTCTTTTCCACGAGTAGTAGCTCTACTCAATAACCAAAAGTCTGTAGCCTTCTTTTGCTCTGGTATTTTATTTTATTCACATGGTTAAACTATAAATAATAACTATAATATTATTAATGTTTAATGTTTTATGTGTCATTCTTAATTGTTACTGTATGTCATGTTGTTAATTGCGAGCGGAGCACCAGAGCAAATTCCTTGTATGTGTACATACTTGGCCAATAAACTTATTCATTCATTCATTCATTCACTCAGTGTACATCTATGATCCATTGATTTCAGTGTTACATTAGGAAAGTGATATGTATGATTACTATACCCATGCTGATTTTGTGATTTCAGTTAGGGAGCTGAGGGGAATTAAGTAAATATCCCCTGGGCATCACTGTTTATGGAGGAGAGAAATTAACCACTCCCCCCCCCCCCCCCCCCCCCCCCGCCACTCCACTGGTTGCTGCAGAGTTTTCTGTTTAATTTCATATTCACACCATTTGTACAATTCTGCAGTTGTCTTACTCATTTTTGCACTCTCAGAAAGCTGTTTAGAGCAATATACTTGCTCATGTTTTGACAGTTGTGACTCTGGCCTTTCATAATTTCCTCTTCTCCAAGGAAAATAGACCTGGCTACTTCAGTCTCTTCTCATACCTGAAACATTCTATCCCAGCTTTTGGTTCATTGGTCTTCACCAGTCAGGGCATTGAGTATAGAAGTTGGGATATTATGTTAGCATTGTACAAGATGTTGGTGGGGCTGCATTTGGAGTATTATGTTCAGTTTTGGTCACCCTGCTATAGGATGTCACTAATTTGGAGAAAGTGCAGGGAAGAAGTAAGAGGATGTGGCTAGGCGTTGAGGACCTGAACCATAATGAGAGGTTAAACAAGTTAGGACTTTATTACTTGGAGCGCAGGAGGCTGAGGGGTGATCTTAACGAGGTGTATAAAATCATGACAGGAATAGATAGGGGATAGGAAGTACCTTTAGAAAGGAGAAATGGAGGAATTTATTTTGTCAGAGGGTGGTGAATCTGTGGAAACATTGCCATAGATGGGGGTGGAGGCCAAGTCATTGGGCATTTTTAATGTGGAGAATGATAGATTCTTGATTAGTAAGGGTACCAAAGGTTATGGGGAGAAGGCAGGAGAATGGGGTTGAGAGGGAAAGATAGATTAGCTAGGATTGAATGGTGGAGTAGACAATAGGCTGAATGGCCTAATTCTGCCCCTCTGACTTATGAACTTTCATATGGTGAATGCACTCTTTTACCCAGAGCAGGGGAATCAAGAACCAGAGGACATAGCTTTCAGGTGAGAAGGGAAAGTTTTAACAGGAACCTGAGGGCCAACCTTTTCATACAGAGGGTAGTGAGTACATGGGATGTGCTCGGTGAGGAGGTAGTTGATTCAGGTACTGTTACAACATTAAAAAAAACATTTGAATAGTTTTATGGATAGGAAAGATTTGGAGGGATATTGACCAAAAGTCATTAGGTGGGACTAGTATAAGTAAGGCTTCTTGGTCGGCATGGACCAGTTGGGCCGAAGGGCCTGTTGCAATGCAGTATAACTATTTCTTTGATGTTATTGTTTTTTGTTTATTATTGCCACACATGCAGAGATTCCTTATTGTGTGTGCTATTCAGGTAAATCATACCACGTGTGAGAGATACTGAAAGGAAAATATAAACAGAGTACAGTGGCTGTAGATAACAGAAAAAGTGTAGGGGCTCATTGTAGTAGATTGGAAAATCGGTATTCCATCCTTAGCTCATGAGAGGCCTGTACATGTCAGATAACAGTGAAGGAGAAGTTATTCTTGAATCTAGTGGTACATACATCCTTTCAAGCTTTTGTATCTTCTGCCCGATGGCAGAGGGGACATTCAAGAGTCAAGGGAGTTTATTGTCATGTGTCCCATATAGAGGACAATGTAATTCTTGCTTGCTTGTTTGTGCAGTGGGGTATTTAAAGCTTAGGGAGATTTTCAGTCATGACCCCATTCAAGATACCACAACTCATTGCCCTCAGCTGAACACCAGGCCTCAAAGCTGCATGTAATTTTCTTCTCCCTCTCCCATCTTTGTCGTCTTGATGAGTCTACCAGACTGGGAGTTCCATTGTCATAGCAAAATTGATTTAAAAAGTTGCAAATGGAAATGCCCTCTAAATACCTGCCTATGGAAGGTCTTGCCTTCAATGACAGTCCGATCAATGTATTGTCCTGGGTTCTTTAGATCCTCTATGCCTCTTGCCACTTATGTGTTACAGCAGCAAACCAAATTCAGCTTACACTTCCTCTGGGACATTGGTAGATGCCCTCTTGTTAACAGAAATCCTGCTATAAATAATAACTCTGACCCAAGAGACAGGTGATTAGTCACGGCCAAGCCAAAGGAAATGGCAACGGTCACAATTAAAAAAAAGTACAGTTCTGAAAAATAACAAGTCAGCAATCACTTGATTGAATAGGGCAGGGCAGTAAGATTTTTAAGAAGTCAATCTTTTACGAACAACCTCTGAAGCTCTGGAGACACACATGAAGGCTTTTTGAAGTTTGCAAACTAAACCTCTCACCGCACAGAAGGCTTTTTGAAGTTTGCAAACTAAAGCTCTGCCTGAATATTCGTATGAGGTTGGAAGATAGCTGTCAGGGCAAATAGGAAATGCAATTGAACTTTGTAAAATTGGAAAAATAGGGCATTGAATTGCATTCAAATTACTGAATATGTCATTTACAGCTGCAAATTAACATATTTTAACATATTTGAGCCCACATTTGGCATTTAAGATGAGAGGGGTTCAGTTATAAAGAGAAGATAGACACAAAAAGCTGGAGTAACTCAGTGGGCCAGGCAGCATCTCTGGAGAGAAGGAATGGGTGATGTTTTGGGTGGAGACCCTTCTTCAGACAGAGATGTGTGTGGAACCTGCTGCCAAGGCAGGTTGTAAAAATAGACGTAAAAGCAATGTTTAAGTGGCATTTAATAGACTTTTGAACAGGCAGGGTAGGGAGCTTTGTGGATCACATGCAGGCCCATGGGATTAATTTAAATTGACATCTGGTCAGAACAGGCATGGCGGCCAAGAGCACTTTCCTGTGCTGTATTATTCTTTGTTTCAATGTTTCCAAATTCATTACTTAATAATGCTCTGGACGAGCTTTCAATGAGATTAATGCAAAAATAATTTTAATAAATGTGTTATTCTGAACCTAATAACTGTATACATTTATATTTAAGAAAGTACCTATGAATTATTATTCACAAATTTGATAAAAATATTTAAAATGTGGGATTTGCACAATAAAAGTAATCTTGTCTATGAACTACAAGACTGTGGATTCAATGCCACTCTGGAGACTTGTGCACAAAATCTGTGCTGTCCATTCCCCACCAACCTAAACCCAGACTTACATGAGAAGAAAAGTATTTTGATCATTCAGGGTTTATCCAATAGCACAGATTGCCTTTGGCCACATGTGCTGTGGGACTTTACAGCTTGTCTTTTTTTACCAGTACATTAGCATATCTTCACAGGCAAGATTCAATTTCTAGCTAAGTGCTTTTGGCCTGTTGGAGAATGGTTATCTGAAATGAGCAGTAGAGAACTTAACTGTAACCCACCGATATAGGTATAAATCATACCAGACTTATTTAGGATTTTTATCATGGCATCTGCACAAGTTCAGAATACTTCCTATACGAACTGTATTATTTTCAAAGCACATACTTGAAATAATGTCAGAGTATCCCTTTAATTCTAACAATGTCTTGTACAATAATGATTTATGTGGTGAGATCATCCTGAAAGAGATATTAACAGCTGATGATTATATTGTTCAATTACTCATAGATTTAATAGGCCAATTAAATATTTAATAGCACCCTTCACATAGTTGCTTCCAATTGAGAGTGACCGATTAAAGACTTACTCTTTGGACATTTTAACTGTAGTAGGGTTTATACTTGTCAATTAAACAATTATAAATCACCAGCTTTAAATCTCAATCACGTGAGCCCGTTAAATCATGAAATTCTCCAGTGGCCTTTGCCAAACGATGCACCAACAGTCACTTTCAGTAATGGGCCTATTCCGTAAAGGTTAAGGGCCTGTCCCACTTGCTGATTTTTTCTGCGACTGCCGGCATCTTTGACTGACATATTAGATCACCAAAAAAGTTGCGGCGTGATGACGTATTGACGCGCGGTGTTTTTTCAAGTGTCGCAACATTTTTTTTGTCGCCGCTGGATTTTGAAATGTTCAACATTTTTTGGCGACCCTGATATGACGCCGACAGTCGCTGAAAAAATCGCCAAGTGGGACAGGCCTTTAATCAGCAGCCAAGATCTAAAAAAACAGCAAATTATGAAACATCCGATAACTAAATTTTGAAAGTTTGTGGGTTACAAACATTTCTGAAAATTATAACCAAAGAATTCATGATATAAATGATTTGACATTTCTGAAAGTTAAAGCCTGCATCAAGCTGAATGATGGAAATGTGAAATACAATAATTACCCATTTAATGCATTCATGAAAGACAAAACAGGCAATTCTCTTATCAGCTTGCAACATATAATCATAATATTTAACATCACTTCAACAAAAGAATAAAATACATCTTATTATTAGCACTTCAAATTCACAGGTATGAAGTAAATTTGGACTTGAGGCTGAAAACCTGCAGTGGCCCTTCAGTGCTGCCAAACTTCAGTGTGAGTGCACCAGAACTGGACCAAAACCAGGCTACCCGAGTCCCAGCCGTGAATCAGGTTACAACCCCATGAATCAGGTGGTAGGCACATCAAACGGAATTTGACGTCTTCTAAAGTAATTATTGAGCCATAATGAAGTCTTTAATACAAACTGCAGCCAATTTTAGATTTTGATTTATCTTTGTTCCATGCACGTTGTTATTATTGCTGATGAATACAAAACAGTCCAGTTCAGAAATCTGATCCATATCACATCAAAATACAGTTGGAAATGAAGTTCCTTTGAGTAAAGTCAAATGCTTAAAGTATAAAATGGACAGTTGACAATAGATGCAGGAGTAGGCCATGCGGCCCATCAAGCCAGCACCGCCATCCAATATGATCATGGCTGATCATCCACAATCAGTACCCCGTTCCAGCCTTCTGGCCATATCCCCTGATTCCACTAGCTTTAAGAGCTCTATTTAACTCTCTCTTAAAAGCATTCAGAGAATTGGCCTCCACTGCTTTTTGAGGCAGAGAATTCCACAGATTCATATCTCTCTGGGTGAAAAATGTTTTCCTCATCTCCGTTCTAAATTCCTACACCTAATTCTTAAACTGTGGTCCCTGGTTCTCGATTCCCCCAACATCGGGAATGTGTTTCCTCCCTCTAGCGTGTCCAAACCCTTAATAATCTCATATGTTTCAATAAGATCCCCTCTCATCCTTCTAAATTCCAGAGTATACAAGCCCAGCCGCTCCATTCTATCAACATATGACCGTCTCACCATCCCGTGAATTAGGGGCCACAAAAGGCTCGAAAGGCCGAATAGCCTACTCCTGCACCTATTGTCTATTGTCTATTGCCCCCCCAGATCTCGTTGTACTTCCCCTTTCCCAACTTGACACCATTCAGATAATACATTAAAAAAAAAACATTAATGAATTAACATGACTGTTCCAAATTTTCATATGCTCTCCAACTACCGTATTATGGTCCGGATTTAGGAATGAACAATTGTGAGTATAACATTCCTAGATTCTAACATATAAAACACCAGAGTCGTACAGTTCTACAGCATAGAAACAGGCCATTCAGCTTACCATGTCCAAGCCGATCATCATGCCTATCTATACTAATCCCACTTGCCTACATTAATTCAATATCCTTCTATGTCTCTGAAATGTTGTACAATTCCTGCCTCCACCACCTCCTCAGGCTGTTCATTTCTAAATACCTACTTCCCTTGTGTGAAAGATGTATCCCTCAGACACCATTAAAACCTTTCCTACTCACCTTAAACATATGTCCTCCAATTTTAGACATCTCTACTATGGGAAACTGACACTGGCTATCTGTTCTGTCTGTGTCTCGCATAAATATATATACCACCGTCATGTCACTTCTCAGCTTCCTTTGTTGCAGGGCAAACAGACCTAGCCATCTAATATTTCATTATACTGTAACTCAAGCACTCTAATCCAGGCAACATCCTTGTGATTTTTTTCAAAACCTTCTCTTGTTTAAACACATTCCAAACTATCTCTGTTCAATGACACTCTGCAGGCCTTATCATTTATCATGTTTATCCTGCCCTGGTTTATCTTTCCAAAATGCATCTATTTGCACTTGTCTGATTTTATATCCCATTGCCCTTCCCTTGCCTATTTTCGCAGTTGATCTACAGCCTGTTGTAAACTTAGAAAACCTTCTACAACAGTTGACTGCACCACCAATTTTGGTGTCAGCTCCAATTCACTAAAAATGAATTCCTTATAACTCAAGCACTCTATTCCAGGCAACATCCTTGTAATGCATTCAGTTGGTCTATTAGTTATGGCTAGCCATAGAGTCATCAGCATGGTAACAGGCCCTTTGGTTCAACTTCCACATTGGCCAAAATGTCCCACAGTAGTCCCACCTGTCTGCGTTTGGTCCAAATCCCTCCAAATCTGTCCTATCCATGTACCTTTCTAATTGTTTCTTAAATGTTGGGATTGTCCCGGCCTCAACTACCTCCTCTGGCAGCTTGTTCCATACAACTACTACCCTTTGTGTAAAAATGTTACCCCTCAGCTTCCTACTAAATCCTTCCTCTTTCACCTGAAACCTATGTCCTCTGGACTTCGGGAATGCAATGTAGTAACTCTCCTAGTTTTCCCCTAACCCACAGAATAATGAGGACAAGAAGCATTCTTTCTCTAGCCTGAAAAGTGATTTTAATGACTTAAGGGGATTTGTTCCCTTCAAAAAATCAATATTCTGGCATTTCAGCCCTGTTCCACTGCACTTATATTTTGCTATTTGCAATAAATTCAACTGATAATTGGCCTGAAATATATTGCCTGAGACTAATGTTTCTTTCCATTTCAAAGAGCACGCAGCATATCTGAAACTTGAAATAAGATGATATAAGTGTCATGGTTACTCCACAACTGACATTAATTTTGTGCATAACATTACATTTTAGATCATGGGAAAAAGGGAATTCCCCAAAAGGTTAACTATTGATTGGATTTTGAGTGCCTAAATTATAACAATTAATACCAGCTTGAGACAAGATATGAAGACAAGAAATAATTTCCTTAAAAGTTGTTGATGTAATTTATATTTAACACTATTCATGAACATTTAAAAAAAAGGTAAGTTGAATGAGTTATTTTGAGAAAGCACATACCATCTTTGCAGACAGGGCAGCACTGATCTGGCTCGTATACTGGATCCACACATTCAACCTGAGCACACTCTGCTACGGAACAGTGCACTTCCCCATTGGGTTCACAGCGACATTTCTCGCAGGGGGAAACCTAAAATGGAAACACCATTTGAGCAGTGACAGGATAAGGCTCACTTCAATGGAAATACGTTTATGGACACAGAAAATGGCTTATCGATCGAGATCCATTGGTGCATATTTTGTATCATTGAGTGTTATTGTGCCACATTGTGACTCGGGTTGTATCAGTGAATGAGAAAGAACTATAGAAAGAACAAGGCAGGTTTAATGTTGTACGATATCCTTTTTTTCAGATTGTTTGTATTATGACAGGAATGGGAGCACCGCAATTCTATTCCTTCCTGTGTTTTGAATGTTTTCAAAGTGAACATTTTCAGAAGTTCCCATGATGTGGTGAAACCATCTATTGCAAACTTTAAAAATCTATCAATGGTAACATTATCTGATAGAAACAACACACTGGCCAGATGAAGTGTCAGAAAGTCATAGAGCCATACAGCATGGAAATAGGCCCTTTAGCTCACCTTATCTATGCTGACCAAATTGGCATATTCAGCTAGTTCCATTTGTGTGTAATTGCCCCATAGCACTCTAAACCCTGTCCAATTGTCTTTCAAAATCGGAAATTTTATCAGCTTCTACAGTTTCCTTTGGCAGCTCATTCCAGATAGAGATGATGCTCTGAGTGAAAAAAGTGCCTGAGATCCTAAAATCTCTCCCCTCTCACCTTAAGCCTATGTCCTCTGGTTTTCAAAAGCCTCTACCCTGGCATAAAGACTGTGGGCTCACACTTTGTCCCTGTTCGTCATGATCGTGTACACCCCAGTAATGTCACCCCTCAGCCTCCTATACTCCAAAGCAAAAAGTCCTGGCCTGTCCTGCCTCTCCCTAAACTCAAGCCCACAAGCCCAGGTAATATCCTGGTGAATCTCTTTTGCATCCTGTCCAATTTACTGTCATCCTTCCTAGGGCTGGGAGACCAGAACTGTGGAGAGTACTCCAAGTGTGACCTCACCAATGTCTTGTACAACTGCACAGTGATATCCCAACTTTTGTACTCAATATCGTTTCCAATGAAGGCAATCATGCCTTCTTCTCAGCACTATACATCTATCTCACCATCTTTAGGAAACCATGCACCTTTTCTCTCTGATCTATCAACTCTGCAACTCTCTCCATGGCTCTAATATTTACTGTCTGAGTCCAGCCCTGGTCTGGCATTCCAAAGTGCAATATCTCACACATCAGATTTAAGTTCCATTTACCATTCCTTGGCGCATCTTCCCAACTTAGCCATTGGCTGACACTTAGACTAGCTTACCAACTGCAACACTGGGTTGTGTTGGAACTGGAGCTTTCAGAGGAGACCCACAGAGTCAAGTACAAAGTCCAGACAGACAGTGTCAGGGGCATTGCAGTTGGCCGGCAACAGATTTAACTGCTACACCAGTATGAGACAAGTTGGTTAACAATTCACGGCCAACATCAAAATCTGTTCCAAAGATTGCAACCTACTCATTCCTTAAATATTAAAGCATGTGAGCTCAACCCGTAAACAAATGCTGACAGTTTCCAAAGACCCACAGGTTTAGTTTAATTGACTTCTGTAAATTGCCCCTAGTGTCCATTTTGCAAAAGTAGGATAACACAGAACAAGTGTTTGGGTGAGCAATAATCGGTGAGGACTGGGTGGGCCGAAGTGCCTGTTATCACTCTGTATCATTAAACTAAGCTTGTAATTGGAGGGAGAACATATTGGAGAAATGTGAACAATATACAACAAACAAAATGGATTATTACTGAAGTAACTAAATCACTGCAAGTAATTGGTAACATTAATAATAATAATAAATAATAAATAATAATGATGTACTGTTTTACATTTCCCCAAACAAATTATTGTAAAGGATAGTGATTAAAGTTAAGGAGCATACAGTTGTCTGAAGAAGGTTCTTGACCCGAAACGTCACCCATTCCTTCTCTCCAGAGATGCTGCTGAGTTACTCCAGCTTTTTGTGTCTATCTTGGAATTGGGAATTACACTTTTAGATAAATTAATAACGCTGCATTTTACAATGATCTAGAGATATGTTTCAATCGACAGTGCCACATTATGTCCATCCCTACTTACAAATCAGTTATATGAATCTTTTTTTTTGTTTACATATTATGTCCTGGGTAGACCACTTCAGAAAATGTGAAGAATCCATTAGTTTTACATGTAGGGCAGACCAGATAGATTTGCATGAATGGACTTATTTTTTTAAGATTTGACACAGTTCAATCAAGAGCTAAATCTCCAATATATTTTCAAAGCTATTTGCAGTTCCAGCAATTCCAATATAATTTACAAGATAATAGCATCAAACCCCCCAAAATATTAGCATCATTAGAATTCTGTTTATGAAATACATCTCCTTTGAAACTGATGATGAGTGTCATCAATCAGGTTACATTTCTTCTAGTAAGCTATAAAATACCTATATTTATTGAATTGCTTCATAACTTGCCGATGTGTTCCACAAATCCAGAACATCCCATCACAGCACCAGAAACAATAAAAAAGCTTGAAACCAATCGCACCAAGGAAACTCATGTGACACAAAAACAGCCTGTCAGTAAAAATGATGGCATACGTCTGAAGTCAAGGTTCAGTAATAAAGTTCTGAGCAAAGTAATATTTACAGAGGAACTTGTCCATTTTGGGTGTTCTTTGTGAGTTGAACAAGCTGTGTATAGGATTGGTTCGCTATCCCAAATCGAGTCCAAATTTACAAAATCAAAGTCTTCCGAGTGGGAAGGGGTAGTCAAGCTCAGGCCAACTGTGAAATGCTAATGAAAATGCAATCGAAGATCTATATCTTCAATCACATGAAGTAAAATAAAAATAAACTGTCAGGTAAGGATTCTCGGGTCAGGTTTCGGTCACACTCTTCGGTGTGAGTAAAGGCCCTGTCTCATGGTGCGAGTCCACCCATGAGTGACCCCAAATGAAAGGAAAAAAACAGACTTGTGGTTATGTACGAGATTTCAAGTTTATGTTCAAGTGTTTAACTGAGTTCCCACGGGTATGTAATTTCTGCGATGTTCCAAGTTCCTCTCCCGAGTTACCAAGTTCCTCTCCCGTTACCCTTGAGCCAACTGTGAATGAAGGTAAGTTTTAATAAGCAACATTGTTAAAGAAGACATCTCCATCCTGCGGCTTTGAGTTAAAGATAAATTCAGCGCGGCCGCATCTACTGATATGACCTACAAACGGAAAATGCGCACCCTCCAGTGCCTGAGCAGTTATACTTATGATTTGTTTGAAACACACATCACGTAGTTAGAAGACCAGCGGGCGGAGGTTTGTTAAGTTTTAATTGAATTTACTGCCAGGTCTACACACTGCGGGGAGACAGGAGATGAAATCTTTGAATGTGGACGGATGTCTCCACGCCTGCTCGTTCTAAGCGTAATATATTTTTAGTTGCCTTTCAAGCCGGGCTTTGGTTTTATTCCTTGTTTTTGTTTATTCGCACACACTTTTTGTGTGTGAGGGTGTGAGAAGTCCATGCAGGGTGCCGGCCGGCGGCAGCCGCTGTTCTTTCACATCAGTTGCACATCAGATTGTTGGGAGACGGAGCTCAGGGTTCACCTCCTGAGCTGCTTTGGTGCCCAGGGGTGAGTTGAGGTGGAGGGAGGTTGGGGGGGGGGGCATCATTAATCTGACTGGGGTGACAAGGCTCTTGGTGTGCGAGGGAGGGTTAATTCTCCCCGATCTCTATCAAGCCCTGGACGAAAACAAAGGAAATTTCTCTTGCCACCGCGTACAAGCCCTCTGTATTTAACTTTGCTGCTGACGCGCACATGCATTCTCTCTCCCTCTCTCTCACTCTCTCTGCTCTCTCTCACTGCAGCTCAGAGCCCAACCTCGCCATCCTGTAGTGGTGACATTCACATCGGGTCCCCTCCACACCCACACCCCCTCTCTCTGACACACACCCCTCCACAAGACAACAGGAAGCATGAGAGACAGAGAGTTTGTAGGGTGTTGGTTTTCTATAAGGTTTTCTTTTTTAATTATTAGCCAAGGTCACATTTACTTATTTTAAACGAAGTTTGGAGCGCTTGACAATATATATTTTTTTCTCTTTGTGCTCGTTTTCAGATAGGGTTCAGACCATGCCCCGCTTGGCTCGTTGCCCCTTTTGAACCAAGCCCTGCGAGATGGAGGGAGGGAGTGAGGGAAGGTGTGAGTAAACAAGAAAGCCGAGGAGGAGAGGGAAATAGAGGGGGGGGGAGAGGAGAAATAGGGAAGAAGTTAGTTGTTCGGATCAGAAACCTGTAGGCTGGGAGCCATGATGGTGAAGAGCGCAACCAGTTCTTCTGAGGAGTGCATAAGAGACATCGATCGGAAGCAATATTCCTCTAGAACTATAACTGAAACCGTGTCCACATCACCTCCTCTTGGCTGGACCGCAAGACCAGGGTTACCGGTCAGCGCTCTCCTCCACAAAGGGATCTCAAGAGGGCAATGCCAATGTAAACCACGGCATCTCCTAAAAGATGCCTAAACCATTCACACACACATTAATTATCTCTCTCTCTCTCACACACACACACACACACACACACACACACACACACACACACACACACACACACACACACACACACACACACACACACACACACACACACACACACACACACACACACACACACACACACACACACACACAATATCATCCAAGACTGTTCGTGCAGAAGGCAACATCTGCCCAGAAGACGCCAAGAAAGGAATACAGTGTAGGAAAGGAACTGCCTGCAGATGCTGGTTTAACCCGAAGATAGACACAAAAAGCTGGAGTAAGTCAGCGGGACAGGCAACATCTCTGGAGAAAAGGAATGGGTGAGGTTTCGGGTCGAGACCTTTCTTTAGATTAACAGAAATTGCATGGTTCCTGATGCAACATTGCTCAATTTAGTGGCGCTTCGGACACTTTGCAGCAATAGAAAAAAAAAAGAAAATGGAAGGAATGACTAAGAACAAACCGTTTTGGAGGTACAATGCTCAAAATTTTAAAAGACCCGCAAGATTGTACATATTTAAAAGAGCAAATGGACCTTTCTTTTCAAATAAACGACACGCCAGACATATCACCTACACTATTATGGGAATCTTTCAAAGCATTTATTCGAGGTGTGATAATTTCATATCAAGCTTTTCAAAATGAGAAAAATAAGAACGAACTAAGACAATTAGAAGAACAAATTAGACAACTGGACATAGAAAACGCTAAAGACCCCACTACGGATAAACAGAATAGAATAATAATATTGAAATTCAAATTAAATAAATTATTATCAGAGAAAGTCATAAGATTATTACAAATTACAATACAGGAACACTTTGAATTTGGGGATAAGCCCCACAAACTTCTGGCACATCAGTTAAAAAAACGAGAAAAGGATCACACAATTTTAACGATTAAATCAGACAAAGGGGAAATATTGACCTTGCCGAGTGATATTAATAAAAGATTTGCAGAATTTTATGAGAATCTGTATACATCTAAAACTATAATGGACACCAACAAAGTTACAGAGTTCTTGGATAATTGTAACCTTCCTAAATTAGAGTTTCAGGAACAAGAGTATGGATGACAAGGGTATGGAGGGTTATGGTATGAGTGCAGGCAGGTGGGACTAAGGGAAAAAAGTTGTTCGGCATGGACTTGAAGGGCCTGTTTCCGTGCTGTAATTGTTATATGGTTATATGGTTAAGAGGAATTGGGAGCACAAATCTCAAATATGGAAATAGAAGAAACAATAATCTCATTAAAAAATGGAAAAACACCAGGTCCCAATGGATTTAGTAATGAATTCTATAAAAGGTTTTATGACATATTTACTCCTCGCCTACAGAAAATGTATACTTATGCCTTCAAAGAACAAATACTACCTGAAACACTAGCAGAATCCACGATCACAATAATACTTAAGAAAGATTAAGATGTGGAAGAACCTGGATCATACACAGCTATTGCGTTGTTAAACACAGATCAAAAAATATAAGCGAAAATACTAGTTAGAAGACTAAGTAAATATGCTAGTAAATTAATACATCCGGATCAAACGGGGTTTATCCCCAAGAGACAATCATTTAATAATTTGAGACGTCTGCTCAATATAATGCATTCACACCAAACGGAAGATCAAAAACTATCAATCATATCGTTGGATGCAGAGAAAGCATTCGATCAGGTCGATTGGGAATATATGGTCAGGCTATTGCAAGAATTTCAACTGCGAGATAATTTTATTCTATGGATTAAATTACAATATAATAAGCCAACGGGCAGAATATTAACTAACAATAATTTATTTATGAAATTTCATTTGTCAAGGGGTAATAGACAAGAATGTTCATTATCACCGTTATTATTTGCCCTCATAATTGAACCCCTAGCGGAAAGAATTAGAACTTATCCGAATATCCATGGATATAAAACAAAATATTCCAACAATAAAATATCACTATACGCTGACGATGTACTATTGTACATCACAAAACATCATATTACTATACCAAATATTTTAAAATTAATAGAGGACTTTGGATCATTGTCAGGATATAGAATAACTTGGAATAAAAGTGAAATCATTGTCAATAAAATCAAAAGACTACTCATCTTTAATGTTTCCTTTCAAAATAGCTACGGAAACATTTAAATACTTGGGCATCAAAATTACTCGAAGATATCAAGATATGTTTGATGAAAATTATAACCCTCTACTTAAGAAATTATATAACTTGATTAAATTTTGGAAAATGCTTCCAATGTCCTTAATAGGCTGAATATATGCCATAAAAATGATTTTTCCACCACAAATATTATACCTGTCTATTCCAATATATTTACCCAAAAAGTTTAAAAAACAAACTGGACTCAGATATCACAAATTATATTTGGGATTATAAATCCCACAGAATACAAAGAGCTCATCTGAATAAACCCAAAGTAGTAGGGGGATTAGCACTCCCCAACTTTATGTATTACTACTGGTCTGTAAATATCAGAAACATGATCCAATTGCTGGATAACTCTCCCCAGCAACCGGATTGGATGATTATGGAGAAAGAGGATTGCTCTCCTTATAATATTGGAGCAATCCTTCTCTCTCCAATATCGATGAATAATATAAATTACAGTATACAGTTATATACAGTACAATTAGAATTTGGAAACAAATAAAACACAATTTAAAATTAAGAAATTTATCTCTCTTATCTCCTATCGGTAAAAACCTCTCATTTAAACCTTCAACTATAGATAAAGCATTTATACAATAGGAAAGAGCTGGAATTAAAATCTTCGGAGATGTGTATAAATTGGGAAAACTATTATCATTTAAACAAATACAACTAAAATACTATTTGGGAAACAATCAGTATTTTAAATATTTCCAAATCTGTGATTATCTGAAAAAATACGCACAAAATTATCACAATATGCCCCCAGACTTACTGGAAGAAGTAATGAATACAAAGGCTAAATCAGCAAACCTAATATGATATATATATAATATTATTCTAAATGCAGAAATACCAACAACAGATGGTATCAGGAGAGACTGGGAAAAAAATTAAGTATAAAAATTCCCAACGAAAGGTGGGAAGAATATTTATTAAATGTGCATAAATGTTCAATTAATGTAAGACACACCTTAATACAATTCAAAATCTTACACAGATTATACTATTCAAAAACTAAAATAAGTAAACTTTTTCCCTACGTCCCACCTATATGTGGTAAATGTCAATGTCAAGAAGCTAATATAGCGCACTCATTTGTCTTTTGTACAAAAATTCAAACATTTTGGACTGAAATTTTTGAAATTTTCACAAAAATATTTAAAATAAAACTGACTCAAAAAGCAGACTGGATTATCTTCGGGGTATCGGAAGATAGCCCTGAATTAAATGTGTTTCAAAAGACTATATTTGAATATGGCTTAATAACTGGAAAAAAGCTAATCTTATAATTCTGAAAAAATTCTCCTATACCAACAGTTAACATGTGGATTTCAACTATGTTCGAAACACTACACTTGGAAGATATGAGACTCCGACTACCAGGAAAATCAGACTGTTTCTATAAGTCGTGGTTTGCATTTATAAATCTATTACATGGATAAGGTGCAAGAATACCTCAAAAAAGTACCGGTGTCGGGTCTTGGTAAAGGGGGAAGAAAAACTGTTGAGTTGGTAGATTCCTTTTGCGAGATGTTTATAATAAAGTAACTGGCTTTCTTCTTTCTTTCTCTATCTTTCCCTTTTTCTTTTTTTTTCCTCTCCAGGGTCTATGTCTTAATCTCTGGTCTCTAACTCTTCAAGGGTTTCCTTTACCTCTGTCACGCATTTGCACTTTCACATCTCTTTTTCACTTTTCTACTTTCTTTGCTGGTATTTCTATCTCTTTTCTCTCTTTTCTAAAGCCTTAAAAAAAATTAAGGGGTACAATGACTGTAATACAATATAAGGGATGTACACTGATGTAACTTACGGTTTAATAAATAAAGATATTTTTTATAAAAATACACAAAAAGCTGGAGTTAACTCAGCTGGACGGGCAGCATCTCTGGAGAGAAGGTATGGATGATGTTTCGGGTCGAGACCCTTCTTCGGACTGGTTAGGGATAAGCGGAATGAGAGATATAGACGGTGATGTCGAGAGATACAGAACAATGAATTAAACAAATGCAAAAAAAGTAACGATGATAAACAAAGGAATAAAGTCAGGGCAGTGCATCTGGAAGCATTCGTTTCACATCTGAAGGGCATCTGTAGTTCCTTCCGACACAGTGCACATAGAGCGTTGGTTGACCCTGATCAACTCCCTCTTCTTCAATATTCAGTGAAAGTCCAACTGAAGACACTAAAGAGAGACACAGAGTGATGGAGTAACTCGGGCAGAGTCAGGTAGCATCTCTGGAGAAGAAGGAATCGGTGACGCTTCGGGTCAAGACCCTTCTTCAGACACTGTTGGCCATGATCCATGCAGCGCATAACCGGAACATGGCGCATCATGAGGGTAAGGTAGGGAGAAAACTTCACGTCAAGCAAGTAAAAGCCCGACAGTTTATAACAACTTGGTATTTACATAGCTTCCTTCCTGTCATAAAACAACAACAAAAATGCCTCATGGTGCCTCAACTAACTGAAGATCCAGTGAGGAGATATTAGAGCATTTGGCCAAAAGTTTGGCCGTGAATGTGGGTCTAAGAGACCAACATTGAAAAGACGGCGAGACAAAGTGCTGGAGCGACTAACTCAGCAGGCCAGGCAGCAGCCCTGGAAAATATGGATAATAGTTAAAGTGTAGGAGAGGTGTACTGACTGTGTGGGCAGACACTTTGGTAGTGATTGCCCACCAGTCTCAAAAGCCGCTGTATCTCCCTATCCCTGGGATAGCATGGGGCGATCAAACAGCACAATACCCCCCTATGTCATCCCATCACCAATTCCTTCTCTCCAGAGATGCTGCCTGTCCGCTGAGTTAAAGAGTGCCCACGGTAGACGCACGAGTCACTAAGGTAAAAGCACGGGCCACTATGTTATTACGAGTTTAAATGTTTCCATTTTTAACTTGAATAGTAAATTTGACTTGTGGAAAACCTCAAACATGTTTGAATTTTTTCACGAGTTAACAAGTTTCACTGGCACGTTAGTGGCACGAGTCGTTAAGTTGCTCACGTGAGTTCCGACATTCACGCTACGTTCATTGTACGTGATTACCACGAGTGAAAACTCGGAGTCACTCGTGGGTCAACTCGCACCATGAGACAGGGCTTTAAGGGAAGATTTGTACAGGTGATTGTCACTGGCCTTGCATCAGCAGGGTATACTCGATGTTTAATGGGATCTCCATAAGTGGAAAATGATTTCCCAATGCTGACATCGTTATCTTGATCTTCCTCCCTGGCATGTATAAAACAAATCCACCAAAGTTGTCAAAGCAGATCAGTCTTGAGAATTCAATCTCCCATGAAATATGACACTTTAGACAATTTGACACTCTTCAATTTGATGATATACAGTACTTGAAAGAAAACAGTTGGTCAACTTTAGACAATTAAAGTACCAAGATTTGGTTCACCAGGTATAAAATCCTTCTAATTCTGGAAATGTTCAGCGGTGTCAACAGAAATAATGATAGTAAACAAATGACAAATCCCACTCACTGATAAATCACTGCACTGGAACTTAAATAAAAACTTGACAATGACAAAGAATTGTTCAACAGGGGGGGGGGGGGAATAGTAGAAAATGAATGGTGTCTCTCCAATGGTAAGGAAGAATAGGAGATAATTAGTCCTGCATTCCCACCAGTAATTTTAAGCAATGAGTAGATGTGATATTCAGGGGTGACCAAAGCTGGAATGAGGAAAAGGTATTTAAAATTGTTGGCAAGTTGGCAGTTTGCCTTTCTAATATAAGATCTAGCGCATAAATCTTTATGACCTTCTGTGCTTATAACATCACCTTAGAATGAATAAAACAAATATCTTGTGTATATTATTCTAATGCTGTTTTTTCCCCCCATAAGTGACTGGAAAAAAATGAGTTTAAAACAATGTGCGGTGTAATTAAGGATACTTACGTTAGATAATAGAACAGTATAGCACAGGCCTTTCAGCTGACAGTGTCTATGCTGAACGTGATGCCGAGGCCAACTCTTATCTGCTTTCACATAATCCATTTCCTTCCATTCCCTACATATCTATGTGCCTATCCAAAACTCACGTATCTGCCCTCACCACCACACTTCATAGAGCAATCCTGCCACTAACCAACTTCTGTGTTAAAACAATTTGGCCACACATCACTTTTAAACTTTGCCCCTTTCACCTCAAAGATATTATAGTGTTTGATATTTACTAGGAAAGAGATTCTGACCATCTACCCTATCTATGCCTTCCATAATTTTTTTTTAATGAGGTTTATCCTCAACTTCGGTATTCCAAAAAAACCAATCCAAGTCTGTCCAACCTCTCCTTGTAGCTAATACTCTCTAACACAGGCATCCTTCTGGCAAACCTATGCAAACCCTTTCCAAAGCCTCCATAGACCTGCATTGGGTTGAACAGAAATGCAAGCAATGTTCCAAATACGGCCTAACCAAAACCCCATTTTGTTACATCATGAGTCTCATACATTATCAAGATACTGTATTAACTTTAACAAAAGAAGGCAATCTACTCCAGAGGTGCCAATTAAGCCAGTCATTAGTCACAAGGGAAGACCAGGCCAGGGAAGGGGAAGAGAAGAAATCCCTGCAGAGAAGGAATGGGTACGTTTCGGGTCGAGACTCTTCTTCAGACTGATGTCAGGGGAGTGGGCGGGACAAAGATAGAATATAGTCGGAGACAGTAAGACTGGTGGGAGAACTGGGAATGGGGAGGGGATGGAGAGGGAAAAAAAGGGCTATTTGAAGTTAGAGGTCAATGTTCATACCATTGAGGTGTAAGCTACCCAAGCAAAATATGAGGTGCTGTTCCTCTAATTTGCACTGGGCTTCACTCTGACAATGGAGGAGGCCCAGGACAGAAAGGTCAGATTGGGAATGGGAGAGGGAGTTAAAGTGCTGAGCAACCGGGAGATCAGCTAGGTTAAGGCGGACTGAGCAGAGGTGTTCAACAAAACGATCGCCGAGCCTCCTTGGTCTCGCCAATGTACAGAAGTTGACATCTGAAACAGCGGATACAGTAGATGAGGTTGGAGGAGGTGCAAGTGAACCTCTGCCTTACCTGAAAAGACTGTCGGGGTTCTTGGATGGAGTCGAGGGGAGAGGTAAAATGACAGGTGTTGCATCTCCTGCGGTTGCAGGGGAAAGTACCTGGGGAGGGGGTGGTTTGGGTGGGAAGGGACGAGTTGACTAGGGAGTTGCGGAGGGAACGATCTCTGTGGGTGGGGATGGGAAGAGGTGGCCAGTAGTGCGATCTTGTTGGATGTGGTGAAAATGTTGGAGGATTATATGCTGTGTGCGACAGCTGATGGGATGGAAGATGAGGACAAGAGGGACTCTATCCTTGTTGTGCATGGGGGAAGGCAAAGCAAGAGTGGAACTGCTGGATATCCAGGATGCCCTAGTGAGAGCCTCACCTATAATGGAGGAGGGGAACTCTAGTTTCCTAAAGAATGAGGACATCTCCAATGATCTAGTATGGAAAACCTCATCCTGGGTACAGATACGGTGTATATACGGAGGAATTGTGAGTAGGGGATACAATCTTTACAGGATGCAGGGTGGGAAGAAGTGTAGTGTAGGTGTCAGTCAATAGTCTGTCTTTTGGGATGGAGAGGGAATGGGGAGGGAATGGTTTGAATGGGAAGGGATGAATGAACCAGGGTTTTGCAGAGGGAACGGTCTCTACAGAGAGCAAAAATGGGTGGAAATGGAGAGATGTGGCTAATGGTAGGATGGGGCAAAAGGTGAGACTAAAGGGACGCTGACTCTGTAACGATTGAATGGGAGGGAGAACAGACGTGACACATGTGAGGGAGTCATCTATATAGATGGGGGAGATCCACCCTAACCTAAAGAATGAGAATATCTCAGATGTCCTACTTAGGAACACCTCGTCTTGAGCAAATGAGCAGATGAGGAAAGATGGAGTAGGGGATAGAGTCCTTGCAAGAGGCAAGGTGGGAAGTGGTATAGTCCAAATATCTGTGGGAGTCAGTAGGTTTGTAGTGAACAGCAGTCGATAATCTATCTTCTGTGATGGAGATGGTGCAATCAAGAAATGAGAGGGAGGTGTCCAAACTAGAGCAGGTGAATTTAAGGGCAGGGTTGAAGTTAGTGGTGAAGTTAAAGTCCATGAGTTCTGCTTGGCTGCAGGAGGTAGTTTGATGCAGTTATTGTTGTGCTTCTGCTATTGGAATAACTTAGGTCTAAAATATTGACTAAATAAGGCATGCATAGCAATTGATAGTAAACTGGAGGAAAGTCAAACATAGCCCGGGTACTTCACGGTGGGCTTGCAAACACGAACAGCATGTGTGCGATAAAAAACATCTCAGTTTTTCCCCACCAGGGACAGAGCCGGTGGCTTCACGGGTGATGGAGATTGAACCAGCATTCCCGGTGATGAAACAGGGGATTGCAGCGCAGGTGGAGGGGGCGTTGCCACTGGCAAAGCAGCTGCTCCCGAAGTGGGTTGTTGTGCTGGTGTAGGCGGATCAATGCTGCTGGACACGGACGGCAGTACACTTGTACGGTCTGGATAATACGGAGGTGGAGTCGGCTCATTCACAGGCAGGATATGTTGTCTGTTACGCCTGTAGGTGCTGCCATCCGCACTGACCAGATATGAGCGTGGCTCAGAAGCACTTCCAGAAATTACACCCATATGGTCATGACCTTTGTCAGTTTGCAAACAAACCACCTGCCCCTTGGTTAATGGTGGCAGCGGCCTACTTGTCTTGTCATACCACTGTTTTTGAATGTCACGCTTTTGTTGTAACCTGGACTGAACCTCCGATGGTGGAACCACCTGTGGGATCAATGCCTGATCCGCCACAGGCACCGTGGCTCGGGTCTGCCTTGACAATAAATGTTGAGCGGGTGAATCCAAAATGGGGTCGCGGGAGATGATGCGTGGGTTGAGCAGATCCAGGTACACGTCGGAATTAGCTCTGTACGATCATTCCATGAGCTGTTTGGCACTCTTGACAGCCCGCTCAGCTGGTCCATTCAACTGTGGATATTCAGGGCTGTTGGTGATGTGGTGAAAAGCCCAGCGTGCAGCAAATTGAAGTGTTGGCTGGTAAATTGACTGCCGTTATCTGATAACAGTATGCACGGAGCTCCGTGGTCTGCAAAATGGCGAGCAAGCTTTGAAAATACCCCGCGAGAAGTGAGGCTGCTAAGAAAATCAATGCCAAACTATCCAGAATACGAATCGACAAGTACCAGGTACTGCTTGCCATGCCATTCAAATATGTCAGTTGCCACTATAGACCATGGGAGAGCAGGAGTCAGATGTGAAAGAAGTGGTTGCTATTGATGATGAGGTGCCAAGCTGTTACACACTGCACAGGACGCTACATTCTCGGTGATGTATTTGGCCATGCCAGGCCAGTACAACATGTTTCTTGCCCGTAGGACGATGGATTCAGTGCCTGGGTGCCCTGCATGGACAGTGTAGATGATATGTGTGTACACCTTTAACAGTAGTGATGTAGCCCTTGCTAACCACTTCCCCATAATCGAGTATAACTGTGACCTTCCCACCCCTAGCTCTCTCTCTAGTGTTCGTGACAGACCACGTACAGCTTGACCACAGACCTAGTCTACGGGAAGGATGTCACGGAGCACGACTATAACCTCCGCCAGGTTCTGGAACGAGCTCGGGAAGTCAACCTAAAGCTCAACCCAAAAAAATGCCGGTTTCGTGTCCCGGAGGTCACCTACGTGGGACATGTCTTCACAGCATCGGGGCTGAAGCCCGACCCGCAGAAGACGGCCGCTATATCGAGATGCCTGCACCTGCTGATGTGCCGGGCCTCCAGCGTTTCCTGGGCATGGTCAACTACCTGGGGAAATTCATCCCTGACCTAAGTGAGCTGAGCGCTCCTCTGAGAGACCTGGTGAAAAAGGACACTGCCTGGGCCTGGTTCCCGCAACACCAGAAGGCTTTTGACATTCTCAAATCCAGGTTGGTCAGCACCCCAACGCTAAAGTATTTCGACATCCAGCGCCCCATCATCCTTACATGCGATGCGTCCAGGTTTGGCCTTGGGGCCGCCTGTTTGCAGGTCCACGACGGAGTACAACTGCCCGTGTCATACGCATCCCGTACGATGAGTCCCGCTGAACAGCGCTATGCCCAAATCGGAAAAGAATTGCTGGCTGTTGTCTTTGCCTGCTCGAAGTTCAAGCACTATATTCTGGGCACCTGCTTTTCTATTGAGACGGACCACCAACCTCTGGTTACCATCCTCAACAAGCCAATACACGTGGCCTCTTCTCGGCTTCAGCGCATGATGCTTCAGCTACAACGATTCACTTTCACTGTGGTTTATCGCAAAGGCAAGGACATGTTTGTTGCCGACACGCTGTCTCAGGCGCCTCTCGCATCCACCACTCGTCACCCCTACGAGGTGTACGATTTGATAGTGCTGAACGTCAATTTCATGCCCTCTAATCAGATGAAGTCTCTGGTCAAGCACACGGCAGCTGACGCTTCGCTTCAACAGCTAGCCGCGGTGATAAAGCAGGGCTGGCCAGACCGCCGATCGTCCCTGCCGGCTGCAGCGGTGCCCTATTTCCTGGTTCGTGACGAGCTGGTGCTGCGTGACGGTGTGATTGTGAAGGGGCACAAGGTGGTGGTGCCCACAGCACTTCGAGAACAATGCTTTGAAACTGCTCATCGTGGCCATCCTGGGGCCGAAGCCACTCCTTCCATCGCTCAGAGCCAGTTCTACTGGCCTGATATGGCTCGTTACTTCCTGGACAGGGTCTCCTCGTGCCCTACTTGCAACAGCCTCGCCCCGCAACAGCAACGGCAGCCCCTCTTGCAGCAGCCTGCTCCCGACCTTCCCTGGTCTGCGCTGGCGACTGACATTTTCGAATGGCGCGGCAAGCATTTTCTGGTGCTTGTTGACTCCTACTCCAGCTGGTTTGAGGTTGACCAGCTTCACTCTCTATCTTCATCTGCTATCATCGAGAAGCTGCGCCGTCACTTTGCTACTTTTGGGTCCCCGGCAAGCCTGCAGTCGGACAACGGCAGTCAATTCACCAGTGCTGAGCTCCGTGCTTTTGCTGATTTCCGTCACTACACCAGCAGCCCAGAGTACCCGCAGAGCAACGGCCTGGCTGAGCGCGCGGTCCGCAGTGCTAAACGATTGCTGGAACGTTGTCGCTTGTCTCGCTCTGATATTTACCTTGCCCTCCTGAACCTCCGCAATATCTCCCGCGACCATACCCTGGGTTCCCCAGCTCAGCGCCTCATGTCCCGTGTTACGCGGCCTCCGTTCCCTGTGACACAGCAGTCGCTTGCTCCCTCCGTCCTTAAACCTGCCACAGTCCGGAAGCGCATTGCCCACAAACACCATATCCAGAAGCGCTCCCATGACAAGTCCTGCCGTGTCCTCCGTCCTCTCTTTCCTGGCCAGGTCGTCTGCATGCGGTCTGCCTCCGGCCACTCTAGACTCGCCGTTGTTGTCGGTTCTGCTGGCTCCCGTCGTTCATACCTGGTCAACCACGACGGCGCGATCTGCCGGAGGTCTCGTCAGCACCTCCAGCTTGTGAACGAGCCTCGTCCCCCTCCGGCTGCTCCGTATGCCCCCCCTGTGCCGACTTTGCCACCGCGTCCCATGCCCACCTTGCCCAGTCCTCCTCCCTCTCGGCCCTCCCCGGTGCATCTTCCCGCTGTGCTCCTTGGTTCTCCGGCCTTCTCGTCTCCCCCCTCTCCATCCTCTCCGCCGCCTTCGTCGCCCAGGGGTTCTCCTGTCAAGGGCTCCCCTCCTGCCCGTGCGCCAGTCCCTCTCGTTCCCGTTGGGGGAGGATGTGATGGCGAGGTTCGGACCCGGTCTGGTCGCCTTGTCAGGCCGCCAGAATGTTATGGCGATTACGTGTGATTCAATGTTCCTGCATTACTGACGTTTACTCTCCCTTAGCGCATGAGACGTGGTCGCCGGTCACTGTTCCTTGTTTTGTTTTTTGTAGAGGAAGGATGTAGATATGTGTGTACACCTTTAACAGTAGTGACGTAGCCCTTGCTAACCATTCCCCCATAATCGAGTATAACTGTGACCTTCCCACCCCTAGCTCTCTCTCTAGTGTTCGTGACAGACCACGTACAGCTAGGGCAGTGATGTGTGTGTTTAATTAATATAGTAGTAAAGATTTCTCTGTGTACGTGCATGTTCTTTACAGACAGCGTTAAAATATTTGCTGTGCAGCGAAGCAGGGACCACAGCCTTATGTCCTTTTACAATAATGCCATCCTGCAGCACTAGCTCATTGCAGACGGCAAAGAAAGGCCGAACTGAAAGCGGAACGTTGTAGTGTTTGTCTGGCCGTCATTATTCTTAATGACGGAGGCGAGCGACCGTAACGTACTGTCAGCAGCAATGCGGGCAACCAAATCCTCCACACAGGACGAGGGAATAAAGGACACAGTCATTATGATAAAGTCATCATCTGGCGAGGACGGACGCTCACAGGTTGTCCGGGGTGCATGCGAGAGAGTGTCAGTCACATGCTTATCCATACCACGTTTGTAGGTCAGAACAATGCCATATTTTTGAAGTTGTAGCAGCATCCGCTGTAAGCACGCTGGAGAGGCATGAATCGGTTTGTTAAAGATGCTGATCAGAGGTTGGTGGTCGATTTCAATCGTGACCGTATTTCCAAAGATAGTCATTAAATTTCTTGCAGGCCAAAACAACCGCCAACAGCTCTTTCTCAATTTGGGCATAGCGTTGTTCTGTGTCAGTCATAGTACACGAGGGATAGGCAACAGGCTTATTGCCGCTACTGTCATTTTGAAGACATGCTGCACCTAGTCCGTGTTGTGAATCATCACAAGTCAGTGTGACCGGTCGTTTAGGATCAAAATAAGTGAGAGTAGGAGCACAAGACATCTGCTACTTAAGAGTGTCGAACGCCTTCTGCTGTTGCTCATGCCAGGTCCAATCAGTGTCTTTGTGTGTAAGCTGGCGCAATGGGGCTGATATTTCCCTGAAGTCCGGAATAGTAGTTCAAGTAGTTCACCATGCCAAGGAATCTTTGTTGGCCGAGCACGTCTGTGGGTGCTGTGAGCTTGTTGATGGCACTGGTTTTCGTCAGATCCGTTTTTAGACCCTCCTTAGTGAACACATGGCCTATGTATTTCACCTCACTTACACTGAATCTGCATTGAGGGTTTAGCTTGAGGTTAATGGCCTTGGCGCAATCCAGGACCTTTGTCAGATTAGCATTGTGTTCTTCGACAGTTCGTCCAGCAACGAGGATGTCATCCACTACAATGGAGCATGGGTAACCCGCAAATAACTGCTCCATAGCTTGTTGAAATACTTCACTGGCAGAGCTTATGCCAAAAGTCATGGAAAGAAATCTGTGAATGGTGTGCTGAAGGTGGTTAACTTGGAGGAGTTGTGTTCCAGCTAAATTTGCCAGAATGAACACTTGGCATCCAGTACAGTGAATACAGTTGCCTCAGCCATGTGCGCTGCAATATCGTCCACAGTGTGCATGGGATAGTGAAGTCATTTAATGGCTGTGTTTACGTCCTTAGGGTTGATACAAATCCGTATTTCGTCTTTATTCTTCTTCGTTGCCAAAACCATAGTGGCGACCCAATCCGAGGGATCAGCGACAGGAGCAATCACACCTAAAGACACCATTCTGTTGAGTTCACTTTGAACACGGTCCCGCATAGCATGGGGAATCTTTTGTGCTGGACGGACAACAGGGATTATCTCAGGGTTAATAGTAATTGCGTACTTAACAGGCAACCTGCCCAGCTTGTCGTCAAACAAAGTTTTGTATTTTGTCAGGATTTGTTGGGAAAATGACAGGTTGTAGTCAGATGACAAACAGAAGGGCTGAAAGTCCCAGGTCGTGACAATCTGGCATCGTGAGGAGCAGAGATGGCACATCCTCATGAACAACATTGAAACTTGTGGACACGTGAGTTAAGACAGCAGCGTAACACGACTTGATCAATGGGGTGCACTGGACCTCCTGCAAATGGGAGAAGGGAGGCAGCCGTAGGAGTGACAGTCTCGTAACTTTTTCAACACAGCTAGACAGATCACATTACATCTGGCCCCTGTGTCAACTTTCAGATAAAAGTTCTTGCCATTAACGAGCAAAGCGACCTTGGGGCCGAGTTGTTTGTGTATTGAGTAAGACAGAGTAATGAGTGGAGTCGTACACATGAAAATAAAACACATATTTATTAAAGTCCACTTACAGCATTGGTCTGCAGAACGTTACAGAACCTAACAGCTACTCAGACTGAATTATGTAAGCAAGCTCTTGGTTATATAAATTGCATATTAGGCGGAGCAACTACTAACAAGCACTACAACTGGTTAGTAGGAAATAACCAATCTACATTTTTCCCTGTAGAAACAAAATAAAGCATAGATACATGGAAACATGGTGGCCAAACAATATAGTAGCCTGAACGTTAATAATGCATATGGGGAAGTATAGTTACACAAAATCACCGTATCTAATGGGAGGCCTGCTGATCCGTCCAGCACGTGTCCGGTACAAATCCGCATCTCCTCCTTTCACCGGTGAAGTGACTGGGGAGGGAACCGGGGAAATGACCGGGGATCCACCGGGTGGAGGTGGTGAAATAGGCAAACTAGGTGCTGAACGCCGTGGGGAGGCCGCAGCGAACACAGTTTCTGATAGTGGAGCAACCAGCCCGGTAGTGGGAGGGTATACAAAACGCGAAACATCTCGATGTGGAGTCGCAGGACGCAGTTCCTTCACTGGAAGGAGATGTTGACGGTTGCGACTGTAAATGGCCCCGTCCGCACTAACCAGGTAGGAGTGTGGTTCTTTGGCAGGGCTGTGGATGTGACCCAAACGGCCAAAGCCCTTGCTGTCTGGAGGTGAACAACCTGTCCATTGGAGGGAGGTTTAAGCGGCTTACTGGATTTGTCGGAAAAACGTTTCTGTGCATAGGGCTTAATCTCGCCAGCCACGCCAGATGACTGCAGACAGCAATTGTAAGGTCTCGTTAGCAGCCGTGTGCTCTGCCAGGCTGCTTAGGCAATCAGTAGGAACATATGATACTTTCATTACTGAGAACTGGTCCTGTTCAGACAGTTGTTGTTCGCTGGTTTTGCATGGGGCCCTTGATAGCGTGTCAGCTATATGCATGCGCTTGCCTTTTTTTATAGACAATGTTTAAATCAAAACACTGCAGCGTCATCCATTACAGGCGAGCCGGAGCAGCGTGAACAGGTTTATTCAAGATGGTGACCAGCAGCGGCGGTTTCTATCATTACAGATTACAGACTTCCCAAAAATAAAGTATTTGAATTTCGTGCAGGCGAAACTGCAAGTAATTATTTTTCAATCTGGGTGTAACGTTGTTCTGTATCAGTTAGTGTACGAGAGGCATATGAAACTGGCTTCCAGTCACCATTGGCAGTGGTCTGCAGGCAAGCAGCACCAAGTCCGTACTGGGACGCATCACATGTGAGCGTTACGGGTAACTCCAAAGCAAAATAGGCGAGGGTAGGTGCGCTGACAGGCTGCAATTTGAGGATATTAAAAGCTCTTTGGTGCTGTGGTTACCAGGACCAAGCAGTGTCTTTGTGTGTCAGTTCCCGCAGGGGGGGCAGATATATCGCTGAGGTTGGGAATAAATGTCCCCAGGTAGTTGACCATTCCAAGGAACCTTTGTTGAGTCGTAACGTCAGTAGGAGCTGGCATTTCATTGATAGCAGCGGTCTTCGATGAGTCTGGTCTGGGACCATCACTTGTGAAAACATGTCCGATGTAGGTAACTTCCGGGACCCGAAACTTGCACTTCAGGGGATTGCGTTTGAGCTGGATGTCTTTGGCACGGTCCAGCACTCTATTCAGATTAGCGTCATGCTCAGCCAAGTCACACCCATAAACAAGAATGTCATCAACAATAATGGCGCATGGATATCCTGCAAACAGTTGTTCCATCGTGCACTGGAAAACCTCGCTGGCATCGCATTCTCAGGAATTTGTAACGGCCGAAGGGGGTGCCGAATGTAGTAAGGTTGGACGAGTCAGGGTCCAGCGGAATCTGCCAAAATGAACTTTTGGCATCCAGAACGGAGAACACTGATGCATTCCCTAGTTGAGCGGCAACTTCCTCTGCCGTTCGCATAGGGTAGTGCGGGCATTTGATAGCAGTGTTAAGATCCCTGGGGTTTATGCAGATACGGATATCCTCCTTGTTTTTTTTCCTCGCAACTACCATGGTGGAAACCCAGTCAGATGGGTCAGTAACTTCAGCAATTACATCCAGGGAGACCATCCGCTTGAGTTAATTGTGTACTCTGTCATGCATGGCATGCGGAACACGATGTGGTGCTTGAACCACAGGAGTGACGTTGAGATCAATAGCGAAATTGTACTTGAGGGGCAGCTTGCCCAGCTCACCGTTAAATAGTTCTCTGTACTGAGAGAGTATTTGCTGAGTGGGGCCCTCAGCGAGAAAGAGTTGATGGACAGTGCGGCCAAAGTATACTAAGCCTAGATCGTGGCATGTATTGATACCAAGCAGTGTTTCAAAATCCCCCTTGATGATAGAACACTTTAGGGTATGAGGCTGCGATGCAGTTTGTCCAAGCGGGTGTACAACATCATCCCCCTTGGCCCGAAGCGTGGCCAAGGCCTTTTCAACATGTTCAGCATTACGTATTTTTTTAAACTCAGATAATGAGATAACGTTGCATTTCACGCCGGTATCAATCTTTGTGATCACAGGCCTGTTATTCACAAACATGGTTGCCTCAGGGTCAAGTTGCTCGTTAGAGGAAGGGAGGAGAGAGTGGATGGCTGAACTGTTACCTTCACTTTCAGAGAGCTGAGCGAAGGATAGCACCTCAAGCTCTCGGCTTTTGTTATCAGCAGACTCATGTTGTAACAGGTGCAAACTCGACCTGGAGACGCATTGAGTCACACTGGATGGCAACATTTTGCAAAGTGGCTGAATTTCTTATAGAAATGACATTTTTTTAAAAAGCAATACAGAACCCTCGACCCAGGGCATGATTTATAGTTACAATTAGGATATCGAGCAGCAGACCTCTGCTGCTGCCAGGCAAGGGAAGGCTGCGGATGCTTGTTATGACAGGAGATGTCTGTAAGGTTAACACTGTACTGGGAGCGCTGCCCAGAGGTCACAGACTTAGTGTGAGAAGCCGTATTCTCAGCAATCCGACAAGCATTTTCGGCTTGATTATGCATCAGTTTAGTATTACGAAGCAATCATTAGTCACTCACCTTGTCATTAAGCATACCTCCAACAAGTTTGTCGCGGATCAGTTCATCATAAATCTCGAAACTAACAGTGTGCAGCCATGTGTTTCAAGTTGCTAATAAAACATTCTATCGGCTCGCCAACAAAAAACTTGGTATGTTCGTTAACAGAGTTCGAGGGGAAGTCACACAGCTGTCTAAACTTTGCAAGTAGGACACCAGGGTCATTAATCATTTCTGCAGGCACTAGGATCTGTCCATTTGTGTCTAAAACAGCAGGCTCAAAGGTAAAACGGTCGGCACATTTCATTGCCTCAGGACCAGCCAGGTTTAGTAGTATGGAAGCACGTACATCTGGAGGATTGTTGCGATGAACGATGTGAATGTAGTGAATATAGTCGCGCTCGAAAAGGCGCCAGCGTTCAGCAATATCGGAGCCAAAGATCAGAGGACTAGGACAGCGAGACGAGTTTGCCATGATAGAGATAACAGGCACATAAAACAAATGTACAAAAACAAAACCCAAAAACATGAACAGAGTAGATAAGACTTCCTTCTTGAAACCATGTAATGAGTGGAGTCCTATACACATCAAAATAGTAAGATTAAATGAGAACTTACCAGTTTGAAGTTTGATCTATATTTTATGAGGAGTTGTGATGAGGGATTTCGTAAAGACCCCGCCAGGCACGCATGCGTGACATTCTTCAAAGCAGCGGTGTGAAATCACAGAACGACCCAGAAATGAACTAATATAGTAAGATTGAAGAGACTAATTACCAGCTGACCTTATAGTAGAGGGTTGGGAGCGGAGGGCACAAAATCCCTCATCGTAACTCCTCATAAAATGAAAATCAAACTTCAAACTGGTAAGTTCTCGTTTAATCTTATTATTTCATATCGGAGTCCATGCCCACAAACTGCCGTAATACTGATGGAGGAAGTATGTTAACGTATTTCAGACTTGAACAAGCTGAAAAATAATATTAATGTTAACACAACAATAAACCCCTGAACTCGGGGACAAACGTTTAGGGACAGCACTTAAAACTGACTCCGCAAACGTTGTGGGAACGGCCACAGGTTAGTTATGAAACCGCTGAAATGTAGTTTCACTGGCCCAGCCTGCAATTGCGAGTACATGATCCATGAACACGTCCATGGTCCTCGCCGCTGATGTGGATGCAGCCTTAGTAGAATGACATTTTAAAATGTTTAGTGTCTTACCTGCTGCACCGAATACCACCTTGAGCCTTCTGAAGATAGTCTGCAATGTCACCCTGTGACGTGGGTTTCCTTGGCTGACAACAGATCAGCCTCCATATTCCTGATGGCCATTTCCAGACCTGTAGTCGCAGGTCTATGTAGTTTAAGCAACTCTTTCATAAAGAAGTTACTTTATTATGGGTCGATCATTCTATCCAGGTTTAATTCCTGTAGAGTCTGGACCCGTTGTGCTGTGTTCAGTGCCATTGCCATCACCACTTTAAAGGTGAGTAAGTCCAGTGGTAAATCCGTCATAGGCGACAATCTCCTGATTAGGGTCAACACCACCCTTATCTCTCAGGTATTATAATATCGTGGTTGGGGAGGGATGGATAGAACATATCCCTCATAGTTCGGATACCAGCTGGTGAGATCCCACTCCAATGTTGAGATAGGATGACAGTGCACTCCTGGCACTGTATACGGCACTGTAACTGAGGGACTCATCACAATGAAGACCCGTGAGGATGCCAGCACATTGGAGATCGTAGCAGATATGTATGTGGTCTTGGTCCGACTACAGAAACCTCCCATATCCTTATGTAGGTGAGGTACTGCTTCCTAGTGGACATTCTCTGCACAAGCTATATGACGTCCATGGTCCTTTATGTTCCAGAATCTGGGTACGTTTTCTGCAACACCTGACTGATGAGGCAGAATGGGGAAAGCATTTCCCCCAATGTAGCGAGAACTCATCCATCGCCACTGCCCCAGGATCTGGTTCTCAAGAGACACATATATGTATCTAATGGTTCAACCTGGACGCAAGGAGGTCGATATTTGGTGTTCCATATTAGGCTATAATTTTAGCAAATATTTGGAGGTACAACATTCACTTGGTGTCGTTATTAGATACTTGTGACCTGGTGTTCGCCACTGTATAGAGCTTAACCAGAAGGTACATAGCTGATATCCAAATATTTCTTACAATGCACCAGAGCCAAATTAATTTTTCCAATTCATCACAAGATATTGACTTGATACCACCCATAAGGTTTGAATATGCCACCTCAGTGGTATTATTTTAAAGATGGACATACGTATGCTGCAGATTAATGCATTAAGCCCACAGCCCGTGCATGCTCCCAGCATATCTAAACAATCCCAGCCATTGGTGCTTGCGGCAGTTTGTAACACGACTAATGGGTTTTATGTAATGATGGGATTTAACAATCGCAAACATTGCTAATCCACCATTGTAGCTCAATTTATGCCTTGATTGGCGGCTGCATAGGCCTGTAAAAATGTCCAGCATTCGCTATTAATGCCACGATTTTGCTCTTTGCAAGCTTTGATAGTGTAACGGCCCAATTATGCAGCTAGAATGTAGCTACAAGTTACCAATTACCTTAGCAGCATGTCTAATATTCAGTTCCTGGTGCAAGCAAGGCTGTTACATGCCTCTAATGTCTATTGCTTAGTTCCCTGGGATAGTGACAATCAGCTTCCATGCATCCAGAATGTATATAACCACTCTCCTACTTGTGAGGTTATACATGCAGTACTCTCTAGAGAACCAGACCCCTTACCTCCATGGTTACCGGCGGGCCTGACGTTCTGGATCCTGGTGTTCTGGTGGATTGTGTTGAGGTGCTGCTGACGTGTAGGTCCTTACTGATCTTTCAGGTGGCCCCTGTGGTCTTGCATATGATGTTTGCCTGCGCACTGCCGGCCTGCTGGAGGGAGGTGGGTTATCAACCCGACTGCCTCCATCTCCTAATCCAGGTCCTTGACCTGTATGGGCAGGTCCTCACCGAACAGCTGTCTCGGTGGAGGCGTCGCAGATGCCTTGTACAACCCCGCAAATATGGGGTTTAGGAGTCGGTTAAATGGCGATATTCCGGGAAGCGTTAACTTCATGACTAATATCGCAAGAGCATCCTCCTGCTCTGCTGTCATTTATGTACCGTCAACCGACCTGGCAAAGGCAGTAATCCCCAACATCAGCAATTTCAGGATCTTTGTCATTTCGGCTCCAGTGCCCTATCCCGGGACTGTTGTTGCCGTAGATGGGCATGTTGGCTGTTGGTACATACAACGATGTGCAGTTGTTTGGGCCTTGTATTTGTTGACCGCCTTGGTAAGGACCTGTTCCTGCAGCTGGTGTGTAGTGAGGTAGTCTGGAAGCCCCTAATTTGGGTTGCAACAGGCTGACCTGTGCTTCGGCTGGGCGAACTTGGAGACCACATTCAGCAGTTCCTCCTGGGTTATTTTAGGTACTGCAGGTTCCTGCTCCACCCTACTTACGTGTCAGCCAGCTGCTGGTTCGTAGCATTCCCCACCAATGACGGGGACATGCTGGGTGGCCCAGCCGCATGTCTCCAGGACTGGAGGACATCTGGTCCAGCTGCAGAGATTGTGCTCTAGGATACTCTCCATCATGCGCTCCATCCGAGCCATGCGACCGCCGCCGCATCTGCGGACGACAAGTCGACTTCCTCAGGTTCTGGAGAATCTCTGAGGCTTCTGTCATCGCCCCGCACCTAGTCGAGGTGATAACAACGGGTGCCTAGACAGGATGTCGCTGCCTGCCGCTTCTGCGTGGCTAAGCGACTTGCGCGGACCTGCTGCTAGTCCATCATCTTCCGGACGGAGGCGGCCTGCTAGTCTGATAAGACATGAGCGGTGATGAGTCGGTCCCGGCTGCCGAAGCGTGGTACCCCGACGTCCGCGCGGGCTTGCCGCCTGTCCTCCTTAAGGACAAAGGCGACGTTCGGTCATGTCCTGCCGCTAAAAGGGGGTGCGGTGACCGAGATGAGACTCTACCAGCCCGCGATCTGGCAGGCTCCCCCGGTGGTGAGTCTGTGCCGGCCGCACATGCGGGGCTTGCAGACCCAGGCCTCAATCGTTCACCGGTCCGCGATCTGGCGGCCTGCTCCGGTGGAAAGTCGACCCCGGCTCCTACAGCTGGGCTCACCGACTGTTCTGCAATTCTTACCCTGGTCCTCCCTCTGGTGACCTGTATAATTGGGGAGAGAGAACGTGCCGCCGAGCGGATAACACGTTTACGCACCTTTGCTCCACTGTCCCTATGCTTAGGTGACAGTGGTAGGGAGTCAGGGTCTTGCCTACCCTGCTCCTGCGCGGTGCTCCTACCACTTTACGGCTCCATGGCCAGCCGTGGTGGAGAATCGGGTCCAGGCTGCGCAGGGCTCCCCTGGTTTCCGTGTTCTTATCACGGCCCGCAGCGCGGGCACTGCCAGTGTTGCGGGCAGCTCCGGGAATAGTGGCCGCTGACTCCCATCCGAAGTCCCATGGCCCTGGGAGGCATACTTCGATGCCTTCATTCTGGTCTCCCACCCATTGTTTCTGTAAGCAAAGTCTAGTACAGAAGCTAACAACTCAAGGTTAGTATCTTACCTGAGGATCTTTATGAGCTTCCAGTGGAGGAGCGCACTCTCTCCCCCTAGCTCCAATGGTGACCAGAGTCTCATGCGGGACATAGACTGCCGCTAACGGCAGGGCTCCTGCATATGTGTGAGTCGGGGCCCCGGCTCTGTCTACTACCTCTATAGGGTAGCATAGCCGTTAGTCCACGGTATACCTGCGGCCTGTGGCGTCGAGTCGGAGCTCCTGCTCTGCCTTCGCTGCCCACGAATGGCAGTCTCCAAGCCCGGACCCTCCTGGTCCACAGGCTTGTCCGACTTCCGGGTAGCATTGCCGTCAGCCCGTGGTGCCCCTGCGGGCTGCGGTGTAGATTTGGGCTGCCGCTCTACCGTCACTGCGCGAACGGCGAGTGTGAGCCCGGTCCCTACCGGATCAACGAGCTACCTGTTAATACAGACAGGGATACTGCAGGCTGTGGAGTAGAGTTGAGTTGGGGCTAGCCCTCACTCCTTTGTTAATGCCGTCAGCCCGCAGTATCCTTGCGTGCTGCGGTGTAGAATCGGGCTGCTGCTCTGCCGTCTCTCACTGCGCACGGCGAGCCTGCAAGCCCCACTCCCTTATTCATGCCGCCAGCCGGTGTCCTGGGGCTGCGATGTAGAGTCGGGCTACCTCTGCCGTTCTCCGCCGGCGAGTGTGAACCTGCACCCACCTGGGTCAACGGGCTCTTCCCGACTCCATACTATTAGTGCCACCGCTGACTGCCCGCATTCCGCGGTCCGCAGTCAGTGCCGAAGCGGCCTGGAGTACTCTGAGAACAGAGTCCCTGAAATGAAAGAAGGACGGCAGGATAGTTTTTTTCTTACCTGCAGGTCCCTGCAGTAGAGGAGCAACGCTCCTCACTGCCCAGCGCTCGCATGCAGTCAACGATATGTCGCGCATGCATTCCTGGCGGGGTCTTCACGAAGTCACTCACGTGAATCCAAAATGAAATACAACACGTATTTATTAAAGTCCACTTACAGCATTGGTCTGCAGAATGTTACAGTACCTACTCAGACTGAATTACATAAGCAAGCTCTTGGTAATATAAATCGCATATTAGGCGGAGCAACTACTAACAAACACTACAATTGGTTAGTAAGTAATAACCAATCTACAGACAGGGAATGCAAATCCAAGTCAAAACCTTCGCTAGCAGCCGGCAAATCCATGGGAGCTGGTTGAGAGCATTCCAAGAGCAAGTTCTCATGGCCGAGTGAATGAACAGATTGCCTTGTTTGAACTCTTGCTACGAGAGCAGCAGCATTTGAAGAAATGATTCCTTTTGTTACAAAATCTACATAATTTTTCATATGCAGGGCAACAGTCACGAGCAGCAGCATGCGAACCCCCACAGTTAAAACAATTGTCTATTAGTCTCACGATAGAGTTGTCGGACACTAGAGGAGAACGGTGAGAAATCTGATAAGACATGCCAGCGACATTAATTTCACGAGCAGCAGTGTCCTAAAACGTTTGTATGTGCGTCAGCCATTTCAGCAATGCGACAGCGGTTTTCTGCGGTCTCCAGAGTAAGCTCAGCATCCCGCAGTAACTCGTTGCGTAACTTATCATTGCGGACACCATAGACCAAACGGTCACGGACTAGGCTATCACATATATCCCTGAAATCGCATCGACTGACAATGTGCTTCAAGGCACTGACAGACATCTCCACAGGTTCACCCTGTCTCTATCTTTGGGGAAAGAACAAATCCCTCTCCATGACCAAGTTAGTGTGTAACTCACATAACTGTCCGAATTTGCCTAGTAGGAAATCAGGCAATCACGGATATGCTCAGCGGGGGCAATCTGGACACCGGCCGGGTCAAACCTAGCCAGTTCATAATGAAATCTTCTGGCTCATCGGGCAGCTTCTGTGCTGCTAGATTATGAAGAATTAACGCTCGAACACCGGGAACAGCAGTAGGGTGAGCTGCTTCAATGTAAATTGAGAAATCTTCTTCAAATGTGCACCACCGTTCTGCAAAGTCTTCGTCAAACACCAGGATCTCTGGTTTTCTGAGAGCAGAAGCCATAGTAATATGTACCGGAGAAAACAACAATCTAAAATAAAAGCAAGGGTACACATAATGCTGGAGAAAGTCAGCGGGTGCAGCAGCATCTATGGAGCGAAGGAGATTGGCAATGTTTCGGCCCGAAATGTTGCCTATCTCTTTCGCTCCATTGATGCTGCTGCACCCGCTGAGTTTCTCCAGCATTTTGTGTTCCCTCGATTTTCCAGCATCTGCAGTTCCTTCTTTAAAATAAAAGCAATATAATTAAGCAAGGAGTGAGTCCGCACACTCTGACACCATGTCGTGCTTCATGTTGTTGGAATAACTTAGGTCACATATAGTGATTAAGATCCAAAGACTATTAGCGTTACAGCATAGGAAACGTCATCTCAATACGTAACTCAAGACTGAGGGAGAAAGGGCTGAGAAGCTTTCTGTTAAACTAGTGGGAGTAGCTATAAAGTACGACTCATAACATGAGTGACACTGATCTTCAGTCATCAATATAGTGGAGACAGAGGTCAGGGTTAGGGTTAGGGCCAGTGTACGCCTGCAACAAGGACTGTTCAATCTATCCAACAAAAAGGCAAGCCTAGTTGGGGCTCTTGTGGGTGCCCTTGGCTCCATCTTTAACCTGGAGGAAGTGGGAGGAGTCGAAGTAGAAGTTGTTAAGGGTGAGAACCATTTCTGCTTGACGGAGAACGTTCATAGAGCATTTCAACTATTTGAAGCAATTGCAATAAAAGGACTCATGTTTATTGCATGACATTGTTAAACCATCACATGAAAAGCATTATTTTTCAAAGTAGTCAGAACACCCACCACTGTTGGTAAGTCAGAAATTTGTAATCCTGTATTGTCTTTCGTCTGACTGGATACCATGCAACAAAAGCTTTTCACTGTATCTCGGCACACATGACAATAAACTAAACGGCATTCATCTTTTTTTTAGCATCAAATACCAAAAGGTTGTGTGCCCACATGGACATCACATATATCTATATAATTAAAAGTGTCATCTTGACCATTTCCTATCTATGCTGTATAGAAACATAGAAAATAGGTGCAGGAGGAGGCCATTTGGCCCTTCGAGCCAGCACCGCGATTCATTGTGAATATGGCTGATCGTCCCCTATCAATAACCCGTGCCTGCCTTCTCCCCATATCCCTTGATTCCACTAACCCCTAGAGCTCTATCTAACTCTCTCTTAAATCCATCCAGTGATTTGGTCTCCACTGCCCTCTGTGGCAGGGAATTCCACAAATTCATATCTCTCTGGGTGAAAATGTTTTTTCTCACCTCAGTCTTAAATGACCTCCCCTTTATTCTAAGACTGTGGCCCCTGGTTCTGGACTTACCCAACATTGAGAACATTTTTCCTGCATCTAGCTTGTCCAGTCCTTTTATAATTTTATATGTTTCTATAAAATTACCCCTCATCCTTCCAAACTCCAGTGAATACAAGCCTAGTCTTTGCAATCTTTCCTCATATGACAGTCCCGCCATCCCAGGGATCAATCTTGCGAACCTACGCTGCACTGCCTCAATCACAAGGATGTCCTTCCTCAAATTAGGAGACATAAACTGTACACAATAATCCAGATGTGGTCTCACCAGAGCCCTATACAACTGCAGAAGAACCTCTTTACTCCTATACTGAAATCCACTTGTTATGAAGGCCAACATTCCATTAGCTTTCTTCACTGCCTGCTGTACCTGCAAGCCAACTTCCAGTGACTGGTGTACAAGGACGTCCAGATCTCGCTGCACCTCCCCCTTACCAAACCTAACCCCATTGAGATAATAATCTTCCCCCTTGTTTTTGCCGCCCAAGTGGATAACCTCACATTTATCTAAATTATACTCCATCTGCCACGCATCTGTCCACTCACTCAACCCGTCCAGGTCACCCTGCAACCTCCTAACATCCTCTTCACAGTTCACATTGCCACCCAGCTTTGTGTCATCTGCAAAACTGCTAGTGTTGCTCCTAATTCCCTCTTCCAAATCATTGATATATATGGTAAACAGTTGCGGCTCCAACACCAAGCCTTGTGGCATTCCACTCGCCACTGCCTGCCATTCTGAAAAAGACCTGTTCACTCCTACTCTTTGCTTCCTGTCTGCCAACCAATTTTCTCTCCATGTCAACACCCTACCCCCAATAACATGTGCTCTAGTTTTAGTCACCAGTCACCCGTGCGGGACCTTAACAAAGGATTTCTGAAAGTCTAGATACGCTACATCCACTGGCACCCCTTCATCCATTTTACTTGTCACATCCTCAAAAAATTCCAGAAGATTAGTCAAGCATGATTTCCCTTTCATAAATCCATGTTGACTTGGACTAATCATTTTACTGCTATCCAAATGCCCCATTATTACCTCTTTAATAATTGACTCCAGCATCTTTCCCACCACCAAAGTCAGGCTAACTGGTCTGTAATTCCCCATTTTCTCTCTCGCTCCTTTCTTGAAAAGTGGGATAACATTAACTATCCTCCAATTCACAGGAACTGATCCTGAATCTATTGAACAATGGAAAATGATCACCAATGCGTCCACTATTTCTAGAGCCACCTCCCTGAGGACCCTGGGATGCAGACCATCAGGCCCAGGGGATTTATCATCCTTCAGTCCCATTAGCCTACCCAATACTATTTCTCGCCTAATAAAAATTTATTTCAGTTCGTCTAATGTATATTGATTTGAGAAAAAACACTACCTTGTATCGCTGTGCTTTTTGGCCATCTTACTCACGTCCTCCTCCTCTGAGCCAGCCCTGAGGATTTATCCCATCGATGAAAACCAAAAAAGTTATGAGTGTTTAAAAATCCTTCAGATCAGCTGATTGGTCCTCTCGCCTGTCAATTACCGCGATGAAGGTAACGCCCCTTCTGGGGGGTGGGGGGGTGGGGGGTGGGGGTGCAGCACTATAAAACCCCGGATGACTGGACGTGAGTAAGTCACCCTGCAAGATCGTGAGGGAGATGCCACGACTGTCATTCTAAGCTGTGAATCAACTTAACTGTGAGTCTGCAATGTACTTGCAATAAATTATTTGTTAGCCCTTAATGACAATGCTATGAGTTGTTTGGCCTGCTGCCCTGCCTGTGCTTGAAACTGCAATGCTTAATAGGTCTGACTGTGTTTGGAAGGAATAAATGCTTTATTTGGTCCGACTGTGTTTGGAAGGAAAAAATGCTTTTTTAGGTCCGACTGTGTTTGGAAGGAATAAATGCACTATTAGGTCCGACTGTGTTTAGTCCAAAAGTCCCGCTCATTTCGTGACTTCCGCTTAGTGGACAGGTCGCGCTGATTGCGTAATTTGAGGTGAGTGCAAAGGTCGCGCTTATTGCATAATTTCAGACAAGTGCAGAGGTCGCACTGATTGCGGAGGTGCCGCTTATTGCGGAAGCCCCACAGTGGGGAGGCCGCGCTCGGCCTTGGGAGCAGATTGAAGAAAGTTTACTGTCATATATATGGTGTGTGATTTCGTGTGTGTGTGTGAGTGTGAGTGAGTGAGTGAATGAGTGAGTGAGTGAGTGAGTGAGCGAGTGTGTGTGTGAATGTGTATGTAAATGTGAGTGTGTGTGAGTGTATGTGTGTGTGTGTGTGAGTATATGTGTGTCTGTGAGTGTATGCGTGTGTGTGTATATGTGTGAGTGTGTGTGAGTGTATGTGTGTAAGTATATATGTGTGTGAGTGTATGTGTGTGTGAATGTGTGTGTAATTGTGTATGTGTGTGTTTATGCGTATGTGTGAGTGTGTGAATGCGTGACTTTATGTGTGTGTGTATGTGTGTGAGTCTGTGTGTGTGTATGAGTGTGTGAGTGTATGTGCGTGCGTGTGAGTGTATGTGCGTGTGTGTGAGTGTATGTGTGTGTGAGTGTATGTGTGTGTGAGTGTGTGTGTGTGTGTCAGTCTGTGTGTATGTGTGAATGTATGTGTGTGTGTGACTCTGTGTGAGTGTATGTGTGTGATTGTGTGTGAGTGTATGTGTGAGTGCGTGAGTGTGTGCGTGAGAGTATGTGTGAGTGTGTGCGTGTGTGTGTGTGAGTATGAGTGTGTGTGAGTGAGGTGGAGGGTGTGTGTATGTGTGTGTGAGTGTGTGAGTATGAGTATGTGTGTGAGTGTGAGGTGGAGGGTGTGTGTATGTGTGTGTGTGTGTGTGTGTGTGTGTATATATTGGAATTGGTGGAGAGGTGGAATATTGCGTTGGAGGACCAGCCCTCCCGTGTGAAGCTGGGACCCAATGGGTCCCACTTCATCTAGTTTGCATATATTAGCATTGTCTATGACAAAAGATAGATACTGTGTATTATTTTACTTTATTTTTAACTTGTTCACGGCTTGTTGTTTCTGAAATGTAAAACCAAAAAAAAAGGTTGAATTATTTTGATGCCAGAATATTTTGGTATTTAATGTACGGTTACGGACATAGAATGTACAGTTTAGATGACTATCTGAAGGGCATGATTTGCTGAATGGCAAATCATGCCAAATGACATCTCTGTCAAATATTGGAGAATGAGATTGCCAAGATAACCTTTAGCAAAAAGGTATGAAAAATTGGGCTAAGATAGTTACACATGCAATATAAATTGGCTAAATGAAAGGTCTGCAGGAACCATATTCCTGACAAAATGAGGCATCTCGGATTGAAGAGGGAACTAGAATCATTACAGTCTTGAGCTTGACACAAAATGCTGAAGTAACTCAGCAGGTCAGAAAGCATCTGTGGTGAAAAGACTGAAGAAGGATCCTGACCCAAACTTCACCTATCCATTTTTCAGTCTGGAGAAAAGTGTCCCGATCCAAAATCTCACCTATCCATTTTCTCCAGAAATGCTGCCTGACCCCCTGAGTTACTCCAGCATTTTGTGTCTATCTTTAATAGAAACCAGTATCTGCAGTTCCTTTTTATTACAGTCTTGAGCTTTCCTTTCATACAGAGCTGGACAATGCTGCTGACTAGTTGTCTGCTACATAGAGAATCACAGGCTGGCCACGTTTGTATAGGTCAACACATTTATGACTCCTACACACTTCAATATGCAAGTCACAAATCAGCTAGAGATCAGATGATAGATCATGTGATGCCAACTCTTTCTCCATATCCAGGGAAAGAGCTTGGTTATCGTGAACTGAAGGCTGGAATCAACACTCAGCCCCTCAGCTGGAATCAACATACAGCCCCTCAGATTTACAGTAGAGAAGTGGACAGAGAAGGCTGGTTTCAGTGATGTGAGATTTGAATCAGTTCACTGAGCTGGACTGAAAAAGTAAGTGCACATAAATGGTTTGTGCTTCTATTTATTTTTCCCCAATCTGAATGGTTTTAATTTATTTTCATAACACATGCTTTAAACATTTTTTAAGAATTTATATAACATTGTTTTTTAAATTATTTAAACTGTTTTTATTTTATTTTATTTTTTTTAATTTTATTTATTAGAAGTAATGTACATTACAGTAATATAAGCCAAAAATAACATAATACCACTTCTTGTTTTAAACTTTAAGAAGAAGAAAAATAGAGAAAGTTACATAAGATAGTAAGTGCGTGAGAAAGTGATCAGGAAAAACCCGTAGAAACGTAGAACACGAAAAATATATATTTTTAAAACACAAAAGAAAAAGAGAAAAATAGAAAAAAGAAGATATAAGAAAGTAAAATAAGATAAAAGGGATGTACCTACTTCATATCTTTACACAACCCTCACCAGGTCCTGAAACCATTTATTTTCAAAGCTATGTTGCACCCTATGTTTGTATTAAGTCGATAAATGGAGACCAAATATTTTCGAAATGGTCTGATTTGCCTGCTAGGAGGAATCTCATATCTTCAAGGTGTAACATTTCGGACATATTTGAAATCCACATTTTTACTGTTGGTGTAGGACCGTTTTTCCAGAATTTAAGTACGAGTTTTTTTGCCATTATTAACCCATAATTAAGGAAGCTCTTTTGGAATGAAGTCAGCTCAAGGTTGACTTCCATTGTTCCAAAAATAATCAATTCTGCGTTCGGTTTCAGTTTTATTTTAAATAATTTTGTAAAAATTTCAAAGATTTCATTCCAAAATTTTTAGATTTTTATGCAAAAAACAAAGGAATGCGCTATAGTTGCTTCTTGGGATAGACATTTATCACAAATGGGGGAGACATTTGGAAAACATTTACTTATTTTAGTTTTTGAATAATATAATCCGTGTATGGTTTTAAATTGGATTAGAATATGTTTTACACTGAGAGTTTATCCCAACTCTCGAGATTTTTATAGCTAGTTCTTGTTCCCAATCTCTTCTAATTCTATCGGATGATGGTATTTCTATATTTAGGATGATATTATACATATGATATTAAATTAGTTGAGTCCGCCTTTCTATTCATAGCTTCGTCTAATAGGTCTGGAGTAAAATTTTGCTATTCTTGTGTATATTTTTTCAAATAATCACGGATTTGAAAATATTTAAAATATTGATTACGTCTCAAATGGTATTTAAGTTGTAGTTGTTGGAATGTTAAAAAATTTCCATTTTCATACATGTTTCCAAACGTTTTAATTCATATTCTTTCCCAATGTGTAAATGATTTATCAATACTGGAAGGTTTAAACGATTGATTATTAACTATGGGGGACAGAAGGTTTACATTTCATAATTTAAGGGTTAATTTTATTTGTTTCCAAATTCTAATAGTACTATGAATAATTGGATTTTTACTATATATTGTATTATTCAGTTTTATTGGTGAGAGAAGGATCGCTCCTATATTAAAAAGGGAGCAATCCTCTCTCTCCATTACTATCCAGCCCACCCGTTGGGCAGAATTGTCCAACAGGTGAATCACATTTTTGACATTTGCTGCCCAGTCATAATACAAAAAATTAGGGAGTGTTAATCCACCAAATTCTTTAGGTTTGCACAAATGTCTTCTTTGAATTCTATGGGAATTATAGTCCCATATAATATTTGTGATATCAGATCCAATTCTGGGCCTCAAAGCCCTGTCCCACGGTACGAGTTCAGTCCAAGAGCTCTCCCGAGTTTGCCCTGATTCGAACTCGAAGATTTACTGTAATGGCCACTCATCGGTACTCGGGGCTCTTGTGGACATTCCCGTGCTTACCTGCCATTAGCAAGACTTCCCGAGTATCAGCCATTAGCGTTACAAGCCACTAAGAGACGTCCCCAAGCTCCGACGTACCCGCTACGTTCATTCTCCGGGCTTACGACGAGTTTGATTTTTTTTAAACTCGGGAGAGCTCTTGGAATGAACTCATACTGTGGGACAGGGCTATCAGGCCTTGCATCAGGAACCGCTGATAGTTGTGGGTGGCTTTGAAGTGAAGCCTGGAACTTGACTGGACATGTGGGGGCAAATAGGTGGAGCTGTGGGAGAAGCATTGAAGGTAGGGAAGTGATCCAAAGCAAGCACGATCTAACCGAATATGTAGAGAAACAGAGGACCATAAGGTTGGTTAACTATTATATTGCTTCCCAAAAGGGAAATATCATTTATTTCCTTGTAACTCCATTACTAAGATGCATTTCATTAATTAAAGCTTTGATCCAACAGCTTCAGATTCCTGGGTATGCGCATCGTTGCTGATCTGTTCTAGGCCCAGCATACTGATGCAATTAGAGAGAAAGCTCACCAATGTTTCTACTTCCGCAGACATTGTCAGATATTTCATGTCACGGAATACCCTAACGAGCTTATTAGGTGGAGAGCATACTGACTGGTTGTATCACATCCTAGTTTGGTAATTCAAATGCCCAAGAACAAAGGATGCTGCAAAAAATGGCTAACAGTCCATCACGGAACAGACCACCCCACATCAAAGAGATCTACAAGAAGCACTACCACAAGAAGGTATGTAATATTATCGAAGACCCATACTACCCTAGCCATACTAACATCTTGATGCTATCATCAGGAAGGACAGAAGCCTGAGAACCATTACCTCAAGGTTCAAGAACAACTTCTGTCTATCAACTATTGGGCTCTTGAACCACCCTGCGCAATCCTAACCACAACCATACCTCAGAAATGAACTGCTATAGACGTTGTATTACTAAGATTGCACAACATATATTTAGCTTGCACTATCATGGATGGTTTACCCAGTAACAGTTTAACTGTTTAACATTTGTATAATTTTTTTATCATGTTGTTGCATTTAATATTCCTGTAAAGGTGCTGCGAGTAAGAATTTCATTGTTCCGGTCCCAGTACATATGACATTTATACAGTCTTGACTCTTGAACTATTGTAACACCGAGGACCATATTTTGCTTCAGATTCAAGTTCTTTAACAAACCCAGCTAGCTAAACCTTGGTCTTTAATGTAACTTTCTGACTTCATAAATATAATAACATTTCATTGCATTGCATTCATCATGCAGGCTTTGATTTTAAATATATTTCAATCCCTCACTTATCATGGTCATGTAGCTGTCGGTATTAATAAGAATTGCTATTTTAATTGCTTCCTGATGTAATCTACTTAAAAGGATAATTTTACTTTGCATTGTTTAGTAAATTACCATACCTTTCAAAGTTTCATCATTATAATTTCATAATCAAAGTAAATAATTAATTAAACATAAAATTCAGTGTACCGTATTTAAATGCATCTTGCATCAATTGTGGGAAAAGGGTCATGTAAGTGATGACTTGTTACCCTTTACTCAATTTCCCACAATCACAACCGATCACATCACAGAAGGGAATCCTTGCTTTGATGGCAATAAGACTCATTCAACTGAATGGATTCTTTTCTAACCTAAATTTAATTTGTCCTTTCTTTACCCTCATTCTTAAGCCTGAAGACATTATTGAACTGTACTGACCAAAGATGCTCGATGCTCTCCAGCATTTTGCAGAACTGCCCATTTATTGTGTGTTCCTTCTGGAGCCAGAATCCTATTTTATGATGGCACATATCACAGATGAATTCTACCCTATTTTCATCTGATCTCCAAATGTAAACTTTCTAGGAGGATTGCATTACCAGCAATCATCTCTGTCAGGACACTGCAATAAAAGTGACTTACCCTTTTGATAAAGGTTGACATAAACAAACTAAGGTTCAAGCACATTCAAGTATTATAATTATTTTCTACATCAGAGGTAATACAACAAACAAGTGAATATTTTGAAAGATATTTCCATGAAATTACAACATTTGCATGGAATTGCCTATTAAATATGTTATCTTACAAAAAGTCAGAGGTTATAGCAATAACCAACTTTACCTTTATAGTCAGTTATTGCAGTTAACATGGTACAATAAATATGACAATGAATATATATTTTTAAATGGTCAGTTTTATATTGATATTAATGTTTGGTAATCTTCATTATGGTATAAATTAGGCCCATATTTTGTGAATTGCGGAATTAAAAGATAAACTAAGTAAAGACGTTACACTATGAATGAATGAATGAATGAATGAATACGTTTATTGGCCAAGTATTCACATACAAGGAATTGATTCAAAGAGTTTGTGGCCAGGGAGAGAGGGGTCAGAGATGATCTTACCCGCTCACTTCCTGGCCTTTGCAGTTCGTCACTGGAAGGAAGTTTGCAGCCAATAACCTTCTCAGCTGATCGGACAATTCGCTGCAGCCTCCGGGTGTGGTGCTTGGTGGCTGAGCCAAACCAGACCATGATGGCGAAGGTGAGGACAGACTCTATGATAGCCGTATAGAATTGGACCATCATTGTCTGTGGTAGATTGTGCTTCCTCAGCTGCCGCAGGAAGTACATCCTCTGTTGTGCCTTTTTGACTGTGGAGTCGATGGTAGCCCCCACTTAAGGTCCTTGGAAATAATGTTTCCCAGGAACTTAAAAGACTCCATGGATGTTGTTGATGGTGTGGGGTGAAGGGAGGGGGAGCTCTCCAAAAGTCTACAATCAATTCCACTATCTTAAGAGCATTGAGCTCCAGGTTGTTGCAATGGCACCAGGACGCCAGCTGTGACATTTCCTGTCTGTAGGCAGATTCCTACCCATCCTGGATCAGTCCAATCAGGGTTGTGTCTTCCGCAAACTTGAGAAGCTTGAGAGAGAGGAGTCAGTGGATGTGCAGTCATTGGTGTAGAGAGAGTGGAGGAGAGGGGAGAGAGGAGAGCAGCCTTGCGATGCTCGAATGCTGAGTGTTTGCGGGTCCGAGATGTGCTTTCCAAGCCTCACATGCTGCTTCCTGTCTGTGAAGAAGCTGGTGATCCACCAACTGAGAGGTTCAGGCACACTCAACTTGGAAAGTTTGGAGTGTAGCAGCTCTGGCATAATGGTGTTGAATACAGAGCTAAAATCAACAAACACAATCCTCGCCTTGGAATGTATGCGGGATAGTTTTCTAAACCAACATGTAAAGGAACCAACGGGAGAGCAGGCTATTCTAGACTGGGTATTGAGTAATGAGGAAGGGTTAGTTAGCAGTCTTGTTGTGCGTGGCCCCTTGGGAAAGAGTGACCATAATATGGGTGAGTTCTTCATGAGGATGGAGAGTGACATTGATAATTCAGAAACAAGGGTTCTGAACTTAAAGAAAGGTAACTTTGAGGGTATGAGACGTGAATTGGCCAAGATGGACTGGCAATTGATTCTTAAAGCGTTGATGGTGGATAGGCAATGGAAGGCATTTAAAGACTGCATGGATGAACTACAACTATTGTTCATCCCAGTCTGGCAAAAGAATAAATCAAGGAAGGCAGTGCATCCGTGGATAACAAGGGAAATCAGGGATAGTATCAAAACAAAAGATGAAGCATACAAATTAGCCAGAAAAAGCAGCCTACCAGAGGACTGGGAGAAATTCAGAGTCCAGCAGAGGAGGACAAAGGGCTTAATTACGAAAGGGAAAATAGATTATGAAAGAAAACTGGCAGGGAACATAAAAACTGACTGCAAATGTTTTTATAGATATGTGAAGAGAAAAAGATTAGTTAAAACAAATGTAGGTCCCTTGCAGTCAGAAACAGGTGAACTGATCAAAGGGAACAAGGACGTGGCAGACCAATTGAATAACTACTTTGGTTCTGTCTTCACTAAGGAAGACATAATCTGCCGGAAATAGTAGGCGACCGGGGGTCAAATGAGATGGAACTGAGTGAAATCCAGGTTAGCCGGGAAGTGGTGTTAGGTAAATTGAATGGATTAAAGGCCGATAAATCCCCAGGGCCAGATAGGCTTCATCCCAGAGTACATAAGGAAGTAGCCCCAGAAATAGTGGATGCGTTAGTGATAATTTTTCAAAACTCTTTAGATTCTGGAGTAGTTCCTGAGGATTGGAGCGTTGCTAATGTAAATCCACTTTTTAAAAAGGGAGGGAGAGAGAAAACGGGGAATTACAGACCAGTTAGTCTAACATCGGTAGTGGGGAAAATGCTAGAGTAAGTTATTAAAGATGGGATAGCTGCACATTTGGAAAGTGGTGAAACCATTGGACAAAGTCAGCATGGATTTATGAAAGGTAAATCATGTCTGACGAATCTTATAGAATTTTCCGAGGATGTAACTAGTAGAGTGGATAAGGGAGAACCAGTGGATGTGTTATATCTGGACTTTCAGAAGACTTTTTACAAGGTCCCACATAAGAGATTAGTATGCAAACTTAAAGCACACAGTATTGGGGGTTCATTATTGATGTGGATAGAGAACTGGCTGGCAGACAGGAAGCAAAGAGTAGGAGTAAACAGGTCCTTTTCAGAAAGGCAGGCAGTGACTAGTGGGGTACCGTAAGGCTCAGTGCTGGGACCCCAGCTATTTACAATATAGATTAATGATTTGGACGAGGGAATTGAATGCAACATCTCCACGTTTGCGGATGACACAAAGCTGGGGGGCCATTGTTCGCTGTGAGGAAAATGCCTGGAGGCTACAAGGTGCCTTGGATATGTTGGGTGAGTGGGCAAATGCATGGCAGATGCAGTATACTGTGGATAAAGGTGAGGTTACTTTCAATGTCAACGTGAGGTTACTTTCATGCCTACTTTCAATGACACCAGTCATTGAAAGTAGGCATGCAGGTGCAGCAGGCAGTGAAGAAAGCGAATGGTATGTTGGCATTCATAGCAAAAGGATTTGTGTATAGGAGCAGGGAGGTTCTACAGCAGTTGTACAGGGCATTGGTGAGACCACACCTGGAGTATTGTGTACAATTTTGGTCTCATCTGAGGAAAAACATTCTTGCATAGAGGGAGCACAGAGAAGGTTCACCAGACTGATTCCTGGGATGGCAGGACTTTCATATGAAGTAAGACTGGATAGACTCGGCTTGTACCCGCTAGAATTTAGAAGATTGAGGGGGGGATCTTATAGAAACTTACAAAATTCTTAAGGGGTTGGACAGGCTAGATGCAGGTAGATTGTGTTTTTTTTTTGTTAGAAGCAAGTACAGTAATGTGGTACCTAAGTACCTGATACACACATACACGTTATCATTCTTGTATAACTTCTTATTTTTAATATAATAATAAAAGAGCAGTGATAGAAAAAGGAAAATAAAGAGTGTCGAGATAGATAGACAAGAGAGTAGAAACAGATAGCAAGAGAGAAAAAAAGCAGAGATAAGAAGCTAAGGAGATTGAAAAAAAAAGAGAAAATAGAAAGAAAATAAATTAGGAGATATATCTTTACCCATCCATCACCCTGTTCTGAACCATTTAATTTCTAAGGTTATGTTATGTTGCACCATATGCTTGTAAGAAGTCGATAAAAGGAGACCAAATCTTTAAGAATTGGTCTACTTTGCCTAGTACGAGGAATGTCATTTCTTCAAGATGTAGCGTTTCCGACAGATTTGAAATCCACATTTTGAACGTTGGCGTGTATGCGTTTTTCCAAAATTCTGTTTTGCTGTTATTAAACCATAATTAAAGAGAGCTTCTTGGAATGTAGTTAATTTACGTCCCTCTTCCATTGATCCAAAGATAATCAGTTCTATATTGGGGTTCAATTTTGTGTTGAATAGTTTTATAAAAGTTCCGAAGATTTCATTCCAAAATTTATGAAGTTTTATACAGGAGACAAAGGAATGTGCTATCGTGGCATTTTGAGTTAAACATTTGTCACAAATGGGGGAAACATTTGGAAATATTTTATTCAATCTGGTTTTCGAGTAATATAATAGTTGTAACTTGTTAAATGGAATTAAGTTATGCCTTACACTAATCGAACATTTATGTACATATAATAGGTTTGTTTCCCCATCTGTCTTTCGGAATTTTTATCAATAACTCTTGTTCCCAGTCCCTTCTAATTGCCTCTGTCGTTGGTGTTTCTATATTTAAAATTATATTATATAAATATGACATTAAATGGCTTGATTCTGCCTTTCGGTTCATTCCTTCCTCTATTAAATCTGAGGTTACAGTTTGATAGCCTTGTATATATTTTTTCAAATAATCTTGAATTTGAAGGTATTTGAAATATTCTTTACTTTTCAGATTATATTTTAATTGTAGTTGTTGGAATGATAGAAGTTTTCCCATTTCATACATATCTCCAATCATTTTAATTCCTATTCTTTCCCAATGGATAAATGTTTTATCAATAATAGATGGTTTGAATGAGGGATTGGGGAAAGAAGCGATAAGTTTCTTAATTTTAAAGTTAATTTTATTTGTTTCCAAATTCGTATTATGCTGTGAATAATTGGATTCTTCTTATATATTATATTGTTCAGTTTCATCGGGGAAAGAAGAATCGCTCCTATATTATTGAGGGGACAATCTTCTTTCTCCATTCTTATCCAATCTACTTGTTGGGCAGAACTGTCCAACCAGTAAATTATATTTTTAATATTCACTACCCAATAGTAGTACAACAAATTAGGGAGTGTCAGCCCCCCTAATTCTTTAGATTTACACAGATGTTTTCTTTGAATTCTATGTGATTTACAGTCCCATATGAAGTTTGTAATATCAGAGTCTAGTTTTTTAAAGAATTTATTTGGTAAATATATTGGTAATGATTTGAATAGGTACAGTATTTGTGGTAAAAAGATCATTTTTATAGCATTTATTCTGCCTATTAAGGACATTGGCAGTGTTTTCCAGAATTTAATCAACTCATTCAATTTAGTTAATAAAGGCATATAGTTTGCGTCAAATAATGATTTATATTTTCTAGTAATTTGGATACCCAAATACTTGAATTTTTTTGTTGCAATTCTCAAAGGGAATTTCAACAGATGTGTCGGCTCTTGGGGTTTTATCGTCATAATTTTGCTTTTGTTCCAGTTTATTCTATATCCTGAAATAGAGCCAAATTCCTCTATGTAATATATTTGGTATGCTAATTTGCGAATTTGTAATATATAATAATATGTCGTCTGCATATAATGAAATTTTATTATTTGAGTGTTTGGTATTATATCCATGAAATATTCGGATGACCTTATACTTTCTGCTAAAGGCTCTATCACAAGTGCAAATAACAGGGGCAATAATGCACACCCCTGTCTATTGCCCCTTGATAATTGGAATTTCGGGGATAATATGTTATTAGTCAGTATTCTAGCCATCGGCGTATCATATAATATTTTACCCATGAGATAAAATGATCTCCCGTATTAAATTTTTGCAATACTTTGAATAGATATTGCCAATCTACTTGATCAAAACCTTTTTCTGCATCCAGTGAAATAATTGCTTAGTCTTCCTCTTCAGTTTTATGTGATTACATTATATTAAACAGCCGTCTCAAATTGTTGAATGAGTATCTCTTGGGTATAAACCTCGTTTGATCCGGATTTATTAGTTTGCTAACATATTTACTCAATCTTCTCGCTAGGGTCTTTGCTAATATGTTTTGATCTGTATTTAGCAGTGTTATGGCTCTGTATGAGCCTGGGTCTTCTAGACCTTTATCCTTTTTAGGTATAAGTGTAATAGTTGACATGGTTAGTGTTTCTGGTAGTATTTTCTTGAAAAGCATGTATATATAAATTTTGTAAGCGTGGTGAAATTTTCTCGTAGAATCTTTTATAGAATTCATTACTAAAGTCATCTGGTCCTGGCGTTTTACCATTCTTCAACAAATTTATTGTTTCATCTATTTCCTTAAGTGTAATCTGAGCATTAATTCCTCTTGTTCCAACGTATTAAGTTTTGGAAGATTACAATTGTCTAAGAAGCTTGTAATTTTAGTATTATTTGCAGAGGTTTTAGATGTATATAGATTTTGGTAGAATTGAGCAAATCTTTTATTAATGTCTTTAGGTAGTATTAATAATTCACCTTTATCTGATTTAATTTTAGTAATTGTATTTTCCGTTTCCCGTTTTCTCAGTTGACGTGCTAAGAGTTTATGTGGTTTATCACCGAATTCGAAGTTTTCTTGTTTTGTAATTAGAAATAATCTTATTATTCTTGCCGATAACATTTTATTTAATTTGTATTTTAATATTGTTATCTTATTATATTTATCTATGTTTGGTTCTTTGTCATTTTCTAGATTTAATTGTCTAATTTGTTGTTCTAACTGCAATTGTTCAGTGTTGTTCTTTTTATTTTGGAAAGCTTGATATGAAATTATAGTTCCTCTAATAAATGCCTTAAAAGTTTCCCATAATAAGGAGGGTGAAATACCTGGTGTATCATTTGTCTCAAAGAAGAATATCATCTGCTGTTTTAAATATGTACAACCTTGTGAGTTGTTTAAGATTTGGGGGTTAAACCTCCAGAACGATTTTTATCAGACATTCCTTCTAATTTAACAAAACGTTAACGGGGAGTGATCAGAAATAATACTATTATGATATTTAGAGTTATATGTATAGGGAATTAATTTCATGTCCACTAATAAATAGTCGATATGTGAATACGTTTTATGTACCGTTGAATAAAATGAGTATTCCCTACCTACTGGATTAGCGATTCTCCATACATCTGTTATGTTTGTGTTTTTTTATGTATGTATTTAGGAGTTCACTAGTTTTAGATTTTATGTTAATCATTTTTTGTTTTGCTGATTTATCCAGATATGGATCTAGAACACAATTGAAATCTCCCCCTATTATCACATTTTGATAGTTAAATTCTGAAATGATATCCAGAATTTTAATAAAGAATTGGGGGTTATCGAAGTTGGGAGCATAAATATTTATCAAAGTAAGTGGGGTAGAGTGAATTTCTCCTGTAACTATAACATACCTCCCCTCTTTACCTGCTATGATATTCTTTGGCTTGAATGGTAAACCTTTACGAATAATAATAGCCGTGCCTCTAGATTTAGAAGTAAATGAAGAGTAGTATGTTTGCCCAATCCAATTTGCCTTCAATCTTATCTGTGTTTGATGTTTCAGATGTGTTTCTTGTAAGAAGATTGTCACAGTTGAGTGCTTTTAATTGGGCAAAAATCTTACCCCTTTTAATTGGTTCATTAGCGCACCTTATTCAGACCTTATATTCCAGCTACAGAACATGATTCCTACAGTTTTTTTTTGTTTATCGTCTTGCATTGTAAATCATGTTAATACCATTAAGTCATATGGTGCAACCCAGTACCTCCGAACTCTAGGTGATGGGTGGTCATCCACAGCTGTTAAATTTTGTTGGCATCTTCCCTTCTAAATAGACCTTAGAAAAGACCAGAAAGTGTAAAGTGGTGAAAAGTAATTTAAAAAATTCCTTTCGTCGCCGCTTCTCCTCTGTATTGTTGTGGGAGACCGACTCCTGATAATCAGTCGGCCTCCTTTGCGATACCTTGTGCATATTTAAATGCCTCTTCTGGGTCTGTGAAGGCACGTTCAACAGAGTTATAAGTAGTCCTCATCTTTGCAGGATACATTATTCCATATCTTACACCAGAAATATATTTCAAAATCATTCTTGTCTTTGTGAACATGTCCCTCTTTTTAACAATTTCAACTGGATAGTCACGAAAGAATCTTAGATTATCCTCTCCAAACATCAAATTCGATCCATGTGGAATCAGTTTCATAATTTCTTCCAGAGTAGAGATGTCATAAAATTTCACAATGATCTTTATTTTATGAGGAGTTATGATGAGTGATTACGTGAAGAAGCCCCGCCAGTCCGCATGTGTGTCAATCTTCAAAGCAGCAGTGTGAAATCACAGATAACAACAGTCGAAGTAACACAGTAAGACTCAAAGATTAGAACTACCAGATGACCTTTGTGATATGATGGCCAGGAGCGGTGGTCACGTAATCGCTCATCGTAACTCCTCATAAAATAAAGATCAAACTTCAAACTGGTAAGTTCTCGTTTAATCTTACTATTTTACTTCAGAGTCACGTGAGTGATTCTGTGAAGATTTCAAAGCTCTGTGAGTTCATGCCAGAGATACAGGTCCATAGGACACACTGCCTCAGTTGACACAGGATGAACCAATAATGTATTCAACATTGTTCAAATTATACATGTTAATGGTTTAATAAACAAAAGAAACAATAACGACCCCTCTCTCCCAGGGGGTAGTTACAAAACAGAACTCAAAATAGCATGCCCAAATACTTCCGGCGTGAGGACAGATTTATTATAAAACCGTTGAAATGTCCCTTCGCTGGACCATCCTGCGGCCCTGAGGATTTGGTCTAAAGGGACGTCCAGTGCCCTCGCTGCGGATGTTGATGGCGCCCTGGTGGAGTGAGATTTAAACACATCAGTGTCCACTCCGGCACAATCCAAAACTTGGTTCAGCCACCTAGAAATGGTCTGTACTGACACCTTCTTATGAGTTTTTTTGTGACTGATGAGCATCGTAATTTCCGAGCCTCTAAGGCTCTTGGTGACCTCGACATACTGTCGTAAGTGCGTAACTACACATAGCCGCAGATCAATGGGATATGCCATAAAACTCAGATTCATCCCAGATGTCCCTGGCCTGCTTTGTTTGATTAAATCATAAACATAAAATGTAATATTATTTACAGAAGAAACCATGCTGTCCAGTCGTAGTTTTTGCAATGTCTGGACATGTTGTGCTGAAACGAGCGCCATGAGCATGACCACTTTAAGGGTGAGTCTTTGCAAAGACAGAGATGTAATTGGAGCCCATTGATGACGTAGTGTGAGAACTATGCTCACATCCCAGATTTCCATATACCTAGGCCTAGGAGGATTACAGTTAAAAATACCCTTCATGAATCGGTACATCACTGGATGAGACCCAACAGAATGTTGCCCCAACCCCTGTCATAAACAGGAGGACAATGCACTTCTGGCACTATTGATGGCACTATAACTCAGTCGCTCATCAAAATATAAATTGGCAAGGAACTCCAATACATCAGGTATGCTTGCAGTGTGATAAGATATATTTGACTGCAAGCAGAACATCTCCCATTTTTTGATATGAGATATGTATTGTTTCTTAGTACTATCCAACCAGGCCGCAGTAATCACATTCACTGTACGATCTGATTGTCCGAGCCCCAGGAACTGTCTCGTAAGAATCTGTAAACCAATAGATTAATACGATCATGTAAAGGAAGACTCTCTCCTGTCACAGGGTGAACCAACAGGTTGCTGCATTTGGGGACAACCATAAAAGGCTGTGTGATCAGTCTCAGAATGAGTGGGAACCATGGTTGTTTAGGCCAGTCGGGGACTACCAAAATGCCTGAAGCAGATTCCTGCTCAATCTTAATGAGACATCGACTGATGAGGCAGAATGGGGTAAAAGTGTAAAATGACATACCACCCCAATGTAGCGAGAATGCATCCACCGCTAATGCCCCTGGATCTGGCTCCCATGAAACATGGTGATTTAGCCTGGATACAAACAAATCAATGGTGATTTAGCCTGGATGCAAACAAATCAATGTCCAGCAACCCATACTTGGCGAAACATTTAAAAAAACTTTTGGATTCACCATCCATTCTGTGTTGTCATTGAATTTTCGTGACCTGGTGTCTGCCACCATGTTGTATCTACCTGGTAAGTAGATTGCTGAAATTCAAATGTTCCTTGCAATACACCAATGCCAAATAAGGTTAACCAGCTTACCACATGATACCGACTTAATTCCGCCCATGTGATTAACATATGCAACTGCTGTGGTGTTATCAATCTGGAGCTGAACATGCAAATCATGCATAGTTGAACAATACACTTTTAAGCCATAGAATGCTCCTAACAATTCTAAATAGTTAATACCATGCATCTGAAGAATTCACGCCTCCTGCACATTCCATCTGCCGCCGCAGCTAGAAATGGTATCAATGGCTCCCCAAAGCAAGGCACTCGCATCAGTTTGTAAAACAACTGAAGGTTGATTAACCAGAATTTTACTAGAGCAACGTGAAACATTCATTATCCACCACTGTAACTCAGTGATAGCTTCAACTGGCAACTGCATGAGTCTATAGAAATGGCCTGCATGTGTTTTGAGTGCCTGTTCCTTAGCTCGTTGCAGATTCTGATAATGTAAAGGCCCAAATTGCACTCCAGGGAAAGCAGCCATTAATTTTCCAATTGCACTAGCCATTCATCAGATGGAGGATTGCTGCTCATCAACAAGATTGCTACAAGCTTCCATTAATTCCATCTCTTGCCTCTAGGCAGAGTTACTAACATGTTAGTTGAATCAATGGTGAACCCCAAATAATCAATGATCCTCGATGGTATCGATTTGGATTTGCTGGTTGGATGAGAAGCCTCAACCTTTCAAACATATATTTAGTAACTGAAACAGTTAATTCAGCTGCTTCCTGAGTCTTGCCTATAATTAGAACATCATCCAAATAGGCCATCACAATATGATTCTGAGCCGGGAGTAAACCCAACACTAGTTTCAGCAACTTTGTAAATAATCTAGGAGCTGAGGTTAACCCATTTGTTTAACAGTAACAAAAGTTTCCATTTTGAAATGTTTATACTGGACATAGGAATTCAGTCAAATTAGATGAAGAATGACTCAACACCCACCATCCTTCTTTTGTCTAGGAAATATATTGGACACAAACTGGTGAGGTTGATGAACCGACTTTTCAATTACACCTTTCGTAAGTAACGTTTCAATTTCAGCATTTACCTGTAAAGTTTCTGGTTTTGAAAACACCAATGTCCGACTCGGTGTATGTTGTGTGGGTGGGCGCAATTTAAAAATGAACTCAATTCGAAACCCCTGAATGCTGTCCAGTATAAACAGGTCTGATGTTAAGGAGCACCATTCATTAAAGAACAATTGCAATCTATCCCCAACTCGTGACTGATCCATATATGGCATGTCCTGAACAGAACCAGATGCACGTACCTCCATAGTTGCAGGTGGATACATTAGCCTCCAAGTTCTGGAGGAAGTAAATGTTGGGGTACGCCAATTGCGTAAAGATGGCAGAGCCCGGCTTGGTCCTTGACCCAAACCAGCCTCAGTGAACCGTCCAGTTCTTTGACCTGCTTTGACAGATCCTCACCAAACAACAGGTTCGGCGGCTGCACCTTAGTTGTTCTGCACAACCCTGCAAACTTTGCTAAATGCAAAGAGTTGATCTTATTGCATTTTTTCTAAGGCAATTTATTTCGAAGTGCGCATTGCACAAAAGGGCCAAAGTATCCTGCTGTGTATTAGACAAGGGTGCCCCTTCGACTGATCTTCCAAAGGCCGTAATGCCTGACCCAACCAGTTTTAAGACCTTTTGCAGCCTTAACTCTTGTGCTCTCATGCTTACACTCATTTGCCCCCAGATGGTCTGGTTAACAGTGGGCACTTTGATTAGGCACAGTTGACACGTGTCTCATACCTTTTCACCATCTCTTCCATCGTTAACTCCTGTAACTGATGGGAAGCCATATAATTAATGGTTCTAGCCAGGTTATCTTCCATTGGCTCACCAGTTCCTGTTGGTATGGCAAATTTACATGCCATATCTGGCACCTCTGGAGCTTGACTCTCATGCCTTGGAGTATGCTCCTCCGCAATACCCTCAACCTCAGGGTCAGAACAAAACTGCCCTGGTATGCTCACCTCCTCCATGAGGGAGACATCATGCAGACCTTCTAAAGGTGCTGCTGGCATGGGCCCCCAAGAAGACCCACGGCTATAAGGCTCCTCTTCACGGAGCAGATCTTCCCTATACAGACCTCTAGTAGAGGCTGCTGCCACGGGCCCATGGGGTGACCCACGGATATAAAATTCCTCCTGGAATATATCGCGATGGAGCATCCTTTCCATTAGGTGCTCCATCTTATCTAGACGTCCCCAGACATCCCTCAGACTTCCCGGTGGCGGGTCTCGACCTTCCCTTCAACGTCTTCTCTATGGTCCTGCTGGCTCCTGTAAACCAGCCTTACAGACCTCAAGAAAACGACCACAGTAAGTTTTTAAAAAAAGTACCTGCAAGTACCGCTGGTGGAGCTGCACCCTGCCAGCCTGTCGTTGCGCCATGCATCTGACGTAATGACACGCATGTGGACTGGCGGGGCTTCTTCACGGAATCACTCACGTGACTCCGAAGTAAAACAATATGCATACAGTAATTATAAAATCAACAATAAATACAATGAAAAGAAAATATCAGAATGGTGCAAGATTGTAGTGCAAAATCTGAGCAGTACAAAAGAATATTAAATTACAATAATAGAATAACCGAACAAGGTAGAGTTAAGAGCACCATACACGCAAATCCAGAAAGGACATGTGAAAGAAGTGAAATATTAAGGACTTGATAGCAATGGGGAATAAGTTGTTCTTAAGTCTGGATGTTTGAGCTTTCAAGTCCCTGTATTATCTCCCAGAAGGTAGAGGAGAGAAATGGGAATAGCCAGGGTGACAAGCATCCTTGATGATAACGCCAGTCTTCCTGATGCCAGATGGACTAAAGTGATGATCCTGTGGCGGATTGGACTGTGTTCACCTCTCTCTTCAGGTTAAGGCAGTCAGGACCAGACAAACAACTGTTTGGAGATGCATACTGTCAGAATACTTTCTGTGGTGTCCTGGGCCGCCGCATGTGCGGCAGGAGTGTCCCGGGAACCCGCGCAGGCCCGATCCACCCGCCAAACAACCGCGTCATGCCTCGGTAGACCCGACTAGTCCCACAGGCCTCCCAGGGGACTGCTGTGAAACTGGGTGGCGAGGTCTGTCTGGGCCGAGGGAGCCTCAGCGGTGGTGGAGATGGGAGACTCGGTGGCAGCAGCAGGTGCCTCAGCAGGAGCCTTGGCAGCAATGTGGGCCTTGGTGGTGGTGGGGCCTCGTGGTCGATGAGCGTGAGGGGGAGAGGAAGACAATGGGGACCCGGCCTGGGGGGGCCACTGTGAGGGACGGTGGGAGAACAAAGTGGAACCCGGGGGAGAGGGGGGGCCACTCTAGTTTAGAATCCTCTGCCCAGGAGATGTATTTGTTTGTTCTGGTGAAGGAGCTATGCACACGGCAGCCAGCAACAGTCGCTTGTCTTTTTATTTTTGTTTTCACTTTTAATTTCAAGTTTTTGTGTATCTTGTGTGTTGTGACTGTCAGCAGACCAATTTCCCTCCGGGGATGAGTAAAGTTTTATAGTATCATTTATCGTATCGTACATCTGTGGAAGTTCAAGAGACTCCTCATGAACATGCCCACGTCTCAGATGCCAAATAAATTAAACATGCTGTTGTGCTTGGATAAGAAGGAACTTATACCGAATATAGACACAAATTGCTGGAGTAACTGCATCTGGCATCTATGCAGAAAAAGGACGGTGATGTTTCACGTCGGAACCCTTGTTCAGAGTCTGAAGAAGCGTGCCGACCCAAAACGTCGCCCATACGTTTTCTCCAGAGATGCTGCCTGAACTTCTGAATTACTCCAGAATTTCTTGTCTATGCTGTTCTGCTTTCTTGATAACTGCATCAATGTGAAGGGACCAGATTACATTTCTGATGATATAGTGCATTGGAATTCGAGGTTGTCGAGCATCTCTACATCGGGTCCGTTGACGCGGACAGGGTTATGTTCATTTTTTGCTTTGTTAGGTCAACATCCAATTTTCCTGTCTTGCTGATGTTCAGGGCTAGATTGTTCAGGTACCATGATACAAGGTTCTCAATCTCTTTCCTGTACTTTGTCTTATCATTGTTATATATATATCTGATAACAGTGGTATAATTGGTTAAGTATAATTGGTTAAGTAAAATATATAATTGGCATTGTTCGTGGTCACACGATGAGTAGAGCAAGGAACTGAGCACAATCTTGATGAGCATCAGGGTGGAGGAAATTTTATAAACAATTCTATCCAATTGAGATCTACCAATCAGGAAGTCTGGAAGCCAAATGCAGATGGAGGACCAGTAGTTTAGGGATGAGCTTAATCAGTATTATGCTTTTGAAGGAACAGCTGTAGTCAATGAATAGCAACCTAATATTAGTGTACTTACTGTCAAGGTAATCCATAGCTGAATGTAGTGTAAGAGAAATGGCATCCTCCGTAGAGCTATTTTATCCTGTATGCAAATTGCAAAGAGTCCAGGTAAGAGTCCAGCAAAGAGTCTGAAAGATTGACATAGATGTGGAACATTACCAATCTTCCAAAGCCCTTCATTACGATTAATGTTAGAGCTACTTGGTCATTGACACCGTCACTTTTTTTGTGGACTGGAATAATGGCGGTTTCCTTGGAACATATGGGGAAAGCAGTGTGATAGAGTTCTACAGCATGGTAAATGGGCCATCGGTTCACTCTGTCCATGCCAATCACATTGGCATTCTGGGCTAGTCCCATTTGCCTACATTGAGCTCATAAACCACTCAACCCTTCTTGACCGTCCCAATGTTATTTGAAAGTCATTGTTTATATCTGCTTCTGTAGCTTCCTCTGGCAATTAATTCCGGACACAAGATACCCTCCGAATGCAAATATTGCCTGACATCCCTCTGAAATCTCACCTTGAGTCCATGCTCTCTAGTTTTAGAAACCTCTACCATGGGGGAAAAAAGACTGTGAGCACATTACCTGCATGGGTTTCTTTGGGATCTCCAATTTCCTCCCACTCCAAATACATACGGATCAGAAGATGTAGAGTCATTGTGCATTGAGCTGAGAAATTATAAGGGTAAAAAGAACCTAATAGGTGTTATTTACAGCCACCCTAACAGTAGCCAGGATATAGGATACGTTACATCAGGAGATAAAATTGACATGTAAAATAGGCAATGGTCATGGGAGATTTCAATATGAAGGTAGACTGGGAAAATCAGGTTGGTACTGGACCCCGAGAGAGGGAGTTTGTAGAGTGCCTCCGAGATGGATTCTTAGAGCAGCTTGTAGTGGAGCCTACCAGGGAAAAAGCAATTTTGGATTTAGTGTTATGGAATGAACCGGATATGATAAGGGAACTCAAGGTAAAGAAACCATTAGGTGGTAGTGACCACAACATAAGTTTTAGAAACATAGAAACATAGAAATTAGGTGCAGGAGTAGGCCATTCGGCCCTTCGAGCCTGCACTGCCATTCAATATGATCATGGCTGATCATCCAACTCAGTATCCCGTACCTGCCTTCTCTCCATACCCTCTGATCCCCTTAGCCACAAGGGCCACATCTAACTCCCTCTTAAATATAGCCAATGAACTGGCCTCAACTACCCTCTGTGGCAGAGAGTTCCAGAGACCCACCAATCTCTGTGTGAAAAAATTCCTTCTCATCTCGGTCCTAAAGGATTTCCCCCTTATCCTTAAGTTGTGACCCCTTGTCCTGGAATCTGCGATTTTAGAGGGAGAAAGTGAAATTGGATGTGTCGGTATTGCAGCTGGGCAAAGGGGACTACAGAGGCATGAGGGAGGAGCTGGGCAAAGTTGACTGGAAAGAGACTCTTGCAGGAATGATGGCGGAACAGCAACGGCAGGAATTTCTGGGAATAATCCAGAAGATGCAGGATCTTCTCATTCCAAAGGGGGAAAAAGAGGTGACCATAGCTGACAAGGTAAGTCAAGGACAAGCTAAAAGAGAAGGCATATAACATAGCAAAGATTAGTGGGAAGCCAGAGGATTGGTAAGGTTTTAAAGAACAGAAGGTAACTAAAAAGAAAATACGGGGTGAAAAGATGAAATACAAAGGTAAGCTAGCCAATAATATAAAAGAGGATAGCAAGAGTTTCTTCAGTTATATAAAGAGCAAGAAAGAGGCAAGAGCGGACTTTGGACCACTGGAGAACGATGCAGGAGAAGTGATAATGGGGAATAAAGAAATGGCAGAGGAGTTGAATAACTTGCCTCAGTCTTCACAGTGGAAGACACCAGCAACGTGCCTGAAATTCAAGAGAGCCAGGAGTGAAAGTTGGAGTGGCTATTACTAGGGAGAAGATGCTTGGGAAGCTGAAAGGGCTGAAGGTAGATGTTACCTGGACTGGACTGCACCCTAGGGTTCTGAATGAGGTGGCTTTAGATATTGTGGACGCATTGTTAGTGATATTTCAGGAATCATTAGTCAGGGGTGGTCCCAGATGATTGGAAAATTGCCAATATTACCTTGCTGCACAAAAAGGAAAGCAAGGCAGAATAATGGGAACTACAAGCCAGTTAGTCTGACTTTGGTGGATGGTAAAGTTTTAGTGTCCATAATAAATGATGAGGTTAGGGAGTACTTAGAAGTTTACGATAAAGTAGAACAAAGTGCGCATGGCTTTGTGACGAGGAGGTCTTGCTTGACAAATTTTCTGGAATTCTTTTAAGGTAGGTCAGACAGTCAATGGATGTTGTTTACTTGATTTTTCAGGAAGCCTTTGATAAGGTGCCCCACATTAGGCTGCTTAGGAAGATGAGAGCCCACGGTATCAAAAGGCAGATAGTGCGTGGATAGCAAGTTGACAGGAAGACAGAAGGCAAAGAGTGGTAATAAAGGGGGCTTTTTATGGTTGGCTGCCAGTGACTAGCGGAGTTCCGCTTCTCTTCATGTTGTATATTAATGATTTGGATGAGGGGATTGAAGGATTTGTGACAAAGTTTGCAGGTGATATGAAAATGGGTGGGGGGGCAGGTAGTGTAGAGAAAGCAGGGACTCTGCAGAAGGACTTGGACAGGTTGGGACAGTGGGCAGAGAAGTGGCAGATGCAATATAGTGCAGCAAAATGTGGAGTCATCCATTTTGGTAGTAGGAATAAAGGCATAGACTATTTTCTAAATGGGGTGAGAATCCAGAAATCAGAGGTGCAAAGGGACTTGGGAGTGCTGGTGCAGATTCCCAAAAAGTAAATCTGCAAGTTGACTCGGAAGTAAAGAAAGCAAACTCAATGTTAGTATTTATTTCAAGAGGGCTTGAATACAAAAACAGGGATGTAATGTTGAGGTTCTATAAGGTGCTGGTAAGGCCGTATTTGGAATATTGTGAGCAATTTTGGGCGCCATATCTGAGGAAAGGATGTGCTGGTTCTGGAGAGAGTCCAGAGGAGGATTACAAGAATGATCCTAGGAATTAATAGGTTAACCTATGATGAGCATTTGTCGGCACTGGGCCTGTACTTGCTGGAGTTTAAAAGAATGGGGACCCCATTGAAACATAAAGAAAAGTGTAAGGCTTGAATAGAGTAGATATTGAGAGGACGTTTCCATTAGTGGGAGAATCTAGGACTAGAGGTTATAGCCTCAGAATTAAAGAACGTTCTTTTAAGGTGGAGATGAGAAATTTCTTTAGTCAGAGGGTGGTGAATCTGTGAATTCTTTGCCACAGAATGCTGGATATTTTTAAGACAGAGATAGATAAATTCTTGACTAGTACAGGTGTCAGAGGTTATGGGGAGAAGGCAGGAGAATGGGGTTAGGAGGGAGAGATAGATCAGCCATGATTGAATGGTGGAGCAGACTTTGTGAGCCGAATGGCCTAATTCTACTCCTATTCCTTATGTCCTATGTCCTTATTTTTGGGACATTATTCCTAATTGGCTTTGTTACATTGTAAATTGTTCCTAATGTATGTAGGATAGTGCTAGTGTATGGTTGGCGCGGACTCAGTGGGTCGAAGGGCCAGCTTCCGTGCTATAACTCTCAACTAATAGAAACATAGAAAATAGGTGCAGGAGTAGGCCATTCGGCCCTTCGAGCCTGCACCGCCATTCAATGTGATCATGGCTGATCATCCAACTCAGTATCCCGTACCTGCCTTCTCTCCATACCCCCTGATCCCTTTAGCCACAAGTGACACATCTAACGCCCTCTTAAATATAGCTAATGAACTGGCCTCAACTACCTTCTGTGGCAGAGAATTCCAGAGACTCACCACTCTCTGTGTAAAGAATGTTTTCCTCATTTTGGTCCTAAAGGAATTCCCGCTTATCCTTAGACTGTGACCTAATCTAAACTAAAGGGCCTGTCCCACAGGCGACTTTTCAGCAGACTGCCTGTAACCTTCAAGCTCGTGGCACTCGCCTGAAAAACCACGAACTGGAAGGGCGATCGTCAGAACAGAACACACAAACACATCGCAAAGGCGGGGGCCAGGGAAAGCGGGGGAGCGCTGTCTGAAATTCACACGGTGCAAAGCCAAGGTGATACAGACACACACCACGATGAACAGGAAGGTTAAAGACGCCCAGCACAGTGTACGGTAAGTCCTTTAAAAGAGCAGGGAGAGGGGGGAGGGGAGAAGGGGGAAGAAGGGGGGAAATAAGGGGGAAACTAAAACTACCTACGGCTACCTCGACTACCTACAATTACATGGCGACTGCACAACCACTGCATCTACGACTACAGGATTATTGATTTTCTCCATGGCGACCATACTGAGGCTGCAACTAGTTCCCAGAATGCGGGAATTCCTCAGAACCATGAAGGAGACTCATCAGAGACCACCAGCGAACGTGTGGCGGCCATGTGGCGATCATGAGACGAGCGCAGAGTCTCCTGCACATGCCTAAAAAGTCGCTTGTGGGACAGGCCCTTAAAACTAGACATCCTTACTATAGCAAGGCCAGAATTGCACCTGGTGTCCAAGTGTGCTCTCCCCAATGCCTTGCACAGCTGTGTCGTGACGTTCCAAGTTTTGTACAGAATACCCTTACCAATGAAGAGAATCATGTCAAAAGCCTTCTTCACTACTGTCATCTGACTCAGAGCTGTCAGGAAACCATGCCCCTGTAGTCTCTGATTTTTCTCTTCTGGAGTTAGTGGGATGGGGTAGCAGGTATCAAATATGTAACTGCGGCCAGTTTACAGCAGGAAGCTTAATCAAACTATGTAACATCTATTGAAACCTTAAGGCCGGCAAAACTAGCCATTGGATGTGGGACATTTTGATTCTTTACCATTGTAACCACATTTGTGTAGATCTGCTCTAAAAATTACTAACACACATATGTTACACACCACTCGGATCTATAATCCAGTCCAGGTTTTACCGTCACCATAGTACAGTACAGTAAACTACAGTAAAGTACAGTCACCATAAATTACTAACGCTTTCAGCCATTAGTCCGTTAGTCGGGGTGTAGTCACAGTGGTGAATACTTGTAGTGTAGAGGGGCCGTCCCACTGCAGCGATCTAATCCGCGAGTTCTGGCGAGTTTGCCCTCGACTCATACTCGCAGCATGGTCGACACGAGGTCCTAGGAGGTCTTTGTAAAGGGCCTGTCCCACGTTCACGACCTAATTCACAACCTTTTTTACTCGTGTATATTTTTCATCATGCTAGAAAATCGCCTCGACCTACTTGATGTCACGAGTACCTACAACTAGCATCACAACCTGCTACGACCTACCTACGACCTGCTACGACCTACCTACGACCTCGTGACGACCATGCTGCGAGTATGAGTCAAGGGCAAACTCGGCAGAGGGCATGAATTAGGTTGTGAAAGTGGGACAGGCCTTTAACTCTCCTTCGCGCTCGAGAGTAGTCCCCGTGTACTCGAGGCCTCAGCTAGGTCGCAGCGTATTTTTCAATATGTTGAAAAATCCCCTCGATTAAAAAAGGTCGCCATGGAAAATATCAATACTTTTTTTACTTGTAGGTTTAGTCGAAGTAGGTCCTAGTAGGTTGGCGTGTTATTCGTGAGTAATCGAGGGTAGTCAAAGGTAATTGAAGGTAGTTGTAGGTAGTCATAGATAGTCTTCAACATAGTCGAAGGGAGGTCGAAGGTGATTGTCTTCACTCTTCACTATTCGGTGTGCAATTTTCCAGAAGCTAATCGAAGCTAGTCTTCAACATAGTCGAAGGAGGTCTTCTACATAGTCGAAGGAGGTCATCAACCTGACATTTTTTTCAAACTCTCCTAAACTCGTCAATTAGGTCACCGCAATGGGACAGCCCCTTAACTTTACTATATGCTAATAAACTTGTTGGACTGTTACTTGGAGTGTTATTTATTAGCTCTGCAATATGGAAAGACCATAAATAAATGTTCAGGTTTATGGACCCTCACTGAAATAGTTTCTGCCTGATGGAGAAATTGGTTCACAGACAGTTCTCTTGAAGAGGAACCATTACGTAACACAAAGACTGCCTACATGTCCTGTTTGTTACTTGACATTGGCAGAATCTAATATACTGCAATTTGTTTTATTTATTTATTTTGTCCAGCAGCAGACTAATTAATTAATTTATTGGCTAAATAAGAGAACAAGTATGTTCTATGGAAGGGATGGTAAATATTAACCAACTCTTCTGTTATTAATAACTTTAATATTTCAATTTTCAGAACGTTTTCTTGAATTGATATTCCACAAAATAATACTTAAGCTATTACGCTTTGCAATGAGATCTAGCTGTGGAACTGGTTATTACTGAATAACTGAAAACTTGCATTCATCTCCCCTTTTATGAGGGTACAAATAACTATCACAATCCTTAAAGTATGAGCTCATCACAGATATAATTCATTTTATTTGAAATAAACCAGATACCCTCGGTCCGGGGGAGCCGTTGGAGAGAGGGTGGAGTTACCTGCGCTGTGAGTATAAATCTAGCACGGGGCTTGCTTTTCACAGAGGCCCGGGGAGCCGTTGGAGAGAGAGGGTGGAGTTACCTGCGCTGTGAGTATAAATCTAGCGCGAGGCTTGCTTTTCTCAGAGGCCCAGGGAGCCGTTGGAGAGAGAGGGTGGAGTTACCTGCGCTGAAGGGGAGTTTCCATACTGAATTGTGAGGTTTCTGGTGGATTGGTGGAAGCAGACTAGAGGAAGCAGCTGATTGGGTGGAACCTCTGGTTAGTATTTCTGCTTTCTGGTTAAAGGTATAGTGGGTTAGTAAAGGTACAGTGCTTTTGGTTTGTATAATTAAGGTGTAGTTTAAAGGTCAAGAGGGAGCAGCTGTTTGAGTCAGATACCTGCTGATTTCTCACAGCAGTTTCCATTTTATTATACTGGTATCGGATCCCGGGTAAGGCGAGTGAATGTCAGCCAGAGCAGTGTACTGTACTGCATGTCAGATGTGGGAGGTCATGGTGTCGGATGGCCGTCTTGACGTCCACATCTGCACCAGGTGTAGAGAGTTGGGGCTCCTAAGGGACCGTATTAGGATCCTGGAGCAGCAGTTCGATGACCTCTGCCTGGTCAGGGAGAGTGAAGAGGTGATAGAGGAGAGTTATAGGGAGGTGGTCACTCCAAAACCACAGGAGAGAGACATGTGGGTCACGCTAAGGAAGGGCAAGGGGCAGAGGCATGAACGAGTGAGTACTCCAATGTCAGTACACCTGGCAAATAAGTACTCCTGTTTGAGTACGGATGGGGGTGACAGCCTACCCGGGGGTAGCGACAGCGGACGGGCCTTCAGCACAGAGACCGGCCCTGTTGCTCCGAAAGGTAGGGAAAAAAAGAGGAGGGCAATAGTAATTGGGGACTCTATTGTTAGCGGGTCGGATAGGCGATTCTGTGGACGCAGTCGGGAGACCAGGATGGTGGTCTGCCTCCCTGGTGCCAAGGTCTCGGACGTGTCTCAACGTGTCCAAGATATCCTCAAATCGGAGGGAGAGGAGCCTGAGGTCGCGGTACATATAGGTACCAATGACATAGGTAAAAAAAGGGAAGAGGTCCTGAAGGGAGGATTTAAGGACTTGGGAGGAGAGTTGAGGAAAAGGACCAAAAAGATAACAATCTCAGGATTACTGCCTGTGCCACGTGACAGTGAGAGTAGAAATGGAGCAAGGTGGAGGATAAATGCTTGGCTGAAAGACTGGTGCAGAGGGCAGGGATTCAAGTTTCTGGATCATTGGGACTTCTTTTGGGGTAGGTGGGACCTGTACAGAAAGGATGGGTTGCACTTGAACCCGAGGGGGACCAATATCCTGACGGGGAAATTTGCAAAGGCCACTGGGGAGACTTTAAACTAGAATGGTTGGGGCGAGGGATGCAAATAGCAAAAGCTAGTAGACAGAATGGGAGGCAGGAAGCAGAAAAGGGAAACACTCGGACACAAGAGGAGAATGAAAAAAAAGGAAATAAACAGAGATAAGAGATGGGGGTTCCTTAAATGTGCATATTTTAATGCTAGGAGCATTGTAAGAAAGGTGGATGAGCTTAGAGTCTGGATAGACACCTGGAAGTATGATGTTGTGCCGATCAGTGAAACATGGTTGCAGGAGGGCTATGATTGGAAACTAAATATTCCAGCATTTCGTTGCTTCAGGTGTGATAGAATTGGAGGGGCAAGAGGTGGAGGTGTTGCATTGCTAGTCAGGGAAGATATTACAGCAGTGCTTTGGCAGGATAGATTGGAGGGCTCATCTAGGGAGGCTATTTGGGTGGAACTGAGAAGTGGGAAAGGTGTAGCAACACTTATAGGGGTATATTATAGACCGCCAAATGGGGAACGAGAATTTGAAGAGCAAATATGTAAAGAGATAGCAGATATTAGTAGTAAGCACAAGGTAGTGATTGTGGGAGATTTCAACTTTCCACACATAGACTGGGAAACACATTCTGTAAATGGGCTGGATGGTTTGGAGTTTGTAAAATGTGTGCAGGATAGTTTTTTGCAGCAATACATAGAGGTGCCTACTAGAGGAGGGGCAGTGCTGGACCTCCTGTTAGGAAATGAGACGGGACAGGTGGCGGAGGTATGCGTTGAGGAGCACTTCGGGCCCAGTGATCACAATACCATTAGTTTCAATATAATTATGGAGAAGGACAGAACTGGGCCTGGAGTTGAGATTTTTGATTGGAGAAAGGCTAACTTTAACGTGATGCGAGATGATTTAAAAGGAGTGAACTGGGACATTTTGTTTTATGGGAAAGATGTAGAAGAGAAATGGAGGACATTTAAAGGGGAAATTTTAAGAGTACAGAATCTTTATGTTCCTGTTCAGTTGAAAGGAACCAGTAAAAATTGGAAAGAGCCCTGGTTTTCAAGGGAAATTGGACATCTTGTTCGGAAAAAGAGGGAGATCTACAATAATTATAGGCAGCATGAAGTAAATGAGGTGCTTGAGGAGTATAAGGAATGTAAAAAGAATCTTAAGAAAGAAATTAGAAAAGCTAAAAGAAGATATGAGGTTGCTTTGGCAAGTAAGGTGAAAGTAAATCCAAAGGGTTTCTACAGCTATATTAATAGCAAAAGGATAACAAGGGATAAAATTGCTCCATTGGAGAGACCGAGTGGACAGCTATCTGCAGAGCCAAAAGAGATGGGGGAGATATTGAACAATTTCTTTTCTTCGGTATTCACCAAGGAGAAGGATATTGTATTATGTGAGGTAAGGGAAACTAGTAGAGTAGCTATGGATACTATGAGTTTCAAAGTAAAAGAAGTACTGACAGTTTTGAAAAATATAAAAGAGGATAAGTCTCCAGGTCCTGACAGGATATTCCTAGGACATTGAGGGAAGTTGGTGTAGAAATAGCCGGGGCTATGACACAAATATTTCAAATGTCATTAGAAACGGGAATAGTCCCCGAGGATTGGCGTACTGCGCATGTTGTTCCATTGTTTAAAAAGGGTTCTAAGAGTAAACCTAGCAATTATAGACTGGTTAGTTTGATTTCAGTGGTGGGCAAATTAATGGAAAAGATACTTAGAGATAATATATATAAGCATCTGGATAAACAGGGTCTAATTAGGAACAGTCAACATGGATTTATGCCTGGAAGGTCATGTTTGACTAATCTTCTTGAATTTTTTGAAGAGGTTACTAGGGAAATTGACGAGGGTATAGCAGTGGATGTTGTCTATATGGACTTTAGTAAGGCCTTTGACAAGGTTCCTCATGGAAGGTTGGTTAAGAAGGTTCAACTGTTGGGTATAAATGCAGGAATAGCAAGATGGATTCAACAGTGGCTGAATGGGAGAAGCCAGAGGGTAATGGTGGAAGGCTGTTTGTCGGGTTGGAGGCAGGTGACTAGTGGGGTGCCTCAGGGATCTGTGTTGAGTCCTTTGTTGTTTGTCATGTACATCAATGATCTGGATGAAGGGGTGGTAAATTGGATTAGTAAGTATGCAGATGATACCAAGATAGGGGGTGTTGTGGATAATGAAGAGGATTTCCAAAGTCTACAGAGTGATTTAGGCCAATTGGAAAAATGGGCTGAAAGATGGCAGATGGAGTTTAATGCTGATAAATGTGAGGTGCTACACCTTGGCAGGACAAATCAAAATAGGACGTACATGGTAAATGGTAGGGAATTGAAGAATACAGTTGAACAGAGGGATCTGGGAATAACCGTGCATAGTTCCTTGAAGGTGGAATCTCATATAGATAGGGTGGTAAAGAAAGATTTTGGTATGCTAGCCTTTATAAATCAGGGCATTGAGTATAGAAGCTGGGAAGTAATGTTAAAATTGTACAAGGCATTGGTGTGACCAAATCTGGAGCATGGTGTACAATTTTGGTCGCCCAATTATAGGAAGGATGTCAACAAAATAGAGAGGGTACAGAGGAGATTTACTCGAATGTTGTTTACTGGGTTTCAACAGCTAAGTTACAGAGATAGGTTGAATAAGTTAGGTCTTTATTCTCTGGAGCGCAGAAGGTTAAGGGGGGACTTGATAGAGGTCTTTAAAATGATGAGAGGGATGGACAGAGTTGATGTGGACAAGCTTTTCCCTTTGAGAATAGGGAATATTCAAACAAGAGGACATGAATTTACAATTAAGGTACAGAAGTTTAGGGGTAACATGAGGGGGAACTTCTTTACTCAGAGAGTGGTAGCGATGTGGAATGAGCTTCCAGTGGAAGTGGTGCCGGCAGGTTCGTTGTTATCATTTAAAAATAAATTGGATAGGCATATGGATGAGATGGGTATGGAGGGTTATGGTATGAGTGCAGGCAGGTAGGACTAAGGGGAAAAAGTTATTCGGCACGGACTTGAAGGGCCGAGATGGCCTGTTTCCGTGCTGTAATTTTTATATGGTTATATGGTTATATCGTTAAACCAGCATCTGCAGTTCCTTCCTGCACACATCCTAAACATTAACATACCCCAACTACATTTTTCCAAAGCTCTCAAAGGTTTTCCTAAGGACTGCCATTTTAATTTGGAATGTTGCATATCACTGTACTGTTCAAGAAAATTGAGAAAAATAAGCAGCTTAATGTAGAACAATTAACCTGATATCTGATGTAAGCAAATTACAAGAATCTTTAATTATAGGGTTACACAAAAAGCTGGAGAAACTCAGCGGGTGCAGCAGCATCTAAGGAGCGAAGGAAATAGGTGACGTTTCGGTTCGAGACCCTTCTTCAGACTGGAGAAGGGTCTCGATCCGAAACGTTGCCTATCTCCTTCGCTCCTTAGATGCTGCTGCACCCGCTGAGTTTCTCCAGCTTTTTGTGTAACCCTCGATTCTCCAGCATCTGCAGTTCCTTCTTTAAATCTTTAATTATAGATGGTATGCCCGGACAGATGATCAGAGGGGGCAGACATCGATTTAGAAACAGAAGCCCATGCCTGTTGAACATGCATCAGATTAGTTCAGCACTAGGCTTGCAAGGTTGGGACGCAGATGAAGATAGTCACTAAATTAATCATTAGACATCTGTAAAATCTTGATCTTGAATCATGATAGTTAAATATTTGATATCAAGACTGCCATACAGCCAAAGGGATGGGCAGTCAATGTAATGGTTAGACACGACATGCTGGAGTAACTCAGAAGGTAAGGCAGCATCTCTGGAGAACATGGATAGGTGACGTTTCTGGTCAGGGCCTTTCTTCAGGCTGATTGTGGTGGGGGAGAGAGGAGGGACTGGACAAGGCCTGGCAAGTAATAGGTGGATATATGGGGGGGGGGGGGGGGGGGTGATAGGCAGATGGTTGGACAATGGCCAGAGATAAGAAAACAGAAGGTGAATAAATGGATTGAAAAGTTGTGAATTGTGAAGCTAGAGGGAGGAATTAAGATGAAATGGGAGGGGGAAAGGGAGAAATAGGTGGGGAACAGGGGAGTGAGGAAGGGAGGGGGAGATTGTAGTCACCTGAAATTGGAGAATTAAATGTTAATACCATTGAGTTCTAAACTATCCACGTGCTGGTTCATCAAGTTTAAATGTGGCCTCATCTGTCAATAGAGGTGGCACAGGTTAGAAAGACCAGTTTGGGAATGGTTAGTAACTCAGTGATCCAGTAAGTCTTAGCGGACCAAGCACAAATGTGTTTGCTGAGTCTACATTTGGTCTCGTCGATGTACAGGAGGCAACATCGGGAACATGAGATGCAGTAGATGAGGTTAGAGGAAGTGGATGTAAACCATTACATTGGAAGATCTGCTTGGGTACCTGGATAGAGGTGAGGGTGGAGGTATTGGGATTGGTGTTACATCTCCTATGGTTGCAGGGGAAAGTACCTGGGGACACGATGGTTTGTGTAGGAAGGGATGAGTGAACCAAGCAGTTGTGGAGGGATTGGTCTCTGTGGAAAGGAGTGGGGATGAGAAGATATGACTGGCAATGGGATCACTGGAGGTGACGGAAATGCTGGAGAATGATGTGTTGGATGCAGAGATTGGTGGGCTAAAAGATGAGGACCAGGGGAACTCTATCCTTGTTCAATCTGGTAAAGTTAAATGTCCAAACATATACTGGCACCATCCCACCAACTCTTTCCCATCTACATCGTTAACTGCATTGAGCCTGCCTCCCACAACCACGTAGAACTCATTTGATTTCATTAACTTTACCACTAACTTCCACCCAGCCCTCAAATTCACTTAGACTATCTCTGACACATCTCTCCCCTTCCTTGATCTGACAGGCAAGAGACTGTGGACTGATGTCTACTTCAAACTAACCTACCACTTGCAAAGACAAATGGCCAGCAATGCGAATCATTAGAACCAGTTCTTGAGCCACAAATCACACATAAAACCTGTTTTACTTGGGCCAGATCATGCTAATGATCATATCTGACAATGTCATACCCATACTCAGCACTTCCTTGTGAAATACACTTTAGAAGGCTGCTGCCCTTCTTCTGTTTGACCTGGTCCAAATAAGATCACGAATCATGCACACTTCCTTCCTTGCCTGCATAATGCATCTCTTTGGAAAAATCTCTGAACCTTGGTGACGAGGAACACATGGCACTGATTTGTGGTATTTATATCTACTTAATGGAAAACCTACTGATGTCAGAAGACTTAAATTGGTAGGTTCAGACTTCGCTGCAAGCTGCTAAATGCCTTCCAAATCCCACCAAATATCATTAAATTAACAGGATGTTCCCTTCAGCATTTAACTACTGAGAAACCCATTCAGTGGATAACTCAATATTACACAACGTTTTGGGTCGAGACCTTTCTTCAGATTGAAGAAAGCTTCCAACCTGAAACGTCACCAATCAATTTTCTCCAGAAATGCTGCCTGACCCACTGAGTTACTCCAGTATTTTGTGCCTTAATATTTTTGTGAACCAGCACCTGTAGCTTCTTGAATCTCCATCTGCATATTTGCTGGATCAGGTATCTCAAAGCATTCATCACTAAACTCTGAAATGCTGCAGTAAGCGTTCAGCCATGCTTTTGTGCTTGGTCCTGTTCTCTCCGTGTGACACTACCATGTCATCCAGGCACGGAAGAACACTCATAATTACTCTGATTTTACTGAGGAACAGGTGACATCTTGAATTGTGGGATTTGTGGGATTGCGGGAAACTGGCGCCCATTAGGACTCCCATTAATCATCCAGCATGTTACCTAACATACTGTAAATATTTCTACATTCTCAATGTTCAGGTGTTTGTGGTCATTGGACATAATTCCTGAATGGCATTTTTATGACCTGCTCATCCTATGCTAGATGCAGGAAGATTGTTCCCGATGTTGGGGAAGTCCAGGACAAGGGGTCACTGTTTAAGGATAAGGGGGAAGTCTTTTAGGACCGAGATGAGAAAATCATTTTTCACACAGAGAGTGGTGAATCTGTGGAATTCCCTGCCACAGAAGGTAGTTGAGGCCAGTTCGCTGGCTATATTTAAGAGGGAGTTAGATGTGGCCCTTGTGGCTAATGGGACCAGGGGGTATGGAGAGAAGGCAGGTACAGGATACTGAGTTGGATGGTCAGCCATGATCATATTGAATGGCGGTGCAGGCTCGAAGGGCCAAATGGCCTACTCCTGCACCTATTTTCTATCTTTCTATGTATCTATCCTCAGTAACCAACTGGCCATTTTCAGCAAGGGGCACTGCCGACAGCGAGTATGAGCCACATTCCACCTCTCTAGCTTCTGGCATCAATTTGTAGTCCAAACATGGTTGCAGGCTGTGCTACATGCTGCACAATTTAGCAATCCAAGACACAGAAGAAGAACTATATGAGAGGAGACAGAAGAGGAAAGCAGATGGTAGCAGTGCAGAAGATTTCATGCCTCTAATTGCCTACATTCTTCTTATTTTTTTTCTATTGCTGCAAAGTGTCCGAAGCGCCACTAAATTGGGCAATGTTTCATCAGGAACCACGCAATTTCTAATCTAAAGAAAGGTCTCGACCCGAAACCTCACCCATTCCTTTTCTCCAGAGATGTTGACTGTCCCACTGACTTACTCCATTTTGTTGTGTCTATCTTCGGTTTAAACCAGCATCTGCAGTTCCTTCCTGCACAAGTTCTGTTAATTCTGGATGTAAAACATCATTTTACATTTTGGCCAATTTCATAATTTTGTTTTACAGTGAACCTGATTGCTGTTTACAGTATGTTTGTTGCATCAAAAAAAGAGTAAAAGCCATTTATCAGTCAATTGTGTACTACTGTGGTTACTGGGCCAAATATAAATTACCCTCTTACCAACCCACTAGCTAAATAATGCAATGCAATCTGCCTCCTCTCAATAAACAATTTCATTAGAGTACATGTGGCACGGACTTCACCTTTCGACTTGAATTTTGATTGATTCCTGCTACAGAAACTCATTACACCAATATATTGCTCTCTGTACATCTCAAGGATATCTTCACAGAATTACCACTGATCCCTTTTCAACAACAAATTGCCCTTAAATTGAGGTAGATGGATTAGAGATGATGGCTGCAGCAACATTAAAGACATAAGTTTTACAGTGGCTTTTGAAGGAGGAGCAGATTCCTTGTCAAGATTTTCATTGTTAGATGTGCATTTACTAAACTCCAGCTTAAATTTATTTCTTGATTTGGTCACGGAGTTAAAAAAAATATTGTTTAAGAAAGAACTGCAGATGTTGGAAAAATCGAAGGTAGACAAAAAATGTCAAGTCAGGTCAAGTCAAGTCAACTTTATTTGTCACATACACATACAAGATGAAAGTGGCAATGCCTGCGGGGTTGTGCAAAACAACAAAACAGAACAGAACCAGTATTTACATTTAAAAAAAAGACACAACAGCAATTATGGCCCGGTGAGATCATAGTTTACAGTCATAATGGCCTGTGGGAAGAAACTCCGTCTCATCCTCGCTGTTTTCGCAGCTTGTCAGCGGAGGCGCTTGCTCGACCGTAGCAGCTGGAATAGTCCATTGCTGGGGTGGTAGGGGTCCTTCAGGATCTTGCTGGCCGAACGCACTACTCTCTGCAGAGCCTTCCTGTCCTGAACAGAGCAGACCAAACCAGATCGAGATGTTTCCAGTCAGGATGCTTTCTACTGCACCAGAGTAGAAAGACTGAAGGATCCTCAGAGAGACTCTGAATTTCCTCAGCTGCCCGAGTTGGTAAAGGTGCTGCCTTGCCTTACTCACCAGTGCGGCAGTGTATGTTGTTCATGTCAGATCATCTGTGATTTGGACTCCCAGGTATTTAAAGCTGCTCACCCCGTCCACAGTAGTCCCATTTATCTCCAGTGGCGTGTACGTCCTCAGTTGATGTGCCCTTCTAAAGTCCACAAACATCTCCTTAGTTTTAGTGACATTCAAGAGGAGGCTGTTGTTCTGACACCAGAGTGCCAGGTCAGTCACCTCCTCCAGGTAGGCCTCATCGTTATCGGAGATCAGGCCCAGCACCACGGCGTCATCAGCAAACGTGATGATGGAGTTGTAGCTGAACCTGGCCACACAGTCATGTGTGTACAGGAAGTACAGTAGGGGGCTAAGGACACAACCCTGGGGGTGATCCTGTGTTCAGGGTGAGGAGGTTGGAGGTATGTCTCCCCATCTTGACAACATGGGGCCTGGCAGTGAGAAAGTCCAGGACCCAGGCACACAGGGGAGTGTTCAGACCCAGTTCCAGCAGCTTATCAGCAAATCTGGTGGGGACTATGGTGTTGAAAGCTGAACTGAAATCAATGAACAGCATCCTCACATAGCCCCCCTTCTGGCTATCAAGGTGAGAGAGAGTGGTGTGCAAAACCTGGGAGACCGCATCATCTGTGGATCTGTTTGGTTGGTATGTGAACTGTAGCGGATTCATGTTGCGAGGGAGGAAGGCACAGGTGTAGTTCTTGATTAGCCTCTCGAAGCATTTCATGACCACCGAGGTGAGGGCCACCGGTCGGTAGTCATTCAAGCAGGCTGGAGAGGCATTCTTAGGCACTGATACAATAGTGGATCACTTGAAGTAGGCAGGGACCATGGACTTCGCCAGGGAGAGGTTGAATATTGTGGTGAACATTGGAGCTAGCTGATTGCCACAAGACTTTAGTACTTGCCCAGACATATCATCTGGGCCTACAGCTTTCCTCGTGTTCACTTTGGAATGTGTGCACATCCCCAGTGGTGTGCCTCACTCCAGCCTCGCTAGGCAGCACGCTGACAATGTTGTTGTTAGCCGGCGAGCTAGGGGTGTTGTTGCCCGCCTCAAATCGTGCATAAAAAGAAACTCAGTGGTCGAGGCAGCATCTATGGAGAGAAGGAATAGGCGACATTTTGGGTCGAGACCCTTCTTCATTTAATTTGTGTCAATTCTACTCTATTGATAATGATGGGGTACATGTTTTATGTGCTTCGTGGCATGATTACTCATAGAACTGCAGACATCAACTATTCGAACTTAGTACTCATCTCATCATATACCAGAGCCTCACCCATCTCAACTAAGTCACCCACTTGATGATGAGAACAAATAGACAGCGGTATACGATTCTGTGCTGATAAACAACCCAATAGGGAAAAAATATATATTCTAACCATCTGACCTATTTTACTTCGGAGTCACGTGAGTGACTACATGAAGAAGCCCCGCCTGGCGCTTGATTGGCATTACGTCGACGCTGTCGGTAGAGGAAGAGCTGCAGAGCGCAGCTCCAACACAGCGGTAAGGAAACGGCCCACAGGTAAGTGAAATTATTTTACTTCCAGGGCGTTTTCAAAACTCCGTAGGCTGGTGGGTAAACCAGGAGAAATTAAAACTAAAATGGAGAAAGTTAAAAAATCGCGGGTAAAACATGCGTCCCGGGGTGTAGAAGAGTCAGGACAGCAGATTATTGCGGAGCCGGTTCCGATACCGGTGGCCGTTGAAATACCCGTTAGTGAGCCTTTGGTTGCCCCACAAACAGAAACTTCGAAAACCCAGTGCCTAAAAAATGTAAAAGAAAAGCTGAAAGGCCTGAGGTTTCTGATGAATCCGATTCGGAAGGTCCAGAAAGGAAAGCCTTATGGCTCAGAATGGATCAAATGGAGAAAATACTCCAAACAATGATCAACCAAGGGTCTAAGAACCCAGAATATTCCCTGGCAGCTCCTGAGGGGGTTCCATATCATGAATATGGTGCCATTTTGAATTAGGAATTTGAAACTCCAGTGCCCGGGATTGGGCTGGAGGAAGTCTCCTTTGAACAAGTTTCAGGAGTACCAGGGCTGTATGAGACTGACCCTGAAAGTGGTGATTGCGGTCAGGAGTACCCACCACAATACAAATATGTTGATCCAGGTGTGCCTGATGTGGCACAAAGTTTTGCTATACCTGGAGGAGGCAGTGAGGCCATGGAAGAAAACCTGGCGGCCAATATTAATTATATGGTCTCTCACCTGCTTCAAGAAGCTGTTATAGTTGAGACAGCAGATTTGTACAAAACACCTATTAATTGTACCTCACTGAAGGTACATACGGTGAATCCGGCTATTTGGGCGCCAATGTCATCAATGATGCGGGGGCAGGAAATACGATTCAAAGAATCCTCAAGCTAATTTTGGCTGGCATCACTGCTTTTGGAAGACAAATGGAAGGTTGTGGAATGTCCAAAGTTCAGAAGCATATGTTGGCATTATTCTGCAACTCATTTTTTTAGATAAATTGTATGAGGAAGATTGCCATTCGGCCTCTTTTACATCCAAGATTTGCAGGGTTGTGCAGATCAAGCAATGTTCAAGCTCCTGGTTATTTGTTCGGAGAAAATCTGTCTAAACTAATTAAAGAAATTGATGAAGAGGCAAAAACTATTGGCCTCATGAAACCCTTCAATTTTGGCCAGAGAAGAGCTGGTCAAATGAGAAGGGGATTTGATTTTGGAGCTGGAACAAGCCGAGGCAGGAGTATGGTAAGGAAGAATTACCAACCAGCACAGCAGAATGTACATCCATTTGTTGGGAGAAGGAGATCACTACGTCCGGTTGGAGAGGTACAAAAACTTTATCCTATTAAAGAAGAATTTTTGGATGAACCTCAGATTGGTGGTAGACTCCGAATGTTTTATAATGAATGGGACAGTATAACATCTGATCGTGTTATATTAGATACTGTTTTAGGATCTACCATTGATTTTGTAGAAGGTATGGATCCTCTGGGACAGAATAAGCCTAATCATACTTTGATGTTTTCTGTTCTTGAAAAAATTCAAATTGATAAAGAGGTTAAGAATTTGTGTAGAAAAGGAGTTATTGAGAAAACAGGAGAGGATCCACAACAATTTGTGTCAAATATTTTCCCCAGACCAAAGAAAGATGGGGGTTGTAGAATCATTTTAGATCTCACACAATTGAATACATTTGTCCAGTATAAACATTTAAAAATGGACACCTTCAACACTACAATGCAGCTGGTATCAACAGGTTGTTATATGGCTACAATAGATTTGAAGGATGCATATTACTCAGTTCCAATTCATCATCACTTTCGCAGGTATTTACAGTTTAAGTGGTTGGGACAGCTGTGGCAATACAAAGCATTACATAATGGATTAAGCTCAGCACCTAGACTGTTCACTAAATTGTTGAAGCCAGCACTTGCATTGCTAAGGGCACAAAAACACATCGTTATGGCTTATCTAGATGACATTTTAATTGTCAATGCTAATCAGGAGTCAGCTGAAAAATCAATCTCAGCAACTACAAGTCTGTTTGAAAGGCTGGGGTTCCTGATTCATCCAACAAAATCTAAGTTACAGCCATCCCAAACCATTGAATATCTGGGGTTTGTGATTAATTCAGTTACCATGTTAGTAACTTTACCAATAGATAAGGTTATTGATTTGACAAATGTGTGTCAGAGCCTGATTAACAAACCTTATCCCTCCATCCGAGAAGTTGCTAAGGTTATTGGGAAGTTAGTAGCAGCATTCCCAGCAGTAGAATTTGGTCCACTGCATTACCAAAATCTTCAAAGGGCAAAAACTTAGCGCTTATACAGCGAGCAGGCCATTTTGATAGGCCTATGCAATTGCCAAAGGAAGCCTTATCAGAATTGCATTGGTGGATTGAGAATGTTCTACAAGATGTTAAGAACATTTTAATTCAGCAGCCAGTAGTGTTTTTGCAAACTGATGCAAGTTCTCTCGGATGGGGGGGCTACGGATAATGAGACCAGCTGTGGGGCAGATGGACTGTCCAAGAGGATCTATTGGTCCAAACATATGGTATAAATTATTTGGAGTTACTGGGAGCATTTTATGGATTAAAAGCTTATTGTTCTACTATGAAGGATTTGCATGTCCCAATACAATATCAATCACATGGGTGGTGTGTAGATGGTTTTGCATGCAACCAATAACATAGTTACCTCAGTACCATTAACCCCGCCTAGTCAACATCAATCATAACGCCCTCCCCTTCCTGGGTACGGTTCACTAGAAGAATGTAGCCAGTACTTGAGGATGTATGTAATACCTTGTGCTATCATTAAAATGTGTTGAACACTCTTAGAGTTTGTAAATTGCTTATTTACATGGTGTCGGAGCTGGAAGATACTTGCGCCTACCTGTCTATCGGGTTTTATTTCTTTTTTTTAATTTGTGCCTTTTGTGCTTTATCTCTCTGACCATGGCATCCTCGTGCAGAAAGCCCGCGCAGCTTGTCTTTGATGCTGATATTTCTGAGCGCTGGGCTACGTTTGAAATTGACTTCACCCACTTTGTCAACGTCGCTCACCGCAATGATCCTGATTCCCTCAAAGCCTCCCTCCTACTCAACCTTGTCGGACCTGATGCCATGAAGAGAGCCAGAACTTTCGTCTACGCTCCAGCGGTCTTGGATGACAACAACGTGGTGGTTACCCCTGCAGAATCTGCCAGTGACCCCGCTTGCCTGCTACGTAAGTTCAGGGAGATTTGTGACCTGCCCTCGAACCGCATTCTAGAGAGGGCACGGTTCTTTACAAGGAGACAGCTGCCGGAGGAACCTGTTGAATGTTTTATTGCCGATTTGCGTTATCTCGCCCAGCGGTGCCGTTTCGGTGACATGACAGACCAGCTCACTAGAGACATTTTAGTAACTGGCATGTATGACCAGAAGCTGCGATGTGAGCTTCTTAGGGATCCGGATCTAACGTTAGAAAAAGCCATGCATGCCTGCAGATTGTCTGAGGTCGTTGTATTGCCAGATGATCACCGGGACTCGGGCGATAAATCTGTCAACCTGGCTGAGTTTAGGAGGCCACAGCCTCGGAAAGGAAACAATGCTTTTCTGCCGCGTGCCAACCCTGGTCCGGATGATGTGCCCCCAAAAAGGTGCCCAAACTGTAACTACATGCATCACAGACTGTCGACGTGCCCTGCCTATGGCAAGGCCTGTAATTTTTGTAAAAAACTGAATCATTTCACTGCCGCCTGCCGATCACTCCGTTCTCGTGGGAGACAGGTACAGATTTCCAGACCCAGTCTAAACATGCTTGAGCAATCTGATAGCTGTTACAACCCACAGCCCAATGTTGCTGAATCCTATGATGCAGATCCAATTAATTCTCCCGAGGATTCGAATGCGTTTACCCTCCTCCAGGCACCTAGCCAACGTCTCGATCCCTCCGTGTCTGTGACTGTCAACAATGTAACCTTCCTTGCTAAGTTAGATACGGGGGCAAAGGTCAACGTTTTGTCAATAAATCTGTTCAACAAGATAAGGAATGATGAGGCCTTGGTCGCTGACAATGCTACTCTCCATGCCTATGGTGGAGAAATTCTCAGGCCTGTGGGGAGGGCCACTTTAACTTGCATGCTGCAAAAGGCCACAAGAAACCTGGTTTTCTATGTTTTGAACTCTGACTGTGTTACCCTGCTGGGAAACCGTGCGTGCCAAGATCTTGGCCTGGTGTCCTTCGACCGCACGGTCCACAAAGTGCAACTGTCGTTTAACCCGCTTGCAGAATACCAAGACCTGTTCAACGATGACCTGGGAAAGTTACCACTGACATACCATATTTCCATTGACCCAAATGTACAACCCGTGGTCTGCGCACCTCACAGGGTGTCCCACGCCATGAAAGACAGGGTCGAGGCGATGCTTAACAACATGGTCGACAAGGGGGTGCTAGAAGCGGTCAGCGAGCCCACCGATTGGGTCTCCACCATGGTTGCCACGATAAAGAAAGACAAGAATGAAATACGTGTGTGTATCAACCCCAAGGACTTAAACCTTGCCATCAGGCGACCACACTACCCCATGCGGTCTGTTGAGGATGTGGCGGCTCAGGTCGGGCAAGCCACCATCTTTTCGGTCCTAGACGCTAAGAACTCGTTCTGGCAGATCCCGCTGGACAAAGCATCTTCTGACCTGACAACCTTCGCCACACCATTCGGCAGATTCAAATTCCTGCGAATGCCATTCGGCATCAATTCCGCTAGCGAGGTGTTTCAGCGAACGATGGAGCAGATATTCTCGGACTTGCCATGTGCCATCATCGTGGATGATATACTGGTCTATGGGAAGGACATTGCCGAACACGACCAGAACCTCCGCCGCGTCCTGGATCGGGCGCGAAAGGCCAACCTGAAGCTGAATCCAAAGAAGTGCCGGTTTCGTGTCTCAGAAGTCACGTATGTTGGACACGTTTTCACCTCCAACGGACTAAAACCCGACCCTTTGAAGGCAGCTGCCATCTCCGAGATGGCAGCCCCCACCGACGTGCCAGGTCTACAACGATTCTTGGGCATGGTGAACTACCTTGGGAAGTTTGTACCAAATCTCAGTGAGCTGAGTGCTCCCCTGCGGCAGCTAACAAAAAAGGATATCGCCTGGGTCTGGCTCCCACAGCACCAGCAGGCGTTTGACTGTCTCAAGTCGAAACTGATTGACACTCCGACGTTGCGATTCTTTGATGCGAGTCGCCCCATCACCGTCACCTGTGACGCTTCTAGGTTCGGTCTGGGCGCGGCCTGCCTCCAATCTGTCGATGGATCGTTACATCCTGTCTCCTATGCCTCCCGCACCATGACGGACACCGAGCAGCGGTACGCTCAAATCGAGAAGGAGCTGCTCGCGGTGGTGTTTGCCTGCTCCAAGTTCAGAGACTTCCTGTTTGGCAGCAGATTTACAGTCGAAACCGACCACCAGCCATTGGTGACAATCCTGAACAAGCCGATTCACGCTGCCCCTGCCAGGCTGCAGCGTATGGTGCTGCAGCTCCAGCGCTTTGATTTCGACGTCGTCTACAAGAAAGGCACCGAGATGCACATTGCGGACACCTTATCGCGCGCCCCGCGGGCCTCCTGTGCTCGCCACCCCTACGAAACAGAGGACTTGCTCGTACTGGGCGTCAATTTTATTCCCACCAAGCAGCTGCAGCTTTTGGCCGAGCACACCGCTGCTGATCCAGTCTTGCAGCGGCTTGCGTCTGTGATTAAATCAGGGTGGCCAACAAAGCGCTCCGCTGCGCCGTCCGAAACACAGCCTTTCTTCCTGGTCCGTGACGAACTGGTGCTCCAGAATGGCGTTATCGTTAAGGGACATAAAGTGGTGGTCCCGTCCTCCCTGTTCGATTCTTACTACTGCGCAGCCCACAGCGGACACCCCAGGTTCGATGCAACACTCGCCCACGCTCAGTGCCAATTCTACTGGCTTGGAATGGCCAAATATATTCGAGACCGTGTTTCTGCCTGCTCCACGTGCAACAGTCTTGCTCCACACCAGCAGCGACAGCCCCTGCTGCAACAGCCCGCTCCTGCCTTGGCCTGGTCCTCGCTGGCTGCCGACATCTTCGAGTGGCGTGGTAACCACTACCTTGTCCTGGTCGACTCGTACTCAAACTGGTTCGAGGTGGATTTGCTGACATCCCTCACGTCGGAGATGGTAATCCGTAAGCTGTGGAAACACTTCTCCACGTTTGGGTCCCCTGTGAGGCTGCAGACTGACAATGGCAGGCAGTTTACCAGCCGAGAGTTCAAGAGTTTTGCCGACAAATGGAATTTTGTGCATTTCACCAGCAGCCCGGAGTACCCACAGAGCAACGGCCTTGCTGAACGGGCCGTCCGCAGCGCCAAGCTTCTGATGGAACAGGCGAGACTGTCTAACTCTGATTTGTATTTGGATCTCCTGAACCTCAGGAATGTTTCCAGGGATCCGGCCATGGGGTTCCCTGCTCAGCGTCTAACGTCCAGAACAACCAGATCTACCATCCCGATTGCCCAGCGCCAGCTGAAACCTCGGGTGCTGGAGCCTGCCTCCGTGCAGAGGCGCATTCAAGAGAAACATGACAGCCAGCGGCGTTCCCACGATCGGTCGTGCAGACCACTCGATCCTCTGTTGCCTGGACAGGTTGTTCGATTGCAAACCGCCAGTGGTCACTCCCGTCTGGCTACCGTGGTTGGGGTGGCCAACTCACCTCGTTCGTATCTGGTCGACTATGAGGGAACCATCTACCGTAGGAGCCGACAACACCTGCTTGTGGTTAATGAGCCGAAGCCGCAGGCCCCGGGCCCCTATGCCCCGCCGCTCTCATACCAGCAGCCGGCTCCTGTCCCAGCCAGCGTTCCCTGCATGCCTCGTTCCCCATATCGAGCACCCGGTTCCCCTCTGCGCGGGTCACCTGTTGCCGGTCGCGGTTCTCCCTCCGCTGTTGCTCCAACCCCACCGCCCTTCCCTGGTTCCCCTACTGTCTCGGGTTCCCCTGTTTTTTCTGCTCCTCCGGGGGAAGGGGGAGGCATCCGTACGCGCTTGGGCCGGATCAGCAAGCCACCTGTTCGTTATGGTGATTCTGTTTAATTCTGTTTAATTCTGTTGTAGTGACAACGGTCTGTTTTTTTTATTTTCGAAGGGGAAGGATGTAGATGGTTTTGCATGCAACCAATAACATAGTTACCTCAGTACCATTAACCCCGCCTAGTCAACATCAATCATAACGCCCTCCCCTTCCTGGGTACGGTTCACTAGAAGAATGTAGCCAGTACTTGAGGATGTATGTAATACCTTGTGCTATCATTAAAATGTGTTGAACACTCTTAGAGTTTGTAAATTGCTTATTTACATGGTGTAAGATCAATATCATGTGATCATCTGGTAAACCAGATGTGGCATTGGTGTATTGGTAAAAATATTTGGCTTTCAGCTATTTATCTCCCAGGGAGAGACAATGTTGTGGCAGACAAAAGATCACAAATATTTAAAGACAGTACCGAATGGATGTTAAAGCCACAAAATTTCAAAAATATAGTCAGTCGGTATGGAGTGCCGGACATTGATTTTTTTGCATCCAGATTGAATCACCAATTGCCCAAATACGTGTCTTGGGAACACGAACCAGGGGCAGTAGTGGTGGATGCTTTCTCGCTACACTGGGGAAATACGTTCTTTTATGCTTTTCCCCCATTCTGTCTGATTGGGCAATGTCTCAAGAAAATAGTGCAAGACGCTGCCAAAGGTTCCCATTGATGCTAAAAATGATTATTGAACCATGCATGACGATTCCTAGTTGCGACAATTTGTTGACACAACCAGTAACAAAAGAAGTTCATCCATTGCATGATCATATGAATTTGTTAATCTGCAGATTCTGACCAGACCATTGCAAGAGTTCGAACTGTCGGACAGGACCATGGATGTTATAGGTGCAGCTTGGAGGAATAGCACTAAAAAACAATATATGTCGCATATAACGAAATGGGAAGCCTTTTGTAGACAGTCAAAAATATCATCACACTGCAAACATTTCAAATGTATTGGAGTTCCTTGCTGGGTTACATTTTTGATGAGCATTTGCGTTATAGTGCCATTAATTGTGCTCGTAGTGCTTTGTCGTCCTACTTAGGAAAAATTTCTGGTGGAGACTCAGTTGGGTCTCACCCATTAGTATCCCGATTCATGAAAGGAATTTTTAATAAAATCCTCCCAAGCCCAGATATACAGAAATTTGGGATGTTAGCATTTTTCTCACTTTGTTTAAGCAATGGACTCCAATTACTTCAATGTGTTTGCAGAAGTTAATATTCAAGGTAGTAATGTATATGGCATTAGTATCAGTTTAAAGAGTACAAACTTTGTAATTGTTACGGTTAGATTACATGCATGTGGCTGCAGATAACATTGTGTTTTGTGTTTATGACCTGATCAAACAAAGCAGACCGGGGAGAACTGGAGCTAAGGCAATGTTCAAAGCATATCCTATCAATGAAACATTGTGTGTAGTTAAGCATTTAACTCAATACATTGAAGTAACCAAAAATCTCAGAGGTTCCGAGAAAGCGTTATTGATAACGCACAAAAAACCACATACAAAAGTTTCAGTTCAAACCATTTCTAGATGGTTAAAACAGGTTTTGGATCTAGCAGGAATAGACACTGATGCGTTTAAATCTCACTCCAGTAGGACGGCAGCTACGTCCACGGCGAAGGTACAGGATGTACCACTCGATCAAATTTTAGAGGCCGCAGGGTGGTGCAGAGAAGAAACTTTTTCAAAGTTTTACGATAAACCTGTTGTCACGTTGTCAGGATTTGGACACGCAGTACTGGGTTCTCTTTAAATGCTTGCTTTGTATTATATTATCGATTTATATTATCGATTTATGTTATCATTGATATCATTATCATTTTTTCTTTTGTAAAATTTTCCCCTACGATAGAGGGGTTATTATTTAAAAAATTGTTCTTTTTATGATTAAAAGACTTATTACATAAATTGTAGCAATGTTTTAAAATACTATTTACTCACTACTGTATTGACTAAACAGAGTGTCATATGGAATGAATCTACGACATAAAAAACACAGAGCTTTAAAATCTTCACGTAGTCACTCACGTGACTCTGAAGTAAAATAGTGAGATTAAACGAGAACTTACCTGTTCGAAGTTTGATCTTTATGTTATGAGGAGTTACGATGAGGGATTACGTGCCCTCTACTCCAAACCCTCATAATATAAATGATCTGGTAGTTCTAGTCTATGTTGGGCCTTACTATCTTACTCCGGCTATTGGTTCTGTGTTTTTCATGCCGCTGCTTTGAAGTATGCCGATCAAGCGCCAGGCAGGGCTTCTTCACGTAATCCCTCATCGTAACTCCTCATAAAATAAAGATCAAACTTCGAACAGATAAGTTCTCGTTTAATCTTACTATTGTTGAGTGTTTCTGCAAATAAATTATATTCTAAATATTAGTGCACCATCTTGGAAAGTACAATAATAGATACCAAGCCTCAATTCCCTAGCGCAGTCATAACGGTTCACCACAAATTAGTTAAGTATATGCTGTGCAAAAGGCACCTGAGAATTACCGAGGTGAGTCTTTTTTCTTTCAGAACCTGCTGTGTTGTTGATGGAATGTTAGCTACTCCTGTCTCAAGCTGAAAATCTTAGTTGCAACATGACGATTAACATACTAAAGGGAAATGATAATAGTTTCTTTGCATATTCAGATAACAGAATAACATTCTAGCTATAAAGATAACGATGATTCCAACCAGGTATTAATGCGACAAGTGGACGAGTAGAGATTTGTGCTCATTACTAAACAAGTATAATTACATCGACTAATCTATAGCTCTTTGAAACTGACAGCAATATCTGAATTTATGCCCCTGTACATTTTAAAACAGAAATGCTTAATTTTGCTGCCTGCGATTCAGCTAAGGCTTTGCTGTTTGCAGCTCTGTGGTCGGTATTCAGGACGAAAAAAACAAGTGCATTTCTGTGACTTTAGCCTATTTAGGAAACAGACTGACTACAAAATACCCTGCAAATCATACCAAATTACTTTATGTCTCATTGAATTTTAATTGGCATACTAAACCAGAATAAATACTTAACAGTCACTCTACTTCATAAAATGTTATATCTACATAGATACATAGAAAATACATGCAGGAGGCGGTCATTCGGCCCTTCGAGCCAGCACCGCCATTCATTGTGATCATGGCTGATCGTCCCCTATTAATAACCCGTGCCTGCCTTCTCCCCATATCCCTTGGTTCCACTAGCCCCTAGAGCTCTATCTACCTCTCTCTTAAATCTATCCAGTGACTTGGCCTCCACTGCCCTCTGTGGCAGGGAATTACATAAATTCACAACTCTCTGGGTGAAAAGGTTTGTTCTCACCTCAGTCTTAAATGACCTCTCCTTTATTCTAAGACTATGGCCCTTGGTTCTGATCTCGCCCAACATTGGGAATATTTTTCCTGCATCTAGCTTGTCCAGTCCTTTTATAATTTTATATGTTTCTATAAGATACGTCCTCATCCTGCTAAACTCCAGTCTTTTCAATCTTTCCTCATATGACAGTTCCGCCATCCCAGGGATCAATCTCGTGAACCTACGCTGCACTGCCTCAATCACAAGGATGTCCTTCCTCAAATTAGGAGACCACAACTGTACACAATACTCCGGATGTGGTCTCACCAGAGCCCTATACAACTGCAGAAGAACCTCTTTACTCCTATACTGAAATCCTCTTGTTATGAAGGCCAACATTGATAAGGCCAACATTCCATTAGCTTTCTTCACTGCCTGCTGTACCTGTAAGCCAACTTTCAGTGATCGGTGTACAAAGACGCCCAGGTCTCGCTGCACCTCCCCCTTACCTAACCTAACCCATTGAGATAATAATCTGCCCCCTAGTTTTTGCCCCCAAAGTGGATAACCTCACATTTATCTATATTATACTGCATTTGCCACGCATCTGCCCAGGTTACCCTGCAACCTCCAAACATCCTCCTCAGTTCACACTGCCACCCAGCTTTGTGTCATCCGCCAGCTTGCTAGTGTTGCTCCTAATTCCCCCTTCCAAATCATTAATATATATGGTAAACAGTTGCAGCCCCAACACCGAGCCTTGCAGCACTCGGCTCACCACTACCTGCCATTCTGAAAAGGCCCCGTTCACTCCTACTCTTTGCTTTCGGTCTGCCAACCAATTTTCTATCCATGTCAACACCCTACCCCCAATACAATGTGCTCTAATTTTAGTCACCAGTCTCCCATGCGGGACCTTATCAAAGGCTTTCTAAAAGTCTAGATACACTACAGCCACTGGCACCCCCTCATCCATTTTACCTGTCACATCCTCAAATAATTCCAGACGATTCGTCAAGCATGATTTCCCTTTCATAAATCCGTTGACTTGGACTAATCCTTTTACTGCTATCCAAATGCCCAATTAATACCTCTTTAATAATTGACTCCAGCATCTTTCCCACCACCAAGGTCAGGCTAACTGGTCTGTAATTCCCCGTTTTCTCTCTCGCTCCTTTCTTGAAAAGTGGCATAACATTAGCTATCCTCCAATCCACAGCAACTGATCCTGAATCTATTGAACATTGGAAAATGATCACCAATGCGTCCACTATTTCTAGAGCCACCTCCCTGAGGACCCTGGGATGCAGTCCATCAGGCCCAGGGAATTTATCAACCTTCAGTTCCATTAGCCTACCCAATACTATTTCTTGCCTAATGACAATTTTTCAGTTCCTCTACCCCCTTAGATCCTCTGCCCTCCAGTACATCTGGAGATTGTTTGTGTCTTCCTTAGTGAAGACAGATCCGAAGTACCTATTCAACTCTTCTGCCATTTCCTTGTTGCCCATAATAATTTCACCCGCGCCTGCCTTCAAGGGACCCACATTTGACTTTACTACTCTTTTTCCCTTTACATATGTAAAGAAGCATTTACAGTTCTTCTTTATATTCCTGGCCAGCTTCCCTATGTACTTCATCTTTTCAGCCTGTATTGCCCATTTAGTTTCCTTCTGTTGTCCAATGAAAGTTTTCCAATCCTCTGGCTTCCGGCTACTCTTTGCTGTGTTATACATCTTTTCTTTTAGTTTTATTCTATCCCTAACTTCTCTCGTCAGCCACGGTTGCCTCCTACTCCCCCTAGAATCTTTCTTCCTTTTTGGTATGAAATGGACATGCGTCTTCCGGATTATGCCCAGAAATTACTGCCATTCGTTCCACCGTCATTCCTGCTAGGGTCCCTTTCCAGTCTACCTTGGCCAGCTCCTCTCTCATGCCTTCGTAGTCCCCTTTGTTCAACTGCATCACTGACACTTCCGATTTAACGTTCTCCTTCTCAAATTGCAGATTAAAACTAATCATATTATGATTACTACCTCCAAGCGGTTCCTTTAGCTCGAGTTCTCTTATCATATCTGGTTCATTGGACAACACTAAATCCAGAATTACCTTTCCTCTGGTCGGCTCCATTACAAGCTGCTCTAAGAATCCATCTTGGAGGCATTCTACAAACTCTCTTTCTTGGGGTCCTGAACCAACCTGATTTTCCCAGTCTACCTGCATATTGAAATCCCCCATCACCACAGTGGCATTACCTTTGTTACATGCCAGTTTTAACTCCTGCTGCAACTTACACCCTACATCCGGACTACTATTTGGGGGTCTGTAGATGACACCTATTAGTGTCTTCTTGCCTTTACAATCCCTCAACTCAATCCACAGTGATTCTACCTCATCGGTCCCTATATCTTCCCTCGCAAGGGACTGAATTCCATCCCACACCAGCAGAGCTACCCCCCCCCCCCCCTCTCCTCTGCCCACCTGCCTGTCCTTTCTATAGGATGTATAACCCTGAGTATTAAGTTCCCAGGCCCGATTCTCCTGCAGCCACGTCTCAGTAATCCCCACAATGTCATATCTACCAACCTCTAACTGAGCCTCAAGCTCATCTACTTTACTTCTTATACTTTGCGCATTCATATACTTTTAATTCCTTACGCATCTCACCTTTCACATCGACCTATCCCTTTGTGAGCTTCCTTTCCCATTAATTCTGGGGTAATTAACCATCCCTTTACTCTCTTTCCCTTTAATTCTGTCCTCGGCTATCCCATTTGACATCCCACCCCCTTATTCAGTTTAAAACCACCCGTGTAGTAGTGGCAAACCTGCCTGCCAGAATGCTGGTTCCCCCACCTGTTAAGATGCAATCCGTCCTTTTTGTACAGTTCCCCCTTACTCCAAAACAGGTCCCAGTGATCTAAGAATCTAAATCCCTGCCCCTGCATCAGTTCCTCAGCCACGCATTCAGATCCCGTATCTCCCTGTTCCTGCTCTCACCAGCACGAGGAACTGGAAGCAAACCGGAGATAACAACCCTGGAGGTCCTGCTTTTCAGCATTTTTCCGAGCTCTCTAAAGTCACGCTGCAGAATATTAATCCCCTTCTTTCCGACATCGTTTGTGCCGACATGCACTACCACTTCCGGCTGTTCACCTTCGCCCTTGGGGATTTTCTGCACTCTATCCGTTACATCCTGGATCCTGGCACCAGGAAGGCAGCACAGTGCACACCATCCTCGAATCCCATCTGTTCCTGCAGATCCCCTGTCCGTACCTCTCACAATGGAGTCTCCAACTACAATGGCGTTGCCTGACGCTGGCCTCTTAGGTTTTCGTTCAACAGCCCTTTTTGCTTCGCAAGCCAGTCCGCCGATCAGTGTGATAAGGTCTTCTGTCCCGACAGCTGCTAAGTGGGTGAACCTGTTCACAAGAGGAACAACACCCGGGGACCTTTGCATTCCATGTTTCCCTCCCTTTCTCATCGTCACCCACCTTCTCTCTTCCAGTACGTAAGGTATTGTACTATCTGTACTATAATTCCTTCGTATGAATATTACAAATTATGAAATTATACATTTTAAAAAATTAACATGTTTTTTCATCCACCTTAATCAAATGTACATGTTCCCACTTTTACTTAGCACCATGTACAATGTTTAAAAAAATCTATTGAGAGTCAAATGCTGCAGATCCTGAAAAATTGAAATAAATAAACTCAGCAAGTCGGGCACATCAGTGGAACAGTGAAAATGAGTTAACGTTTCAGATTCTTTTTCACTTCATATTATATTGATTACTTCCTAATCAACACATTAAGACTCGAGGGAGTACACTAATCTGATGATTGGCAACATACATTAGAAAAGGGGTTATTGCCACAAAGATATTTCTGGTAGTTTTCAAGCTCAGTGAATTATCACTTTTGCACCAACTGAAAGATTTTGGCGACTTGCCTCAATGGAACCGAATCTCAGATGGGATTTCCGGCAGATAATCTTTTTAATGGGTCCACTTTGTATAACATAGCCTTAATAAATGTAATAAAAAGATTAGAATATGAACCTAGGCCTATGTTCATTCTACCTAATGTCCTAGATTTTCCATTCAGGGACAATGAAACAATTTAGGTTAATTGACTGTTCATACAGCTAGCATAATCTTCATTTAGCTGAACCAACTAAAACAATTCTCTGGGATTTGCAATTGATAGGACATGCATGTTTGCCAATCAGATCAGAGCTGGTTTAATTGAAGACGTTTTCATTAATGTGCTCCAGGTAGGAGTGGATTAGCCAGCAATTGTGCAGCGCAATTCTCCAGGTAATTCTGGGGATTTCATTTGATCCCATTTGATTTGGTACTTGTACAATCAGCATCAGTTAATTGGCTTCTATGGCGTTACTTGTACTAACCGCTATAGAAAAAAACATTTAACAATTTGGCAATGGTAAAGATACCGTAATTGGCACTTCTGCTTCTGGAAGATCACACTGTCCATCAAATCATATGATTTTCCCTGGAAATTACATGTTGAGATGCTAACTGAAGATGGATTGCACTCGGCTATATTCGATTAGGCTACCAAGTCATGGTCACATGAATAATGGATACAAGTACATAGTACCATAGGCTGGCCAGCAGCTAAATCTCAGTTTGAGACAGTACCCACAGGAAAGAAAAGGAGAAAATAGATGCAGAAATAACCAATTAAATAATAAATAACATTTTATTAATGTAGGAACATGGGAAAAGAAAGTTTGAAAATCGAAATTTAAGAACAGACAGTGGGTGAAAACAAGTGTTGCTCTCTTACCCTGAATTCCTCCAATTGTTTATATTTCTTTTCCCGAAATTCACAATATTTCTTTATTTCCTTGCACTCCGGGCAACAGCGGGTGGTGTCAACACGGATACAACGCGGATGTAGGCTAGGACAGTCAGGCTTGATACACAATGGTCCATCATCAGTACAGACACAGGGGCAAGCAGCAGGTCCCGGAGTGAACTCCTCCCCAATTTCATACACAAATCCATTTTCATCCACGCAGCCTTTGCCTCTGTAATCTGGATATGAATATTCAGAGGTGGCTGTAGGACCAGTGACCACGGGCAATGACTCAGGCCCACTTGTAACATCTTCTTGAGACTGAGACATGGAATAGAGGCAGCACAGAGTGACGGAAAGTAGGCAGCAGGTGATGAGTGGTGAGGAGGCAATCCCAGGGGCCATGACAGGGATTTCTTAAGGACATTCCTCACAGTCACAGCATCTTCAACTAGGACAAGAAGAGAACAGTCACAGACCTGTCAACTCAGACTTAAAGGTGCATTGATAAAGAGCCTTGGAAAATACTTCCTTTCACAAAGGCATCATGAATCTCATTTTACCCATCCATTTTGATGATACTAAATCAATAAACTTAAATTCATAAAATAAATACAACATCAGCCACAACAGATCCAAAATTGGCTCTGACTAAAAAAACTCTAAAGGGAAGGACAGGGAGGAAACTGGGTTTTCTGATTTAGAGAAAGCTTACAAATAAAGTAACCAGTTAGGGTCACAATTTAAGGGTTTTTGTGATGGGGGCGGGCGAGGGGGACTTTAAATAGAATGTTAAATTGGATTAAAAGCAATGACAGCTCAACAGCTGTTTAATATTTCAACACAAAGTTGAATTTGAAAAGAAAATGCTGAAACGAGAAAGGAAATTGCAATGTCCTTTATTTTCTGTGGTAAAGTGTCAACTCTTGTCACTAATCACTCACATCGCACAGTAAACTTAAGACAGCAGCAGGTCAGTGCCACACACCACATTACCGATAAATGAAAAATCCAACCTGTTCACCGGCCGTGACTAATCTTTTTAAAGCCAATGCGAGCTGAGCGACGCAGCTAAAAAATGTTCGGGTTACCGCGCACGTCCACTCCAAGGTAAATCAGAAAATATAAGGCAATATCAAAGATACTAGCAATATGCCCTGCCCCAATAACGACAAGGTCCTCGAAGTCCTGGGATACGAATGAGCTGGGCGAATTGGATATTCCAGCGGGATGAAGGCAGGGGAAGAGACCGCTCGCTGCTCAGTCAGCCGCGGCCGCAAGTGACAGCAGCTGCGGCCAACCCGGCAACTTACCGGCGGCGACGCTGCCCGCCGCATCCATCATAACGTTTTACTCTTACTATTTGACGTGGCTCCGGCTGCAAAGAGCAAGATCGCCGCTCTGAAGGCGAGGTGGCTTTGAATTCTGATTTTTTTTGCACACACATCCAGTCAAAACACATAGTAAGCGCAAACTTTAAAGTCTTCCACATATTTATCAATAACGTCTCACAGGCAATCTGCTGATTGTCACCTTTTGGCAAGCAAAAAAAAAAAGTCAATCTAGTTACCTGTCTGATCTTGGTCAAGCAGCGGACGTGACCCTACAATTGATGGCAGCCCTAGACCGCCCCGGTACCTGGAGCCGCCGTATCGGTGGAGACTCTGCGGCCAGAGCGCTGACTCGCCGTGAAGTCGCGTCGCCCGGCCGATCCCGCTCAGGATGTGGCAGCGGCGTGAGCCTCGCGTTAAGAGGACGAACACCACTGACCTGAAATGATGGAACTCCCCGCCACGGCAAACAAGCAAGTGCTCGGTCCCGGTGAGGGAGGGGAGGCGGAGGAGATCGGGTCCCTCCGGTCTACTCCATAACCAGGGCGCCACACGGAGACTCCCCACTCCGCCAGGCCAGTCACCGCCGCCAAACTCCAGCCTTGGCGGGGAAACGCGACTGGGCTGTTCCCGTCGGCCAGCACCACCCCCTCCCCTCCTCCTCTCCTGCCAAACAACTCCACAACTAATGTCTAACCCCCGCGGATGGGCAGGGTGATGGAAAAAGAACGATGATGGAAGAGATGGTCATTCAACACGGGGAGGCGGTCAACACGATCAACATGGTCATTCAGCGGCACAGAGCTGTCCTAGCACCAAGTGCAGGTACATCCGACCACTGACATAAAACAAACTGAAACTAAAAGGCAGCGAAAGGATAAAAATAAGGAGGAATCAAAAACAAAAAAGGCAGAAGAGCGAAGTTGAACGGCGGCGAGGGGACCGGTGGGATGGTTTAATGTGATCGATGGCCTGGCTGCGGCCAGACTCAGGTTACTGGAGACTGCACCGTCCCGGGGTTGATCGGAAGTGAGAAGAGTGCGAAGCTCTTCTCCGGTGGGTCGATTTTTTTTAAATCCTCCTGCTACCTGGTTCGGCTGCTCGGAAATTAAACGCGATCAGGGGACGGCAGCAAGATGTGAGCGCCTGAAGGAGCCGCTTCTACATGTGGCCGGGAATCCCCCGCTGCGCTTGTAGCTTGAAGTCGGTCTGAAATTGCCCAAGTCCACTCAAACTTCTCCCGGAGTTTATTGCATCATGTCTGAATTCATAATATGTAAAATCCATGCTAAACGTGGGATTTTTGAAGATGATTAAAAATCAGGATTTGGTTTCAATATGCTAGTATGTTCGACGTAATTGGGGAAAGTCGTAATGCTTTTTGTTGAGAATTGAGGATCTACCTTGACTATACCTCCTCTTACCCTGCCTCGTGTGTGGTCGCCATTCTCCAGCTCTGGTGCATCTGCTCCCAAGATGATTTCATCTCAAGGGTATCCTGTCCTTTTCTTCACTAAACATGACCCCCCTGCTCTGCTGTTGTGAATGGAGTTCTCACCCGTGTCTCCTCTCTGTAGGAAGGAACTCCTCTGTGTTGTGCTCTGGTTCTCCCTCCCCCCTAATGAAACATGGATAGAATTCACCTAGTCCTTGTCTATTACCCCACTAGCATTTGCATCGAACATGTCATTTTCAAAGCAATCCCACTCTATGTGATACAGTGTGGAAACAGGCCGTTCCTGTCCAACTGTTTCTTATATGTTGCGATAGTCTCTGGCGCAACTACCTCCTCTGGCAGCTTGTTCCATACATCTACCACCCTTTGCGTGAAGAGGTTACCCATCAGATTCCTATTAAATCTTTTCTTCTTCGCCTTAAACCTGTGTTCTCTGGTCCTCGATTCACCTACTCTGAGCAAGAGACTCCATGCATCTAACCAATCTATTCCTCTCATGACCTTATACACCTTTATAAGATCACCCCTCATCCTTCTGCGGTCCAAGGAATAGAGTCCCAGCCTCTTCAACCTCTGCCCATAGCTCAGACCCTCAAGTCCTGTCAACAGCCTCATAAATCTTCTCTGTTCCCTTTCCAGCTTGACTTCAAATTCGCTCTCTGACACCTCCCTCCCCTTTCTTAACTCATCCCTTCCCACCCAACCCACCCCAGGTACCTTCCCCAGCAACCGCAGAAGATACAACACAAGCCGCTCCCTATACCTCGACTCTGTCCAGGGACCCCAAAAATCCTTTCAGGTTAGGTAGAGGTTCATTTGCATCTCTTCCAACCTAATCTACTATATCCATTGTTCAAGGTGTGGGCTCTTATACATCAGCGAGACCAAACGTAGACTGGGCGATCGTTTCACTCAGTCTGCCTGGACCAACCTGATCTCCAGATTGCCAACACTTTAATTCCCCTTCCCATTCCCACACTGACATTTCTGTCCAAGGCCTCCTACATTGTTAGTGAGGCTAAATGCAAATTGGAGGAACAACACATCATATTTCGCTTGGGCAGCTTACATCCCAGTGGTATGAATATTGATTTCTCTGACTTCAAGTAACCCCTGCATTCCCTCTCTTTCCATCCCTCCCCCACCCAAGTCATACCAGCTTCAAAGTCGTCTTGCTGGGTCTCATTGTCTGTACTCGTTCTCACCTAACAAACAGGTAACAATAGCCTGTTTTATTTATCATCGTTACTTTTTGCATATCTTTCATTCATTTGTTCTAAATCTCTCGACATCACCATCTACATCGCTTGTTTCCCTTTCCCCTGACTTTGAGTCAGAAGAAGGATCTCGACCCGAAATGTCATCTATTCCTTTTCTCCAGAGATGCTGTCTGACTCCGAGTTACTCCAGCTTTTGGTGTCTATCTTTGGTATGACCATTGAATTCTCCAAGTAATACATTCTTGTTCTACCCTCTGTTTCGCCCACTCCCACCCAACATATTTCTCACACCATCTCCCACCACTCTAGTCACACGGCTCCTTTTCCCTCCTCCACGTGCTCTTTTCCCATCCCCTTCCCATATTACTCTTTTATTACCCTCTGTTTCCCCCTCTCTTTCCACCTATATTTTACCTTCTGGATTTATATTTTACTCCCCTTCTTTACTTTATCTGCCACACTTTTGTCTCCTTTTCACTTCTAGCCTCTGTCAGCTACTCCACACATTTGTTAATCACATGCAGGGAGGAAATGTAGATGCTGGTTTAAACCGAAGACTGACACAAAAGGCTGGGGTAACTCAGCGGATCAGGCAGTATCTCTGCAGAAAAGGAATAGGTGATGTTTTGGGTTGAGACTGAGTCTGAAGAAGGGTCTCAACCCAAAACATCACCTATTCCTTTTCTCCAGAGATGCTGCCTGACCCGTTGTGTTACTCCAGCCTTTTGTGGCTGTCATCTGTCAATCACCTTCCCCTCACCTGTATCCACTGATTACCTGCCAGTCTTTCCACACCCACGCCTCTCTTTTCCAGCTTGCTCTCCCCCCAACTCCCTCAATCTGAAGAAGGGTCCAAACCCAAAATGCTGTCCGTCCATTCTCTCCAGAGATGCTGCCTGACCCATTGCATTCATCCAAAATGTTGTTGCTTACATAAATGGTAACATGGCTGTGGTAATGTTCAGGCAGAGGAATCAATGAACAATCGCAAAAGATCGAGCTGATGTCACAAATTATCTTGCATGGAACGTGGAACTTCTTTGATCCCTTTTTCCAAACCTGAAAGCTTTCTTAGCGGTTGTTCCAGATGTATCTGTGAATGTAGAATGACACTTTTGTTCCCCAGACCTGGTGAGAAGGCAGTTTAGTTCTAACATTTTTTTTACTGTCCTAGCCTAATCATTAATTAGAGGTCCTTACAATCCTTCATTACAAAGTAATACAAATAATCTACAATAATCCAAAAATTGTAATTTTAGTCATAATCCCGAAATGTTACATTTTTCTCTCACTTATGCCTGCTGATCTGCTGAGCATTTACTGTTTTTTCTACTTTTGATTTACAAATAACAGCTGAGGATAAACACAGGTACAGAATAACAACTGATTGCTGTGAAATTCATAAAACATAGACCGACCGGACAGAGCTATAGTGGTGGGTGACTCCATTGTCCGAGGTGCGGACAGGAGATTCTGTGGTGGCAGGCGAGATTCAAGGATGGTCTTTAGCCTCCCTGGTGCTAGGGTTCAAGATATCATGAACCAACATCAGAACATCCTCGAGAGGGAAGGTGAACATGTAAATTGCTCGTTCTAAGCTTCCCCCCAGTCTGGTTTCATTAAAAAACCAAGCACTTGATCAATTAATCTTTATTTTATCAAAACACAATTACAGTTCCCATCACTGTACGTAACCACAGCGGGTTCGATCCTTGTATCTGCCTGTTCAAGTCCTCTAGGCCTCGCTCAAACAGAGACACTCAAGAAGGTCACACAATCCTAAGCGCTCTCCCAGAAAATCGATGCAGGACCTCGTGGCAGCAGACTTTTATAGGTCCCCGGACCATGAGGGGCCGAACCACATGGGGGTGGTCTCTTTACAATCCCATTACAGATATCAATTAACCCCATACATAACAGACATTTCCCTAACCCAATAAGACAGCAGCTAATACATTGTATTCAAACAGGGCTTCTCAGGGAAGCAAACATAGCAACATTTGCCCTGATCTGCAAGAAAACTAGACAAGGCTCAATACCTCATCCAATCAACATTAGGCAAAGTGGAACTCTGTAACATTATTTACAATTATTTACAAAGTGTATGTCTGGTTTGCAGTCATCCAATGCATTATGTGCATTTTGCACCTAATTGACATGGTCTGCAGAAGTTCCCATCCCTTCCTGCAGCTTGGATCTAGGTTCTGGTGAAACTGGCACCACGCTGCACCTTGTCCCAATTCCACAGAGAGCACTTCCAAATTGACCAAATCTCCCAGCATCCCTGAAGCTTTTACCCAATTTTAAAGTCCTAGCCGCTCCAATCTGCCCAGGAAGGAGGTTCTGCAACATGAGTTTAGAGAGTTAGGAAGAAGACTGAAAAGCAGGACTTCTAGGATGGTTATCTCTGGACTGCTTCCAGTACCCTGTGCAAGTGAGAGCAGTAACAGGGAAATAGGGGATCTGAATGTGTGGCTGGGAGGCTGGTGCAGGGAGCAAAGATTTAGCTTTATCGACCATTGGGATCTCCTCTGGGGTAGGGGTGACCTGTACAAAAGAGATGGGTTACACCTTAACTGGAGGGGAACCAACGTTCTGGCAGGCAGGTTTGCTAGTGCGACACGTGTGGCTTCAAACTAAATAGTGGGGGGGAGGGATTGACAAATTGGGGTATAAAGATGGAGTTAAAGGGGAAGTGAGTACAGGAAAAGTTACAAAATTAACTTTTCCTTCCAGAATTAATGGGAAGGAAAGTTTGAGGAGAGATAAGAGAGTAAGGTCAGGGCCAATAGTGGCCGGTGTGAGAGATGAATACTGAAGTCAAAGTGTTGTATATGAATGCGCGAAGTACAAGAAATAAAGTGGATGAGATTGAGGCTCAGTTAGAAATTGGCAAGTATGATGTTGTGGGAATTGTAGAGACATGACTGCAAGAGGACCAGGGCTGGGAACTGAATATTCAAGGGTATACGTCCTATCGAAAAGACAGACAGGCAGAGGAGGTGGGGTAGCTCTGTTGGTGAGAAATGAAATTCAGTCCCTTGTGATGGGTGACATAGAATCGGGAGATGTCGAGTCAGTATGGATAGAACTGAGGAATTATAATGGTAAATAGACCCTAATGGGAGTTTACAGACCCCCAAACAGTAGCCTGGATATAGGGTGCAAGTTGAATCAAGAGTTTAAATTGGCATGTCACAAAGGAAATGCTACGGTTGTTATGGGAGATTTCAACATGCAGGTAGACTGGGTGGGCAGGTTGGCACTGGACCCCAAGGAAGAGAGTTTGTGGAATGCCTCCATGAAGGATTCTTAGAGCAGCTTGTACTGGAGCCTACCAGGGAGAAAGCAATTCTGGATTTAGTGTTGTGTAATGAACCGGATTTAATAAGGGAACTTGAGGTAAAGGATCCCAAGGAGGTAGTGATCATAATATGATGTTTTAATCTACCATTTGAGAGGGGAAGGGTAAATCGGAGGTGCCAGTATTACAGCTGAACAAAGCGGACTATGGTGCCATGAGGGAGGAGCTGGCGAAAAGTTGATTGGAAAGATACCCTAGCAGGGATGACAGTGGAACAACAATGGCAGATATTTCTGGGAATAATACAGAAGGTGCAGTTCATTCCAAAGAGGAAGAAAGATTCCAAGGGGAGTAAGGGGCGACTGTGGCTGATACGGGAAGTCAGGGACAGTATAAAAATGAAAGAGAAGTATAACATAGCAAAGATGAGCGGGAAGCTAGAGGATTGCGTAACTTTTAAAGAGCAACTGAAGATAACTAAAAAGACAATGCTGGGAGAAAAGATGAGGTATGAAGGTAAGCTAGCCAATAATGTAAAGGAGGATAGTAAAAACTTCTTTAGGTATGTGGAGAGGAAAAAATTAGTTAAGACCAAAGTAGGACCATTGAAGACTGAAAAAGGTGAATTCATTATGGGGAACAAGGAAATAACAGACGAGTTGAACAGATAGCCATATAACAATTACAGCACAGAAACAGGCCATCATCACCCTTCAAGTCCGTGCCAAACAACTTTTTTCCCTTAGTCCCACCTGCCTGCACTCATACCATAACCCTCCATATCCTTCTCATCCATATGCCTATCCAATTTATTTTTAAATGATACCAACGAACCTGCCACCACCACTTCCACTGGAAGCTCATTCCACACCGCTACCACTCTCTGAGTAAAGAAGTTCCCCCTCATGTTATCCCTAAACTTCTGTCCCTTAATTGTAAAGTCATGTCCTCTTGTTTGAATATTCCCTATTCTCAAAGGGAAAAGCTTGTCCACATCAACTCTGTCTATCCCTCTCATCATTTTAAAGACCTCTATCAAGTCCCCCCTTAACCTTCTGCGCTCCAGAGAATAAAGACCTAACTTATTCAACCTATCTCTGTAACTTAGCTGTTGAAACCCTGGCAACATTCTAGTAAATCTCCTCTGTACCCTCTCTATTTTGTTGACATCCTTCCTATAATTGGGCGACCAAAATTGTACACCATACTCCAGATTTGGCCTCACCAATGCCTTGTACAATTTTAACATTATATCCCAGCTTCTATACTCAATGCTCTGATTTATGAAGGCTAGCATACCAAAAGCTTTCTTTACCACCCTATCTATATGAGATTCCACCTTCAAGGAACTATGCACGATTATTCCCAGACCCCTCTGTTCAACTGTATTCTTCAATTCCCTACCGTTTATGTCCTATTTTGATTTGTCCTGCCAAGGTGTAGCACCTCACATTTATCAGTATTAAACTCCATCTGCCATCTTTCAGCCCATTTTTCCAATTGGCCTAAATCACTCTGTAGACTTTGGAAATCCTCTTCATTATCCACAACACCCCCTATCTTGGTATCATCTGCATACTTACTAATCCAATTTACCACCCCTTCATCCAGATCATTGATGTACATGACAAACACCAACGGACCCAACACAGATCCCTGAGGCACCCCACTAGTCACCTGCCTCCAACCCGACAAACAGCCATCCACCATTACCCTCTGGCTTCTCCCATTCAGCCACTGTTGAATCCATCTTGCTATTCCTGCATTTATACCCAACAGTTGAACCTTCTTAACAGAATGTAGAGCCATGTTGATGGCGTCTTCTGTTGACCTGTTGGCTCTGTATGCAAACTGATGTTGATCCAGGGTGGGTGGGAGTGAGGATTTAATGTGGGCCAGGACCAGTCTCTCAAAGCACTTCATCACAGTTGAAGTGAGAGCAACAGGTCTGTAGTCATTCAAGATAGATTTTTTTGGGGAACAGGCACAATGGTGGCAGTCTTGAAGCATTTAGGGACAGTGCATGTTAAAGATGTCACTGAATACCTCCGCCAGCTGGTCTGCACAATCCCGCAGTACTCTCCCTGGGATGCCATCTGGGCCAGCAGCTTTCCTGGGGTTGACGCTGCGGACATCCTGACATCCTCTGTGCTCACAGTGAGTGCCAGGTCGTCAGTGCTGGATGCGGCTGCAGGCACAGGCTCCACCTTACTCAGCTCAAAACGGGCGATAAAGTGGTTAAGCTCCTCAGCCAGCAAGTTACTACTGCTGGTGGTGGTTAACCCCCTGTTGCCCTTGTAGTTGGTAAGTTGCTGAATTACTTGCCAAACATGCCACCACTTCAGTAATTGCCACAGGTGGTATTTGCATGGGCCTGTCATAATGACTTGAATGCATCGTCAGTGCCTGTTCCTTTGCTCGCTGCAATTGCTGGTAATGTAGAGGTCCAAACGGCACAGCTGGAAATGAAGCCACTAATTTGCCAACCAAGCTGGCCACTTGTCTAATTGAAGGTCGTTGTGTTTCAATGAGCTTAACACAACCTTCAATTAACTGCATCCTTTTGTCCCTGGGCAGAGTCACTGATATGTGATCTGAGTTAATAGTGAAACCTAAATAATCAATCTCTGACTGGTGTTAGAAACATAGAAACATAGAAAATAGGTGCAGGAGTAGGCCATTCGGCCCTTCGAGCCTGCACCGCCAATCAATGTGATCATCGCTGATCATCCAACTCAGTATCCCGTACCTGCCTTCTCTCCATACCCCCTGATCCCTTTAGCCACAAGTGCCACATCTAACGCCCTCTTAAATATAGCCAATGAACTGGCCTCAACTACCTTCTGTGGCAGAGAATTCCAGAGACTCACCACTCTCTGTGTAAAGAATGTTTTCCTCATTTCGGTCCTAAAGGAATTCCTCCTTATCCTTAGACTGTGACCCCTTGTTCTGGACTCCCCCAACATCGGGAACAATCTTCCAGCATCTAGCTTGTCCAACCCCTTAAGAATTTTGTAAGTTTCTATAAGATCCCCCCTCAATCTTCTAAATTCCAGCGAGTACAAGCCGAGTCTATCCAATCTTTCCTCATATGAAAGTCCTGACATCCCAGGAATCAGTCTGGTGAATCTTCTCTGTACCCCCTCTATGGCAAGGATGTCTTTCCTCAGATTTGGAGACCAAAACTGTACGCAATACTCCAGGTGTGGCCTCACCAAAACCCTGTACAACTGCAGTAGAACCTCCCTGCTCCTATACTCAAATCCTTTCGCTATGAATGCTAACATACCATTTGCTTTCTTCACTGCCTGCTGCACCTGCATGCCTACTTTCAATGACTGGTGTACCATGACACCCAGGTCTCGTTGCATCTCCCCCTTTCCTAATCTGCCACCATTCAGATAATAGTCTACCCTCATGTTTTTGCCACCAAAGTGGATAACCTCACATTTATCCACATTTATCCACATTAATTTGGACTTATCTGGATGAATGATAAACCTCAACCTTTCAAAAGTGAGCTTAACAACTGACACGGATGATTCAGCTGTGTCCCGAGTCTTACCTACAATAAAAATATCGTCCAAATAGGCCATTACAATATGACCCTGAGCTCTAAGTAGCCCCAGTATTGGTTTTAAAAATTTGGTGAACAATCTCGGAGCTGAGGTTAATCCATTTGGCAGTGCTTTGAATTGCTATAATTGATTCATCCAGCTAAATTTCAAATATCTCCGATCATCAAAGTGAACAGACACTAAGTAATATGCATCTTTAAGGTCGATGGTTGCCATATAACATTGTCTGGAAAGCAGGTGCTTGGCAGTAGTAAAAGTTTCAATTTTTAAATGTTTATACTGTACAAAGGGGTTAAGGCTCGTCAGGTCGAGGATGATTTTACATCCTCCATCCTTTTTTCACAGAGGAAAAATATTTGACACAAATTGGTGGAGTTGGTGAACCAATTTCTCAATAACCCCTTTTTTGCATAATTTTATAAGTTCTGCCTGTATCTCCATATTCTCTTTCTGAGTGTACGGCTTGGAACATGCTGAGTGGGTGGACTCAAATTGGGGTAGAATTCAATTCAAAAACCTTTTATGCCGCACAGTATAAACGGATCTGATGTTATCTCAGACCATTCTTTTAGGAACCCGGGTAATCTTCCCCCGTCTTGTAGGTGTCTTTTACTTAATATGTTCCTATTTAGACCAGACCCACCTACCTACATTTGCTTTTTCTTGCAGGCTTGTGTTTAAGGAGCAATTTCTAAAAAATGCAGAAAGCGACAACGGTGAATGCGAGGCGCGCTGTTAGTTAGATGACAGACCACGGGAGTGACCGGTGGAATCTGGTGTCCCCGGTTCTTGGTGGGAGGAGTCACGTTTTGCTTGTGCCCCTGTAGCAGTGCGCCAACTGCGCACATTGGTAAATGCCTGGCCGGTCCCTTGACCTGCCCGGTCTCTGCAGCCCGCCAGTAGGGGTGTTGGCGCTGAACAATTCTGCCGATCATCGGGGCTTTAATCAACCCCACCGTCTTTGCCTCGTCGTCGAGCTCTTTCACTCGCTTAGCGAAGTTGTCCCCAAATAACAAATTTGGCAGTTGAATGGTATTTGGCTTGCAGAGCGCCGCAAATTTAGGGTGTTTTGTCGGACGTATTGCGCTTTTGTGCAAACTGTTTATCTCAAAGTGGGCACTGCATAGAAGGGCTAAGGCATCCTGCTGTAATACAGATGGCCCTTTGTCCACCGCTATGGCGAACGCCGTAATGCCTGCAGCGAGCAACTTCAGCACCCACTGGAGCTTCTGTGCCCTGATACCAATGCCCATATGGCCCCATATCACATGGTTAACTGCCGGTACTTTCAAGAGTTGGCAATTCACAGGGGTTTCATATTTATTTGCCGTCTCGCCCATGGTCAGCTCTTGCTGCTGATGGGAGAGCAAATAATTTATTGTTGTTGCCACCTAGTCATCCAACAGCTCCCCAGCCTCTCTGGGGACAGCAAATCTTGCTGCTATACATGGTATTATGGGCTCCTGCCCTTCATCATACGGGTTCTGTTCCTCCACAGATTCGGCGTCAGGATAATCCTGACCCGTCAAGCTCTCCTCCTTCAAGAGGAAGCTATTGAGCAGCTCTATTCCAGGCGCTGCTGGCGTGGGCTCTCTCATAGGCCGGCGCTGATACCACCCCTCCTCCGGGTGTGTGTCCTGATGGAGCATCCTCTCCAACAGGAGCTCCACTTTGGATAACCGTGTCAGAACGGTATCCTTTTCCGGAGGGGAACCATCCTGACCCGACTCCTAAAAGTCAATGGGCCTTGCAGACTTTTTAGTAGCCTTACACCACAATGGCGTGGCCATGGAGCTTAAAGTCACTGAGTCTGCAGTCGGTGGCCTCCCTTGTAGTCTGTCATCGTACTAACTGGGTGAACTGAGCGGGCACCCTCTCCCCGCACTCCCGCGGTCTGTCATCTTACTAACAGTGCGCCTCGCCTTCACCGTTGTCGCTTTCTGCATTTTTTAGAAATTGATCCTCAAACACAAGCCTGCAAGACAAAGCGACCTCCAACCTAGCGTTTCACTAACCTTGGGGGTTTTTTAACTTTCTGCTGGAGGAGCGCTGCTCCTCCTAACCGGTCTCTGTGCCAGTGCGTTTGACGTTAATGATGCGCATGCGGCCTGACGGGGTCTTCTTCACGTAGTCACTCACGTGAATCCGAAGTAAAATTCAGTGTTTATACTGAAACTAGACTGGTGGGGGAAGCTTAGAAAGAGCAATTTACAACCTGATATACGTCAGTCAATGATGCCGGATCCAAATTGGACAGGCCCTTAACAGGGCTCTCACTTAATTTTTTTTCTCTGTTTCCAGCTGAGCAACCTATGCAGCTTGACAAAAATGCTGGAGAAACTCAGCAGGTGCAGAGAAAACTGTCTGAAGAAGGGTTTCAGCCCGAAATGTTGGCTATTTCCTTTGCTCCATAGATACTGCTGCACCCGCTGAGTTTCTCCAGCACTTTTGTCTACCTTCGATTTTACAGCATCTGCAGTTCCTTCTTAAACCAAGGCAGCTTTTTAGGTTGCCAAATCACAATTTTACTTCGGAGTCATGTGAGTGACTATGTGAAGAAGCCCCACCAGGTGCATGCACGTCATTACGTCCGTGCATGTCGCACTGAACGGGCTGGAGAGCGCAGTTCCACCAGCGGTAAGTAGGACCTTCACAGGCAACTTGTTCCTGGAAGTATTTAAACTCCGTTTAAACTCGTGGAGTCAGTAGGAGCTGGTGGCATGGAGCGTTCAGGTAGGAGAGTTCGGACCAAGCGTGGATCCAGTGGAGATGCGGATTCACAAATCAGATCGGGTTGGGAGATTAGACCGGTAACGCCGGTTCCTATACCGGCTGCCGGTATACCGACAACTGAACAATCTACACCAGCTCCAGTGACTCAGGAGACTGAGGCCACTGCAACTCACCGGAAAGCTAAAAGTAAGTCTGTCAGACCCATTTTATCTGATGGGTCTGAAGAAGAAGAAGACTCCCCTCCGGATAGAAAAAGAATGTGGGAGAGACTTCAAAATATGGAACAAATGCTCCACACTCTGATAAGCCAGGGGTCAAAGGCCCCATTGATTCCCCAGGCAGCTACTCGAATAGGCCCATATGAAGAAGAATATGGTGCTTATCAGCAAGGGGATTTCCGTCCAGCGCCTTGTATAGGACTGGAGGATGCCTCCCTGGAGTATGACACGGGAGAAGCAGGGCAGGAGGAAACTGACCCTGATTCTGGTGTCCCTGCTCATGTGCATACATACGGATATAGCAAGGAGTTTTGCTATTCTGGAAGTGACAGGTGAGGCAATGGACGAATATCTCGCCACCAATGTGAACTATTTGGTGTCTCACCAGCTCCAACTAGCCGTGATGGAAGAAACTACATCAAAATACAAAACACCTGTCAATTGTGCCTCACTCAGGGTGCCCACCATAAACCCGCTAATCTGGGCACCCATGAGTGCACCTATGAGAAGACAAGAAGTTTGTTTTCAGCGCGTCCTCCAATGGTGGCAGCAGGAATAACTGCATTCGGCAAAACGGTCCAAGGGATGCCGATGACACCAACCCAGAAAGACATGCTGGCCCTTTTCTGTAATGTATTCTTCGAAGTAAACTGCATTAGGAAGATCGCCATCCAGCCAACATTAAATCAGAAATTTGCAGCTTTATGCAGGGCTACAAATGCACAACCGCCTGACTATCTATTTGAAGCAGACCTTATGAAACAGATTTGAGATATAGATGATGAGGCAAAAACAATCGGGTCAATCAAAAACCATCTCTAGACCACCATTACAAAAGCCTAGTTTGATGTACAGAAGGTCCGATCCAGGTGCTGAGCCCAGCAGAGGGAGGCCAGTGGGGCAACGATTTTACCCACTAGGACAGACCAGCAACGACTCCAGTATGGGCAGAAAGAAACAGGCCGACTGTGGAGGTACAGGGAATTTTTGTTAAGGATAAGGTTTCTGGTGTACAACCTCCAGTTGAAGGTATATTACAATTGTTTTCTAATCAATGGTGCTGCATAACATCTGATCAGTTTATATGAAATACTGTGTCAGGTTCTGCAATTGAGTTTATCTCAGGAATAGACCCACCTGAACAGCACAAGCCTAATAGAGTGTTGGCGTTTTCTGCTCCAGAGACTCAGCAGGTAAAATAAGAGATTAAGAATGTATGCCAAAAAGGGGTGATTGAGAGGATGGTTAATCATCCTCAACAATTTATGTCTTATATATTCCCCAGACCTAAAAAAGATGGGGGTTGTAGAGTTATTCTGGACCTCACTCACTTAAATTCTTAAGTTTTATATAGGCATTTTAAAATGGATACCTTCGTTACTGCTAAACAGCTGTTATCACAGGGCTGTTATATGGCAACTATAGATCTACAAGATGCATATTATTCAGCACCAATTCATGCTCATTATCGCAGATACTTGAAATTTAATTGGATGGGACAGCTGTGGCAATACAAAGCATTGCCTAATTGATTAAGTTCAGCCCCTAGACTGTTTACAAAATTGTTGAAACCAGTGCTGGGGCTATTAAAGGACCATAATCACATTGTAATGGCTTATTTAGATGATATCTTAATTATCAGCAACACTAAAGAGTCAGCAGAAGAGTCAGTTTCAGCAACCAAGAATCTGTTTGAAAGATTGGGGTTTCTGGTCTATCAAACTAAGCCCAAGTTACAGCCAGCCCAAAAAAAAAGAGTATTTGGGGTTTCTCATTGATTCGGTTGATATGACAGTAACGTTACCAACAGCCAAGGCTGTGGATATTACAAATGTCTGTACATGCCTCACGCAAAAACCTTATCCCTCCATCCGAGAAGTAGCTAAGGTGATTGTGAAATTGGTAGCAGCTTTTCCTGCAGTAGAGTTCGGACCTTTGCTTTATCAAAGTCTGCAAAGAGCCAGAGAACAAGCACTAAAAGAGCATGCAGGCCATTTTGATCAGTATATGCAGTTACCAACCACAGCTCTAGATGAATTGCAATGGTGAATTATTAATGTTAGTCAAACTACCAAAAACATTTTAGTGCAGGAACCTTCAGTGATTTTACAGACTGGTGTGAGCGCTCTCGGATGGGGAGCTACGGACAGCGAGTCTAGCTGTGGGGGTAGATGGAATGTACAAGAAGATTTGATTCTCCACAGACGACGGGATAAATTATTTGGAGTTATTGGGGGCATTTTATGGATTAAAAGCAAATTGTTCCACAATTAATAATTTACATGTTCAACTCCAGATCGATAACACCACAGCCGTGGCATATATTAATCACATGGGAGGAGCCAGATCAGTATAATGTGATAAATTGGCTAACCTCATGTGGCACTGGTGTATTTCAAGAAACATCTGGGTTTCAACCATCTATCTACCAGGTAGAGACAATGTGGTGGCAGACAAAAGGTCACGAAAGTTCAATGACAATATAGAATGGATGTTAAATCCTGAAATTTTTCAAACAATTCTCATTCAATTTGGGTTGCCAGATATTGATCTGCTTGCATCCAGATTGAATCACCAGTTGCCTAAATATGTTTCTTGGGAGCCGGATCCAGGAGCAGTAGCGGTGGATACATTCTCGCTACATTGGGGGCATTCATTCTTTTATGCTTTTCCTCCATTTTGTCTGATCAGGCAATGCCTCACCAAATTAGAGCATGACTCTGCCACAGGCATTTTGGTGGTTCCAGACTGGCCAACACAACCATGGTTCCCATTAGTACTCAGAATGATGACTCAGCCATTCATGATGGTTCCCAGCTGCAGTAATTTGTTGATGCATCCGGTTACAGGAGAAAGTCACCCATTACATGACCATATTAATTTGTTGGTCTGCAGGTTCTGACCAGACCATTCCAAGGCCTTGGATTGTCGAACAGGACCATGGATGTTATAACTGCAGCTTGGAGAGATAGCACTAAGAAACAATATGTGTCTCATATAAACAAATGGGAGATGTTCTGTGTACAATCAAATATATCTTATCATACTTCAAGCATATGTGATGTGTTGGAGTTCCTTGCTATGTTGCATTTTGATGAGCACTTGAGTTATAGTGCCATTAACAGTGCTCGGAGTGCTTTGTCCTCCTATTTAGGGCATTTTTCAGAACAACAACAACCTATCAGGTCTCATCCGTTAGTATCCCGCTTCATGAGAGGAATTTTTAACAAAAATCCTCCTAAGCCTAGATATACAGAAATCTGGGATGTCAGTATAGTTCTCATACTACTTCGGCAATGGGCTCCAATTACGTCATTATCTTTTCAGAAATTAACACTTAAAGTGGTTATGCTAATGGAGCTTGTTTGCAAAGGGTACAAACATTACAATTGTTACAACTAGATTGCATGCAATTGTCTGTAGATAACATTACATTTTATGTCTATTCTTACGACTTCCGAAGGCAGGTACCTCAGAGCCACGTAACATAATCAAAAACCAGGTTCAAGTTTAAGAAAATAGTCTTTAATTTAGTTAAGAGAAGACAAAAACCCGAACCTGATTTAAACAACACCGTCAGGGACAAGAATCGACTAACAAACAAATATAACAGTGCTCCAGCCAGCCCCGCAATGGACCGTCAAACCAGAGTCTCTAACCTGCCTAAATGGAGATAACCCTGAAACAAAATACATGAAAACCCTCAGGTCAGCCCTTACCTGTCCCAATACAACATTAAATGACAAATATAGATAACAATACACAAAGTTCTATACCATGTGGCCAGGCCTCCTGCAGCTCACTCAGGCAGCCTGTTCACTGGTCAGGGTTGACAAAGAAGAGAGAGAATTCTGGGAACACCCGGTATTTAAGCTTCCGATGAGTCACGCGTCACCTAACGCAGCTTGGCCAATCAGGCACAGGAGCCCTTAACCCCTTGATTCCTGACTCCCAGCCACGGGGCCTGCACTCAGGAGAGAAACAGAAAAGGTAAGTACATAGCATTCACCGGGGGGGGCGGGGGGGGGGGGCGGGGGGGGGGGGGAAGGAAGCCCCTAACACTATGATTTAATCAAGCAAAGCAGGCAAGGAATGGCTGGAACCAAGGTGATCTTTAAAGCATATCCAGTTGACCAAATGTTATGTGTAGTTAATATATTGAGCTAACGAAGAGTCTCCGAGGTTCTGAGACAGGACTGCTCATTAGTTACAAAAACCCATATAACAGGAGGAAAAAGGACTTAAATAGGAAAGGGAAAATGGATTATGAAAGAAAACTTGCAGGAAACATAAAAACTGACTGCAAAAGTTTTTATCGATATGTGAAGCGAAAAAGATTAGTTAAAACAACTGTAGGTCCCTTGCAGTCAGAAACAGGTGAATTGATCATGGGGAACAAGGACATGGCAGACCAATTGAATAACTACTTTGGTTCTGTCTTCACTAAGGAATACATAAATAGTTTGCCAGAAATAGCAGGGGATCGCGGGTCAAATGAGATGGAGGAACTGAGTGAAATCCAGGTTAGCCAGAAAGTGGTGTTAGGTAAATTGAATGAATTAAAGGCTGATAAATCCCCAGGGCCAGATAGGCTGCATCCCAGGGTACTTAAGGAAGTAGCCCCAGAAATAGTGGATGCCTTAGTGATAGTTTTTCAAAACTCTTTAGATTCTGGAGTAGTTCCTGAGGATTGGAGGGTAGCTAATGTAACCCCACTTTTTAAAAAAGGAGGGAGAGAGAAAACGGGGAATTACAGACCAGTTAGTCTAACATCGGTAGTGGGGAAACTTCTAGAGTCAGTTATTAAAGATGGGATAGCAGCGCATTTGGAAAGTGGTGAAATCATTGGACAAAGTCAGCATGGATTTACAAAAGGTAAATCATGTCTGACGAATTTTATTGAATTTTTTGAGGATGTAACTAGTAGAGTGGATAAGGGAGAAGCAGTGGATGTGTTATATCTGGACTTTCAGAAGGCTTTCAACAAGGTCCCACACAAGAGATTAGTATACAAACTTAAACCTCGGTGAGACCAAGCACAGGCTTGACAATACCTCCACTCAGTTCGCAATAACCAGCCTAATCTCCCGGTGGCTCAGCACTTCAACACCCCCTCCGATTCTGAATCTGACCTTTCTGTCCTGGGCCTCCTCCATGGCCAGAGTGAGGTCCACTGCAAATTGGAGGCTCATATTTTGCTTGGGTAGCGTACATCCCAGCGGTATGAACATTGGCTTCTCCATTTTCAGGTAGTCCTTGCTTTCTCCCTCCTTCCCCTCCCATTCCCCACTCTCCCACAACCTGCTGTCTACGCCTCATCCTTTCTTCCCCCCCCCCCCAAAAACATCAGTCTGAAGAAGGGTCTCGACCAGAAACGTTGCCTATTCCTTCGCTCCATAGATGCTGCCTCACCTGATAATTTTCTCCAGCTTTTGTGTCTACCAACAGGATCCCACCACTAGCCACATTTTCCCATCTCCTCCCCTGTCGGCTTTCCACAGAGACCCTCCATAACTTCCTGGTCAATTCGTCCCTTCCCACCCAAACCACCCCCTCTCCTGGCACTTTCCCTTGCAACCGCAGGAAATGCTACATTTCTCACTTTACCTCCCCCCTTGACTCCATTCAAGGACCCAAGCAGTCTTTCCAGGTGCGGCAGAGGTTCACCTGCACCTCCTCTAACCTCATCTATTGCATCCCCTGCTCTAGGTCTCAGCTGCTCTACATCTACGTAGGCTTGGCTATCGCTTCGCCCAACACCTCTGCTCAGTTCGCAATAACCAACCTGATCTCCCGGTGGCTCAACACTTCAACTCCCCTTCCCATTCCAAATCCGACCTTTCTGTCCTGGGCCTCCTCCATGGCCAGAGTAAGGCCCACCATAAATTGGAGGAGCAGCACCTCATATTTCGCATTGGCAGTTTATACCCCAGCGGTGTGAACATTGATCAACAATTACAGGTCGTCCCTGCTTTCTCCTCCCCTTCCCAGCTCTCCCTCAGCCAATTGTCTTCGCCTCTTCATTTCTTCTTCCCGCCCCCCCCCCCACCCCCAAATCAGTCTGAAGAAGAGTCTCAACCCGAAACGTCGCCTATTTCCGTCACTCCATAGATCCTGCCTCACTCGCTGAGTTTCTACAGCATTTTTGTCTACCCATTCACACAAATTCTGTTATCCCACTTTCCTCACCTGCACCCTACACATTAGGAGCAATTTTACGGAGACAAGTTAACCTACAAAGCCAATGGGATGTGGGAGGAAATCCACACGCTTGCAGGGAGAGTGCGCAAATTCAACACAGACAGTGCCCGAGGACAGGAGCGAACACAGATCTCTGGCATGTGAGGCAGCAAGTCTACCAGCTGTGCCACTACATTTTGTTTTCCAACATACAAAAAATTATTCGTTGATAACTTTGGTTACCAAAAAAAAGAAACTATCCATTTTCAGTCTTAGATCTCTAAGTGATGCTATACCCCCCTTTACAGCTACTGTATGTTTTAATTCATTTCAAGATTTTAGCGCATTACATTGGCCATAAATTTGCTCCTATGCAAAAGTGCAAAAATGCCAGAGAATTGATCCTGAATATGGGTGCTGTCTGTATGGAGTTTCCTCCTTTTCCCTTTGATCGCATGGGTTTTCGCCGGGTGCTCTTGTTTCCTTCCACATTCCAAAGGTGTGCAGGAACCATTTTAAGACCCAACCCAAAACGTAATATTTTCCTTTTGCCCAGAGAATCTGTCAGACTTGTTGAGTTTCTCCAGCTTTTTGTGTCTATCTTCGGTTTAAACCAGCCTCTGCAGTTCCTTCCTACACACGCACGCACACACACACATATATATATATATATATATATATATATATATATATATATATATATATATATTTATATTGTTATATATTCATATATAAATATACACTGTTTTGTTTTCTCATTTATAATGCTGTTTAGAGTACTATGTTTAAATATTCTGTTGTGCTGCTGCAAATAAGGATCTAATTGTTCTAACTGGGACCTGAGAGAATAAAACACTCTTGACTTACGTTGCTAATGTGTGGGATAGAACTAGTGGATGGGTGATCGGTGGTCGGCATGTACTCGGTGGACCAAAGAGCCTGTTTCTAAGCTGTATCTTTAAATTAAACTAAAAACACTAAAACCAGAGGGAGTCTAAAGAAGGGTCTCTATCCGAAACGTCACCCAATTTATTCTATCCAGAGATGCTGGCTGCTCCATGGAGTTCCCCTGCACAATTAAAGCATGGAATAGTCTTTACCCTACCAAAGTTACCCAACCAGACATAACTAAATTTAAGGTAGCTCTTTTTTTCCCCGAGAACCCTTTTTTGCTTAACTCCAAGTCAAGAGTCAAGAGAGTTTTATTGTCATGTGTCCCAGATAGGACAATGAAATCCTTGCTTGCTGCAGCACAACAGAATATGTAAACATAATACAGAACAGGAGATTACAGAATACAGAAAAGTTCAGTGTGTCTATATAACATAGACCATATACACAATAAATAAACAGATAGAGTGCAATAGGCTGTTACTGATCAGAGATTGGAGTTGGGTAGTGCACCCTCCACCACCTCCAGTTTAAATTTCATTTGGAATATTTTTGGAGGACCAGAAAACCAAGAAGCAAGAGTTACTCCAGGCAGTTACTCCAGCTCCAGGGAGTAATTCTGCGTTGGTTGTTTTTCAGTGGTCGTGGCGAGGCGGTGACTGGACAGCAATGGCTGCCAAATCTCCCACAATGTAAAGGGTGGGAGTATGTGTCCGGCGCCGACCAGTTGCCGTGGCAATGTGTAGTGCAGGGCGGCTGATGATGTGCTGGCCGTGGTTGTGCGCGTGTGCAGGGGGTGGATATGCAGGCCGTGGTGGTGCACATGTGCAAGGTGGCTGGCTGTGCGGATGAGGAGTGGCCGGAGAGTGGAGAGCGGAGTCCTGGCGGCCCGGACACCGATGGCAGGCGGAGACCGCAAGTGACAGAGGGGACCGCTCAGAGTTGAACGGCAGGTGTCCCGGGTGCTTGTCAAGTCGGGCAAAATAACACGGCTTTTAGGTTGCCCAGCGGGACTTTAGGTGGCCATTGGCACCCGGGCAACCATTAATTTCGATCCCTGCCTTAAGATGCATGGGATTGGCAGTGACTTGGTGGCATTGTTTCAAAACTGGTTTATTGTTAGAAATCAGGGGATTATGGTGGAAGGACACTATCCAGGCTGGATGTCTGACCTGTGGAGTTTCAGGGCCCTGATCTTTGTGATATAAATAAATGACTTGGACATAAATGTAGACAGGTTGGTTCGTGAGCTCACAGATGACACCAAAACCTCCGGGGTCACGGACTGTGAGGAAGGCTGTCAATGTACACATTGTATTTATCAGTTACAGAAATGGGCGGCGAAATGGCAGATGGAGGTTAATCTGAGCAAGTGTGAGGAGTTACAATTTGGGAGGTTGAAAATAAGAAGAAAATATACAATTAATGGCATAACCCTTAACTGCATTGATGCTCAGAGGGATCTTGGTGTCCAAGTTCATAACTCCCTGAAAATGGCAACACAAGTAGATAGAGTGGTAAGGAATGCATATTGTATGCTTGCTTTCAAATGTCAGAGCATTGAGTAGAAATAGTAAGATTAAATGAGAACTTACCAGTTCAAAGTTTGATCCTTATTTTATGAGGAGTTATGTTGAGGGATTACGTGAAGTCCCGCCAGGCGCTTGTGCGTCATACTTCAAAGTAGCGGCGTGGAAACACAGAAAACACATATAGCCGAAGTAACATAGTAAGGCTTTAAGAAGTCTAGAACTACCAGATGATCTCTTAGATTATGAGGGTGGGAGCGGAGGGCACGTAATCCCTCAACGTAACTCCTCATAAAATAAGGATCAAACTTCGAACAGGTAAGTTCTCGTTTAATCTTACTATTTTACTTCGGAGTCACGTGAGTGACTATGTGAAGACTTCAAAGCTCTGTGTTTACATGCTGTAGATGCACTCCATACGACAACTGCTTTGGTTGACATAGTAGTAATAAATAATATATTGAACATTGCTTCAAATTATTCAATAACTATTTTTAATAACAATAATAACAAAACACAGTAATAACCTCTCTATCCCAGGAGGAAATTACAAACAATGATATAAACAAAGCAAATGAATTAAATGGAACCCAAAACAGCCTGCCCAAACCGTGGCACTGTCTGTACAGGTTTATCATAAAACTGTAAGAAAGTTGCTTCTCTAGACCATCCTGCGGCCGCGAGGATTTGATCTAGTGGCACATCCTGAGCCTTCGCCACGGATGTGGAAGCCGCCCTGGTGGAGTGAGATTTAGCACATGAGTGTCACCTCCAGCACAGTTGAGAACCTGTTTCAAACATCTAGAAATAGTTTGTACTGACACTCTTTTATATGGCTTTTTGTGACTAATAAACAGTCCTGTCTCAGAACTGCTGAGACTCCCTGTTAACTCAAGATATCGTCTTAAGTGTTTAACTACACATAACATTTGGTCAACAGGATATGCTTTAAACGTCACCTTGGTTCCTGCCATACCTGGCCTGCTTTGTTTGATTAAATCATAGACATAAAAAGTAATGTCATCTACAGACAAATGCATATAATCTATTTGTATCAATTGTAATGTTTGTACACGTTGTGCTGAAAACAGCGCCATAAGCATAACCACTTTCAGAGTTAACCTCTGCATAGACAACGACGTAATTGGACTCCATTGCCGAAGCAGTGTGAGAACCACACTGATGTCCCAGATTTCTGTATAGCTAAGTTTAGGAGGGTTTTTGTTAAAAATTCCTCTCATAAATCGGGATACAAACGGCTGTTGTCCTGCGGACTGCCCAAAATAAGAGGACAAAGCACTCCTAGCACTGTTAATAGCACTATAACTCAAATGCTCATCAAAATACAACTTAGCAAGGAACTCCAACACATCACATATGCTTGCGGTATGATAAGATAAATTTGACTGTACACAAAACATCTCCCATTTCTTTATGTGAACCATATATTGTTTTTTAGTACTATTCCTCCAGGCTGCAGTGATAACCTCCATGGTCCTGTCCGACAATCCAAGGCCTTGGAATAGTCTGTTCAGAACCTGCAGACCAACAAATTGATACGGTCATGTAATGGGTGACTTTCTCCTGTAACCGGATGCACCAACAAATTACTGCAGCTGGGAACCATCATGAATGGCTGAACCATCATTCTGAGTACCAATGGGAACCATGGTTGTGTTGGCCAATCTGGGACCACCAAAATACTTGTGGCGGAGTCACGCTCTATTTTGGTTAAACATTTCATCTCCCGACCAAAACGATTAAGTGAATCCGTGGACCCACACTTAGAACGAACTGTCCTACCTGACCGCTCCATACCACCAACTCCTACTGACTTCTCGAGCCAGCTTTGCGGAGTTAAATACTCGCAGGCAAAGTTCTCAAAACCACTTACCTGTGAGTTTTCTACTTACTGCTGGTGGAGCTGTGCCCTCCAGCCCGTTCAGTGCGACATGCGCGGACGTAATGACGCGCATGCGCCTGGCGGGACTTCACGTAGTCACTCATGTGACTCCGAAGTAAAATCAAGAAATCGTGATGCAGCTTTACAGGACATTGGTTAGGCAGCATTTGGAGTATTGCATACAGATCTGGTCCCCCCATTACTAGAAATGCAGGTTGGGTGTGCAGGAAAAATGTGGTGGCTTTGGAAAGGATGCAGTGGAGGCTTACAAATATAATACCTGGATTAGGGGGTATTAACTACAGGAAGTTGGACAAACATGCATTGTTTTCTCTGGAATGCCAGAGATTGTGGGGGAACCTAATATGAAGTTCTGAGGGGCATAGATAGGATAGACAGTCAATAACTTTTTCCCAGGATAGAAAAATCAAATACTAGAAAGCATAGTTTTAAGATGAGAGCCTTTTGGATAGGAATATGCAAGGAACGGAGGGATATGAATTATTTGTAGGTATATATGGTCTTGGCAACATGTGTGGCACAGACATTGTGGGCTCGGCCTGTTCTTGTGCTGTGTTGTTCTCTGTACCGCTGGATAATCTGGATACTATTGTGAAATTGTCAAAGAAAATGGTCACTTGTTGATCACATTTATTTCCCTTCCAAATAAATGATAAAATATTACAGTTATTTTAAGAGCCAATGCACTTTATCAGACATCGATTAAACTTAAAAGAAAATACCAATGCAGTATGTTGCAAGTTTCTGTTTGTTTGGGTCATTAACAACTCTACTAAATTTAAGGTGGCAAAAATGTAAATAACCCATCATTAATCTTTAGAAAATGATTATTTCTAATAGAAATTATGTCAGTGGTATGATGGTGTTCGAGGAATAACATAAGGAGTCATTTTGGACAATACATTTCTGATAAATTACTCTTTTTCATTCAAGCATTGAAGAAAAAATTATGGTCACCTCCAATCTTGCATATCCTTCAATCAAAATCTTTGCAGTGCAATGCCTGAAAAAATAGATATCTCCAAAAAACGCTTGAGACCTTTTGAGCTAGTAGTGGTAGTTGTAATTATAATATTAATATAATCATAACATTGGAATGCCCACAGAAATATGACAGTCAGCTACCCATGCTCTTTTGTCTGCACTCAGTTTTCACATAATGGAATTACACACTATGCAGTATGTCATTGCCTACGAGGCCTGATATTTGTCATTACAAATTTAATTACAATTTGCCTTTATATTTATTGACACTGAACTCTTTGCTACTTTGGGGTTAAGGATGATTTGTTTCTGCTCTAGCGCTCTGGGTTTTGAGCTACTTATGTAAATCATCTTGGGGTCTACAGACTTTCTCACAAGCAATTATAAAAGTAAATCAACTTTGGATCCACACGTGCTTGACACGTGAGTGAGTTTGTATTGCTAGGGTCTGCCCAGGTTCATCAAGTTTTCTGGACATCCATGTGCTCCTGATGTCTCATGGTGCAATCCTGTGTATTGTGGCTGTGTAATCCTGGCTGCTCCTCCATTTTCTGAGGTTACTAACCAGAGCATGGCTCAGCATCTTGGAGCTCAGCCTCTGAGTGTGCACATTTTCAAGCACCATCTGCACACACATCTCTGTGACTGAGTTTTGGAGTGGGGGCAATGTAGTTAGAAGAATTTCCAATTTATCCAATAGGTTAGCTCCACTGTCGTTGGAAGCTTTCTGGAGATGAGGTACAGCTCTGTGGTGAGACAAGCTGAGAAAAAGTATGCTCTGTGGATAAAGAGCTGGTTGATCCCACTCTGCACAAGGATTAAATGTGTGTTGGATCCTTTGGTCAGAATCCAGATGTAGCAGAAATAGAATGGGGATACATTCCTGAGGACAGTCAAAGAATGATTGTTCATGAACTCTTTCAGCGGTCAGACTGGAAATATTTTTGTGAGATTGAAAAAAGCAATATGTAATACAGAATCTTGTTCCCTGTATTTTTCATGTTTACTGCACAATTTATTGAATTGAATTCATTGTATCTTTCAATGTACAGAATCCAACTGTGACTCAAGGAGGATCTTTTTGACCATTAAGTAATAATCAAGGTCTGATCTTTGCCATCTTTTTGATCTCAATTCTCTTCCATACAATCATTAATACTAAAACCCGACAAAACATATTTTCTTACTCAGCAAACCTGGAACATCTTTGCTGGTTCTTGATTGTGAGTAGATATCAGTCCATTTGAACAAAGTGAGTAAACACCCACGACAGCAGGAAAGGAAAATGCTGTACAGGCTGACCACTTAGTCCAGTGCCAGCAGGCTCAGTCAAAAAAATGCTTCCAACAATTAAGAACTGGCCATTGTTTTGGGCAGCAGCATTTCTTGATTTTGGGGCAGGTGGGACCAACAAAAGTAGGACAGATTACATCTAAACTGGAAGTGGACTAATATCCTTGCAGGGAGGTTTGCTCACAGTACAGGAGGATTTAAACTGATTAAGCTGATGACAGTGAAATTGGCATTCCCTATTTTAGCCAGCTAACAGTTATTGCATGTAATGGGCCGCAGTGACTGGACTTCTAATAGTTCTACTGATTGTGCAATTCCACCAATCCATCAGATTCCAGAGTTATACTCCTAAATTGTACTCACTCTATGCCAACAGTAGGAGGGAGACCTTGCGCAGATGTGTCCAGCTTAATTATCTGGTTCTGCTGGTCCCATAATTTTGTAGTACCAGTAACCCTAAGCACTTTAACAATATTTAACCAGTTTCCATGGTATCTTGATATGAAGAACTGATATCAAACTTCAATCATACAACTGCAAATTTCTGATAGAAATATAAGGTATCAAAAATAAAATAAACTATCAAATATGAAGCAATCTTTCCTTGTTAAGATATAATGCAGACAAAACTTAACTTTTCATTTTTATGCTTTCATTCCCCTTCAAATAGTGCCCTGGAAACCCTTTGGTCCTGTAGCATTTCTCAAAATTACACAGGTTCTTAAACCCTCAGTTTGGTAGCAGGAAGAACACCTTCTTTGTGAACTGTGGCTGGTCCAACTAATATATTGGATTAAATTAATTAAAAGCACCCAACTCCTGCACGTGAAATGAATGAGGCATTTTGTATTACCCTGAAGACAGCTGCCACTCAGTCAAACATGAGGAGCTGGCGTTCATCAGGCAACTGTCCTGCAGATTCACCAGGAAAACTACCAGCTCTGGTCTGCTGCATATGGACAAATGGGGTGGCATCTAGTCTTGGGAAAACTAGACTTTTTACGTGGAGTGTACTTTGTTCTTGCTGGGAGAGACCATTTTGCAAGGGAGATACAGATTATCGCAGTGCAGCTCAGAATGAGGCCTCTTTCTGTCCTAGACTCGACATAAAAACATAGGTAGATAGCTTTGTGCTTCTCTTTGAGTGAATCGCCAGCCTATTCTACTTGGAGTATCCAACCTGCACTTCAGCAATGACTAGACTTTGAAATTACGATCTTCTGGTCAGTACTGCACAAGAAACAGATTTACCACCAGATACATCAGAAACCCGCAACGCATACTTACCATTCTTACGAAGACGAAAAATCCATGGAAGATGATTAAAACAAAAGTTTTTTGGGGGGGTTTCTTTGTTTAATACAGCAAGTTTAATTTGTTCCAATTTTTTTTTAATTTACTCAGCAGTATAATCACAAGACCATCCCACGTCAAATGATTAATAAACAGATTGTTCACACTTTGTCATATTTGGCTCTGTTAAACTTGTAACCACATATCTGCTAATCATAATACACTTATGTATAGTTATACTGCATGGAAACAAGTACTTCAGTCTACCCTTTGACAATCATCAGACATCCATTTATACTAATCAAGATTCAAGATTCAAGAGACATTTATTGTCACATGCACCAATTGGTACAGAGAAATTTGGGGTCAATCCTGTATTAATCCCATTTTATTCTCTCCCCATTTTATACTAACTCTACCAGTCATCCACACACTCGGAGCAATTTAAAGTGGTCAAAAAATCTACCAGCTCACAGATCTTTCCAATGCAGGGGGAAACCCACATGGTGACATGGAGAATATTTAACCTCCAGACAAACATCACTGGGTGTTAGGATGTACACAGCTTGCTAAAGCTGTGAAATATACTTGTACCTCATATATATATTATTCCCATTTATCAGCTTCATGTCTGTGGCCTTCAATACGTTGGCAATTCTTTTTATTTTATTTTTTTTTTTTTTTAAGGCTTTAGAGAAAAGAAAAAAGAAAGAAATAGCAATAAAGTACAGAAAGTGAAAAAGAATTGTGAAAGTGAAAAAGTGTGCCAAGGGAAAGGGAACCCTTGGTCGGAGAGCTAAAGAAAGGAGATTAAGAGATAGACACTGGAGATCAAAAAACAAAAGGAAAAGAGAGAGAAGGAAAAAAGAAAAGCCAGTTACTTTATTATAAACATTGCGCAAAAGGAATCTACCAACTCAACAGTTTTTCTTCCCCCTTTACCGAGACCCAACACAGGCACTTTTTTGAGGTATGCTTGCGCCTTATCCTTGTCGTAGATTTATAAATTCAGACCACGTCTTATAGAAACAGTCTGAATTTCCTGCCAGTCGGAGTCTCATATCTTCCAAATGTAGTGTTTCAAACAGTTGAAATCCACATATTAACAGTTAGTATAGGAGTATTTTTCCAGAATTTTAAGATTAGCTTTTTTCCTGTTATTGAGCCGTATTCAAATAGATTCTTTTGAAACACATTTAATTCAGGGCTATCTTCCGTTGTTCCAAAGATAATCCAGTCTGATTTTGGAGTCAGTTTTATTTTAAATACTTTTGTGAAAATTTCAAATATTTCAGTCCAACATTTTTGAATTTTTGTATAAAAGACAAATGAGTGCACTATAGTAGCTTATTGACATTGACATTTATCACAAATAGGTGAGACATTGGGAAAAAGTTTACTTATTTTAGTTTTTGAATAGTATAATCTGTGTAAGATTTTAAATTGTATTAAAGTGTGTCTTACGTTAATTGAACATTTATGCACATTTAATAAATATTATTCCCACCTTTCTTTGGAACTTTTTATACTTAATTATTTTTCCCAGTCTCTTCTGATACCTTCTGTTGTTGGTATTTCTGCGTTTAGAATAATATATATATATATATTAGGTTAGCTGATTTAGCCTTTGTATTAATTACTTCTTCCAGTAAGTCTGGAGGCATATTGTGATAATTTTGTGCATATTTTTTCAGATAGTCACAAATTTGGAAATATTTAAAATACTGATTGTTTCCCAAATTGTATTATAGTTGTAATTGTTTAAATTATAATATTTTTCCCGTTTCATACAAATCTCCGAAGGTTTTAATTCCAGCTCTTTCCCATTGTATAAATGCTTTATCTATAATTGAAGGTTTAAACAAAGGGTTTTTACCAATAGGATAAGAGAGATAAATGTCTTAATTTTAAGTTGTGTTTTATTTGTTTCCAAATTCTAATTGTACTGTGTACATTTGGATTGTTGTTGTAATTTGTATTATTCATCGTCATTGGTGAAAGAAGGATCATTCCAATTTTGCAAGGAGAGTAGTCCTCTTTCTCCATAATAATCCAATCCAGTTGCTGGGGTGAGTTATCCAGCAATTGGATCATATTTCTAATATTTACAGACCAGTAGTAATACATGAAATTGGGGAGTGCTAATCCCCCTACTGCTTTGGGTTTATTCAGATGAGCTCTTTGTATTCTGTGGGACTTATAATCCCAAATAATATTTGCGATATCTAAATCCAGTTTAAAAAAAAACTTTTTGGGTAGGAATATTGGAATTGATTGGAACAAGTATAAAATGTGCGGTAGAAAAGTCATTTTTATGGCATTTATTCGGCCTATTAAGGACATCGGAAGTGTTTTCCAAAATTTAATCAAGTTATATAGATTCTTAAGTAGAGGGTTATAATTTGCATCAAACATGTCTTTATATTTTCTAATGATTTTGATACCCAAGTATTTATATTTTTCCATAGCTATTTTAAAAGGAAACTGTAAAAGATGTGTAGAATCTTTCGGTTTTATTGACATGATTTCACTTTTATTCCAAGTTATTCTATATCCTGAATATGATCCTAAGTCCTCTATTAAGTTTAAAATATTTGGTATAATATTTTTATTAGTTGGTATACTATATGAGTATATAGTATAGAGAGAGTACAGAGGAGATTTACTAGAATGTTGCCTGGGTTCCAGCAACTAGGTTACAGAGGAAGGTTGAACAAGTTAGGTCTTTATTCTTTGGATTGCAGAAGGTTAAGGAGGGACTTGATTGAGGTCTTTAAAATGATGAAATGGATAGACAGAGTTGACATGGATAAGCTTTTCCCATTGAGGGTAGGGAAGATTCAAACAAGAGGTGCATGACATGGGAATTAAGGGACAGAAATTTAGGGGTAACATGAGGGGGAACTTCTTTACTCAGAGAGTGGTGGCTGTGTGGAATGATCTTCCAGCAGAAGTGGTGGAGGCAGGATCGATTTTAACATTTAAAAGTAAAGTGGATAGGTATATGGACGGGAAGGGAATGGAGGGGTATGGTCTGAGTGCAGGTAGATGGGACTAGGGGAAAATAAATGGTCGGCACGGACTGGAAGTGCCGAGAAGGCCTGTTTCCATGCTGTAATTGTTATATGGTTAATTATATGGTTTATATAGCAAACAGGGTAGGGCTAAGACAACATCCCTGTCTCGTTCCTCTTCCTAACACAAATCTCTCAGTTAAGGATCCATTCACCTTTATTCTTGCAGTAGGTTGCTGGTAAATTGCTTTAATAACTTGAATTGACTCTTCGGTAAAGCCAAATCTTTCTAGTGTTTGATGTAAGAATTCCCAATTAACCCTATCAAAAGCCTTTTCTGCGTCTAGACTTATCAGGACAGCACACCTACTTTCCTTTTGAATCTTGTGTATTATATGTAGGGTTCTTCTAATGCTGCCCTATGTTTGTCTGCCTATTATAAAACCAGTCTGGTCTTCATCAATTAAATCTGGCATGAACTTTTCAAATCGTTTGGAGATAATTGAAGAATATCATTTATAGTCCACATTTGGAATTGATACCGGTCTGTAGTTGGTACAATTTTCCTTGTCTTTGTTCTCTTTGGGGATTAATGTTATAATTGCTTCTTTCAATGACGGGGGTGTCTTGCCTTCTTTGATAATCCAGTTAAAGGCTCTCAGAAGTGGGTTCAGCTCATTCCAAAATATTTTATACCATTCTATAGGGAAACCATCGCTGCCTGGGGCCTTGTTTGATTTCATCCTACCAATTGTCTTCTCTATCTCCTCCAGTGATATTTCTGCTGTGATTATTTTATTTTGTGTCTCTCCAATACAAGGCAGATCTATTGTACTTAAAAAAGTCCTCATTTATTCCCCATCTACTGTAGAAGTTTGTGTATATAATTCTTTATAATATTCCTGGAAGATATATTCTATTTCTTTTGGATCACTCGTCAAATTCTGTGTATAGTGGTCCTTAATTTTGTGTATGGTGTTGTCAGCCTGTTGTTTGCGTAGCCTTCGGGCAAGTATTTTAATGGATTTAGTGCCAAGCTCATAATGTGCCTGTTTTACAAATCTTGCTTTTTTCTCCACCTCTTGACCCAATGTTCCATCCATTTGTCCCCTCAAATCTTCTATTTGCTTATAAGTTCTCTGGTCCTTATTATTTTTGTACTTCTGTTCTAAATCGTTCAGGTCTGTTATCAACTTATTATATGTTTTCATTCTGGCCTTTTTAATATGCTTATTAATTCTCCTCTAGATAAGTTTTGATTTCCAATTTAATATCATTAACAGTTGTTTTATCATTCAGTATTCCAACATTTAATCGCCACACTGTGTTTTTCCTTCTACTGTTCATTTGAATTGTTAAGTATATGGCATTGTAGTCTGATACATCTGCCACACCAATTCTGCAATCCATTACCCTATAACAGTCTTCTTTCTGCATTAAGAAATAGTCTTTCTTTCTAAATAACACATTTTAATAAGATTTGAACCCTCTTTCAATGTATTGTCAGAAACAGCAAACCAAATTGAAAATAGGGACTTTCAGGCAACCGTACAGTCTGGGAGGTAATTAATGTTAGAAGTTGAGGGTAAAGCCCCTGTCCCACCTTGGCGACCTAATTGGCGAGTTCTGGCGAGTTTGCCCTCGACTCATACTCGCAGCATGGTCGTCACGAGGTCGTAGGAGGTCTTCGTAACTCTCCTTCATGCTCGAGAGTGGTCTCCGCGTACTCTAGGCCTCAGCTAGGTCACGGCATTTTTTTTCAATATGTTAAAAAAATGCCCGCGTGTAAAAAAAGGTCGCCATGGAAAAAATCAATACCTTTTTACTTGTATGTAGGTCGAAGTAGGTCGTGATGCTAGTCGTAGGTACTTGTAGGTAGTCGAAGGTAACTGGCCCTTGAGAAAAAAAAGTTAATGTAAACAACAGCAAGTGACCTCTGTGACTCCAGGGCGTGTTCATTCATAGCTGGAGAGTCTTTTGGAATGGACACTTGTGTGGAGATGGCACTTAAAAGACAGCAGCACAGGGGCAGTGCACAACCCCCCAAAAAACCTGCCATGCAGGTTTTGTCTACCCAGGGGGAGGAGTGGCAGGAGGAGATGCTACGGGAAAAGGAAGCCCTGCATGAGAGCTCCCTGGAACAGGAGACCAGGGAGGTAGGCAATGTCCCCACCACCACCCTTTCTGCTGTGTCTGACACAGCATCAGAGGCAGATGCCCCATTGGCGAGGAAGGGCTGGAGGAAGGTAATGCCCTATACCTTCAACAGGCAGCAAGAGGGAGACCTTGTTCATTGGTACCAGCAGAATACCATCCTGTACGATAAAGGTACAGAGGAGTACAGGAACAGGGAGAAGTGTAGATTGTTCGAGGAAAAGGCGAAGGAGTTTCCTGACTGCACTTGTGAGTACATGCTTATATTTGGACTTAAGTAGCTCAACCATTTTCTTTTAGCCATGATTGCAATTTGGGCAGGTTCATAGATGTAAAAGTTCATGATTTTGCCTGCAATAATGAATGTAATTTTCCAGATGGGTTGTATGCAATCAACGTGTGCTGCAGCTCTTCCATTCTCTTGCAGACAACTTTCACAGGTTATGTGTTTGAAGTTTGAATCCTGTCTCCAAAATTAAATATGCGGGAAGGCAGGCACATGGTATACTTGTTTTAACGGTTATGTGTTTGAAGTTCGAATCAAAGATCCTATAGCGGAGCAAGATAGGCCACTCCTGCGGAATGCAATGGGCTGACGTGTAGTAAGCAACGGAGCGGAACGTGGGCATTTTTTTTCGTCCATTTCAGTAACCGGAACCTACCCGACCTGACCCAACTCGCAGTGTAATCAACGTTGCGGGGGGGACAGTTTGTGTGTGTGATATAGGGCTAGACTCATAATTCTGTTAGTTCATAATTCTATTAATTCTTGTTAAAGAATAAAATTTGACTGGTAATTTTCTTTTTTAATGTTTCTTAAATCATTTCTTTTTAATGTCTCATAAGCTGTGTTTGAGTTGATTTTATAGTAACCGGAACCTACCCGACCCGACTTGCAGTGTAGTCAACGTTGCGGGGGAACAGTTTGTGTGTGTGTGTGATATAGGGTTAGATTCATAATTCTGTTAATTCTTATTAAAGAATCAAATGTTTATAAATTTTGATTCTGGTAATTTTCTTTTTTAATGTTTTTTAAATCATTTCTTTTTAAATGGCTCATATGCTGTGTTTGAGTTGATTTTGTATTACACTTGCACTCTATAATTCATTCATCTAATCACACTGTTCACAACTGCAGTATTTGGGAAAATAATAGCAATATGAAGATTCCAGTTGCTCTAGCCCTGGAATGTTACTTCATGTTTTTGTGGCTATGGCGTTGTTTCTCAACAATAAAATGGGTCTGGTCTTCCCAATAGCCAGAGAGTGGAATGAGATCTGTCTGTAGTGGTGGGGTTATCTAAATTAAGTATTTCACAAAATTGAATGTGTTTAAGCAAGATTTACAAATTATGTATAACTTAAGGATGGTTTTATTCAGCGAGCATACAACTGATTCGAGTGTGCTGGAAAGAACACACATACATGAATATGATATAGATGTATAATATAACACACACATTTACATTTCTTCCGATTTTTATATCCAATGATTAACTTTATTTCAGACTAGACAAGGGACAACATTAAATAAAAAAACATTGTAAACCTCCCCGCAACTTCACTTTGGCGTCTCGGCTGTGCTGATCCGGGCCAGACTCCCCACACGCTGTGGAAGGGACATCTTTTCACTTTTATTGTGATTTATTTCTCTTTTTAACACTGAATATCTGATAACGATACATCAGCAGCTTATGGCACCAATATTGCCACGGGCCGGTTCAAACTCCGCAGCCCAGGGTGGTCGAAGCTGCCAAAGCTGCCGCCCTCCAGTCCAGTGGACGAAGCTGTTGCCGCGGGAGCTCTGGAAAAACAAGTCACCAACCTGTGGCCCGCGAGCTCCCGACGATGTCGTCCTCTGGCTCGCAGCAAAACACCGCCTCAGCCCCGAGTCGGACCACCGCCTCAGCCCCGAGTCGGACCACCGCCTCAGCCTCGAAGATGGAGGCGAAAGCAAAGATCACATCTTTGGGCGGAAGCAAGATGGCAGAAGCTGGTTGCTGAAATGGGTCCTATAATTACCCATGAATCTGCCCATGACCGTACTTTTTTTCGTAGGAGTAGTCCATCTTGCTCCGCTATAGGATCTTTGGTTCGGATCCTGTCTCCAAAAGCCCCTACATTAAATATGTGGGAAGACAGGCAATTAGCAGCTCCTACTTTGTTTATCTTCTGTACTTCTTCCATTCTCTTCCTGGCAGGCCAGAAATTAACACAGGCCTCAATGGTTTTTAAGTGCATGTTTGTTTACTTTCTGCAGGTTTTTAATCCATTTTCTTGGAAGACATGCAGGCAGCTTTCAGAGGTCATTTTAGCACTATTATTTTTTAATACAGATGACCAGCTCTTTCAATGGGTCAAAAACCAGAGGATCATCTTTGAAAAACTGACCACAAGGGCCACAATATCTGGGGCTGCCGGGACCAGATTAACGAAAAGGCGGGATTGGATCCTGGAGAAGTGGGGTTTCCTAACATTACATGTTGTGCGAGTGAAGAGCAGAAGGAGCAGCAAGAAGGTAATTCTTATAACATAGTAAGTCGTGATGCAGTGCACAAATTGTAAAATGGATTTTATTTCTTTCAGTTTCAACAGTTGGATCAACAGTCGGGTGTGCCCCATAAAGAGGTGGGAGAACCTCTTGAGGGGACCTTGGTGATGCCCCCCTCCACCAGTCATCAGCACTCCAGGAGGAGGATCTCACATGACAGCAACAGTGGAGACTCCTCACCTGGTGAAAATGAAGAAAGAGACAGGCTGAAAGAACAGATGAGTGTTATAAGTCCATAGTACAATAATTCTGCACATTTAACTTCTCATTCATCAATGCAGCCATCCACCACTGTGCTGCTTACATGGTTATTTATCTTTTAGCTCACTGAACTTATAAAAGAGGCCTTAAAAAAGATGGACACTGAAAGCAACGCCAACACGCCATAGGAGGATTATGTCCTCAAAATGACAGACTTTGTGGCCTCCATGGTTTACGTTACACCTTCAGAGGACATGATGTCATTCACCAGAGTCCTTGTGAATCATGCAATGGACTACTGCGATAAGGTCAATATGTCATTTCATTTATTTGTTATTCCGTCATCGTTTGGCTGCAATTTCTGTCCTTCTCAGATGAGGTAATCACAATGATTTCATGTGTGGTGTAGTTTGCGCAGCGGCTGCCACAAGTGGCACCTGAACAGGTGGCAACACGTCACATATTTATATTTCAACTCCCTCATCCTTCTCACTCTTCTGAGCAGGTATTAAATATGAAATGAATGCCTTGATGATTGCAGTCCTTTGCCACAGAACTCCTCAGTGAGATTTTTTTAATGCATTTGTGTTCCACGTATATATGATTCGTGTTTCAAAAGCAGTCATCAAGGCAACATTCAACACAGATACAAATGGGGTCACCGCCACATCTCCAGGCAGGACAGGTATACAACTTAAAAAACAAAATTGTGAGATTCAATTTTACTTTAATTATTTTTCATTCACAACCTTATAAGATCATAAAATTCATCCTCTTCCATACGTAATATTTATGTGATCCAAAAATAGTTCATGATTTGACCAAAAAGACATAAGACATTTTCAGCCAGTTTACTTTTAAATTTGAAATTATGTCAATTGCACCTTTGGAGGGTCTGTATTGCTTTCACATGTAAAACCTTTTTTTTCAGAGACATCCAACCACATCAACAATGACTTACACAGACCTCCATCCTGCTGGATCAGTCTTATCTTTGGTAGACAAAAGTGCTGGAGAAACTCAGTGGGTGCAGTAGCATCTATGGAGCGATGGAAATAGGCAACGTTTCAGGTCGAAACTCTTCTTCAGACTGATGTAGGGTGCGGGGGGTGGGGAGAATCATACATTTCAATGAAACGAAGAGGAGGAGCCAGAGGGCTGAGGGAGAGCTGAGAAGGGGAGGAGTCAGCATGGGCTACCGGAAATTGGAGAAGTAAATTTTTATGCTGCTAGGGTGCAAACTGCCCAAGCGGAATATGAGGTGCTGCTCCTCCAATTTCTGATGGTGCTCACTCTGGCCATGGAGGAGGCCCAGGACAGAAAGGTCGGATTCGGAATGGGAGGGGAAGTTGAAGTGCTGAGCCACAGGGAGATCAGGTTGGTTAATGCTGACTGGGCGGAGGTGTTCGGCGAAACGATCGCCAAGCCTACGCTTGGTCTCACAGATGTAGATCAGCTGACATCTAGAGCAGCGAATGCAATAGATGAGGTTGGAGGAGATGCAGGTACCTATTTTCTTCACTCCATAGATGCTGTAGCACCTGCTGAGTTTCTCCAGCACTTATGTCTACCTTCGATTTTCCAGCATCTGCAGTTCCTTCTTAAACACTCAGTCTTATCTTTATTGGCCTCTGATTATGGTGATTACAGTCTTCATCCAAGAGACATACCTGCGGATGCAGCGAGAGGGGGTTTCCAGGACACAGGACATAACTGATGTTATAGACAAAAGACAATAGTGGCAGGAGTAGGCCATTTGGCCCTTCGAGCCAGCACAGATGTTCTCTTTGATGTAGATGTTTCTCTTCAAGTGTATTGTGTTTGTTAAAGTTAATAGTTTGTACTTGTTTGGGTTTTCTTTGAAGTTCTCACATTTTGTAAGGGTGATAAAAAATTATTGTTAAAGAGTTTTTAAAGAATGTATTTGATTATCACAATTTGTTGCCTTTAATGCACAATAAAAGAAAATCTTTTCAAACTCAATTGATGTCTGCAAACCACCATTTTTATATTAGTCCAACGTGTCATCACTTAAATCTAATATTTCATTTAGCATATATTACGATAATAGAAACACGCAACAAATCAAGGAAGGAATGCAATCTATTCACATCTCAATTGCTCACAATCATTTTTATGTGAAAGCAGACACAAGTGCCTCAAATGCTCTGCATTTTAAATGGTGTTTTATTGTACCTCTCACTAAATCTGAAAATAAAGCAAGAAGCACACTGAATGCAAAACAAAGTGTTTATTCATCTCGTGAAATTTAAAATACCATTTTGACACATCTTGATAAATGGATCACCACAGCAAGCAACACAATGATTTGTAAATCATACATTTCAATGAATCTAAAAATACAAAGAAAACACAAGGAACTTTTTTCTGTAAATCTTCATATGAACCTGAGCAATAAAATGCTAGCAAAGATTAAAACAATAAACCAAACAATGCAATGCTCTCAAATGTTTTTTTATAAGAGTTATCCACACTAATCAAACAAACAGATACATGATAAGTACTGCTTTCTGAACAGACATCTGCAAAAATTGAATTTTTACTAAAATAAAAAGAAAAATTCGCATTTCACCTGGAATCAAACAAAATCTGCAGGATTTCAATTCTCCATGAAAATAGAAAGATTAGAGAACTTACCGTTTGAAGTTTGATCTTTATTTTATGAGAAGTTGAAGTGAGGGATTACGTTAAGAAGCCCGCAAGCCCGCATGCGCGTAAACCTTTAAAGCAGCTGTATGAAACCACAGAATAGTTGCTGACCTAAGCTATAGGAAGATTTAATGAACTAGAACTACCAAATGATCTTTATGAAAATAGGGTTGGTAGTGGAGGGCACGTAATCCCTCACTTCAACTTCTCATAAAATAGATCTCAAACTTCAAACGGTAAGTTCTCGTTCAATCTTTCTATTTCATTTTGAAGTCACGTGAGTGACTACATTGAATTTCAAAGCTCTGTGATTTCATGCAGTGAACCAAAGTCCATGCAAACATACTGCCTCAGTTGACCAGATATGGCTGAAAAAACATACTGCATTAAAACATGATATTGACTTAAACATGTTTATGCTTTTAATGGAAATAATAATAATGATCCCTTACATCAGGGATAAAGAATAGATTAATTAACAGAACTTGAAATTATATTAACAAACGAACCAGGCCTGGCAATAGGCTTATTATAATATGCTTGAAAAGTTCGCTCATTCAACCATCCTGCTGTCACTAGGATGTGGTCCAGTGTAACTTCCATGAATTTTGCTGTCGACGTTGCTGCAGCCCTGGTGGAGTGAGATTTAAACACGTCAGTGTTCACTTCTGCGAATGCTAAAACATGTCTCAACCATCTAGAAATGGTCTGCACCGAAACCCTTCCGTGTGGTTTTCTGTGACTGATGAACATAGCCAATTCGGTGCCTTGAAGGTGCTTTGTAACCTTTATATATTGTTTAATATATGTGACAACACATAACCTACGATCAGGTGAATATGCCAAAAAATCCAGTTTAAGTCCTAGCACACCTGGTCTACTTTGCTTAACTAACTCATTTACGTAAAAGATTACCCTATTGTTAGACATAACTGCCTTATCCAGCCTTAATTTATGCAATGACTGGACATGTTGCACTGAAACGAGCATCATGAGCATTATTAATTTATAGGTGAGCTGAACCAAAGATAAAGATGTGGCTGGAGCCCAACTGCGAAGCAGTGTTAACACTATGTTAATGTCCCATACTTCCATATATCTGGGCCTGGAAGGGTTTTTGTTAAAGATACCCCTCATAAATGTGAATACCAATGGGTGAGACCCGACAGAATGGTATCCTGATCCCAGCAGCAAGTATGATGATAAAGCACTTATAGCAGTGTTGATAGCACTGTAACTTATATTTTATCAAAATATAATGTTGAAAGGAATTCCAACATATCGGCTATATCTGCCGAACCGTAAGTTATATATGAATTAACACAAAAAACTTCCCATTGTCTAATGTAAGAAGTGTACTGCATCTTAGTGCCGTCCCGCCAAGCTGCAGTGATTACGTCCACTGTTCGGTCGGATAATCTGAGCCCCAAAAAAGGTCTTCTTAGACTCTGCAAATTAATAGGTTGATTTTCTCATGCAGAGGATGAGATTCCCGAGACACGGGATGAACAAGCAAATATATATGTTTATGAATAACCATGTATGGTTCTGTTAGCATTGCTAACAGCAAAGGGAACCATGGTTGCGTAGGCCAGTCAGGCACTACTATAATACCCGAAGCGGAGTCTTGCTTGATTTTTTGCAAACAACGACCGATGAGGCAAAATGGAGGGAAAGCGTAGAAGAACATTCCCCCCCAGTCTAAAGAGAATATACAAGTTTATTCATGGATAACCCCTTGAGATGGACAGTCATCTCGTTTTCGAGGAGGTCCAACATAGAACATACAGCACAAGACATAACATACATAGAGGCTCTCATTGACCCACCTACCCACACACCAATCCCAAAACCCCTCCATCCCCACTTGTTATAGTTTATAACAATTGTTAATTGACTTTACATATCCAATAATAATAAGTTATGTGTTACAGCATAATGTTGATGCATAATACCATATACCACCTATCATACATCGTACGTTAATACATACTATCAACGTTATTACAAGATATATTATTTCATAGTATTGTGACATAATACAATACAAGACTTTGTTACACTATGCAATACAATAATACATAAGTGTAATGGCCATGCATATACAATAGCTATGCCAAATGATCACACACAGATCAAGCTAGATAAAGGAGCTCGAAGACTCTAATACTAGAAACAGGTACATGGCTTTATAAGTAAGGGTAAAAGTGTATTTTTAAATAGACGATATGAGCTAATATTTCTTATGGTACTAGGCAGAGTGTTCCAGTCAGAAGGAGCTTTGAATTTAAATGCACGTCTCCCAATTTCTTTGTTAGTTCTTGGAATGAAAAAGAAGAGTTGCTGAATACGCCTTAGTGAATATGAGGGTGTGTATGGTAATATGTGTTGTTTTAAATAAGAAGGGTAATTGAAATGGATGCATTTAAAGATGAACTGGAACCAGTGGTAGCATCTTCGAGCGTGGGGGGATAACCAGTTTAGAGTTTCGTACATAGAACAGTGGTGAGTTAGATATGGCCACCTTAAAATAAATCTGCAGAGACTATTATAAACTACATTGAGGGGTTGAAGATGTGTATCAACTGTATTCTGATAGACAATATCAACAAAATCCAGTGTTGGTAGTAGTAGTTGAGAGACAATTATTTTTCTCATCTGAAAGGTGAAACAATTTATATGGCGATAAAGAATAGCTAGATTACAGCTGAGTTTTTTAGTAATCGTCTCAATATGCTGCGTAAATGAAAGCGTTGGGTCGAGCCAAACACCAAGATATCTGATGTTCAATACTTGTTCTAATGGTGATCCTTCATTAAATGATATAGTCAGATCTACAGAATTACCAAGGCCTTGTCTGGTGCCAAATAACATACTGCATGATTTATTTTTATTTAAAATTAATTTGTTAAATAATAGCCATTTCTGAACAGAAGTAAGATCTGATTGAAGGGATCTTTCAATTTCAGACTTGTTAGTACTAGATGTATATAGCACTGCCTCATCAGCATATAGTTATGTTTGACAGTCAGAACAAATATTAGGGAAGTCGTTTATGAAAATAGAGAAAAGGAGTGGTCCCAAAGAAGAACCTTGCGGGACCCCCTTCTCAACAATTAAGGAATTGGATTGACTTCCATTAAAGGTAACACATTGGTGCCTGTTATGAAGGTATGAGTTAAACCACAGTAGATTGTTTTGAGAAAGACCAATTGAGTAAAGTTTATCAAGCAGTAGGTAGTGGTCAACAACATCAAAGGCCTTGGTTAAATCAAGAAAGATGGCACCGGTGAGTTTACCATCCTCAGAAGCAGAGAACACATCGCTGGTGAGTTTTAACAGAGCTGTAGTTGTGGAGTGATTAGGTCTGAACCCAGACTGACATGGAGATAGAATGTTGAAAGTTGAGACACAATGTGATAGTTGGTTGAACATTAGTTTCTCGAGGATTTTAGCCACCAAGTTAATAATTGAGATGGGGTGGTAATTGTTAATATCGTGAGGGTCACCTCCTTTATGCAGTTGAGTAACATTGACACACTTCCATGCGGAAGGGAGGGTACAAGTTGAGAAGGACAAATTAAACAGGTCGCATAGTGGGTACATTAGAATATTAGCTCCTAACTTAATGAATTTAGTCTCAATACCAGCTGGTCCAGATCCACAATCATCCTTTAATTCATTAATAGCATGTTGAACGTCAACAGGTTTTATTTTTTGAAAAGAAAAAGAGCTTCTACGTGTAGAGGTAGCTTGAAAGTCACATATAATAGATGAGTCAAATACAGTAGAGCTACATACAGTGGAGAAGTGATGGTTGAAAGCATTGGATATAACAGCAGGGTCCTGAATTATGTCATTATTGACCCGAATCTGAGTGCTGATATTTTGACTTGATTTATTAAGAACATTATTTAGTCTTTTCCAGAACTTTTTTGGATTATGCATGTCTTCTGAAAGATGTTTTTTAAAATGACTTGATTTAGCATTACGTGTTCTTGTCGTACACTGATTCCTTAAGGACCTATATTTTTTCCCAATCAGCGGGGTCCTTTGTTTCCCTGAAAGTCTTCCAGACTTTATCCCACTTATTAAAAAGGTTGATCAAATCAGCACTAATCCATGGTAAATGTTTTCCCTTGACTTTTAATTCTCTCCAGAGGACATGCTAATCGATAACTCTTGTGACTTCAGTGTATAAATAGTTCCAGGCATCCTCAACAGTTGGTATAAGTTGAAACCTGCCCCAGTTTATTGCAATGTTTTCCCTTGACTTTTATTTCTGACTCAACTTTTATTTAGTTGAGTCAGGATGAACAGGAGGGGATCGATAGATAGTGCCGTTGATTAGATGTTTATTCTCATGAAGTTTTAACCTAATGAAAAGGCCTTCAAAGAGAGATGAGGTTACTTTAGGGATGGCATCTATAGCTTCCGCCCCTGGGTCTGGCTCCCATGCTATATATCTTGGTAATTGGTGATTAAGCCTGGATGCAAACAAATCAATATCAGTGGTTCCATAGTGAGCAATAATGTCGTTAAACACTTTGTGATTTAACATCCATTCCATGTGATCATTAACTTTATGAGATCTGGTATCTGCCACTGTGTTAAATCTACCCAGCAAGTAGGTAGCTGAGATCCAAATCCTCCTGTTTATACACCAACTCCAAATGAGATTAGCTAAATCATCACAGGATATTGATTTGATTCCACCCATATGATTAATATATGCCACCGCTGTAGTGTTATTGATTTGAAGTTGAACATGCACATTATGTAGCTTCCCACAGTTAGCTTTTAAACCATAGAATGCCCCCAGCTTTTCCAAGTAATTTATACCATACTGATGGATAAACGATAATTTGTGCATGTCCCATCTGCCGCCGCAACTAGAGATGGTGTTAGTAGCTCCCCATCCCAGTGCACTTGCATCAGTCTGTAGTACAATTAAAGGTTTACTAATCAAAGGTTTACTAATCAAAATGTTGCCGGAGCAATGTTGAATATTGGTCATCTACCATTGTACTCCGCTATAGATTTAGACGACAATTGCATAGGTCTGTCAAAATGACCTAAATGTGACTTAAGTGCCTGCTCCTTTGCACACTGCAGATTTTGATAATGCAAAGGGCCAAATCAAGCGGCTGGAAAGGCAGCCACTATTTTGCCAATTACTCTAGCCACCTGGCGAACAGATGGCTGTTTTGTAATGAGAAAGTTAATACAGGCTTCAATTAAATATAATTTATTTTTCTTGGATAGGGTCACACACACATCTCCAGTGAGTTAATAGTAAACCCTAAATAAGAAATAACCCTTGTTGGTATCAACCTGTATTTGACTGGATGGATGAGAAACTCCAATTTCTCAAATATAACCTTTGTGGCTTTGTTTAGCCAAATGTAGTGTTTTCCCCATTATCAGGATATCATCCAAATAGCCCATAACAATATGTTTTTTTAGCTCTAGCAGACCAAGCACTGGCTTCAACAGTATAGTAAATAACCGAGGAGCTGAGGTTAAACCATTAGGTAATGCTTTAAACTTAGAGTTTAGAAGGATAAGGGGGGATCTTATAGAAACATATAAAATTATCAAAGGACTGGACAAGCTAGATGCAGGAAAAATGTTCCCAATGTTGGGTGAGTCCAGAACCAGGGGCCACAGTCTTAGAATAAAGGGGAGGTCATTTAAGACTGAGGTGAGAAAACACTTTTTCACCCAGAGAGTTGTGAATTTATGGAATTCCCTGCCACAGAGGGCAGTGGAGGCCAAATCACTGGATGGATTTATGAGAGAGTTGGATAGAGCTCTAGGGGCTAGTGGAGTCAAGAGATATGGGGAGAAGGCAGGCACAGGTTATTGAAGCGGACGATCAGCCATGATCACAATGAATGGCGGTGCTGGCTCGAAGGGCCGAATGGCCTCATCCTGCACCTATTTTCTATGTTTCTTTGTTTCTATGTTAAATTGCCACAGCTGTCCCATCCAGCTAAATTTCAGATATCTCCGGTGATCCTTGTGAATTGGAATCGAATAATATGCATCCTTGAGATCGATGCATGCCATAAAGCAGCCCTCAGAAATTAGTTGTTTAACAGTAAAGAAATTATCTATCTTAAAATGTCTAATTAAAATGTCTGCACGTATGAGTTAAACTCTGCCAAATCAAGAATGATATGGCATCCACCATCTTTCTTCTCCCTGGAGAATATACTAGAGATGTATTGATGTTTTCCATACATTGATCTCTCAATTACACCTTTTGTTGTGTAATGCGTGCATTGCGGCTTGCATATCCAAAGCCTCTTGTTTGGAATAAATATACGACCGACTTGGCGTATTTCGTGTGGGTGCCAACGAGTTAGGTAAAAGCTCAATTTTGAAACCCTTCACACTGTGCAATATAAATGGATCTGAGATTATCTGCCGCCATTCATGCAAAAACAAACTTAATCTACCACCAATTTGTAATTGCTCCTCACACCATGTGTGACTGAAAGAACCAGACCCACCTACCTCAACGGCCACAGGTGGTTCAATAGCAGGCCCAGCGGACCCTAATTCTGGTTTTGTTTCCTTCCACTTCCTCTGAAGGGTTGAGCTGCTGGGGCAATGAGGATGCCACATCTTCCATGATGGGCGGGACGGGCCATAGCCTAAAAAAGACCTATGACTGGGTAGATCAAATCTGGAGCTGCCACTGGTTTCAGCAAACTGCTTCTTGCTAGTAGAGGCATAAGGGTGCTGATGCTGGAAGAGTGGAGACTTGCCCATAGGAAATGCCTTGATCAATCCTGCTGCTCTGGACTCATCATGCAGGTCTTTCACCTGTTTACTCAGGTCTTCTCTGAAGAGTAGATTGGGAGGCTAGACATTACTGACTCTACACAGATGCGCAAACTTTGGGTTCAGTGCTGGCTTGATGGCGTTCTTCCGGAAACAATTTATCTCGAAATGTGCGTTGCACATCAGCGCCATAGCATCTTGCTGAACATCTGATAATGGACCGCCATCTATTGATCTGGCAAAAGTCGTGATGCCTGCAGACAGCAACTTCAAGATGTGTTGGAGCTTCATCTCTTGGGTCTTGATGCTACCCCCAGTATAACCCCAAATAGTATTGTTGACCAAGGTCACATTCAGAGTTGGACAATTCTCTGGAGTGGGGTATTTTGCAACTGTTTCTACCATGGTCTCCTCTTTAAGTTGATGTGAAGTCAGGTAGCTGACGCTTGAAGCCAATTCTTCCAGAGTTGTTTCCCTGTCTATGAAGGCACAGCAAATCTGGAGGCAAGAGTTGGCAACTCTTGTGTATGCAACTCGCGCATATCATGCATTACAGCATGTTCCTCTGACACACATCTATAATCGGAGTCAGCCATATAATGACCTCCGAAACTCCCCCCATCTGAGCGGGAGGAACTAAGCAGCCCTGTCCCAGGCACTGCTGCAGGAGTTAGAGTAGACCTGCCTGTATATGCCTCCATACCATGGAGCATACTGTGTGTCAGCATCCTCTCCATGAGGTTCTCCATTTGAGATAAACGCCCTAAGACGTCAGTCAATGATGTAGGAGGGGAATCCTCCTGGCCTGAATCATCAGACAATACATGTCTGATAGACCTTTAATTGGCTTTACCCCCCTTCGGGGTTGCCAAGCTGCTCTTTGCAGGAACCAAATCTGAAGTAGCTGAGCAAACTGCCAGCGGCTCTGAAGATGAAACCGACGGCCGACGGCTTCCCGCACTCCCGTAGTTCTCTACAGCCGGTTTCTCCACGGTAGCAATGTTACAAAATTTTGAGATTTAAAAAATCAAGTCTGCAATTTATCCCATCAGATAAAGCATAAAAATAAGTTTAATTTGACACCTAATTCACTTTCATATCTTCAGTACTAAAAAGGTTAGGGCCATTTTCATACTCGGAAATTAGCAACTTGCATCCTATTGCTTTTCTATTGACTTGTCACAAAAGTTGTGATCGAGGACAGTCAAAAGCCCATAACTTCCTTAAAATTTAAGAGAACTGAAAGAAATTTTCAGTTATCCTAGATTGAAGTATTCTGAAGCAAATATGAAACAATCTTACTTGGATGACCTGAAATGAAAGCATATAATTAGTTAGTTACCCAATTGGAGCCAATTACAAAATTCAATTACTAGATCTAAACATTTATCAATTTCTTAAGAAAAAATTAAAAAAAAATTTAAAGCCTAAGTGTCCAATTAACAGTCACACAATAATTCACAATATAACATGATTTTTAAATCTAATTGTCATTAATTTATATGCCAAATTGAAGGAATTCAGTGTTTAATGCCTGTAAATTAATGGGCATTTTAAACAGCTTGCGAGTGGGATTTTATGGAACGCGCTGTATTGGAACGTTGCGGTTGTGGTGAATTTAAACCCCATATCAGCAGGAAAAATTCTGACAGTTCATATGGGGGCTAAATCACCGTTTCGCAACATGAAATATTGATTAAAGTCCCCTAAAAGAGCAAGTTTATATGTAAAAATAAACAGCTTTCACTTACCTGTCCCCTACGTAAAATCGGTCCCCGTTGTCAGCGTTCACGGCATTAGGAGCTAATTTTCATTTTACTGCAGCGATTAAATAGTCGGGCTATTTATTTAAAAAAACAGACTAACCGGCAGTCGGAACGCATCTCCAAAAATAGATCGCACTCCGAGAAAATAAAGCTCCGGATTACAAGGGGAAAACCGCATTTCAACCCCGCCCCCCCCCCCCTTAAAGGCGCCAATGTCGCGCACACGGCCAGCGGCAGAACTGCAGCACCGCTAAAGGTAAGTTTTGTAACATACCTATCCACGGCCCATCTAGGTTTGTTAGTCCTAGGTTTTTCCATCACTCTACCGACTATTGTTATTAGAAAAAAAACATATACGAAAATTCCTCAGTGTAAATTTCACACTTACCTGTGAGGTTTTTAAACTTACTGCTGGAGGAGCCGCCCTCCTCCCAGTCTGTCGTGCGCCATGCGTTAGACGTATTGACGCGTATGCGGGCTGGTGGGCTTCTTCACGTAGCCACTAACGTGACTTTGAAATAAAATAACTGATCTTGTCTGCAGTGGTGGGCCTCACTTTGTGCTGTGTGATGTTTGCTGCTGTTCCTCAAATAATTTTGTTCTGCCATGGCAAACTGTCCAGTATTGAGTTGTAGTAAGAGCAGAGATGGTCTCTCTGCTCTTTTCCACTCTTTCTCCAGGTTTTACCTGGCAATCACAGCAGTGAAACCAAAGGTGCATCGTGTACACCACTCCTCCACGCACCTGGTGTTATGTGCCCTGTACGATTGTCTACCAAGTCACCCTCCTCCATGGCTGTTGCTGATGCTGCTGCTGCACCTCTGATACGGATAAGGTTGTGGAGAACACATGCTGCATACACAATACTCTTCACATTCTTGGGCTCTTGCTACATAGCTGTGAGCAAGCATCGAAATCTGCTTGAGAGGATGCCGAATGTGTTTTCAACACCCCTCCTTGCGCTGGACAGCCTGTGATTAATTAAAGATCCTCTGGACTCTTGTCAAATGCATGTGAGGGTATGGCTTCATCATCCAGGGTCTGAGTGCAAAGGCATCATCACCAACCATTGTGTAAAATATGTCCGGGTTGTCTTCTCCTGGCAGAGGTTCGGGATCAGGCATGCCTGCTGTTCCATCTTCCAGTGCCTGCCCAAGGGAGGTCTCTCTCCAGATCCTGCAATCTGCAACACTTCCAGGTGTGCCCACATCTACATACAGGAAGTTGTAGTTTGAATCCACCACAGCTAACAGTGCAATGGAATGAAACTGCTTGTAATTTAAGTATTTTGACCCTCCCTTGGGTGGACACTGGATGGCCACATGCTTGCCATCTACTGCCCCACATGTGTGCTTAAAGTTCCATATTTTGTCAAAGCCCAGCGCCACTCTCTTCCAGTCATCTGGTGTACTGGGACAGTCCATCACATTATCTCCATATACCTTAATAATGGCCTAACAGGTCTCACAGGTCTCGGACTATCTTGCTGATTGTGTTGTGGGCAACCAGAAAGTTGTAGGAGAGGCTCTTGTACAAATCCCCTGATGCCAAGTAGCGGAGGGTGATGGCTAGGCGCAGGCCTGGTTCCAGTGCCTTTCTCAAATGCACGTCCTTTTTTTCAGCAGGGGGCCCATGTTTGTCTTCAGCTTATTAAACAGCTCAGGTGGTATTCTTACGAAGTTTCTAAAAACAGACAAATCCTCCTCATGCAGCACATTTATCAGGTACTGTGGACTTCTCTGCCTCAGAGGGCGGTGGAGGCCGGTTCTCTGGATACTTTCAAGAGAGAGCTAGATAACGCTCTTAAAGATAGCGGAGTCAGGGGATATGGGGAGAAGGCAGGAACGGGGTACTGATTGGGGATGATTAGCCATGATCACATTGAATGGTGGTGCTGGCTCGAAGGGTCGAATGGCCTACTCCTGCACCTATTGTCTATTGTCTATTGCCTATTGTCTATTGTCTATTGTTCTCATACCGTCCAAGCCTGAATCTTCTTTGAAAGAGGGACTTCACCCGCTGAAACCTCTTCTTGTGCTTCCTCTTCACCCTTGTTCTTTCCCTTCTGCCGTTATGCTGCCGAAGCAAAAGGGCTGCTGCGTACAGCACTAGTACTATTCTCACTGCCCTCCTCCTCACTAGTTCTTTCCTTGCACGCATGGTTCAGAACGATTTTAAAAAAACTGGGAGGCTTTTTATAGTAGAAAAAAAAAGCAAACATTACATCATTTTATCATGTGATCGTTCTCCACTCAAAGCTAGTCGTAGTTGGTCTTTGGTGTGTTCGACTGAGGTCGAGGGGAGTCGTCCTCACTCTCCACTATTTGTGGTCCAATTTGCCAGAGACCATCCTCGAGCAAAACATAGTCTTCAACATAGTCGAAGGTGGTCGAAGGAGGTCTTCTACATAGTCGAAGGTGGTCATAGACATAGTCGTAGGAGGTCGTAGACATAGTCGAGAAAGGTCGTAGGAGGTCTTCTACATCGGCGAGTCAACATGACCTTGACATTTTTTTCAACTCGCCTTATGGTCTTCTAAACAAGCGGATTAGGTCACCCAAGTGGGACAGGCCCTTAAGAAAGAGAAAGCAAATAGATTGCTTCCTACCTTAGGGGATAACTAGTGCAACATATCACTCATGATGGCCATTAAAACAGCCAATGTAGATATATCCAAGAATTCTGTCATGATTTTTGTCTCTGATGTAACTGCAGTGGCTGTGAGTTTGGAAACACAGCATAAAATGTAAAGGCATACAGTCAAATTCTGCAAATGTTTGGTGGCTCCAAAAAAGCAGAATCCATGCAAAATTAATGTACAAGTAGTTCAGGAGCAGAGAGAAAACGAGAGTTTCTACTTACATTGCACTTTTCATGACATCCTATAGCCAGTCATGAACATTTTAAGTGCGGTCATTCCAGCAATATTCAAAGTCACCAAGGAAATAGATGGAAAAGGTCTTTGAAAATGGATAGGCTTTTAAGAATTTAGTGGGCTAATGCATAAAATGTTCTTAAATTCCCAGTATGCTACAGTGCATTGTGCATTTATTTGTCTTGAAAAGCAGCATTGTAGTTTCAGGGTTATATACGTATGGAAAACAATATGTCTTGAACATGGGGACAAGTACTGCAGTTGTCAGTGTTTCCCATGTACACACACTAGCCAAAATGATTGAATTTACATTTTCAACAAATGGCCATGTTTCCAGGCTTGTATGCTTCATTAGATCATTGTTAAAATTCCACAATACACCAACATATTAATGAGTTAATTATAAAATAAATGTCTCACAAATTGTAAGATGACAATATACCCATTGACAAGTACATTGTCATCTTGTAGCTTACAGTTTGCAGTGTATTTATTTTATAATTAACATATTAATAATTTTTGCCCATACTTTAAATGAATCAATCCCTATTAACTATAGTGCTTTAAATATAATTCAAAATAAGTATAAAGATTATTAATTTGTAAATATTAATATTTTAAAATCCACAATAAAATTATATTTTGGGGGACTTCCGGTGGTGCTATGGAGTAGGTGGAACTCGCGCCAACCAGCTCCTTAAAAATTGTATGAAAAATGGGGTGACTTAAAGTCACTTACCAGAGGAGAACGTGTGAGAACGGCACCGGCAGCTTGATAAAGTTTTGTGACGTCATCAGGCGCGCGACTTTACCGACGGTATGTCGACTCAACGAACCCCCCCCCAAAGAGAGAAAAAGTGTACCGAAAAAAGAAGTAGGCCCGACTGGAGCCTCGGCCTCGAGTTTGACTGCCTCCCAGGAAGATATCTCAAGGAGGAAATCCGAGATGGAAGATCTTAAAACTACTATTATGGGTGAGCTGAGAAAAATGAAAAAGGAGTATAAAGAAGATTTAAAGCTACTTAGAGCAGATATTGAATTGTTTAAAGAACACATAAAAGATGAATTGAAAAAAGAAGTTATAATCACAGTAAGAACTATGATTGATGACTGGAAAATAAAGGCGGATGCTGCTCTGAAACAACAGAGGAATGAGGTCAATCTTAAAGTCAGTGGGATGCAATCGGCGGTTGATTTCAAGCTGGAACCTATTTTAAGATCACTTGGTCAACAATACAAGGCAATAAAGGAACTGACCAGTATTGCTGACTCAAGTGCTACGGCGAATGAGAAACTTCTCTCCGAGAACAAACATTTAACAGAATTATTGAATACAATAACTGAGAAATGTATTGACTTGGAGGGACGTCAAAGGTGCCAGAATTTGCGTATTGTTGGAGTGCATGAAGGCAAGGAGGGAGATCAAGATCCTCGAGAATTTGGTGCAAATCTTCTAAAAAATGTTTTGAATTTGGAGCAAGCACCCCTGCTTGGCCGAGCGCGCAGGGCTCTGAGACAACGCCCAAAGACGGGCTCACCCCCAAGACAACTGATTGTGAAGGTGGTTTATGATCATGTCTTGGAAGATATGATGAAGATAATAATTCATAAGAAGAATCTTTTTTATGACGGCGATAAGATCAGCATATTCAGAGATTACTCTGCGGAAGTGGCCAAGAGAAGAGCTTTATTTACTGAAACAAGAAACATCCTCAAGAATATAAAGGGTCTGAGATATGGCCTGATGTATCCTGCCACACTACGAGTAAGCTATGATAATAAAGAGCATCACTTCATCAAGCATATTGAAGCACTTGAGTTTGCTCGTAATATCGAGAAGAAGCTGGAAGAGGAAGAAATAGTGGAAGTACTGGAAGAAGAAGAAAATGAGGATGAAGAATAGTGAACTCGAATTATACTTAACACTTACCTGATAATACTGATTACCCAGAGAGAAGGAGGAAGAATCACGGACTTTCAAAATTACTGGACACAGAGAGTTTAATGATTATTAATAACAAACTAATATACAATAGAAATAGTTTAGTATTAATTATCACTTACAAATGCATGCCATTCCTCCTTAAATAGTTAAAATAGACAGTGGTAGTTAAAAATAATAAAACATTAATAAGCACTAAAATTTAACGCCCCACTCCTAAATATATTGCCCTTAAGGCATTTACGGAGCTGGAATTATAAACATCCTTTTTTTTTACTAACGGAAGTCTATAGATTAATAGCCACGCTAGTGTGGCTTACACTAACCGCACTCAATTTAGTTGTGGTCACCTTTTTTTTCTGCACCTCTCTATTAACATCACTAACATTTTTTATTTTTATTTTTATTTTGTTTTTTATATTTCATATACTGTACTATATTATTTTAGTTATGAATGGTATTATACAGTAGATTTGAAGAGATATGTATGTAAGAGAAAGTTATTAGTATTAATATTCGTCAGTCAGAAACAGGGTATGAAATTGGGATGAATATGCTGAGGCATCTACCTCATTATAATCCACCTTAATATTAGAATGCAAGACATTAATATGAAAAATGGGGGTGATGGAATCACCTTCTGTAGTTGGAATGTAAAGGGAATTAACGAACCAATTAAAAGAGGTAAGGTTTTGGCCCAGTTAAATAGAAGTAAATCAGATATAATTTATCTTCAAGAGACTCACCTTAAAAAGGATGCACAATATAGACTAACAGCAAAATGGATTTCTAGAGTGTATCACTCTTCATTTACACATAAGTCCAGAGGGGTTGCAATACTTATTCGTAAAGGTATTCCATTTATACATAGCTCAATAATAGAAGATCCTGAAGGTAAATACATAATAGTTACAGGTGAATTATACTCAAAGAAGGTCGTTCTTATGAATATATATGGACTCAATTTTGATAATCCATTGTTTTTTAAGAAAATATTTAACACTATTCCTATAGTCACACAACATAATTTAATAATCGGGGGTGATTTAAATTGTACTTTGGATAACTATTTAGATAGATCATCAACCAAAAGGAAGGCCTAAATCAAGCAAATTCCACAAATGTCAAGGATGTTTGGAGAAATGATGACCCTACAGGTCGGGAATACTCATTCTACTATCCGGTATTCGGAACCCATTCAAGGATAGATTCTTTTTTAATAGATTCAAAGCTAATCCCATTCACGTACGACTCAAAATATCATAATATTATTATTTCGGATCATGCCCCATTAACATTCAAGATTAATTTAAAGGGTATAACTAATAGATATTCTCAATGGAGACTTAACCCTCAAATATTAAATGATAAGGCTTGTTATGATTATCTGGTTAAACAGATTAAACTATTTTTTGAGACTAATGATAAACCTGGAATTTCCTCATCACTTCTATGGGACACATTTAAAGCCTTTATACGTGGTGCTATAATATCTGCGCAAGCACATCTTAATAAGGAAAACCGAAAGATTCAACAGAATTTGGAAAATGAAATAAAGCAATTAGACATTGAAAATGCTATATCACCATCTAGGGTGATATATAATAAAATTGCAACATTAAAATACAAGCTAAATGAGATACATTCAAATTACGTTATTAAACTTTTCCAACAGACTAAACAAGTACATTTTGAATTCGGGGATAAACCACATAAGCTTTTATCTTGCCAACTTAGAAAATCAGATGAAGAAAAAATGATATATAAAGTCAGATCTGAACAAGGAGAAATACTAACTTTACCAATAGATATTAATGATAGATTCCAGCATTACTATCAAAAACTTTATTCAACCAAACTGACGGGTCAATCTGATGGAATGGACACATTCCTGCATGAATGTCATATTAATGGATTTTGGATCAGGAAGGGAGAGACTTGCTAGATGCTGAAATATCAGGAAAAGATATTGAGGAATGAATCAGATCATTGAAAAATGGTAAAGCTGTGGGCCCCGACGGTTTACGTGTTGAATTTTATAAGAAGTTTCACGATTAGATTTCCCCACGTTTACAAACAATATATAAAGATGCCTATGAACAAGAACAGTTACCAGTTACCTTAAATGAGCCTACAAATACATTCATTCCTAAAGCAGATAAGGATCTGGAAGATCCAGGATCATATAGAGCAATTGCTCTTCTAAATACGGATCAAAAAATATTAACTAAAATTTTATCTCAAAGGTTAAGTTTAGTGATCAATAAATTAATACATCATGATCAAACAGGCTTTATCCTTAAACGCTACTCTACTTATAATTTGAGACGTCTATTCAATATCATATATTCAAAAAGAATTAATGATATTGAATTAGGTGTTATATCCCTGGACGCAGAAAAAGCATTTGACCAGGTTGAATGGCCTTATCTATTTAGGATAATGCAGAAATTTCAACTGGGGGAAGGATTTTGTAAGAATCTTAACAAATCAAATGTTATCAGCCAAATTTAATCTCTCTAGGGGTTGTAGACAAGGATGTCCGTTATCACCTTTATTATTCGCTCTTGCAATAGAATTGTTAGCCGAAAGGATTAGATCGGAACCAGAAATTTATGGATATAACACCAACACCACAATGAATAAAATATCTTTATACGCGGATGACGTCTTAATATATATTACGAAACCAGAGATTAGTATTCCTAAGTTACTTAATGTTATAACTGAATTTAGTATGTTCTCAGGATATAGAATTAATTGGAATAAAAGTGAAATTATGCCTATAACAGGAATAAAATTAAATAAATTACAAAAATTTCCATTCAAAATAGTTACGGACAAAATTAAATATCTAGGAGTTAATGTATCTAAATCTTATAATTCTCTATTTAAATCAAATTACCCCCAATTATTGAATAAACTAAAAAATAATATTCTATATTGGAAAACATTACCAATATCAATGATCGGCAGAATAAATGCCATTAAAATTATTTTTTTACCACAACTATTATATTTATTTCAAGCTATCCTGCTATATCTTCCTAAAACTTTTTTTTTTTTAATTGATTTTATTGTTAATAGCTTTATTTGGGATTATAAAAATCGCAGAATAAATAAAAAACATTTATGTAAATCTAAGATAAATGGTGGATTAGCACTACCTAATTTTTTATATTATTTCTGGGCGGTTCAGATTAAGAACATTAATTTTTGGTTGGTAAAAATGCATCAGGAACCAGCTTGGTTAAAAATGGAAAAGGAAGATTGTTTATCTTTCAATATGTACGATGCTCCTTGCTCCAAGGGTGGTACAAAAAAAAATTAATAGGGAAAATCCTATAATTTTTAGCAATAGACGTATTTGGAAACAAATAGTTAAGACTTTACATTTAGAAAATATGTCGCTTTGCTTACCAATTATGAATAACCCTTTGTTTAAGCCCTCTTTATTGGGTGGGGGGTTTGGACAATGGAAAAATTTAGGAATTATAAGGATAGAACATCTTTATAGGAAAGGGAAATTTCTCTCATTTCACGAGTTGAAAGATATTTACGGATTGCACCCAAATAACTTGTTTAGATATTTACAAATTAGAGATTATGTCAAATCAAATATGCAAGATTATAAAAATAGAGAACCAGGATTGTTGGATGATGTGCTCAACAAGCACCCAAATACAGAAAAATTAATAGCATACATATATAATATCCTTTTGGACAGGGAAATACCAACAACAGAAGGGGTTGGACAGGCTAGATGCAGGAAGATTGTTCCTGATGTTGGGGAGGTCCAGGACAAGGGGTCACAGCTTAAGGATAAGGGTGAAATCCTTTAAGACCGAGATGAGAAGGACTTTTTTCACACAGAGAGTGGTGGGTCTCTGGAACTCTCTGCCACAGAGGGTAGTTGAGGCCAGTTCATTGGCTATATTTAAGAGGGAGTTAGATGTGGCCCTTGTGGCTAAGGGGATCAGAGGGTATGGAGAGAAGGCAGGTACAGGATACTGAGTTGGATGATCAGCCATGATCATATTGAATGGCGGTGCAGGATCGAAGGGCCAAATGGCCTACTCCTGCACCTAATTTCTATGTTTCTATGTTTCTAGAATCACTTTGACAAATATGGGAAAATGAAACAGGTTTATCTATATTAAAAGACTCCTGGGAAGAAAGTCTACAACGTATACACCATTGTTCGTTAAATGCCAGACATACCTTGATACAATTCAAAGTATTACATAGATTACATTATTCAAAAATGAAATTAAATAGAATTTTTCCTAACATATCTCCTATGTGTGATAAATGTCAGTACATAGAAGCTAATTTAACGCATAGTTTTGTAACATGCGCAAAACTTAATAGTTATTGGACTGAAATTTTTAAAATCATCTCTATAGTTCTTAAGATTATATTGAATCCTGACCCAAAGTTAATAATATTTGGTGTTTTAGATTCAAATCAAACATTAACAGTAAATCAAAGAAATTTTCTTGATTACTGTTTAATAATTGGAAGGGACCATTATCCCCTACAATTAAAATGTGGACAGTGGAAATGTTGGAGACGTTGCAATTGGAAAGAATTAGGTTTATCCTAATGGACCAATATGAACTTTTTGAACAAATATGGTCTCCATTCACTGACTATATGAAGGGGTAGCTGGGCTCAGCATTGTAACTCAATAAGTACCCGGTGGTAGGATCAGATGAAAAGATCTAATCTGAGACTTGTATACTCGTCTCTATATATATTGTTATTTGAAATTGTTCCATTCATTGTTAAGATGTATACTTCAATTTTTCTTTTTTTTAGTATAATAATTGTTTGCTAGTATTATTTTTTATTTTTATTATTTTAATTTTTTTTAATTTATTTGTTTTTTCTCTCACATATAATCAAAATCATAATCAATATTATTTAATCACACTCTTTTGATTAAACATCTATTATTTATTTACTCTTTACTCTTTTCACTCTAAAAAAAAATAGAAGCTTATATATATTACTTTGTAATACTTGTATAACTTTGGAAACATGTAAAATGTATATTTGAAAAACTGTTATATTATTAGCAATATGTATGGCTTCTAATAAAAATATTATTAAAAAAATAAAATTATATTTTAAATAAATTATGTAAATACTACTCAACTGCAGTCTGTACAATTAATGTAATAAGCATACTTTGAATATTGAGATATGCAAAGACTGGAAAGATATGGAAAATGAACAGTGACATAAAAGTGATTTATATAAAATGCCACAAAGTGCTGCATTAAGTCAGCAGGTCAAGCACCATCTCTGGAGAACACAGACAGATGACATTTTGATTTGGGACCTTTCATAAAACTGATTGTGGTGAGGGTAGGGAGGAGGGTGGAATGGAGTGGCAGGACAAAGCCTAGCAAGTGATAGGTAGTTGCAGGTGAGGAGGGGGGGAATAGGCAATGGTTGGACAAAGGCCAGAGATGAACCGACAAAATGTGTAAGAAGGAACTGCAGATGCAAGTTTAAACTGAAGATAGACACAAAAAGCTGGATGGAGTAACCCAGCGGGACAGGCAGCATCTCTGGAGAGAAGGAATGGGTGACATTTCGGGCCGAGACCAATCTTCATACTCGTTAGGGATAAGGGAAACAAGAGGTATAGATGGTGATGTGGAGAGATAAAGAACAATGAATGAAAGATATGCAAAAAAGTAACTATGATAAAGGAAACAGGCCATTGTTAGCTGTTTGTTAGGTGAAAATGCGAAGCTAGTGTGACTTAGATGGGGGATGGATAGAGAAAGGGAATGCCAGGGCTACTTGAAGTGAAATAAATCAATATTCATACCACTGGGCTGTCAGCTGCCCAAGTGAAATGTGAGATGCTGTTCCATCAATTTGCATTTAGCCTCACTCTGACAATGGAGGAGACCGAGGACAGAAAGGTCTGTGTAAGAATGGGAAGGAGAATTAAAGTGTCCAGTAACCGAGAGATCAGGTTAGTTTAGGCGGGCTGAGTGAAGGTGTTCCGTGAAACGATCGCCCAGTCTGCGTTTGGTCTCGCTGATGTATAAGAGTCCACATCTTGAACAATGGATACAGTAGATGAGGTTGGAGGAGGTGCAAGTGAACATCTGCCTAACCTGAAAGGACTGTTGGGGTCCCTGGACAGAGTCGAGGGATAGCGGATAGCGGAGGGGGAATCTGCATTTGCTAGATGCAGGAAGATTGTTCCCGATGTTGGGGAGGTCCAGGACAAGGGGTCACAGCTTAAGGATAAGGGGGAAATCCTTTAGGACCGAGATGAGAAGGACTTTTTTCACACAGAGAGTGGTGGGTCTCTGGAACTCTCTGTCACAGAGGGTAGTTGAGGCCAGTTCATTGGCTATATTTAAGAGGGAGTTAGATGTGGCCCTTGTGGCTAAGGGGATCAGAGGGTATGGAGAGAAGTCAGGTACGGGATACTGAGTTGGATGATCAGCCATGATCATATTGAATGGCGGTGCAGTCTTGAAGGGCCGAATGTTTCTATGTTTCTATGACAAGTGTTGCATCCTATGGAGGGGGTGGTTTGGGTTAGAAGGGATGAGTTAACCAGGGAGTTGCAGAGGGAATGGCCTCTGCAGAAGGCAGAAAGGGGTGGAGATGGGAAAATGTGGAAAGTAGTGGGATCCCGATAGAGGTGGCAGAAATTTTGGAGGATTATGTGTTGTATACGACGGCTGATGAGATGGAAGGTAAGGACTAGGGGAACTCTGTCTCTGTTGCAAGTAGGGGGAGGGGGAGCAAGAGCGGAGCTGTGGAGTACTGAGAAGACATGTGAGAGTCTCATCTATGATGGGAGAGAGGAACCACCATTTCCTTAAGAATGAGGACATCTCCGATGATCTAGAATGAAAAACCTCATCCTGGGCATAGATGTGGCGTAGATGGAGGAATTGGAAATAGGGAATAGAGTCTTTACAGGATGCAGGGAAGGAAGAAGTGTAGTCAAGATGGTTGTGGGAATCAGTGAGTTTGTAATAGACGTCATTCAATTGTCTATATCCTGTGATGGATACTGTGAGATCAAGTGAGAACAGACAATGAGTGTAAATAAGGATAGAAGAGTGCGAATTGTGAAGCCAGAGGGAAGAATGCAGGCGGAAGAGGAGGGGGAGGAGAGAAATGGGTACAAGTCCATGTGCAGCACAGGGAAGAGGGGTGGGGGAGGGAGGTGTTTTATTAGTTAACTAGACTAAGTGCGACCCATTGGGTCCCTGTCACACAGGAGGCTTGGTCCCCCAACGTAATATTCCACCACTCACCCATAGCCCCCAATTGCACAGGCGCAGCTCATTTCCCCTCATCCCTAATACTCTCTCCACATACTTTTCACCCTCCCTCTTTTTTCCCCTCTCCTTCTCCCCTCACCAATCCCTCCCACACCTCTCTCTCCCTCTCCTTTCCCCTACCCTCAGACACTCCCTCCCACCCTCCATAACTCCTCGCCCCTCCCTACCCCCCTCCTATCCCTCTATCCCCCACCCCCCCACTACTCACCTCCTCAGTTTCCCTCTTCACCTCCCCCACTGCCCTCCTCTCCCTCTATTCCCCACTCCCTACCTATCCCACTCCCCCCACCTCTGTTTCCCCCTCTCCTCTCCCTCTATTCCCCCTCCTCCTCCACTCTCCCATTGCATCTCCTCCCTCTTCTTTTCCCTCTCCTCATACCCACCCCAAATCCCTCCCTCACCTCTCCTTTCCCCTACCCTCAGTCACTCCCACCCTCCCTCCATAAACTCTTCACCGCTCCCTACTCCCCTCTTCTCCCTCTCTCCCCTCTCCTCACCCACTCTCCCTCCCCAGGATCTCAAGGTTGCCACTACTCTCCCTTCTTGCATGCCCCAGAGGAGCATCTGCCATCTGGCGGATCCTCGGCTCGGCCCGGAAGCACCAGCAGCAACGGCCGTGCTGGCATGAGGGCGGGCGGGCGGGGGTGTGGCAGGGGAGGAAGAGCTTGGAGAAAAGACATGGGACGAGCCATGGGGGAGAGGGGGGTATCATGGGGGAGGGGGCATGAGCCAGTGAGGGGACAGAGGGGAAGGGGCTAGAGCTACAGGGCATTGCGATGGCGGTGCATTTGGGACTACAGCGGGCGCTGGATGCTCTCCTCCACCGGGATCAGATTCACTGCTTTCCATTCAGTGACTTCACCGCGCTGCTTCCAGTCCCTCCGAAAACTGTGTCCGGTTGGAGACCTCGGCCGGCCACCCACTGCGTCCCTCAGCTCCAATAATCAGAAATGCCCCCTCCATCAACTCTTTTAAGTCTAGACTTAAAACTTATTTCTACTCTCAAGCCTTTCTTGAGGTCCTCTGAGGGAGCACTGTATGTATGTATTTATGTATTTATTGTTGATCTATGTACCACTGTTTGTAGCACGTTAGTACCTGTACTAATGTAAAGCATTTTGGTCAATGAGAGTTGTTTTTAAATGTGCTACAGAAATAAAATGGACTTGACTTGACTTGAGTAAAGACACGATCGTGCAGGAAGGAACGGACCGTCCCGGGAGTGACAGGAGAAGAGACCAATCCGCGCGGCACTAACTGGCAGGAGAGGAGATCGATCTGCGCATGCGCGGTTTATAAGATTTTTTAACTTCGCTAACTTTTACAATATTCCACCGATCAGAACTAAACTTGTTGCACTCGCAGCACAGGAGAACTGTGAGTGAGCTGGCGAAAAATTGTAGCGCTACAACGTACCGCTCTTGCGCAAATAGACAACCCGCGCAAACCGGAAGAGCACAAGATCAGAGCTGTAGTCATGTATAGATAGATAGAAGACTAAATTTGTAGAATGCAATGTTTATATCATAGGTTTGTAAGCTACCAAGCAGAATATGGCATGCTATTCCTCTGGTTTGCATGTAGCAAAGGAGGAGGACCAGGACAGAAAGGTCAGTATGGGAATGGGAAGAGCAGTTAAAATTATTTGTCATACCTGCCTCGTTTAACTAGACAGGAAGATTGGCTAATTTCTCGCAAGGTATAGAAATGCCGACAATCACTTTAAAATGCTATTGAGAAATTAGGAATAGGGGCATGCCTAGACTTCTAAAAAAAGCATTTGCTAGTTGCACACTTATTGTTGGAGTGCTTCACAATGTTATCAATTTGGTGAGTGTGCTGAATGCACATACAGTGAACATTCCTCAGAGGACTGCAGAACAAGAAGATCATGGAATCAACCAGTGAATACTTTACTTCAGTGAATACTTTATCTTTTAGATCGCACTTGCCTCAGCTAAGGCCCTCCATTGACCTTGTACAGCTGAACATGCATTCAGCAGCATGAAGGGAATCCCAGCCAAAGGGATGATACACTACTCGCAGATTGGTTGGTGAGTGATTTCTTCCGACTGTTGCTACAGTTGTACACTTAGCTTTCTATGGTACGTTCAGGTGATGGAACTCTCCAGGGTGCGGAGAGGAAGATGCTGCATATTTTCCATTGACCAAGGCTTCTGCACAAACCAAATGATTAGATATGTGAATGGATTCAGAGACATTCAGATTGTAACACATCCTGAGTAGTGGGGATGCAGAGCTTGACAAGGAAGGCGTAGGAGGGGCCAGGATGGTGATCATTAAGAGGACATGTCTGCTCAGAGTGTTTGGTGAACAGTTCTACCAGCACCGCAGTGAAGAACAATCAACACAACAATTGAGTGTCAGGAAAAAAAGACTTCACTGAAGTTTTCTCCCTGCTACGGTTAACAGCTGGAATTTGTGAGCAACACAAGAATTGTTTTAACAGTGACCATGACAACAAAGACTCTGGCTATCTAGTTCAATACAGCACTGGAAGGTATTTGAAATACTGTGTCTCTCAATTTTCCAATCACTTTTGTTTACTGCAGCTCGAGTTTAAAAAGAAATGTAAAATGTTTTATTCTCCCTTATTGCAGAAGAACAAGCAACAAGACACATCGGTTTGATCCTGTACTAATCCTCCCAACACCAGTTCTCCAGTATATCACCCCCAAAATCTATTTTGTGGAGCCAATGGATGTGGGTGAGGATGCACACAAGAAGAAGGACGTGAAAGCTCTTGAGCCTGGCAGGGGTAGATTCGCAGTCCGGAGCACGTCAATATTAAGAAGGCTGTGGTGTTAGATGTCATAAAATACATACAGGGTTGGATGAGATATACCCTGGCATAGGACGCAATGAAGGAGTTGTCTGGCACCACTCCTCAATGTCCAGCTAGCCAGCATCTCATTGTCAACATAAGTACAAGCACACCCTGTTTATTAAACAACTTAATCCACTATTAGAGAACATTTTAAAACACACCACAAAGATCAGGTAGGCGATCAAGACTTTATTTTAAGAGTGTCAATTACAGTGATCACTGAGCGCAATCTGGTAGATTCCCCACCAAACAAAGATTAATCTGCTCTTAATATATAGAATTTCCCTTTGATGTGGTGTTTACTTTGCAGGCACAAGCATTTTTCCTTCATCAGAATAATATGATAATAATTATAAATCATGTACCTCCGAAAGGCACAGATCAACATACACAGCTCAATCCCACCCCATTGCAGATAATACAGAGGTCATGTTACTGTTTCAACCTCATTTTATTGTTTTACAATTTGTTTGTCGTCCACAACCGCCAAAGAAGAAGATCACGGTTGTCCTCAATCATAACTCATCTCTCCTGTCGACTCCCATAACCTTCGAGTTCAAGCACTATCAGAAAATTAAACTTGGTATGACTGATATCTGAAAATGTATCTACTAACTCTGACCACACACATGAAGCCTTTAAATCATTGTACCATTATATCCAGAAGTTTGGGTTTTGCCTTGTAGCATCAACTTCCACCGCTGTGTGGTCATGTTACCTTCTAACATACGGAGCATTTGACAGCGCTGGGGATATAATCCCTGGAGTTTAGAAGGATGGGAGGGTACCTCCGTGAAACTTACCGAATAGTGAAAGGCCAGGATGGAGTGGATGTGGAGAGGATGTTCCACTAGTGGGAGAGTCATGGACTAGAGGGCCCAGCCTCAGAATAAAAGGACATGCCATTAGAAAGGGGATGAGGAGGAATTTCTTTAGTCGGGGGGGGGGGGGGGATCTGTGGAAATCATTGCGGGAAACGATTGTGGAGACCGTCTTTGGGTATTTTTGAGGTGAAGATTAACAGATACTTGATAAGTAAGGGTTTCAAGGGTTTGGGCAGAAGGAAGGAGAATAGTTGAGGGAAAGATAGATCAGTCATGATTGAATGGTGGAGTAGACTTGATGGGCCGAATGGCCTATTTCTGCTCCAATGACTTGTGAACTTCTATCTTTGTTCAGAAGAGCACCTGGCCGTTTGTCCAAACAGGATTCCTATTTTTGCCTTTTCAAGCAAGACCTAAGGTGAAACATTTTAAAACAGAGCTTATTCTTCGCCATGTTGTGCCATTTTCAACGGTATCCTGACGAGTTTCACTTCCACTCCTCTGAAGGAGGCGCATGCAGAATCACTGCATCTCCCTTTATGAACGGGGAGCCTGTTGCCTGCATTACAATTAACAGGCTCGGATATGTATTGCAGTCCCGGTGTTCATTTATGGGGGCAATCTAAGTTCCCATCGCGTTTCTCGTCCCCTCACGTACAGTTTAAACCTCATTAAATGTTACTCCCTGCATTTAGTGTTTTCTCAGAGGATGGTTTCATATTACTTTAAAAAATAATGATTTTCTGATAATATTGATCATGAACAATCTTGGATATAGATATAGTAACATATTATGAATAATATATTACTCTTTCATCGGAGTTAATAACTCTGATCAACTCTGATATAGTAGATGCTCCCTTGTTATCAAAGGTTAAAGATCTTTGATTAATTTTTAAATTTGCATTAATGTTATTACAAGATGTTTAGTATAAATTTGAAAATAATAGCATTAGTTGATTGTTCATATCAATGACCAGTAACTAAATAGGGCAGGAGAATATAATTTGATTTATGAACCTCAAACACTAATTCAAATTCAAACACTAGATTTGGAAATATTTCATGAAAAGTGTAAAACAAATTTACATATTTTTGTTCTGATTATGAAAGCACCTGTTGCTTTTACTTAAACGGTACAATACTTAATTAATTGCTCATAAGTATTTATGATGGAATTGTTTGACCAATTTAGTTTAGTTTAGGGATACAGCGCAGAAACAGGCCATTCAGCCCACCATGTCCGCGCCGACCAGCGATCCACGTACACTCGAGCCTAGGAACAATTTACAATTTATTTTGTACCGAAGCCAATGAACCTACAAACCTGCATGTCTTTAGAGTGCCAGGAAACCAGAACACCTGGGGAAAAACCACGAGGTCAAAGGGAGAACATACAAACTCCATACATAGTCAGGATCGAACCCGGATCTCTGGCGCTGTAAGGCAGCAGCTCTACCACTGTGCCACTGTGCCTCCTTAGTTGCTGCCATCGTTCAGTTAAATAATAGATGAATAACTGTCATAACAAAATAACACAAGTCTCTGAAGTAATGGCCTAGCCTGCCTGATGTATCATGAGCTTTATGTTGAAATGCATAATGTAAAATCCTATCTTTGATAATTACCACAAATCCTCACTGAAGGGCCTTTTGAAAATACTGCATTTCAGTATTTATACTCAGACTGACATTGTTTTAACATTATGTTTTTGTACTGATTTATTCTTGTGTTAGAAAGATGGCCTCGGGTATTAAGTGATTTTAGTTATAGTAACATTGAATTCATAAAAGTTAAACTACAAGAATGGTGGAAATGTATTGTTTTTGAGGATAAAGCAATGTTGGGAACACAAAATGAAACTCCATCTTAGTGTCCTGGTTAGAGAATGAAAGAGTAATAGAGAGGAGTTGTGTTGGATAATATAATTAATTCACTGTATAATATTGGTGGAACTAAAGTTGGATAGCTAAAGCCATGGAAATGAAGGGATTGGCTGTAGTTATAATGGCAGTGACAGATAAACCAAGGCAATGATAGGTAAATTAAAAGAACAGTCAGTCTCATGGTGGTAAGTAAGGTTCAAATATAACTTGCGATTAAGTATTCCTTAATCAAAAAGCAAAGGCATTTATAAAACATTTTTGGGTGGTGGAGTTGGTTATTGTTAATAAATACAGGGAAATGGTCCCAGCCATTATCTACTGATTGTGCAGACGGTGTATTTAACATTGTAGAGGGTCTCTGATGCTTTACAGGATGAATAACATGTTCACATTCCCATTTCATGTTCACATTTCCATTAGTCAGAAGGTAAGATAGACACCAACTACAGGGAGATTAAAATCATGGAGGAACATAGAACTAGTGGGAAAACCTTGGACCAGAAGTCATAGCCTCAGAATTAAAGGACGTTCGTTTAGAATCATAGAATCATAGAATCATAGAAAATAGGTGCAGGAGTAGGCCATTCGGCCCTTCGAGCCTGCACCGCCATTCAATATGATCATGGCTGATCATCCAACTCAATATCCTGTACCTGCCTTCTCTCCATACCCCCTGATCCCTTTAGCCACAAGGGCCACATCTAGCTCCCTCTTAAATATAGCCAATGAACAGACTCACCACTCTCTGTGTGAGAAAAGATCTTCTCATCTCGGTCCTAAAAGACTTCCCCCTTATCCTTAAACTGTGACCCCTTGTTCTGGAGTTCCCCAACATCGGCAACAATCTTCCTGCATCTAGCCTGTCCAACCCCTTAAGAATTAAGGAAGGGGATGAGGAGGAATTCCATGAGTTTGAGGGTGGTGAATCTGTGAAGTTAATTGCCACAGAAGGCTGTGTAGGCCATCAATGGATATTTTTAAGGCAGAGATAGATAGATTCTTGATTAGTACGGGTTTCAGAGGTTATGGAGAGAAGGCAGGAGAATGGGGTTAAGAGGGAAAGATAGATCAGCCATGATTGAATGGGGGAGTAGTCTTGATGGGCTGAATAGCCTAATTCTGCTCCTACCACTTATGAACTATATCGCAGACATTTGTAAAGCTGGAGGTTACAAAATATTGAGATGGGTGAGAACAAAGAGTGATTTGAAACAAGAGTGCACATTGTAATAGGGGTAGAGACCTGGAGAAAGATGTCTCAGTTGAATCAGGGTCATCTGTGGTTTTCCTTTAGATTTAAAAGCTTGCAATTCTAGGTAGATTTAATGACTATTCAACCCATTCCTTATGAGAGACTTGCCCCGTGTATCAAAGGATTATTACAGGAGCAAATCAGCTCCCCTGATGTACTAGCTCCCAACTGTGCTTCTCTCAGATGATTTTAGCTTTATATCTAATGAGCCTGGCTATAGAAGTGTTGATTTTATGAGCATTGACTAAAGGCAAGGGTCTAGGAACATAGGATGGAGTTAAAGGCCTCACCCCTGACCAGTCCCACTTTTTCTTATTAGTAGTTAACGTCATGTAGAAGTTCAGTTCTTAACAGGGAGATAAATTGTACCAACAAACATGCTATCATGAATTTAGAATTCCTTAACAATATGATCACCAGGGTGGCATCCATCATAATGCTACACATTAGAATTGGGCTTCACCTTGAAGTTGATTCAACAATTGCATCCTGCTGCACCTTTGAAACAGAGAAACAAACCAAGGCACTTCACAGGAAACTGTCTAGTAATAATTGACCAAGCTGGTTCAGGCAAGATTGGGCCAGAATGTGCTAATGTTTGGACAGTGGGGCCACAGAGAACCACTGGTTTGCTGTGGGATGGAGTACAGAGTGTTTTGGACTATTCTGCAGGAACTCTGCAGCAGAGACATTAGGAATGCATGAGAGGGTAGATGAGTAAGCATCTGTCCTCTCATTCAGTCTCAGGCCTCACTGTGAGTCCAGCAGGTTCCAACAGGTTCCCCACCAAGTCACACACAATTCTATTTCACTCCCCCGTCATTGTTGATGGATCAAAATCTTTGAATTCCAACGTAACAGTATTGTGGAAAGATTGCTGGTGGTTTTCAAGGTATGTCAAGGAGGTCTAAGAGACATTTACACACACACATGAACAAGCAGAGAATGGAGGGATATGGATCATATGCGGCATTTGGTATAATTAAATAACATCATGGTCAGCACAGACATGGTGGGCTGAAGAGCCTGTTTGCTTCCCCTAATATTCTATGTAAAATTTGTAACGTTTGGATGCATTTTGTTCAATGGTGAAATACTTCAAAATCAATTTCACAAACTAATCAGTTGATTTGCAATCAATCTGCATTATCAAAGATCGTGTTAAAGTATGGGTCAGTGCAGGAAGTCCGGTAACAAGCACGCTTGTTTTTGGAAATTCTGTACAGTCTATGGCCACATCTCCAAGATTTGCTCCTAATGAGAATGACTAAAAGGTGTCTTTGAAAATCCATTTTATCAAAAAATCGCATGTAAAACAGACAGACTTATCTATAAAAGATAAATTGAAGATATCCATATTAGCAGTGAGAACATTTGGTTAATTATGTAAGAACCCACTTCAATTATTAAAAGCTTTCAATGAAACAATGTTTAATTATTCATTGATAGCCACGAGGCAGCTTATGCAAGCAAAATAAAAGTATTGTTGTCTATGATTATTGAGCAGCAAGAATGTTAGCAAGTTTTTCCCTTTATTTTGTATCTGAACTCAGCTACAGTATACCTCAGACTAATGAAATGAAAGATCTTTTTTGCTGCATGAAAGGAATTTGGCTCACCTCTGCTTCACATGAATGTGCTAAACACCAAGGGCTTCTCACTTAACCTGATGGACTGTATTGCATCCTCAGGCTAGGTCAGTAGCTTCCTAATTAATTCCTCGTGGTGCTCGGATGTGATAGTTCTGGCAAGCTCCCATTCCCTGGACATGCAACTTCTTATATTTAAGTGTTGTCCTTACTACATGCCAAGTTAATTTAATTTGGCTATCCTGTCAGCAGTCTACATCCCACCCCATTCTGATGAGGAGGTTGCACTTGAGGAACTACACACTGCTACCAATAGCTTTGGAACAAAATATCCTACGGTCTTGTTCATCATAGCTGGGGTCTTCAAGCTGGCCAATCTCATGTGTGCTACCAAAAATACTATGTCTCCTGTCCAACCAAAGACCCAAACATGCTTGACCATTGCTATACAAACATCAAAAGGCAGTGACCGCTCCACCCCCTGGCCACACATTGGAAATCTGGCGACTGTGCTTCTATTCTATTGCTCACAAAAAGAAACTGAAGCGGGATCATCCCTTATACAACATCATAGTGCTGGTCTCAGCAAACAAATGAGACTAGCCTTGAGTTGGTGGACTGGTCCATATTAAAGGATTCTGCAGCCAATCTAAGATAGGTGGAGGGGCAGGTAGTGTTGAAGAATCAGGGAAGCTGCAGAAGGACTTCAACAGATGGTGAGGGTGGGACATTTCCTCTTGTCTTTCATTTCATCAGTATCAGTGACCGGGATTTCAGCCACCATCTTTTCAGCATTTCACCTCCATTCATTCTTTGTGACCCTTCTCAAAATATTCTCTTTCACAATGGCATTAGCAAACTTGTTTTTCAGGTGTTACAAACTCAGTGTCAACAGCAGGTTATTGTTTCAATCGTGATTTTTTTTAATACTAATTTTCTTCTTTTTATTTTATTTTCTAAGTACAGTAGTGTGGTACTTAAGTACATAATACATACATAAACATTCCCATTCTTGTACAACTTCGTATTTTTAATTTAATAATAAAAGAACAGTGAAAGAAAAAAATAAATAGAGTGTCGAAATAGATAGACAAGCGAGTAGAAAGAGATAGCGAAAAAAATAAAGAGCAGAGATGAAAAGCTAAGACGATTGAGAGAAAAAGAGAAAGTAGAGAGAAGAGAAATTAGGAGAGATATACCTATTTCATATTTTTGCCCATCCATCACCCGGTTCTGAACCATTTAATTTCTAAGGTTGTGTTATGTTGCACCAAATGCTTGTAAAAAGTCGATAAAAGGAGACCAAGTCTTAAGAATTCGTCTACTTTGCCTAGTAGGAGGAATCTCATTTCTTCAAGATGTAGCGTTTCCGACATATTTGAAATCCACATTTTTAACGTTGGCATGGTTGCGTTTTTCCAGAATTTGCGTATAAGTTTTTTTGCTGTTATTAAACCGTAATTAAGAAGAACTTCTTGGAACGTAGTTAATTTACTTCCCTCTTCCATTGATCCTAAGATAATCAGTTCTGTATTGAGGTTCAATTTTGTGTTCAATAGTTTTGTAAAAGTTCCAAACATTTAGTTCCAAAATATATGCAGGTTTCAATCAAGATTCATGTTTTCTTTTTGGTGCTATTACTGTTTGATCAGTATGAAAAGATCTCATCATACTCATACTCATACTTACTTTATTAGCCAAGTATGTTTTGCAACATACAAGGAATTTGATATGCCACATAGGCATACTAATAAAAACAACAGAACACACAAAATTCATTTTTACCAATGACATCCACCACAGTGACTCCTCCACATTCCTTGCTGTGATGGAAGGTGAAGGAAAGTTCAATCTCTTCCCTTCTTTGTTCTCCTGCAGCTGGGGGCCTCGAGCCTTCCGTTAATGGGGTGATCAAGCTCCTGCATTGGGGGGATGTCATTTCCCCGCGCTGGCCGATCGGATCCCGGGTTGGGGCTTGTTGAACGTCGTAGGGTCCTGGAGCTCCCGACTTGGTCTCTCCTGAGGCTGCGAGCCCTTGATGTTAATGTCCGCAGGCCGCTGTTGGAGCATCGATCCGAGGCAAGGAATTGGCTCCGATGGTAAGTCCACACCCCACGGTGGGGCTCAAAGTCAGTTCCGAGCAAGGCCTCCAGCTCCACGATGTTAGGCTGCAGAGTGACCGGAGATACAAACAGGAAAACAATTGCACCTCCGGCAAGGCAAGAAATTGAAAAAAAGTTTCCCCTGACCCCCTCCTCCACTCCCCACGTAAAAAAAACAGAGAACATTAACACAAACTTTTAAAACACACTAAAAATAACCAAAAAAATGATGAAAGGTAGACAGACTGTTGGCGAGGCTGCCATCGCGGTGCCACCCGGTGGTTAATGCTTGGTGATTATTGTGGAATCTTGCTGATGAAAATGATGGAGTCATGAAGGTTTTGATCGCTGTCTGTACATGTTCTCAGTCCAGCTGCACAAGATGTTTAAAAATTATATTTCTTACTTTTATTAGCAATGTTACAAAATTTTGAGATTTAAAAAATCAAGTCTGCAATTTATCCCATCAGATAAAGCATAAAAAGAAGTTTAATTTGACACCTAATTTACTTTCATCTCTTCAGTATTAAGAAAGTTATGGCCATTTTCATACTCAGAAATTAGCTTCTTGTTCCCCATTGCATTTCAATTGACTTAACTCAAAAGCTGTGATCTGGAAAAGTTAAAAGCACATAGCTTTCTTAAAAATTAAGAGAACTCAATGAAATTTTCAGTTATTATAGATTGAAGCATTCTGAAACAAATATGAAACAATCTTACTTGGATGACCTGAAATTAAAGCATATAATTAGTTAGTTATCTAATTGTAGCTAATTACAAAATTCAATGAGTAGATCTAAACATCTATCCATTTCTTAAGAAAAGATAAACTTTTTTTAAATTGCCTAAGTGTCCAAATAACATTCACACAATAATCCACAATATAACATCATTTTAAAATCTCATTTTCATGAATTTATCGGCCAAATGGAAGGAATTTAGTGTTTGATTCCTGTAAATTAATGGCCATTTAAATCAACTAGCGAGTGGGATTTAGTGGAATGCGGTGGATTGGAATGTTGCGGTTAGCGGTGAAGTCGGGAGGAAAAATATTGTTTGTTCATACATTTTTTGGGACCCCATTTCGCAACATAAAAATATTATTAAAGCCTCCCGAAAAACCAACTTTTAATATAAAAATAAACTATTTACCTTTTCTTCTCCCCTACGCAAAATCCTTCCGGTTGTCGGTGCTCACGGCTTTTGAAGGTGATTTTTAAATTACTCTAGTTAATAAATAATTTAGAGTAATTCAAAAATACCTTCATTCATGATATGTCGGAGCGATTTTTCTTCCGCAAGTGGGAAGTGGAAAGAGAGTCAGATGTTACTCTATCTAAGTAACCGTGAAGATAGAACATAAAACATAGTCCAGCACAGCCGAGGAATAGGGGCTTTCGCCCACAATTCTGTACCAAACATGATGCCTAATTAAAATGATCTCATCCCCCTGTACATGATCCATATCCCTCTATTCCTTGTACTTCCACATACCTGTCTTAGATGCCACTGCCATATCTTAGACTGGCCTCTTAGATGCCACTGCCATATCTGCTTCCACCAGCAGCCCTAAACTGCCTTCTGGGCCCCCACCAATCTCTGTGTAAAAAACTTCCCCCCTCTCATGTCATAGCTATGCCCCCTAGGTTTGGACATTTCCACCCTGGAAAAAGAGTTCTGACTGTCTATCTCATCTATTCCTCTCATAATTACATATATTTCTATCAAGTCTCCCCTCAATCTCTAATGCTTCAGAGAAAACAATCAAGTCTTGACAACCTCTCCCTGGAACTGTATTCCAGGCAGCTTTCTGGTAAACCTCCTCCTCACTCTTTCCAAAGGCTCCACATCTTTCATGTAATGGGACCAGGATTGCACACGATACTCCAAATGCAGCCAAACCAAAGGCCTATAGAGCTGCATCATGACTTCCAAAATCTTATATTCAATGCTCCTAGTAATCAAGGTAAGCATACCATATGGCTTCTTTACCACTTTAGTGAGCTATGAACTTGGACTCCAAAATCGCTCTCCACATCCATGCTGTTACGGGTCCTGCCAGTAACTGTATACTCTCTCCTTACATTCAACCTCCCAAAATGCAACATCTCACACTTGCTCAGGTTAAACTCTATCTGCCATCACCCTGTCCATTTCTACAGCTGGTTTATATCCCGCTGTATTTTTTGATAGCATTCCTCACTGTCTGCAATTCCTCCAATTTGGTGTCATCAACAAACTTACTCACAAACAGTGCCGGCCTTAGGAGGTGCAGGGCCCAATTGGGAACAATTTTGGTGTTCTTTTCTCCCAACCACAGATGCACACCTGAAGTTTGTGTCCCGCAGCTGTTGTGGATGTCTCATGTGCCATGCTCTCCTTGTCCATGGTCTATTCTGTTCCTGGGTCTGTAACCGTGTTATCAGTTGGTGAGCCATCTTGCGACCCCGCTCTCGCAGGCTCCAGGGGTATTTCCTTTAATTTACTTTTTGTAGCATTTAGTGGGTGTCTCCAACTAGCTGAAATAGCATTGGGGACTGCTGTCATGGGTAGCTAGCCCATGACGGCCCTAGTGGGGTCTGTTCCCTCCTGTCATCTGTCTCTCCAAGCTGTCACATGGACGTTCCCATGTTGTCAGCTGTCCTTTCACAGCAGTCACTGGACGAGCCCAGATTATCAGAATCAAATAAACAGGACAAGATGTTAAGAAGTCCCTTGTGCCAGTAGGTGGGGAGCATTTCACGACATTCGTTGGTTGTTGTGAGTGGTAGACGCTCAACATCGGGGGGGGGGGGGGCGAGGGGGTGGGGGGGGGGGGGATACGTATAGGTATATCTTGGCCTGGGTAACCTTCAGGACAGTTGGGCACAGGACACATCATCAGTGCAGTAGAATGGAAAGTAATCAAAATGTGCCTGCGAATTAATGGACCAAACAGACCTAAACGACATTTTAATATAAAATTGCATACATGTAAGCCTCCAAGTAACAAACAAAATGTGTAGATCACCTCTGAAAGTACATAGTTACAATACCACTTGTTTTAGTGACTGTGAAATGAAAAAAAAGTAATTTAATTAATTAGATCCTGGCAAACCAATAACTATTGGTGAAAAAACAGTCTAGGCAAATTTTGGGGTTTAGCCCCACCCTACACTTTGGGCTTCTACCCCATCCTAACTTAATTGTGTTTGTGTGCGTGCGTGTGTTGTCTGTGCATGATGTGTGCGTGATGTGTGCATGTGTTAGCTTCTGTGCATTATGTGTGTGTGAGTGGGAGGGAAGGAGAAAAGGGAGGGAGGGAGAGAAGGGAGGGAGGGAGGGAGAGAAGGGAGGAAGGAGAGAAGGGAGGGAGGGAAGGAGAGAAAGAAGGCAGGGAGGGAGGGAAGGAAAGAAGGGAAAAGAGAGAGAGGAATGAGAGAAAGAAGGGAGGGAGGGAAGGAGAAAAGGGAAAAGAGATAGAGGAAGGACAAAGGGAAGGAGAGAAGGGAGGGAAGGAAGGAGAGAAGGGAGGGAGCAAAGATACTAGAGGAGTATCTTTGGGAAGAAGGGAAGGGAGGGAGGGAAGGGAAGAGGAGAAGGGAGGGAGAGGGCCAGCGGCAGGAGCGGGTGCCGGGGTCTGGGCGAACGGGTGTGAGCTGAGGCCGAGGTTTGTAACCATTGCTCAAACCCCCGGCCCGGCCCTCCCTGTACTGTTCACCACGTCTCCCCGGGGAGAGAGAGGGGTGGAGCCGGGGCTGTGTGCGTGAAGCATGGCGACTTGAGGAGCGTGAGCGCGGCCCTGGGACCGTGAGGGACCTCCCCCTCTCCCCGTCTCCCCCTTCTCCATTCCTCCTCACACCCCCCTTTCTGTCTAACCCTTTCTTCCCCCTCCACCCCTCTACTCTCTCTCCACCCCTCTCTCCTATGTCCACCCAGGGTAGATCTACCCGAGCCGAGAGTAGATTATTCCAAAGATCCTAGAGCGGAATTTTTGGATTACTCTAGAGCAGGGCCCCCCTAGGCACGGGGCCCAATTGGGAGCAATCTTCCAATCGGTCCAATCCAAGGCCGGCCTTGCTCACAAACACATCCTTATTTATGTCTAGGTCATTTATATATATCACAAGCAGCAGAGGTCCCTGTACTGAACCCTACAGAACTCCACTGGCCACAGACCTCCAGCCACAATATCTACGATCCACCACAGCCCTCTATTTTCTGTGAATAAGCAATAAAATCTTTAAACTGGTGACTCAAGAGTGTGCAGATTGTTGAGTAAAATACAAACTGATTGTGGAACTCCGTGGGTCAGGCAGCATCTGTGAAGGGAAATGGACAGTCGACATTGCGGGTCAAGCCCATTTTTCAGGCTTAAATTCCTCAAATTGGTTATCACGAGGGAAAAGTCATTCAAGAGTACTAGTTCTGACAGCTGCGTTATGGTTCCAGCTGGGAAATACGTGGGTGCAAGCTGGAATCAGCTTTGAGGACACCAGGTGTACATTTTAATGAACTCTTACATGAATAATCACAAATAAACCTACTTAGCCAAAGGCAGCTTTATTCAAAATCCTCAGTGGAGGGTACCAAAAAAGGAGAGGAAAAGCTTATGGAGCCCGGAAAATGAAATTTTGCTGTCTCCATTTATGCACAAGGCTGCCTGAGATATTGTTTATCCAGTTCACATTTGCTTTTGAGGAGGAAACTTGTAAATAGGATGCTTAAGGTTTGTCATATCCTCCCTTCTGATTGGGAAGTATTTGGCAGTCACTATTTCAACTTTAATTAAAACAGTTTCTGATTGCTTATCATCTTTCTTTGATTCATCTGTGTGGCTTTACGAACAGTGACTTGCAAATCCTTGATCCAGAAAAAGAACATTTGGTGAAATAAAAATAATTAGAATGAATTGTGCAGTGGTTGAATTCCATACACAGAATGCATGACTTACAGGATGAATGGCCTGAAACTTAGTAGTTTTATAAAATGAATGTAGTCATTACTCATTTGTATAAGCCACATTGCTCATCGTTAATCACTGACTACATTTTAAGAAATTATCCGGTGCAAATGCTGTAATTCAACATTTTTAATTGCTCCATATTTGTTTTTACTGTAATTACAAAAATGTGTTTTCCACCTTTTTCATTCTAATCCAGCATTCTTCGACAGAACAAAGAGATTGACATTTGTATCTCAGTTTTTATTTTAGGTTAACTGTATCTGCCTGGATGTTGATGGCACTCAGATGTAATAATGGCATTAAATATAAAAGGAAAGTGGTTATGCCCTCTCTAGTCAGGAGATATTTTCTACATACTATTCCAATGTGGAGTGCGGGCATCAAATCAACAATCCATGCTGAATTTGACCCCTGGGAGCATGTTATTTCCCATGCATGCTTATTAATATGTTGTCAAGTATGATTCATATATGGCTGTGTGTAGATGTCTTTCTGGATATCTAAGAGACAACAAAAATCCCAATTTGTCAGCCAGAAACTGGTTGAATGACTTTTCTCATCTGTGCTGTGATTTTATTTTCTTCAGGTTGCATTCCGAATGCCTGTGGTGATATGTTTTTGCTATCCGTCAGTAGTGAGTGGGAGAGAGGGGAGAAAGACTTGATCAAATTAAATGGTGTTGCAGGCATTCACTACTGCCTGGATTATAGCATGTTCATAATTAGGATCTGCAACATTTTTACCTTGACAGGATTCCATTTTTCCATTTTCACCCATATGCCATTAAGGTGACAGCAAGTGTTGGGGGATATAGTTCATGATAAGATCTTTCAGAGGTTGCTACATTATGGAATGCATCCCAATCTTGCACTAGTGCAGGTACTCACTTCGGTGGAGCAGTAATGCAGAGTTTGTGCTATCTCCTGCAAATTACAATTCAAACGATCAATACATTTTCTATTTGCAAAAAATCAAAGTGTTGGAGATACTGAGCAAGGCAGGTAGCACCTGTGGAGGGAAAAGCACAGACAGCATTTCAGGACAGGACACTTCTTCACACTGATAGAGTGGAGGAGAGAAAACTGGGAGTGAGAAACTATCCAGTGAGACTGAGAACTGGCAAGTAATGGGTGGATTCAAATGAGGAGGAATGATTGGCATGTGGTTAACTAAGGCTGGAGGTGAAGTGCAAAATAAACAGTGTGGATGTAAAATTTGAAAGAAGAATGATTGGGAGTAAAATGGAGAATACGAAAGGAAGGATAGTGGATGGAAGGGGAGTGGGGAGGGACATGCGTAATGGGAGTAGGGAGAGGTGGGAGATGAATTAATGGTGGAGGGGAAAGGATCTGAATGATTTATGCAACGGGTGTAAAAGAAAGATGTACGCATGGGGTGAGGGAAGGAACTGGGTAGGTGGGAAGTGGGGGGGGGGGGGGGGTTACCTGACAGAAGGAGATTATTGAATAGTGAAATGCCTGTGTAGAGTGAGTGTGGATAAGTTGTTTCCACCAGTGGGGGAGGCTAGGACCAAGGCCATAGCCTCAGAATAAATGGATGTACCTTTAGAAAGGAGATGAGGACAAACTAATTTTGTCAACGGGTGGTGAATCTCCGGAATTTATTGCCACAAAAGGCTGTGGAGGCCAAGTCAATGGATACTTTCAAGTTGGAGATTGACAGATTCTTGATTAGTAAAAGTGTCAGGGGTTATGGGAAAAAGGCAGGAGAATGGGGTTGAGGAGGCCAAGGACAGAAAGGCTTCTCTCTCCCTCGACTTCTCTCTATTCCATCAGTCTGCAAAACTGTTCCAACTCGAAACATTTCCCTCTACACATGTTGCCTGATCAGCTGAGTTCCACCAGCACTTTGTTTTTTACTCAAGATTCCAGCATCTTCAGTCTCTTGTGTCTCTTTACCTTTTTCCATGAGCAGGTAAGAAAGCAATTTTGTAAACAGATTGGTGACTGACACACTTCAATGAATTTGTTTCAGCCCTCTCAATTTGTTGACGAGTTTCCTGGGAAATTCCAGGACATAATGTTAAATTGAAAAGCTTGTGTTAACATTGCTTCAGCTGAGTGCTAAACACCTGTTAATTGGTAACTCACTTCTCCTGAGGCATCCACTCACCCACAGTTTAATGTGCTCCAGTGAAGTAGACCAGTCTGTGGGTTTGAGCTGCTTTCCAGATGCAGAGTCAATTTTCCACATTTTAATCCACAATGTACATACTCCAACATATTAAAATCAAATTTCATACTTTTTGGGGATTTGTAATTGTAGCAAAATAGATAGCCATGACTAATTAAAGGTTCATTATCTACATTTCCCACCACCAATTATTCTGCCTCATCTGAGTTTTTGCGGTATTTTATATTTGTATTTCAGCATCTGCAATATTTAACATTTGAATCATAATCATACTGCAGAATGGAGACATTTTGTAAATTAATTTGGAGCATAAATATGAATTAAGAATAGCTGGGTTGCAGAGACTAAGAAGATGTTTAAGATACTAAACCATCCATAATATGCTTCTGTGAAATTCGATTACAACATTTAAAAAGGATTTGGGTGGATACTTGGAAAGGAATGGTGTGGAGGATTACAGGACAGGAAAATGGGATTAGCGTGGATAGGCATCATGAACAAGGTGGACTGAAAGGTCCAATGTCTGTGCTGTAGGTTTCTATGATTCTGTGAATAAATTATTCCTATCTCATGTCCTTTCTGGTTTGCCCTCGTGATTCCTTTTGCCTGTTGAAAACAGTTTTATGACGCAGTAATTAATGATGATAATACAACATAAATCCCAACATAAAGAACTAAAGCTGCATCTATTTACAATTTGTATTTGCATACAGGGAGTCATTTCCTGAATGAGAAATTAAAATTTGTATTTTCAAGGCACATCAGCTAAATTCATCGTCATGCCAAAAATCATATTAAATGAATTCAGGAATAGATGCTAAAAAACTCATCCACCAAATTAAATCAATCAAACTTTATTCAGTGAAAACTGGACTTGCATTTCATTTACCAATGCTCGATTTATTAAATACTGTAACTCAGCAATAGGCACACACCAATGTTTGTGCTGACATGAACTTCGTGGGATTTCCTAGCTCCCTCTGTTACACTTTCATTTTTCTTCCTGCTGCACGTCTTTATCTTCTTTTTAGCCTTCTCCTTCATTTTATTTTGTTTTCTTTTATTAATAATCATACTTCTCTACTGCATTTCATTGCAGTTAATCTATGGGGCTTGTTGAGATTACCTGAACGTTCAGTCTCATATTGAACCCTCGGCAGTCCAGATATCGATTGACCACTGCTCAACAGTAATTACATAGAAATATAGAAACATAGAAATTAGGTGCAGGAGTAGGCCATTCGGCCCTTCGAGCCTGCAACGCCATTCAATATGATCATGGCTGATCATCCAACTCAGTATCCCGTACCTGCCTTCTCTCCATACCCTCTGATCCCCTTAGCCACAAGGGCCACATCTAACTCCCTCTTAAATATAGCCAATGAACTGGCCTCAACTACCCTCTGTGGCAGAGAGTTCCAGAGACCCACCACTCTCTGTGTGAAAAAAGTCCTTCTCATCTCGGTCCTAAAGGATTTCCCCCTTATCCTTAAGCTGTGACCCCTTGTCCTGGACCTCCCCAACATCGGGAACAATCTTCCTGCATCTAGCCTGTCCAACCCCTTAAGAATTTTTAAAGTATCTATAAGATCCCCTCTCAATCTCCTAAATTCTAGAGAGTATAAACCAAGTCTATCCAGTCTTTCTTCATAAGACAGTCCTGACATCCCAGGAATCAGTCTGGTGAACTTTCTCTGCACTCCCTCTATGGCAACAATGTCCTTCCTCAGATTTGGAGACCAGAACTGTACGCAATACTCCAGGTGTGGCCTCACCAAGACCCTATACAACTGAAGTAGAACCTCCCTGCTCCTATACTCAAATCCTTTTGCTATGAAAGCTAACATACCATTCGCTTTCTTCACTGCCTGCTGTACCTGCATGCCTACTTTCAATGACTGGTGTACCATGACACCCAGGTCGCGCTGCATCTCCCCTTTTCCTAATCGGCCTCCATTTAGATAATAGTCTGTTTTCCTATTTTTGTCATCAAAGTGGATAACCTCACATTTATCCACATTATACTGCATCTGCCAAACATTTGCCCACTCACCCAGCCTATCCAAGTCACCTTGCAGTCTCCTAGCATCCTCCTCACAGCTAACACTGCCCCCCAGCTTAGTGTCATCCGCAAACTTGGAGATATTGCCTTCAATTCCCTCATCCAGATCATTAATGTATATTGTAAATAGCTGGGGTCCCAGTACTGAGCCTTGCGGTACCCCACTAGTCACTGCCTGCCATTGTGAAAACGACCCGTTTACTCCTACTCTTTGCTTCCTGTTTGCCAGCCAGTTCTCTATCCACATCAATACTGAACCCCCAATGCCATATGGTTTAAGTTTATATACTAATCACTTATGTGGGACCTTGTCGAAAGCCTTCTGGAAGTCCAGATACACCACATCCACTGGTTCTCCCCTATCCACGCTACTAGTTACATCCTCGAAAAATTCCACAAGATTCGTCAGACATGATTTACGTTTCGTAAATCCATGCTGACTTTGTCCAATGATTTCACCACTTTCCAAATGTGCTGCTCTCCCATCTTTAATAACTGACTCTAGTAGTTTCCCCACTACCGATGTTAGACTAACTGGTCTGTAATTCCCTGTTTTCTCTCTCCCCCCCTTCTTAAAAAGAGGGGTTACGTTTGCTACCCGCCAATCCTCAGGAACTACTCCAGAATCTAAAGAGTTTTGAAAGATTATCACTAATGCATCCACTATTTCCGGAGCTACTTCCTTAAGTACTCTGGGATGCAGCCTATCTGGCCCTGGGGATTTATCGGCCTTTAATCCATTCAATTTACCCAACACCACTTCCCGACTAACCTGGATTTCACTCAAGTACTCCTTTGACCCGCGGTCCCCTGCTATTTCCGGCAGATTATTTATGTCTTCCTTGGTGAAGACGGAACCAAAGTAGTTTTTCAATTGGTCCGCCATATCCTTGTTCCCCATGATCAACTCACCTGTTTCTGACTGCAAGGGACCTACATTTGTTTTAACTAATATCTTTCTCTTCACATATCTATAAAAACTTTTGCAGTCAGTTTTTATGTTCCCTGCCAGTTTTCTTTCATAATCTATTTTTCCTTTCCTAATCAAGCCCTTTGTCCTTCTCTGCTGGTCTCAGAATTTCTCCCAGTCCTCTGGTATGCTGCTTTTCTGGCTTTTTCTGCTTTTTTTTGTACGCATCATCCTTTGCTTTGATACTATCCCTGATTTCCCTCGCTATCCACGGATGCACTACCTTTCCTGATCTATTCTTTTGCCAAACTGGGATGAACAATTTTTGTAGTTCATCCATGCTGTCTTTAAATGTCTTCCATTGCGTATCCACCGTCAACCCTTTTAGAATTGATTGCCAGTCAATCTTGGCCAATTCACGTCTCATACCCTCAAAGTTACCTTTCCTTAAGTTCAGAACCATTGTTTCTGAATTAACAATGTCACTCTCCATCCTAATGAAGAACTCGACCATATTATGGTCACTCTTGCCCAAGGGGGCACGCACAATAAGACTGCTAACTAACCCTTCCTCATTACTCAATACCCAGTCTAAAATAGCCTGCTCTCTCGTTGGTTCCTCTACATGTTGATTTAGATAACTATCCCTCATACTTTCCAAAAAATCCTCTTCCTCAGCGCCCCTGCCTGTTTGATTCACCCAATCTATATGTAGATTGAAGTTACCCATTATAACTGTTTTGCCTTTGTCGCACGCATTTCTAATTTCCTGTTTGATACCATCCCCAACTTCACTACTACTGTTAGGTGGCCTGTACACAACTCCCACTAGCGTTTTCTGCCCCTTAGTGTTTCGCAGCTCTACCCATACCGATTCCACATGCTCCAAGCTAATGTCCTTCCTTTCCATTGCGTTAATCCCCTCTCTAACCAGCAACGCTACCCCACCTCCTTTTCCTTTCTCTCTATCCCTCCTGAATATTGAATATCCCTGGATGTTCAGCTCCCAGCCTTGGTCACCCTGGAGCCATGTCTCCGTGATCCCAACTATATCATACTCATTAATAGCTATCAATTACTTGCCAGTCATTTTACTAAGAAATAAACGTAAGGATGAGGAAAATATATAACATTCATTTCAATTATTTTTTGAATACCCTTCGTGGTCTGTAATGCATGGTGAAGTACACATTCTGGCTGGTTTCACAACTTCCTTGAAGAAAAAAGAAGCCTGAAGCCTGGCCTGTGGCAGATGGGAGGCCACGTGTGGTGTACAAGTTGGGATCTTATCAATTTTAATGGATTTGAGTAAAAAACATGAGTCCAGTAGACAATTCAGTGCCTCGACATTGTGGGTATTATTGGAAATCTCAAACCAAATACTGCTTGTTAGAGATGCTCAAAAAGAGCCCATGATATTTTATATCTCCAAGCAGGAGGAGTTGTTATTCATCTTATGCCAACTGAAATAAACAAACCCACACCCAATGCATGTAACAATGTAAGGTCAACAATCAGGATCACATGTGTACGTTTTGTGTGTGTGTGTGTCTTGTGTGTAGCTGAGGCAAGCGACAGAGCTTCTAACATGCAAGATGATGGGTGTGCACCATGCTGGTCAACTCTGCATTGAACAACCTCTGAAGTGGCTCAGCTACCCGCTCTGCTACAGCAGTTTCTGCTGGGCTCATTTCAGATGAAGACTGTGGGCTGTAAGGGTAACCTGCGTTTTGGCCTTAGTTTTCTCTGGACCTATTCTTGGCTTATTCAGCTCTCAGCTCCGCCTTGATCTTCTGATGTCCTCCTGAATGGCCTGCCTCCAGAGAACTAATCATTGGCAATTATCTCCAGCTCTGTCCTTACAACAGGAACATGGAACTCCAGGAGGTTGTCATTTGATGCTGTAATCAATAGGGCCACTACAAACACTGCTACAGATAGGTCAACGTTGAGCGACAAATGGTGGTCCAACAGCAACTTGATGTAGAATACCTAATGTGATTCTATCAAATCTCAGTAACTCTATATTGCAAAGCCATAGGTTCTGCATAGGTTCTCCGTCTGGGGCGCCGTCCAGTTGGTATGGCTGCCCAGCCTGCAGCTGTCTGTTTTTTAACTTCTTTCTTTTATTTTTAGTGAGTTTAGTGTTTTGTTTTTTGGAGCCCTAGCCTTTTTTATGTGGGGGGGGAAGGGGGAAACTGCTTTCCGGGTCCCTACCTGGTCGGAGAGGCAGCTTTTCTCCTGGCTGCAACTTCGACCCGTCCTCGCGTCCTACCAGCGGGCCTGGAGCGGCGTTTCCTGAGGGGACCGCCCAGAACCCCGTCTTCGGAAGCGGCTCAGCGCTGGAGGACCATCGGGGAACGGAGCGGGCGATACCTTGCCTGTGTTGCCGCGCTGGAGCTCCGGAATGCTGAGACCGCAGGTGAACGTCGCGGAGCTGCGGGACTGTGGGGCGGCCTGCTGCGGGCATATAGCATCTGGCCACTTTTGATGTCAATTCTTCAATTACCCTTGTGAAGGTTGTTTTATTTCGAAGTCACGTGAGTGACTACGTGAAGAGCCCGCCAGCCCGCATGAGCGTCAATACGTCGACGCATGGCACAGGAATCGGAGCACTGCTCTGGCAGGTAAGCCAAATTTATTTTCAGGAACAGGCGGTCCCGGAGTAGCTGACAGGTGCAGCCTGTGCAGCTGCTGCCATTGGAGCTCCGAACGGGAGCAGGCGGTTGGATTTGGAGGCTGCCGTGGAGGCTCTGTAAGGAGCTGGCAGGGCGGCTGCCGGCGCAGCCAGGTCAGCGATCGCTGCAAAAGATTAGCAGCAGCTGGTGGTTTAAAAATAGCTGTGGCCAGGACAGCGACTGCCAGGTAAGCTCAGCTGCCGTAGCACCTAGCAATTTTAAACATAGATGCTGCCGGCTGAGGTCGGTTCAGCTTATGCTGTAGAGCAGCGTATAGTGTATGCTCTATTTATAGGGCAGCTATAATTAGAGTTGGCAGTTTTTTAACAGCAGTTGCCGCTCGGTCACGTTTGTGACATTTGTGACTATCGTAGCAGATAGGATACAAAGGATACAAAGGACATTTATTATCTCATACACCAAATGGTGTAGTGAAATTTGACTTGCCACTGGAGCACAGAATGGGGCTCCACTTGATCAGGCAGCTGTTCAGAGCATCTTATGGGCAATGCCTGTACAGATTGATGCTCTGAAAGGGAGTTAGCTAGAGGCCTGAGGAGCAACACCTGGTTCAGGGTTGCGTCATGATCATTTCCGCTCAGTAGAGGGGACCGTTGGAGATTCTTTCATAAGAGACTCCAACTATGTGGATATCGATAAAGCAGTTGAATCTCTGATCGAATGGGGATATGCTTCTTTTTAATCATGTGAACAAAGTATGCTCCGTATACCGGAGGCATTGACAGGCAACTCCTGCCATATGCCTGTGACAACACCTGGCAGGGTTGCAGTATTTCTCCCATTCTGTTGAGGGGAGTATCAGAAAGAGGTGACTCCAATTATGATGCCAGCTCGACTGGGTCATATGGGGGCCAGAGACCTCAGGAAGCAACACTTGGTTCAGGGTTGCGCTCTATTTCCTTCCCTGAAATACTCCGTTGAGGCTCCAGAAGGGAGCAAGGACTCGGAATCACTAGCAGGCACAACCTGTCTGGTAAGTACAATAAATAATGATGATTTATACCAGCAGCAGAGGACTGTGGCAGTGCGGAAAGCCTACGGCCATCCGCTTCCACTTCGGAGTCGCTGGCAGCGCCAGTCCGCACAACTAGTTCCGATTCAGCTCCTAGAGGGAGCAGCTTGGCAACCTCGAGTCGGGGCAAAGCCAAAGCCAAGTCTGTGAGACAAGTCCTGTTGGACGATTCGGGACAAGCGGAATCTGTCCCCACATCTATAGTAGATGTGATTGGCCGTTTGTCTCAATTGGAACATCTGATGGATCAGATGGTGGCATGTTCCATGTTCCAAACATGCTCCATGTTACGGAGGTATGCAAAGGCAGTTTGAGTCATATGCCTGTGGCAACACCTGGTTCAGGGTTGCAATATTCCTCCCTCTCGGATGAAGGGAGTGTCGGAGATGGTGGCACAAAATATGCTCCGTGTTATGGAGGCATGCACAGGCAGTTCGAGTTTATGCCTGTGGCAACACCTGGTTCAGGGTTGCAATATTCGTCCCACTGGGATGAGGGGAGTGTCGGAGATCTGTTGACTCCGAACATGAGTATGGGCCTGAATCCCATGTTTTAATGCATGATTTATGAGAGTCGCATAAGGAAGAGCTGCCTGCTCTTGCCTCTAAATTTACTGTTCCCTCGGGGACGGGCAAGCCACTACAAGAGGAGTTGGCCAGCAGCATCAGATACCTAACATCACACCAGCTGAAGGAATGGCAAGCATGGGGCTGAAGATGTGGTTAGACAAGGTCTGCAAATGGAACTTCGCTGAAGCTCCAACAAGCAGGTCGACCCGGGTTCAGAGACGCTGGCAGGTAAGGTCTCTTTATTAACATCCGTAAAACTCTGAAATGGAGCAGTCTGTCGGCCTAGGTTTGGATTTACTGGTAGAATGGGCTTCAAGTATCTTTTCACTGTCTTTGTAGTAGACAGATTGATGCAGAGACATTGGCAGGGTGCCTTGCATACTAACCTATGTAATTTCCAAATAGGAACAGCTTGGTTACCCTGGTTCAGGGTAGACCATCCTGGAACTGGCCTGCCATATGGGTCATATTGAGATTATCAGGCTGCTCAGTAGAGGGAAGTAGTTGTAGTCACCCTTAACACATGGTTAAAATTCTGCTCAGTTAGTGCAGTTGCCAGTTCATTGAAAACATAATTGCCATCATCTCTGAGATAGGTAGCTACTAGCAGGAAGCCAGTCTGGCATATAGTATTTTATCTGACCTGCAGGTTCATGTTGTGAATCAAAGGGTATATATAATAATCTGTATGCTCTCAATACCAGTATTCCTGATTGAGTGGCAGGTTGCAGAGATTGTGTTGCGCACTCTGGCGACTCAGACAGGTGGTTTCGGGTCAGGGGACTGCAAAGCAATTCCTGGTTCAGGCTTGCATTAGGTTAATTTCCACTCTGAGGAAGAACACTGAGGATTCATGGTGACTCTAATAGTCGCGAGTTGACAGGGCACTCGTATTCCCACACCAAGTGGATACGGTGTTTCAGCTCTAACCATAAGATTCTGGTTATATGTTATCAGTGAATTAAATGAATAACTAGATATTGCATCCTCCATGGCAAGAGAAGCCAAGAAACTTCTGTCCGTATAGTCAATAGAGGAACGGTGGTTCCAAGTGGAATCAGTGACATCTCACAGGGGGTGAGTAGTCTGCTTAAGAACAAAAAGGGGTATATTTCTGATATTTCTCAAGATTGTAGGAGCATGCCAAATCAGGTTAGGATTTGGCTAATCTGATCATATGTTTGGTTACCAAGTTTGAGATGGATGATTGGCTTTCAGCAATTTAGCTGATTCAGAGAATCGATCTTGAAGATGCCTACTTTGCCATATCTATACACAAGAGGCACAGATATATTTGGTGTTTGATAACATAGCCAGTGGTGGAAGCTATGCTGCCCTACTCAGATCAATGGGCATTGTGTCATCAAGGTTTAGATGCCATGAAAAATTTGCAGCTGATAAGACTCTTACGATATTAAGGATGAGGCAACATAAAATTTAATTGTGCCAAGAAGCTCCTATTTGCTCGAAGTCACGAGTGATGGCTGGTGCAGCCTTTTTGTATTCAATTTATTGCCATTATCACATGAGAAACAATGAAATGGATTTTCCTTACAGTCATGGAACATAAAAATAAATAATAAATAAATAAATAAATAAAATAAAAAGAACAAACACAGAAGTCAACGACACATTACAACTCCGCAGCGACACAAGAGTTATGGAAGGTACCATAGTGGAGCCAGCCTCCCGGCCGATCTTCCCAGCTGTTCACCCATGGTCGGGGCCTCCCGAGCACCCGCAGTCGCCGCCACGGGCGGCCCGATGCTCAGGCCCGCTCGCCGGGAACGATGGACCCAGACGCCGAACCCCGACGGAGAACATCCTCAGCGGCCCGGACCTCCAAGTCAGCCACCTTCCACCGGAGTCTGCGGCACCCAAAGTCCACAGGCCGAGCCGGGCGGAGTCGCAGAACTCCGCAATGTTGATCAGCGCCGCCCGCGTTGGGAGCTCCGCGAGCCACAGCTTCGCGATGTCGGTGCAGCAGGCCCAGCACTCCGGAGGTCCAAACGGTGTCGCCCGCCCCGCCCCGCCCCGTAAGGCATCGTCCGCCCCGCGATGTCCCCAACGCTGTGCCGCTGCTGCTGGAGCTCTGGTCGGTCCCAGCAGGAAAGGCCGTGCCAATCCAGTAGCTAGGCCGCGGGGGGGAGGGGGGCGAGGATGCGACTCGAATAATAGTCGCATCCTCTCCAGGAAGCGACTGAAGGACGGTATCCCCCTTACCGTACCCTCTTCCCCTCACATAAAGACAAAAAAAAACACACGAAAAACGTTCTTCAAACATAACAAAAAAACAAAAAGATATCGGACAGAAGGCGGAGGCAGCTAGCAACAGCGCCACCGGATGTCCGGACGTCTCGGGCAGCCTTCTGTCTCAGGCAGTTAGCTCTCCACAATGGTATAGGAAGTTTGTGAACAAAATATGTTAGTTAATTTTAAACGGAAGTAACAAAGGTTTGTGTTGCTTTCAGTTTGGGCTTAGAGAAGTGATTATATGATTGTACAATTGACATTGCCTGTGCTGTTTTGTCATTCTTTATCATTCCATAAGTGGGACAATAAATGATTGGCTATTCACCCGCTGTTTTCTAACATTATGCAAGGTGCTCTAAAAGCCTACAGTCATCGTAGTGTGCAATGTATATCAGTAAATTATTATGCAGATATTCATCTACTGTTTCCTAATGGGAGCAGTACCTTTAAGTTGATTATGCTTTTAGCAACTGATTTCAGCACAAAGAACACAGTCTTTACTCAATCTCTGGCTCGGTGTCTGGGTCATAACTAACATTAGGGTAGCTGGTTATGGGAATGACCTCATGTGCAAAATAGGCATGATTTCATACATTTGGAGTTGCCAGCATACCCACCAGAGCGGAGATTGGGGGTGTTATTATGTATACAAGTACACTGTGCTTGATAGTACCTATGAGATGAAAGATAGTTTCTTCATTATTATTTAATAGTCTCTCAAGAGATTGCTGATGGCTCATTAGCAGCCAATAGAATGGATATTTCCCTTTCATCATACAGCAAGAGGCTTACATGGTGCGTGTTTAGAAGTTATAAAATTTGGTTGAATATGTCTGGATATTTACAGATAGAATTCTGAACAGTGTTGCGTAAGTCATTGTCTAACTCAAAGTCAATTGGGACTATGGTCTGGTTAAGAGCAATGGCCATGTATGCAAGTTAGCATCATGGTATTAATAACCCATGTTTTCTACCATTAATCGGTTATCTGTTTATGGGTCTTGGTGAGACCACACCTGGAGTATTGCAAATAGTTCTGGTCTCCAAATCTGAGGAAGGACATTATTGCCATAGAGGGAGTGCAGAGAAGGTTCACCAGACTGATTCCTGGGATGTCAGGACTGTCTTATGAAGAAAGACTGGATAGACTCGGTTTATACTCTCTAGAATTTAGGAGATTGAGAGGGATTCTTATAGAAACTTACAAAATTCTTAAGGGGTTGGACAGGCTAGATGCAGGAAGATTGTTCCCGATGTTGGGGAGGTCCAGGACAAGTGGTCACAGCTTAAGGATAAGGGGGAAATACTTTAGGACCGAGATGAGAAGGACTTTTTTCACACAGAGAGTGGTGGGTCTCTGGAACTCTCTGCCACAGAGGGTAGTTGAGGCCAGTTCATTGGCTATATTTAAGAGGGAGTTAGATGTGGCCCTTGTGGTTAAGGGGATCAGAGGGTATGGAGAGAAGGCAGGTACGGGATACTGAGTTGGATGATCAGCCATGATCATATTGAATGGCGGTGCAGGCTCGAAGGGCCGAACGGCCTACTCCTGCACCTAATTTCTATGTTTCTATGTTTCTATGAAACCACAGAGCTTTGAAGTCTTCATATAGTCACTCACGTGACTTCGAAATAAAATAGAAAGATTAAACGAGAACATACCGTTTGAAGTTTGATCTTTATTTTATGAGATGTTGGAATGAGAGACTACATGCCCTCCACTCCCAACCCTGATTCTCATAAAAGATCATCCGGTAACTCTAGTCTTGTTAATCTTTCTATAGTTTACAGTCTGCAGCTGGTCTGTGGTTTCATATAGTTGCTCTGAAGATTGACATGCATGCGGGGTGGCGGGCTCTTCATGTATTCCCTCACTTTAACTTCTCATAAAATAAAGATCAAACTTCAAAGGTTCAAAGGTTATTTATTGGTCACGTACACCAATTGGTGTAGTGAAATGTTTCTTGCTAATGCAGCACAAAAAAAAGAATACAGACATAACAATAATAAAGAGATTTTAAACATAAAAACATCCCCCCACTATGGTTCCCATTATGAGGGAAGGCACAATGTCCAGTCCCCATCCCATGTCCACCCATAGTCAGGCCGTTCTCGCCGGGTGATGGTGCTCCGGCGTCAGGAGAATCCTCTCAGCGGCTTGGGTCACCTGGAACAGCCGTTTCCTTACCGGAGTCCGCGGCTTCCGACGCCAACAATGCCGCGCTGAATGGAGCTCCCTCACTGGCTCCCGATGTTGAAGTCAGCGCCGTCGCCCACAGCTGGCCACTCCACAGACCCGCAGCTCCGCGATGTTTTCCTCGGTGGTCTCAGCTCACTGGAGTTCCAGCGCGGCGACCCAGGCAAGGCATCGCCCGCTGCACTCAGCGATAGCGCTCCAGTACTGCGCTGCTGCCGAAGCTGAGGTTCTGGGCGGTCTCCTCAGGAAATGCCGCTCCAGGCCACTGGTAGGCCGCGAGGACGGGTTGAAAGTGCAGCCCGCAGAAAAGCTGCGTCTCCGACCAGGTAGGGACCCTGAAAAGTAGTTTCCCTCTTCCCCCTCCCCCCACCCCCCACCCCCCACATAAAAAAGGAATAGAACTCCAAAAACAAAACACTTTAACTCACTAAAAATAAAGAAAAGAGTGAAAAACAAACAGCTGCAGGCTGGGCAGCCATACCATACAGGACGGCGCCCCCCTATCTATGAATAATGAATCAAACGGTAAGTTCTCGTTAAAATCTTTCTATTATGAGTTACTGCAGACCATACGGTGAAGGTATTCTCTGGAAAGGGTTGGGGTAAGTTTCCAAGATATCGAACAAGCCATTCTGTTGTAATAGTGATATATATATATATATATATATTCAGTTCAGGATGATGTGAAATCTGGCATTCTTTACTTTAGGTTGCCAGTATCTGCAGTTTATTAATATTTTAATTCAGTTGGATATACTGTCTGCTTACTATGGAGTACTTTATAGCTCCTGCTCTAATATTTTAAAGAGTTTAAGTTGGTCCAAACTTTAGTGCACCATGCAGATTAGTAATGCTGATGGTGCCAGCACATTGGTTTTAAAGAAAGACACAAATAATAGCATAAGCTACCACTGAGGGAAATGAATGATCGAATCTCACTGATAAAAGGTTTTGTTTTCACTATGATATTTTTTCATGTGACCACTCTTTAGGTGTAATGAAGATTATAATAAGGACCTGGTCCCCCGAAATTCCATTCAAGGCAGACATAAATGGGGAAGATAATTGAACAAGTCATGATAGTCTCAATAAACCTTGGCATCAAACTTAACTGGCTTACTAAAGCTCATTGACTATTCAATCATGTTTCAATTTTCACAACCATTTACCATTTACCACAAAAAAAAACAAATTATCCAAAGTTAATATTAAGATTAAGATTAAACAAGTTTATTGGCCAAGTATTCACATACAAGGAATTTGCCTTGGTGCATAGTTATAATTCTGAATTACTGATTATAATTACTGAAAATGTGTATAGAATTATAAGAATAGGTTGAATTTGGGATCATCATGAGAGATCGTTTGGTAGGTGATCCCCTTGGGTTCTTTCTCTGCCATCTCTAACACTGTATTCTTTATGCACTTTCCATTTGTTAGCTGTACATGAATTATTATACAAACAGAAAGGTAGGTCTAGAATGCACCATCTCTTGCACTGCCATGGACTTGTTTTCTAAATGTGCCTTGTTTTTGCATGATCTTTTCCTTTTTATTGTCTTGTAGAATTAATGTGTAACTATGTGATTTATGTTTTTGCATGTGTTTGAATCTATGTGTCTGTATTGCTGCTGTAAGCAAGAATTTTAATATACCTCAACCTCACCGTACTTGTGCATACACCAATAAACTCAATTTGACATTAAACTCAAGAGAAATGGACTTTCAATGAGAACTAAAACAAGAATCGCTCTGAAGATTGTGCCTGAAGATTATGAAAATGCCTGAAAATTATGAAAACATACTCATTGAATTTCATAGCTACGTAATTAATGCAAGAAAAGAGACTGACTATGAACTGGGACAAATTGGAAACATAGATGAGGTGTTGTTAACATCTGATGTGGTATTAAATGGGACAGTGGATATCAAAGGTTCTATATCCATAACTATAAAGACATCTGGACACGAGAAAACCCACTACATTGCAGTGCTTTCATGTTGTGATGGGACTAAATTACCACCAATATTTAGTTTTAAGTGGAAAACCATACCAAAAGACAAAATTCCACCTGGGTTTGTTATCCAAAACGATGGATGGATGGGGATGGAATGAAGCTATGGTTGGAAAAGGTCTGGTCATGGTGTCCCCCGGTGGCCTTAAAAAAACACCCCTACTTGTGTGGGACCAGTTTCACGCTCACCTAACTACGGCTACTAAAGAAAGGGTAAAGAGAGTGAAGTTGAACATTGCAGTATCCCCGGTGGATTAATTTGCCAACTTCAGCCTTTGGACGTATCCATCAACTAGCCCTTTAAATTGTTTATGAAAAAGGAATGGAATCAGTGGATGAAGAGCACAGACACTAACAGGTCTTTTGAAAAGACCAACCATGTGTGCGAGTGGGTTTTAAAATCGTGGAACCGTGTTAAGACTGAAATTGTCGTCAAGGTTTTTAAAAAATGTGGCATCAGTAACGCATTCTATTTGATGATAGTGATATTTCGAACAGCATGACCCTGATGAATTATTATGTTTTAAAGTTTCGGATGATAGTAGTGAATTTTTCGGATTTGAAGAATAGAATGATTTTCGTTTTTGTAATCTTTGTTTCGTACTCATTAAAAATGTTATTTTATTTTGAACGCTGTACTTTTTTTTATTACAGGTATATACATTATCTTTGTTTTATATGCAAACAATATGCAATGCAAAAAAATACGCAATGCAAATGGCTGCCACCACAGCGAATGTTTTTTTTTCCCAGAATTTAGCAACTCAAAATGGGGGAGCATCGTGGACGTAGGTGTGTCTTCGTTGCCGGGAAATACGGTAACTGCTACATGGAAATTAGCATTAGAATGAACGTGTTGGGTAACTGGAAAAGCAGCTGGATGACCTCAGAGCCATCAGAGCCAGTTTCCTGGACAAGGTCGTCACGTGAAGGATACAGGAAGAGTGACGGTGGGTGACTGTGAGAAAGGGGAGTAACCGTAGACTGCAGGAGACCCAGATGGCTGTGCCAAATGAAAACATGTACACCCTCTTGGGAGCTGTCGGGGCAGACGACACTTCCAGTCCAAGCGGCGGACAGGTTAGTGGCTCCAATCCTAGAGATGAGATTCAACTGTCAAGACCGATGCTGGTCAGAGCCATACTGGTGGGTGACTCCATTGTTCCAGGAGCGGACAGGAGATTCTGTGGTGGCAGGCGAGACTCGAGGATGGTCTGTTGCCTCCCATGTGCTAGGGTCCAAGATGTCACGAACCAACTTCAGAACATCCTCGAGAGAGAGAGAGAAGGTGAACAGGTGGCAGTAGTTGGGCTTGTGGGCACAAACGATGTCAGGAAGAAGAGGAAGGAGGCTCTGCAACGTGAGTTTAGAGAGTTAGGAAGAAGACTGAAAAGCTGGACTACTCGGGTGGGTATATCCGGATTGCTCACTATGCCTATTGCTGGTGAGGGCAGGAACAGGGAGGTAGGGGATCTGAATGTGTGGCTGGGGGGCTGATGCAAGGAGCAGGGATATAGAATTATAGACCACTGGGATCTTTTCTGGGGTAGGGGTGACCTGTACAAAAGGGTTGGTTACACCTTAACTGGAAGGGGGTCGACGCTCTGACAGGCAGGTTTGCCAGCGCTGCCTGCACACAAACTGCCTCCGAGAGGGAGCAGTTTGGCAACCCTGAGTTCGGGCAAGGCCAAGGCAAAAGCCGCGAGAAATGTCCAAATGGACGACTCTGGGCAGGAAGACGCTGTCCCAACATCCATGGAGGATGTTATTTGCTGGCTCTCTAAATTAGAGGAGATAATAGAGTAAATGATGGAAGGAAATGTGCTCCGTACCCAGAAAACACTTACAGGCTGCTCCAGTCAGATGCCTGTAGCAACACCTGGCTCAGGGTTGCATTATACTGCCCACTCAGATGAGGGGAGTGTCGGAGAGTATTACATGGGTGACTCCGACTATTGGGATATCAATAAGGAATTTGAATCCCCTGAACTACAGTCATAGAATAAAGGGGAGGCCATTTAAGTCTGAGGTGCGAAAAAACCTTTGCCCCCAGTGAGTTGTGAATTTGTGGAATTCCCTGCCACAGAGGGCAGTGGAGGCCAAATCATTGGATGGATTTGACAGAGAGTTGGATAGAGCTCTAGGGGTTAGTGGAATCAAGGGATATGGGGAGAAGGCAGGCACGGGTTATTGATTGGGGACGATCAGCCATGATCACAAAGAATGACGGTGCTGGCTCAAAGGGCCGAATAGCCTCCTCCTGCACCTATTTTCTATGTTTCTATGTTTCTATGGAACTAACGGATGATATGCAGCAGTTGCATCATAAGAAGGAGCTACCTGCTCTTGTCACAAAATTTGCCATCCCCTCGGGGAAAGGAGATCCACTGGAGGAAGGACTGGCTAGGAGCATCAGCTATTTAACTTCTCATCAGCTAAAGGAGAAAAATATGCTGGATGCGGCTGGGAAATATACCAGTCCAGAAAACTGCCAGACTTTGAATGTTCCAAAAGTCAATCTCACCATTTGGGATAATCTCAGGGGTAAAACGAAGACTTAAAATTACAGTGAGTCCTAAGACTGTTCACTAGAGGCATTACGGCCTTTGCATGGTCAGTAGATGGGTCTCAGCTCTCGGAAGTGCAGCAAGGTGCATTAGCACTTCTATGTAGTACCCATTTTGAGCTAAATTACTTTCGCAAAAATGCTATAAGACCTGAAATAAATCTTAAATTTGCTCATTTATGCAAGGCCAATAACGTGCAGCCTGCAAAGTCTCTCTTCAGAGAAGACTTAATTAAGCAAGTTAAAGACTTGCAGGACGAAGTTAAGGCGGCTGCGGGTGTGGTAAAAACATCCTATGTGGGTAAGGCTCCAGTATTCCGGCGGGCATATCTCCCCGATATGGCAAGCGGCAGGAATCGCTACTCTGAGGCTGGTTGGAGCACCAGGCTTACTCAATTCAGACCTAGCCAGAGGCCTTTTTTAGGCCCAGGCCCATCACGCCCACCATGTGCACTCTGTATGTTCAGTCTCAATTCCCAGCAGGTCACGATCCCGGAGCGAGAGGGAGGAGACAGAATAAAACAAAGGCTATTTTTAAACGTGTTAACAAATAACCTCGGATCCGCTTATTCTACAAAGCATAAATGGTTACAAAATTGAGTTTTTGGCTGACAAGTTTCCTCCTCGACAAGACAAACCGAGATCCCCATATATACGATCCAAAGAGGAAACTTTGGCTATTAAACTAGAGATGAGGTATTACATAAAAAAGGGGTGATTGAACAATCTGTCCATGAAAAAGGGGAATATATTTCCAACATTTTCAAGGGAAAAGAAAAGTGGAGGATGCCATATCATTCTGGATTTGGCCAGTTTGAACACTTATTTGGAGTATAACCACTTTAAGATGGAAGGTTTTCATACAGCAAAACAGCTGATTACCGAGCATTGTTTTATGGCATCCATAGATCTCAAAGATGCATACTACTCAGTTCCTACATGAGAATCATAGGAAATACCTGAAGTTTATCTGACAAGGCCAGTTATGGCAATTTAAGGCTTTACCTAATGGGCTGAGCTCAGCCCCTAGGCTATTTACTAAGATTCTTAAACCAGTGTTTGCCCTACTCAGATCTGATGGGCATATTGTCATGGGGTTTATAGATCACATGCTCATAGTCAGGAAGATGTTAGGTCTCACAGAGCTTGCAGTTTCATCTACCAAGGTACTCCTTGAAAAATTGCGATTTGTTATTCATCCAGAAAAATCCAGGTTGGAACCGACAAAATCTATTACTTATCTAGGGTTTGTCATCAATTTGGCAGAGATGTCTGTGACCCTGCCCAGTGAGAAAAAACAGAATATTGTAGACGCATGCACAACTCTACTCAATAATGAGAAGCCTACTATACACCAGGTTGCAAGGGTGATAAGCAAGATGGTAGCTGCCTTCCCAGCCTCATGATATGGCCCCTGCATTATAGAAATCTGGAGTGTGGTAAGGCTCGGGCGTTAAGATTGCATAAAGGTCATTTTGATAGATCTATGAAGCTGATGACAGTCAAAATCTGAATTACAATGGTGGATTGAAAACATACATGGGTGTTCAGGCGGCATCCTATTGAGTAAACCTACAACTACATTAAAAAGTGATGCTAGTGGACTAGGTTGGGGAGCAACTAACACCAACTCTAGTTGTGATGGTAGATGGAATGAGGAAGAGTTACGACTTGGCCAGAAGTTTGGTATAAACCATTTGGAAATGTTAGCAGCATTCCATGCCTTGAAAACATATTGTGGGAATGAACATGATGTACATGTCAGGCTACAATTAGATAATACTACAGCAGTATCGTATATAAATCAAATGGGTGGTTGTAGGTCTCTATCATGTGATACACTGGCAAAGGCCATTTGGTCATGGTGTTTAGATAGAAGAATATGGGTGGCAGCTGTTCATCTGCCAGGTAGGTACAATGTTGTAGCAGACACTAGGTCTCGGAAATGCAATGATCGAACAGAATGGATGTTAAATCAGGCAGTATTCAAGAAGAAAATATCTTGATATGGAACACGTGAGATTGATCTGTTTGCTTCAAGACTTAACAATAAACTACCAAGATATGTAGTCTGGCAACCAGATCCAGGAACAGAAGCAGTAGATGCGTTTTCTATAGATTGGGGGGGAATATCATTTTATGCTTTTCCTCCATTCTGCCTTATTGGGAGATAATTCGGGACAGGGCTTCGGGCATTTCAGTAGTACCAAATTGGCCTACTCAACCATGGTTTCCAATATTGAAAGGATTACTTAAGGAAGCTCCCATGGTTGTTCACAGACATAAACAATTGTTAATTCAGCCTGTCACTCAGGCACCTCATCCATTGCATGATCACATTGATTTATTAATTTGCGGGATTTAAGGAGACCTTTCTAGCAAATAGGACTAACCAACAGGACAGTTGACGTGATCACTGCAGCTTGGCGAGATGGCACAAGAAGGCAGTACTGCTCATACATAAAACAATGGAAAATGTTTTCTGAGGAAGAACATCTAAATTACCTTAAGGCGGAAATAGCCGATGTTTTGGAGTTCCTTTTAGTTTTATATTTTGAGAACCGATTAAGTTATAGTGCTATTAACACTGCTCGCAGTGCCTTATCATCAAATCTAGTGCCTGGGTTCAAACATCAAACTATTGGCACTCATCCATTGGTGTCTAAGTTCATGAAAGGTTCAAGTTCAAGTTCAAGTGAGTTTATTGTCACGTGTCCCTGATAGGACAACAAAATTATTGCTTTGCTTCAGCACACAGAACATAGTAGGCATTGACTACAAAACAGATCAGTGTGTCCATATATCATTATATAAATACATATACACATGAATAAATAAACTGATAAAGTGCAAATAACAGATAACAGATAATGGGTTATTAATGATCATAGTTTTGTCCGAGCCAGTTTAATAGCCTGATGGCTGTGGGGAAGTAGCTATTCTTGAACCTGGTTGTTGCAGTCTTCAGGCTCCTGTAACTTCTACCTGAAGGTAGCAGAGAGATGAGTGTGTGGCCTGGATGGTGTGGGTCCTTGATGATGCTGCCAGCCTCTTTGAGGCAGCGACTGCGATAAATCCCCTCGATGGAAGGGAGGTCAGAGCTGATGATGGACTGGGCAGTGTTTACTACATTTTGAAGTCTTTTCCTCTCCAGGGCATCAAGATGCCGAACCAAGCCATGATGCAACCAGTCAGCAAGCTCTCTACTGTGCACCTGTAGAAGTTACAGAGAGTCCCCCTTGACAAACCAACTCTCCGTAATCTTCCCAGGAAGTAGAGGCGCTGATGTGCTTTCTTGATAATTGTATTAGTGTTCTCGGACCAGGAAAAATCTTCAGAGATGTGCACACCCAGGAATTTGAAGCTCTTGACCCTTTCAACCATCGGCCCATTGATATAAACGGAACTGTGGGTCCCCATTCTACTCCTTCCAAAGTCCACAATCACTTCCTTGGGTTTGCTGGTGTTGAGGGCCCGGTTATAGTGCTGGCACCATATGGACAGTTGCTCGATCTTTCTTCTATACTCTGACTCATCCCCATCAGTGATACGTCCCACAACAGTGGTGTCATCAGCGAACTTGATGATGGAGTTCGCACTGTGACCGGCTACGCAGTCATGAGTATAGAGTGAGTACAACAGGGGGCTGAGCACGCAGCCTTGAGGTGCTCCCGTGCTGATTGTTATCGAGGCTGACACGTTTCCACCAATACGAACGCTGTGGTCTGTGAATGAGGAAGTCGAGGATCCAATTGCAGAGGGATGCGCAGAGACCCAGTTCTGAGAGTTTGGTAACCAGCTTGGAGGGGATGATTGTGTTAAATGCCGAGCTGTAATCGATAAATAACAGCCTGACATATGAGTTTTTGTTGTCCAAGTGGTCCAGAGCGGAGTGGAGGGCCAGCGAGATTGCATCCACCATTGATCTGTTGTGACGGTAAGCGAACTGCAGTGGGTCCAGGTTTTTGTCGAGGTGATTTGCTCCATGATCAACCTCTCAAAGCACTTCATCACCACAGGCGTTAGTGCCACTGATTGATAGTCATTGAGGCACGTCACCTTACTCTTCTTGGGCACTGGCATAATTGATGCCCTCTTAAAGCAGGTGGGGACCGCAGACCTCAGAAGTGAGAGGTTGAAAATGTCCATAAAACTCCAGCCAGTTGGTCCGCACAGGTTTTTAGAACACGACCGGGAATTCCATCAGGTCCAGGCGCTTTTCGAGGGTTCACCCCTCTGAAGGATTTCCTGACGTCGGCCTCTGTGACTGAGACTGAAATACCATCACAGCGAATGGGGGCTCGGGAAGGCACATCGGTGTTCAAAACGTGCATAAAACGCATTGAGCTCATCAGGGAGTGATGTTTCGCCGACATTCGAGCTGCTTCCTGGTTTTGCCTTGTAGAAGGTGATTGCATTCAGGCCCCACCACAGCTGCTGAACATCTGTCTCATCCTCCATTTTGGAGCAGAAGTCCCTTAAAGGTGTCTTTAACATGAACCCTCCAAGGCCTAGATATAATAATGTATGGAATGTGAAGGTTGTTTTAAGGCTACTTCGCAATCTGGCACCAGCTACATCTCTGTCATTGGTTCAGCTCACTCACAGATTAGTGATGCTTATGGCACTTATCTCAACGCAAAGAGCTCAGTCTTTGCATAAACTTTGCCTGGATAACTGTTGCATTGGACAAAAAAGTGGTATTTTATGTGAATTAATTGATTAAGCAGAGCAGTCCAGGTGTGTTGGGGTACAAATTAGAGCTGGTGGCATATCCACTGGATCGGAGATTGTGTGTGGCTACTTATGTGAAGAAATACATTGAGGTTACGAAAAATGTTTGAGGTGACGAACAAGCTTTCTTTATAAGTTATAAAAAGCCACACAAGAGGGTGATGGTGCCAACCATTTCTAGGTGGATAAAATGTACGCTATTGGATGCGGGAGTGGATACTGATATTTTCAAGTCTCACTATACCAGGGCTGCAGCTACATCGGCAGCAAATGAAATGGAGGTTCCGCTTGATCACATTCTTGCAACAGCAGGATGGGCAGATGAACGCACTTTTCAGAAGTTTTATAATGCCGATTAACAGGCCTGGTCAATTTGCAGATATAATTCTGAGTGTGTTAATTAAGACAATTGTATATCCCTGAGGTAAGGGGATTGCTTCTATTAAAGAGTATGTACATGTATGTAATTTAACATCATGTTTGAATGAACTATGTTTTTCTTTCAGAGATTTATGGTTTATCTGTGTAGTGTGTTCACATACAGATTGGTTTACTGCATGAAACCACAGAGCTTTGAAGGCTTCACATACTCATCACGAGACTTTGATATACAATAGAAAGATTAAACGAGAACTTACTGTTTGAAGTTTGATCTTCATTTTATGAGAAGTAGGAGTGAGAGACTACATGCCCTCCACGCCCAACCCTGAATCTCATAAATATCATTCGGTAAGTCAAGTGTTATTAATCTTTCTATAGTTTAAGTTTATGCAAGTGGTCTGTGGTTTCATACAGTTGCTTTGAAGATTGACGTGCATGCGGGCTGGCGGGTTCATTCACTCCAACTTCTCATAAAATAAAGATCAAACTTCAAATGGTAGTTTAAAATTTAATCTTTCTATTGCAACATGCAGGTAGAATGGGAAAATCAGGTTGGTACTGGAAAGGGAGTTTGCGGAGTGCCTCCGAGATGGATTCTTCGAGCAGTTTATACTGGAGCCTACCAGGGGGAAGGCAATTTTGGATTTTTTGTTGTGCAATGAACCAGATTTGATAAGGGGACTCAATGTAAAGGAGCCATTTGGAGATAATGACGATATTATGATGTTTTAATCTACAATTTGAGGGCCAGGGCAAAATCGGAAGTGTCAGTATGACAGTTGAACAAAGGGGACTATGGAGGCATGAGGGAGGAGCTGGCCAAAATTGACTAGAAGGAGACCCTAGCAGGAAAAACAGTGGAACAACAATGGCAGGTATTTCTGGGAACAATACAGAAGGTGCAGGATCAGTTAATTCCAAAGAGGAATAAAGATTCTAAGGGGAGTAAGAGGTGACAGTGGCTGACAAGGGAAGTCAAGGACAGTATAAAAATAAAAGAGAAGAAGTATAACATAGCAAAGATGTGTGGGAAGCCAGAGGATAGGGAAACTTTTAAAGAGCAACAGAAGATAACAAAAAAGGCAATGCGGGGAGAAAAGATGAGGTACGAAGGAAACCGAGCCAAGAATATCAAGGAGGATAGTAAAAGCTAATTTCGGTATGTGAAGAGGAAAAACTTATTTAAGACAAATGTGGGTCCCTTGAAGACAGGAACAGGTGAATTTATTGTGGGGAACAAGCAAATGGCAGACGAGTTGAACAAGTACTTTGGATCTGTCTTCACTAAGGAGGACACAAACAATATCCCTGATGTACCAGTGGCCAGAGGACCTCGGGTGTCGGAGGAACAGGGGGAAAATCACATTAGGCAGGTAATGGTGTTGGGTAGACTGATGGGACTGAACGCTGATAAATCCCCAGGGCCTGATGGTCTGCATCCCAGGGTAATTAAGGAAGTGGCTCTAGAAATCATGGACGCATTGGTGATAATTTTTCAATGTTCTATAGATTCAGGATCATTTCCTGTGGATTGCTAATGTTGTCCCACTTTTTACGAAATTATAGACCAGTTAGCCTAACATCGGTGGTGGGGAAGATGCTGGAGTCAATTATAAAATATGGAATAGCGCCTCATTTGAATGGCAGTAACAGGATCGGAGCAAGTCAGCATGGGTTTACAAAGAGGAAATCATGCTTGACTAATCTTCTGGAATTTTTTGAGGATGTAACTAGGAAAATAGACAAGGGAGAGGAACAGTGGATGTAGTATACCTGGACTTACAGAACGCATTTGATAAGGTCACACATAGGAGATTAATGGGCAAAATTAGAGCACATGGTATTTGGGGTAGGGTACTGACATGTATAGAAAATTGGTTGGCAGACAGGAAACAAAGAGTAGGGATTAACGGGTCCCATTCAGAATGGCAGGCAGTAACTAGTGGGGTTCCGCAGGTCTCTGAGCAGGGACCACAGTTATTTACAATATACATTAATGATTTAGATGAAGGGATTCAAAGTAACATTAGCAAATTTGACACAAAGTTGGGTGGCAGTGTGAACTGTGAGGAGGATGCTATGAGGATGCAGGGTAACTTGGACAGGTTGGGTGAGTGAGCAGATGCATGGCAGATGCAGTTTAATGTGGATAAATGTGAGATTATCCACTTTGGTGGCAAAAACTGGAAGGCAGATTATTATCTGAATGGTGTCAAATTAGGAAAAGGAGAAGTACAATGAGATCTTTTTTTTTTGTTTAATTTCTTTTATTAGAAGTAATCAATTTACAATAGTGTAAACATTATACAAACATCAACTTAATTCCATATTTTTTTAAATAACCCGTTGAAAGTTATTATCTTCTATTTTTTTAGGAAATAAAGATAAGGATAGAGTAGTTTTAAATCAATAAGAGGGTGATTAAATAATAATTTGATTATATAAAAGAGAAAAAGAAAATAGAGAAAGGAAAAAAGGTTAACAAAAAGTGAAAAGATATTATATATATATATATATATATAAATGAAAATCAACAAAATATATTGTATCTAAAACTATTACAAATAATAATATCAATGAAGATATGCCTATTAATCCTAGTATAAGAATATGTTATTCTCATCAAGTCCCGCAGGGTACCCGTCAAGCTGTGATGTCAAGAACAGCTACTTCTCTAGATACTGTATATATGGAGACCATATTTGTTCGAAGGTATTATATTTGTCCAATAGGACAAATCTGATTCTTTCTAATTGTAACGTCTCCAACATTTCTGCTGCCCACATTTTAATTGTGGGTGTTAATGTTCCCTTCCAAAATTTCAATATGATTTTTTTCCCTATTATCAAATAGTAATCAAATAAATTTCTTTGATTTACTGTAAGTACCGAATTTGAATCCAAAATTCCAAGTATTAATAACTTTGGGTCTGGATCCAATCTAATTTTAAGAACCTCAGAAATAACCTTAAAAATTTCTGTCCAGTAGTGATTCAATTTGGGACATGTAGCAAAACTATGTGTTAAATTTGCTTCTAAATTCTTACATTTATCACAAATTGAAGAGAGATTGGGAAAGATACAATTTAATTTAGTTTTTGAATAATGTAATCTATATAATACTTTGAATTGTATCAATGTATGTCTGGCATTTAACGAACACCGATGTATTTGCTGTAAACTTTCTTCCCAATTTTCTTTTGTTATGGATAAACCAATTTCATTCTCCCATGCTTGACGATATGTTTCAGTTGTTGGATTCTCCTTATCCAAAATTATGTTATATATATAGGCTATTAATTTTTCTGTATTTGGGTGCAAATTAAACAAATCATCTAATAATCCTGGTACTTTATTTTTATAATCTTGTGTGTTGGATTTTACATAATCTCTAATTTGTAAGTACCTAAACAAGTGTTGCGGAGACAATCCGTAGATATCTTGTAACTCTTGGAATAAAAGAAATTTTCCTTTTCTATAAAGGTGCTCTATCCTTTTAATTCCTAAATCATCCCAATGTCTAAACCCTCCATCCAATATAGAGGGTTTAAATAATGGGTTATTTGTTATTGGTAGCCTGAGTGAGAGATTATCTAGCTGTAAAGTCTTAACTATTTGTTTCCAAATACGTCTATTATTATAAATTATAGGGTTGTCCCTATAAATTTTTTTTTGTACTTCCTTTGGGGCAAAGAGAATCGAGCCTACATTATAAGGTAAACAATCTTCCTTTTCCATCTTTAACCACATTGGTTCATGATCCATATTTACCCACCAAAAATTCATATTCTTAATCTGGACTGCCCAAAAATAATATAAAAAATTTGGAAGTGAGATGAGATCTTGGGGTCCTTGTTCATTAGTCACTGGATGTAAGCATGCAGGTACAGCAGGCAGTGAAGAAAGCTAATGGCATTTTGGTCTTCTTAGCAAGAGTTGTGTATAAGAGCAGAGAGGTCCTTCTGCAGTTGTACAAACCTGGATTATTGTGTGCAGTTTTGGTCTCCAAATTTGAGGAAGGACATTCTTGCTTTTCAGGGAGTACAGCCTAGGTTCAAAAGGTTAATTCCCAGGATGGCAGGACTATCATATGTTGATAGAATGGAGCGGCTGGGCTTATATACTCTGGAATTTAGGATGAGTGGGGATCTTATTGAAACATATAAGAATATTAAGGGATTGGACACACTAGAGGCAGGAAACATGTTCCTGATGTTGGGGGAAATCCAGAACCCGAGGCCACCGTTTAAGAATTAGGGGTAGGCCATTTAGAGCGAAGATGAGGAAAAACTTTTTCACCCAGAGAGTAGTGAATTTGTGAGTTGTGGAATTCTCTACCTCAGAAGGCAGTTGAGGCCAATTCTCTGGATGCTTTCAAGAGAGTGTTAGATAGAGCTCTTAAAGATAGCGGAGTCAGAGGATATGGCAAAAAGGCAGGAACGGGGTACTGTTTATGGATGATCAGCCATGATCATATTGAATGGCGGTGCTGGCTCGAAGGGCTGAATGGCCTACTCCTGCACTTATTGTCTATTGTCTATTGACTTAACTGCTACATGGAACTTAGCATCTTCTAATCCATTGTCTAGTATTAGGGTCTAACATTTCCTTGTTTCAGGTCAAAAGTTTACTTGAACCATGCAAATTAAACAAATAACCCTTCAGTACAATAGGCCTTGGAAAGATTAAACTAAGAAGGAGGAAAATCAATTTATTTTCAGTCCACTTAATGTGTTTCAAGGTAGGACCAAATCAGTAATGTTATTTTGCCATACAAAGACAGGAAAATATCTAATATTTCTCAAATATTTACAGTTCAACATTTGAAGACATTGTGCGAATACACAGGATGTAAAATGCCAGCTGTATTAACAACTCAGTGTCTCCTGCTAAAAAATGTGACACATGTCAAATCTACAGTGGCTGACCATAAAGTCAACCACAAGTAGCTCACAAACAAAAGGTAATATGATGTAAATATGAAATACAAACTCTAATGCTCCACTACACATGCTGCCTTAAAACCAACCATATTCCTCATTCGATTCGGGTGACTGATGGATCCTTGCACAAGGTCACAGATGAATCCAGTCAATTAACTCCTAAATCCAGTGTTTAAGCACCGATGCAAACCATTAGGACTGAATTCCGGTTTTGTTTCACTTCTAAAATCAATATCATGCAGGTTTCCCTGGACCAGCATTGGGATAAGTGGGGTACCACAGCAGAGTTGGTGATGTTGGACAGCATGGACAATCTGCTGTGTCAACAGATTTGACTCTCGAAACCCGGGACTGTCCTTATCGCCAATGATTTTCCATTGCAAGGAACACATTATGATATCAAACACTGAAATAGTGCCCAAGTGTTAAAGCATGTTGAAACAGTGGTTCTCAGCTTGCATCTCCATCTGCACATCTGGTACAATCCCTGCATTGTTCAGACTGCACATCTGGCCTCATTCACTGCTTCCGCTCACATATCTGGCCTATTTTCTACTTCACTTCCATTGCAGCCTAACTGTGTTGTTGCTGTCTGAAAGAATGATACTTTATTGTTAAATGTGACAAGTCACAGTGATAATACCTAAGGTATGCAAAGAGTTGCCACACAAAGTGTGCCGACAAAGTTACAAAGTACCCCCCCCCCCCCGTCCACCTCCCCATTATGGTGGTTCCCCCACGTCGGATCCCCCTTTGTTCCAACTGCACAACATTTAACCGGAGTCACGTGAGTGATTCCGTGAAGAAGACCCGCCTGGCCGCATGCGCACCAGTACGTCAGCCGCACTAGCGCAAGCACCAGACTGGCAGGACAGAGCTCCTGCCGGCGGTAAGTTAAACCTAAAAGGTAAGTTCATTGTTTACTTACCAGGGTTTTTCTTGCAGGAGCCTCTTTTCACAGAGGTTTTCCTGCCAGTTTCGCAGCCCGACGAGTGTACCCCTGTCCGAAACCCCAGTCCGACCACAGTAGCGGGTAACCAGCAAAATTGATTGGGTTGCGAGATAAGGAGCTGCTAACAGTGGAGTCAGTGGCTCCCAGTCTGCAGGGATGTCGTAAAAACGGCAAGAAATTCAAGCAGGAGTTGCTGACAGTGGAGTCAGCAGCTCCCAGCCTGCGGGGATGCCGTTGGAAGGGCAAGAAATTCAAACAGAGTCGCTGACAGTGTAGTCAGGGGTTCTCAGCCCATGGGGATGCTGTTGGAATGGCAAGGATGTAACGTTAGAGTCACTGACAGTGGGGTCAGTGGCTCACAGACGTTGGTCCCCAGGCAAGGAATTAAATGGGACACATTCAGCCCTATTTGGTCTGAGGTGAGTCGGGCTATAAAGGGTTTCTCCTTATAATAAAATGTATGTATTTTATAGTGTTTTTTCTTAAAGTTAAAAGCTAAAGGCAAAGTTAAAGTCATAAAAGTTATTATTATATGTTTCTGACAATGTAATCCTTGTTGTTTAGCACAAGTTGCTATGAATTATTTTTACCCTTCACAGGTAAAACTGCACACTATAAATGTTGATTTAGCGAGCTCACACTAATAGCGTGGGCCTATGGGACAGGCCGCGCCAGCAGTGCCTGACAAGGCTGCTTCATGTGTAATATGTGTGGGCCTATGGGACAGGCCGTGCCAGCAACACCTGACAGGGCTGCTTCATGTATGAAAGTGCCGACCTACGGGAGAGCCATGCCAGCAGCGCCTGATGCAGGGCTGTTTCATGTCAAAAAGCGCTGGCCTTTACGAAAGGCGGCACCAGCAACGCCTGGGACAGGGTTGCTCAAATTCATACATAATCTGCTCGCCCGTGGAGTCGGGAGGTGATTCTCCACCAGGGCTGGATAGCAAGGCCCACAGAGTCAGGGGATGAATTACTCACCGGGGCTGGATAGTGCATTTGAAACAACTATCCCAAATACAGCAACTGTTGCATACAGTGCTACAGAGGCCTCCCTCTCAGAGGCAGAGACCAAGACAGGTCAGTATACTGCTGACACTGAGTATGGCTGTGGGGCTTACCCCAAAGGATGAAGGGCATGTGTCAGAGGTACCTTTTTCCTGACAACAAAGTTGCCATCCCAGCAGAATATTCTTTGTTAGTTAAGGCCAATGGGTTCGTATCAGTACTGATATCCTGCGGCCTGCGGCAGCGCCTGTTTAGGGTTGTCTACGAATCACTCTCTCTGAGGAGGGAAGAGCAAAAGGTCAAGATATAACTGACTCCAGGCTCTAACGAAGTCAATAGAATGTACTTAAGCACATATGTGCCGGCAGTGAACAGTGCCAACAGGGGGGTGTGAAAGCCAGCTGCTGAATCTGTTATTCAGGTAAACCTATTCAACAGGGGAAGAAAGCCTGGCAGATGAATCAATTAGGCCAACGCCGGGCAAAAGTCATCGTTTCAGAACGCACCCCAGGCGCTCATCGGCAGAAAGTGGTTCACTGGAGCTGGGGGCAGCATGATAGCTCAGAAATTCCATGCTTCTTACCAATCCTACTCAACAAAATGTGTCTAGCACTTCCAAAATATGGGTAGTGCACCGTTCACAAGTTGTAAATATTTACATTTGTTTTGTACAACACACAAAGGGTAACAATATTTGGTTGAGGCACAGTCAGAGCATTCCAAGCAAGTTTGGATTATGGCCAGGGTTCTTTAAAAAAAAATTAAGGTTTGGAAATTGGGCAAAAGTTCTCATGCAAACCACCCATGGAATAAGGCAGGAGTGGCATGTTATTATGAAGAATGGAGAGTGTCGGGCATATGAACTTTCCGAATATGAAAACTTATTTTCCTGACTACAACAGATTCATAGGGTCAGAGATCCATGCTATGCAAATCCCATTACAGAGGTTATCAAAGACAATATAACTGTATTATAACAGTAAAGCTTTGGGGTATGGGATAAACTGTTTGTTGGTCATTGGGATTTACCTTTAATTATTATTATCCTTGACTCCGCCTTGAGGCAAGAGATTGGAGTTATAGCAATGTTACAAAACTGAGTTTATTTTCATCAAGGGTAATTGGGACTATAGTAGCTGTGTTTCAGCCGAGCAAATCAAGGAACTGATATAATGTAAGTAGCAATTAGACCATTGTTAACAATGGCCTTATGCTATTGTCAGCTGAAGCTAGCTCAGCCACAATGATGAAGTAACGGTATTCAGCATTGCTAAACATTACAATAACTCATTGAATTTGAACTTGAAACTCGCTACAGGAGTGTGGTCGGTCGAATTCAGTATTACAAACTGATGTTTAGGACTCTAAGATGAGAAGTTCCGAATACCATCACCTACTTGGAGGTATTGGAGATTGCATGAGTTACCAATTCTTCAATTGTTGGTATCAACTAAATATGTGCACTAGATGCACCCCATGGGTAAGGGGCTATTGAGCGAATTTACATGCTCTACACGCTCTACATGTTCTACATGCTCAAATTCAAGTTGCTGCTCTACGATGGTGACATATGTTAGTCACATGGTAACCATGTAAAAGTATCCTGTAATAATTACCTAAATCTCCTTTGCCACTGGTGTATCATCCAGTTCAGATCGATGATAACACAGTATAAGTGTTGGATCTCAAAGTATGATGAAAGTATGGTTCAATACTACATCGAATATCGACATGTTGGTGCATGTTTATTAATTGATTGCAAAAATATGTGGCACAACAGTGCGGAGAAATACATTCTTGCTTCAATAGGAGGAATGGCCTTTTATGTCTTCCTCATTTTTGCCTCATTAGCCGGGTCTTAAAACAGTCAGCAAGACCTCGTTTGGGTTCGTACTGTCGTACTGGCCAAGCGTCCATGTTGCCTGCTTCATCAGGCATTGTGGCACAACGGTATACGGTTATTCCAAAAAACAAGAACTTGCTGTTTCAAACTGTGGTTCAGGAGACCGGCCTTTGCACAGTAAAACAATTATTGACTTACACATTTTGAATGGATTGACTTATGCCTCAGGTTGTCACATCAAACCATGAAGGTGCTCACTGCAGTGTGCAGGGATAGCACCCAAAAAAGCAGTACATTTCTTTTGAGGGGATCAGAAGTGAATTTTGTTAAGTGTTAATGTTACATTTAATAAAGTACAGATTACTGACATTTTCCAGTTCGTTTTAAATGGTATTTGACAATAATTCAGTTATAGAGACACTACAGCTACAACATAGGGGAACTACGCTGTCGGGTTCAACCCGGAAATTGAGTTGTTAAAACATCTTGACACAAGTTCTCCCACTAGATTATGCAGTTGGTTATTGTAAATGTGGGAACATTATTTCACCAATGGGTTCCAGCTATATCCTCAGTTATGACACTTATATCAGCACAATGACGGCAAACATTGCAAACACTGTGGCTAGATAGGATTGGAATTGGCTGCAGGTGCCATTATATTTTACATTCTGGTCTACAGAAGCAAAGGAGACTAGGGGTGGCATGATTTAAGATCATTTTGGATACCCCATGGTCTCAAATCTATGTTATCAAGGCCATCAGAATCCTAAGAAGTATGGAATCAACATTGTTTATTAGTCAACAAACAACTACACAAAGGAAGGAGGGTTATTAAAACAGCACAGAGCATCACAAATGCTCAACTACCCTCCCTGGAAGACATTTACCAGGCCCGATGTTTACTCCGGGCGACAAACATCACACAGGACTCATCCCACCCTGCCAACCACCTTTTCACCCTGCTGGCCTCTGGGAGGCGATACGGGTCTTTGAAGGCCCGCACTTGCAGATTAACTAACAGTTTCTACCCATGTGCCATTAGAGAACTTAACTCAAACAGATAACACTACGGGCAACACTACACAATTCGGGGTGCATTATAAAACTTGTCTGCTAGAATGTGCAATATAATGTGCATTTTTTAATTTATTTTTTATTACCTATTACTTATTTTATGCATTGATCTTGTAGTAAATGTAAATGTGGGAGTAAATGGTTGTTATTGCGTTTTGTTCTTTTTTAATCTTTTTATCCTGTGTCTTTTATTGTTTACCATTGAAGGGGATGCACATGAAATTTTGTTGTAGAGTTGATGTGCAATGACAAATAAATGTATTTGATTTGATTTGATTTGATTCGGACTATTTCAAGGTGGCTGCAGCAGGTTCTGGGTTATACAGGTATTAACACTGATGATTGTATATCTCATTCCACCAGGTCAGCATCAACGTCAGCGTATCATTTAGATAGTGTGTTTACATCTCATTCCACTGGGCAGCAAGCTACGTCGGCGGCCAATGAGAGGGACGTGCCCGTTGACCATATTTTGGCGGCCGCCGGATGGGCAAATGAGCTGATGTTTCAGAATTTCTATCATCAACCGATTGCCGATCCAGGGCTGTTTGCTAATGCTATTTTAAGTTCTGTTTAAAGTGCCCTGGGATAGGGGAGTACTGTTGTTTGTTTATATTTTTTTAATAAATTTTATTACTGCATTAAATGCAATGTTACTACTAATGCATTAATTTCTCATTCGAGTCAATCACTGCAGTGAGATGCCGAGATTTGTAATCTGCAGCATGAAATCACAAAGCTTTGAACTCTTCACGGAATCACTCACGTGACTCCAAAGTAAAATAGTAAGATTAAACGAGAACTTACCAGTTTGAAGTTTGATCTTGATTTTATGAGGATTTACGTTGGTGATTACGTGCCCGCCATGCCCACCCTCTCTCATAAAGGATCATATGGTAGTTCTCGAGTCACTCATCTTACTATGTCACCCTGTGTTGTTATTGGTGATTTCCTACCGCTGCTTTGAAGATTGGTGCGCATGCGGCCTGACGGGTTATCTTCACATAATCACCAACGTAACTCCTCATAAAATCAAGACTTCAAACTGGTAAGTTCTCATTTAATCTTACTATTCCCCACCTCACTCTGCCCCATACCTGGTCCTGTTCCTCATGTCGGGAGTACACCATGTCTCTACCTACTTGGATAACATATTGGAAATGTCCTTGGGTGACTGCCATTGTTAAATTTGATATGAACCTAATACTTGGGTTAAATGTGTACTATCAGGAAATTGTGGAATGACAAAAAAACACATTGTTTTGGATATTCAGCTAAGAGCAAATGAAACATTTTTTGAGAACTGCCACTGAGCGAAGGTTGGTGATTGCTGACTAAGTACATAATCATAAAATATTTACAAGTCCACAGAAGGAAATATAAATAAGGAAAACAAGATCTCGAGGTGAATAGGAAAATAGGTTGGGAAAATATAGGGAAGAGCATGAGCACGCTTAGAATGTGAAAAAGATCGGAGTAAGTAATGAAAATTAGAATTATGCATTTGAATGGAAATGAACATTAAAAATAGGATTATCAAGGAAGATTTGAAAACACAGACTGCTTTGAACAGGGTAAAATTGAAATACATTGTATTGTATATAAACTACATTGAGGAAAGAGGGTGTTTGGCGCAGCCTATCCAACAGTGACAACAGGACAGATGGCCCGTTGCCCCAGGATCACATTACACCGGCCCTAGGGATGTTGTTTTGTTCAGGACCCCGGGAGGCGTCTTTCCGTTGGGAGCCTTGCTGATGAGACTTTGCCCCAGGCTTTGCTGGTTGTCAAAGCTGTCACTAACTGAATGAGTCTGAATAACATTTACAAGCATTTCAAGATTACTATGGATATTTTTTTAAATATTAAAAATGAAAACTGTCCAATTATTTTTAGCTTAAAAGATCAAGAAGCACATGTTTAGAAGGACAGACCTCTCTCCCACACACACGCATCTGAAAGCTAATTTTCCCATTTAATAGACTGAGAATGGTGAGAACAAAATGGTCTTCTGTAGTCGATGTTCCAGCTCCAGCATCTTCCACTGTACATTTCCTTCATTGGAAATTCTAGTGCCTGTAATTCTTACTTGTGGTTGTGGGATGTTGACAGGGGATCTAGAGTAAAATATCTGGTTATACCATCTTTCTGAAATGCTACCTCATCTTAATTTCCAATATTCTCTCTTGTATTTCTCCTCCTCTTCCTGGTCGATGAAAACAGCACAGGGAATGAAGCATCTGTTGTGCGGAGGTTGGCACTGAGGTTGGTGGGTATTAGAATCTCCCAGTAGTCCCCAATTTCAAATGATCATGACTACAACACTGCATATTTCTTAATATGCTGAAGGCATTATTTTAATGAACATTATGGCATGTTATTTTCTAATGCAATAGTTACTTGCACGGGGAGTCAGTACCAGAGGAAGTTAGGAAAAAGCTACCGTGGCCTCATTTAATTCTGCATCCCAGAGAATCATAGCATTGTTGTACAGTGAGATGCAGGGGGGAGGCCAGGCGTTGCTTGTGGGGAGTGGTAGTGATGAGGGGGTGCAATGTGAATCTGATGAAATCACCCAGATACTATTTGCAAGTATGTCAAATAATGGCAAATTAAATTCAATTCAAGTTACCGCAATACATTTTTCATAGAAGGATAAAAGATGGGAAGCTTATTGACCTAATAAATGGTCTCACATTGGACTGGAGAAAGGCTAAAATCGATTAGGGAATGCTGACGTGGCAAACGATGACTGTGATCAATTACTGCAGAGCAGCAATCACCAACACGGCACTCTGGGCTATATTTTTTTATCCAATATAATCTGGATAATGAGAATCATGTTTCGCTCCATAACTTCACTCAATCTATATCATAAAGTTCACATGTGTGTATAATTGGATTTTTAATCACACTTGCATCAAAGAAGTGGTACCGAAGATATTCCAAGTGAATTAGGGACCTAACTCTGCCCAAAGCTCAAACATACTGTACCCAGAGGTATACAGTGCTCATAAATGTAACACTGGTAATGTTACATTCTGTTCTTGTAATAAATCTACAAGAAAGTGATGCAAAGGGAGGTAACAATTCTGATTCCGTTTATTAAAATTTCCTTTTGCTACCTATCCTGTATTTGGGTGTTATATGAGAATATTTGTGAGGCCCACTTCTAATTCCTTGCCTCTACTTCAAGTCCCATGGTCAGGCAAGAACTGATATTTGCCATCCTTCATGTCCCTCATTCTAAAACTGCATTCCATTAGGAAGGTGCGTTCGGGTTAACCACTCATTAATTCCATCTTCTCATCCCAATTACCACTCCTAGAAACATAGAAAATATGTGCAGGAGGAGGCCATTTGGCCCTTCGAGCTAGCACCGCCATTCATTCCATAGCAAACAACAGGTCACCTTGACCATCGGTGCTGGCTCTGATTTGTTCTGTACCTTTTTATTACCTTTAGTATCCCTCTCCCATGACTATCTGGAGAAGGGTCCTAGACTCTAAACATCACCTATTCCTTTTCTCCAAAGATGCTGCCTGACCCGTTGAGTTACTCCAGCACTTTGTGTCTATCTCCCATGGAAGTCCAATTTTGGTTGAACATGACAGCAGAGAGTGGCCCTGCCTGAGATCTTTATGGAATGATGAGCTAGTAATAGAACCAAAGGGGATCTCTTATTTTGTACTTGACATTAAACATGCATTTTCTCAGATGATTTGCTGTCTGGAAATCTGGCTCAAGAACTCAATCTCATTTCCCTTTACTTGCATTAGCTTGCGAACTTCACTGCTGTTCATTTAATAGTCATTAATTAAAATAGACTGAAGTTAAGGTGTTCAATTGTGTTGCATTAGTCCATCACATATGATCTTGGAGCCATAGTATTTATGTGGCTGGTCAAATTAAGTTTCTTGTCAAAGGTGACTCCCAAGATACAGTTTCTGAGGGAAATGGTAATGGTAATGCCATTGCATATCCCTTGTTGGAATCCATTGTGACCGGACAATTCTGTGGAGGGTTTTAATTGCCTGAATATAGTCTAATTCTCAGAATCAGAATCAGAATGCCTTTTATTGTCACTATACACATGTACAATGAGATTAAAAGCTGCTCCTACTCAGTGCAAAACAAAAGGGGGGGGGGTTAAGGTGCACAGTTTCTGTGGCGCTATATACATATCTATAAAAAGACAATGGATAAATAGAATGGATAAATAGGATTCCTATATCCAGTATGGGTTATTGCACATATTGGAATTTACAGTTACAGTACAAATTACAGTAGGTGGATAGATGGAAGTCCGGGGGTTAGGCTGTGAAGTCAGTGCATGTGTGAGTTCAGGGAGATAATGGATTTTGGAAGGAAACTGTTCTTGAGTCTGTTTATCCTTGTGCTGATGCACCTATAGCACCTCCCTGAGGGTAGCAGGTTGAACAGGCCAAATGCAGGATGGGAGCTGTCCTTGATAATGTCCTTCGCCCTGCTGAGGCAGCGGGAGGTGTAAATGTCCAACAGAGAGGGGAGAGGGCAGCCGATGATCTTCTGTGTTACCCTAACTACCCTCTGAAGCCTCTCCCTGTCTGCCATGGTGCATCTGCCGTACCATGCTGTAATGCAGTATGTCAACAGGCTCTCAATGGTCAGCAGCAGGTTGGAGTCCAGGTTGTGCTTCCTGAGGACCCTCAGGAAGTGCAGCCAATGCTGAGCCTTCTTGATGACCGCTGTGATGTTGTCTGTCCAGGAAATGTCAGCGGAGATGAGGACGCTGAGAAACCGGAAGGTGTGGACCCTCTCCACACACTCGCCGTTGATGCATAAGGGGGCTAAGTCGGTGCTGTGCCTCCTGAAGTCGACAATGAGTTATTTGGTTTTCTTGGTGTTCAGAGCCAGGTTGTTTTCTGAGCACCAGGCTGTCAACTTCAGGACTTAGTCTCTGTAGGCTGCCTCGTCTCCCCTTGAGATGAGTCCGACTACTGTAGTGTCGTCAGTAAACTTGACGATTTGGTTGTTGTTGTGGGCCGGACTACAGTCGTGGGTGTAGAGACAGTATAGGAGGGAGCTTAGCACACAGCCCTGTGGGGAGCCGGTACTCAACATGCGAGTGGAGGACAGGTGGGGGCCGAGTCTCACAGTCTGGGACCGGTTGGTGAGGAAGTCCTTTATCCAGGCACATGTGAGAGTGGAGAGGCCGAGTTTGTCGATGAGAATGTCCGGAATGATAGTATTGAAAGCTGAGCTGTAATCCACAAAGAGCATCCGGACGTAGCTCTGCCCCAGCTCCAGGTGGCTCAGCACAGAGTGGAGAGCTACGGTGATGGCTTCTTCTGTGGACCTGTTTGGGCGATAGGCAAACTGGTGGGGGTCGAAGTCGGGAGGGAGATAGTCCTTGATGTGTTGGAGGACCAATCTCTCGAAGCACTTCATGATTACCGGAGTGAGGGCCACGGGACTGTAATCGTTTAGGCTGGCGATGGGAGACTTCTTCGGCACTGGGACGATTGTGGCTGATTTTAGGCAGGACGGGATAACTGCCTGGTCCAGGGAGAGATTGAAGATTCTGGTGAAGATGACGGTGAGCTGATGGGCACACGCTTTGAGCACCTTACCAGGTACTCCATCTGGGCTGGCAGCCTTCTTGGGGTTCACTGCCAGGAGCACCTGTCTGACATCGTGCTCCCTTACAGTGAGTGGAGTAGTGCAGGAGCCAGGTAAGGGTTGGAGCAGGGCTGTAGCAGATGAGTGCTGCTGTTGTGATGTTTCAAAGCGGGAAAAGAAGCAATTTAGCTTCTCTGCCAGCGGTGCACTCAGGTCTTCTGTCGTTGTGGCACAGCCTCTGTAGTTTGTGATGTCTTGTATGCCCCGCCATACCTCCCGTGTGTTATTGCTGGACAGGTAAGACTCTATGCTCCTCTTATGGTCCACCTTGGCTTTTTTAATTCCCCTTTCCAGATCGGCTCGAGCAGCCCTGTACAGAGCTCTGTCACCTGACCTGAAGACATCATCGCAGGCTTTGAGGAGTGTGCGGACCTGGCTGGACATCCAGGGTTTCTAGTTTGGGAAAACCCAAATGTTTTTGTCCACAGTCACGTTTCCGATGCAGAACTTGATATAGTCCAGTACCGTTCCTGTGAATGTTTCCAGATCCTGGTGTTCGAATATGTCCCAGTTTGTCTGTGTGAAGCAGTCCTGTAGTTTGGAGAGTGCATTTTCAGGCCAGGTTGTAACAGTCTTTATGGTGGGCCTGGCACTGTGTCTGAGGGGGGTGTAGGCTGGGGAGAGCAGGAGGGAGAGATGATCTGACTGGCCGAGTTGGGGGAGGGGAATGGCTCTATACGCGTGCTTGATATTGGAATAGACATGATCCAGCGTGTTCTCCCCTCTAGTAGGACACTTGACATGTTGATAAAATTTCGGCAATACAGTCTTCAAGTTGGCCTTATTAAAGTCCCCTGCAATTATGTGAACACCTTTGGGGTGGGCCCGCTACTGTTCGTTAATGGTGTTCAGCAGGAGAGAGAGCGCCGTGTTTACATTGGCGTCGGGTGGAATATACACAGCCGTGACAATCACTACTGTCAAAGGAAATAGTACTGGGGAACTCCTGCAGTTATATCCTGTGGCTGGCATTATTGATTTTCGATAACTACAACAACTGTGCATGGCATAATTATACCAATTGAAATATTTTCCCTTGATGCCCATTAATTTCAGCTTTACCAGGGCTTCTTGTTGCCAAGAGCAGTCACTTTGTCAAGAGCAGTCGCTCTCCCCTCACTTCTGTAACTCAATTGGATCAAGGCTATGGTGTGGTCTGAAGGTGAATGCAAACAGACTTGCTTGAAGCTGAGTGATGCTGGCAAAAATAAATGCTGCATGTTAGCATTGTGAATAACACCCGTCATCACTGATTGACAGAAGACTGGAAGATAATGAGCCAAATTTTATTTTTTGAGAAAGAAAATGCTTGGGGAATTGTTCAGTATTGTTGGGCAGATGTTGATGATGTAATTACATCGAAACAGCTTGCCTAGACATGCTACTAGTCCTGGCGTGCAAGCCTACGATAGGGCAGCCAAGATGTTGTCAAGCCCCATAACCTTTCATGCATCAAATTGCTCTCAACCATTTCTTGATATTACTTGGTGTGAATTGATATTAGCTAAAGCCTGGATTCTGTTACTGGAGGAACCTGAGATCAATCATCCACTTGGCACTTCTGGCTGAGCATAGCTGTGACTGCATTAACCTGGCTTTTAATATGGACAATGGACCCCAGCACCCACAGGATGCTCGCCAAGAAGATTTCAGCAAGCTGTGTCTGTGTAGCCTGACTTCACCACTTTTTAAACAACACTCGGCCTAGCAGGACGATTCAGGCTTTGTACGCATAAAGCGATAGAAACATAGAAAATAGGTGCAGGCGTAGGCCATTCGGCCCTTCAAGCCTGCACTGCCATTCAATATGATCATGGCTGATCATCCAACTCAGTATCCTGTACCTGCCTTCTCTCCATACCCCCTGAACCCTTTAGCCACTGGGGTCACATCTAACTCCCTCTTAAATATAGCCAATGAACTGGCCTCAACTACCCTCTCTGGCAGAGAGTTCCAGAGACCCACCACTCTCTGTGTGAAATCTCGGTCCTAAAGGATTTCCCCCTTATCCTTAAGCTGTGACCACTTGTCCTGGACCTCCCCAATGTCGGGAACAATCTTCCTGCATCTAGCCTGTCCAACCCCTTAAGAATTTTGTAAGTCTCTATAAGATCCCCCCTTAATCTTCTGGATTCTCGCGAGTACAAGCCGAGTCTATCCAGTCTTTCTTCATATGAAAGTCCCGCCATCCCAGGAATCAGTCTGGTGAACCTTCTCTGTACTCCCTCTATGGCAAGAATGTCTTTCCTCAGATTAGGAGACCAAAACTGTACACAATACTCCAGGTGTGACCTCACCAAGACCCTGTACAACTGCAGTAGGACCTCCCTGCTCTTATACTCAAATATGAAATGCTCTGTGAGGCAGTAAATAGATTTGTGCTATTTACACAAGTCTGAAGATGGGTCTCGACCTGAAACGTCACCTATTCCTTTGCTCCATAGATGCTGCCTCACCCATTGACTTTCTCCAGCATTTTTGTCTACCTTTGTGCTATTTATTTAGATCCTTTTTACTTTCCTGCCTTATTTATTTTGGGGCTTGCTTGGTACGAGTGACTTGTTTGTGGTTAAAGTGATGACAGAAATTGACGAGGATGGATGTAAGATGTTCAATGGCTGATTAATTGGTTACAAGACTGCTTGTCAATGGTATAAGGGGAAGGAGGAGCTGGTGTATTTTCTAGTGAGATAGGTTACTTGTGAAAAAAGACAAAGTGCTGGAGTAACTCAGAGAGTCAGGAAGCTTCTGTGGAGCGAACATTTTGGGTTGTGACCTTTCGTTAGACTGGGCGGGATTGGAGAGAGAAAGCTAGAAAAGAGAGGTTGGGGTAGGGACCACTGAGTTCCTCCAGCACTTTGTTTTTTACTCAAGATTCCGGCATCTGCAGTTCCTTGTGTCTCCAGGCTACTCAGACAAGTAATGGGAACCATGCATTCATGTGGTCATCCTTGGTATCTTAACAAGAGGTGGGAGTATCAGATTTACGTATATTACTGCTATTAGTCCTCTTCTTCCTTTTCTCCGTCTAAACTAGCAGATGGAAGCTTAATACCTGATTCCTCCACTTGCTGTTGACACCAATTTTCAGACATGTCAAGAAGATTCAATCTCTAGAAAATAAAGAATAGGAAAAACAATAATCGAACCATTCAGGACTTTGCGTCACTATGCTCTACGTATTTTGGGTTTTGCACAACAGTGGCCTAGTTAACTTTAGAATAACTGATAATTTATTGTAATTGTTGCATTTTAATGTACCTGTGAAGGTGTAGCAAGTAAGAACTTCATTGTTTTGGTTCATATCCAGCGCACGTGACAAATAAACCCCCTTGACTCTTGAAATAGTCAACATATCATGCAGCATCAATGGAGAAAGAAGCAGCGTTAATGTCGATGACTTTCTATCTATTATATAGATTGCATCTCCTGCGGGCTGCATGTCTTTGCTCATTTCCTCTTGGTTGTGCTGTTGCAGACCAGTCTGAAGAGGGGTCCCGTCCCAAAACGTCCGTTTTCCAGGTCTTCCAGAGATGCTGCCTGACGCCCTGGGTTACTCCAGCACATTGTGGTTTTTATTTTTCAAAGCTGCAGTTCCTTGTGTCAGCAGCAGGCTGTTGAACATTTTCTGGTCAAATTGATCCAGATTGAGGCAGTCAGAGCGGTATTTATCTTGCAGTGAAACGCAAGACTTCCAAGGAGCATAAAATAAGCATCAAAGTTTCAGCAAACTAGAGAATCACGTCAACAATAAAAACTGAAGAATATGTTGTAATATGATTCAAATTGGGAAATTCACGTCTGCCAATTGGCAACCATCTTCTCCTGAAGCAGTTAAATGCAGCATTTCACCCTCCAGAGAAATAAGGAAGCCAGGTTTAAGTTACCAATGTGTAAATTATTTCCTAGTATTTAATCTCCTTCCATCCCTAATGTCCTCACATGCATGTTGCTGTCTCAACCATTGTGTACATAACCATACTGTACCTCGTAATAAACCTATGAGTCTCTGATTATGAATATCCACTCTACCACATAACAATCACAAATATTTTGCAATGTGAGCTGGATATGTAATGTAGAATTTTCATTTTTCACACCCTCCCATTTCTTCCAACGAGACAATAACAGTGACAGTGTAGGAAAGGAGGTGATAACTGAAATGATTGGCAGGAGACCATTTTCACACAGAGGTGAATAGTAATTAGATTTTTGCTGAAGGCTTAAGCCTGTGTTGTGGCAGTGCTGTGATAGCCTCAATAAGTTATTAGACTGCAGTTCTGTTTGCTAATTAACCTTCTGTGTCATTAACCTGTTTCTGAAAAAAACATTAATGTTTATAAGGCACAATTTCTACGTCACATCCTTATTAACTCTTGGTGTGTAAAATATATTTTGGAGTCATGTTATTGTGGATACTGACATAAAACCAATCTCATGAATAGTGTATAGATTTGATGCAAATGTTGTATATATTTGGGCGCTGGTAAACAGAGACTTATCTGTTTCTTGCATGTTGATAATTCACCATGAAGATCTACTCATGAAATTTAATTAACGATTGTGTTGTCTTGCAACCCTATTCAATCATTGGAAAATTGCCTGTGAATTAATAAAAGTAAATATTTCTTTCAAATTCACTGTATCAATGAACAGGCAAGCTTACTCATTATTCACAACAATCTTACAGATCTTAAAATTTAGACAGCTCATACAAGTAATTAAACAAAAAAACTAATTACTGCCACTGCATTTAGCTATTATATCATCACTCCAGTAGCTTCTCAAAATCATGACAATATCAATTGTGATTGAACAAATGGGAAAATGTAGCAGATAATTAGCATTATATTTTTGTGCGCATTTGGCAGCTGCAGCGCATTGCATTTGTTGTTTTCCATCAGTCTTGGGTAATGTTCTGACAATAGTAATAATTTGACATAAACCCCCCCAGAAAGTGGTTACATTTTCAACTCAGGGATTCTGTTAATATCCTGCCAGAATGTTTGTGCTGCCCAAAATTTCAATACCCACATATTTAAGGACCGGTTGTTTGAATTTGTGTCTTGTTTTTTAGTACTGCATGATGTCCTGGTGTAGAAAGCACATTGATAAGTTATAAGCACCCCAATGATTTTTGAATCCAGTGTTAGTAAGAATCCAGAATCCAGCAAAGCAAATATCCAATAAATAAAAGAATCAGTTAAAAATTAAGCTATCACTGTTTGAGTCTTTGATATTGATTATTTACGAGTGGTACATAACTACAATTTTGATAAAGCTTTAATTATCTTGAAAGTTATGTACCGAAGAATTAAAGAATCTGTTGAACAGACAAACAAGTTGGATGACGTTTTGACTAACAGACATAAAAATCTGACGATTGTTTTTATTCCAAATCTTACAGAGCTAATATATGAGTATGGAATTGAACCGATGGGACTAGGTTGTAGGATGGGCGGGATTGTGATGGGAGCATAGGATGTTATTTCACAGAGATTTATAGCAAAGATACTAGTATCTTTGATATTTAGTATCTCTCAATCAAAGGAAACACTCCATTTTCTATAGATTATCAGTAATACCCAGTTCAAATTTACAAAATGACAAATTCTGCATAAACAAAACTTGATACAAAAAGTACTCGTTGAACATTGAAAAGAGTGCATTGTAAAATAGTTGCTACGGTATTTATTATATAATTTCTGGTTCAAAGTCAGAACATTTTTTTTGATCATGTGGCATTGAAATGATAGGCTAATAGCAGATTTTTAATCTTGGTTATTAATTAAGAATGGAGAACATTCAATTGGCAAAAGGTATTGAGCATTATATTGCAAGGAATCATACAATCTAGTGAGAAATTATTGACTGCAATGCCCATTTGTATTTATCCATGTTTTCCTATTCTTTCTGCCTGTTCCGAGGGTTGCCACCTTGTTGTGTTGGAAGAGCTTGTGCCTAAGATCCTGAGAGCTAAATTCTGCAGGGTCGCCATTTGGAGACAGTTACGTTTTTAGTTTAGAGATACAGCATGGAAACAGGCCCTTCGGCCCAGCGCACATTAACACTATTTATATTTATAGAAAGCCAATTAACCTACAAATTTATACTTCTTTGGAGTGTGGGAGGAAACCCAAATTACGTTCTCCCCGGTCATACTCCGTACAGACAGCACCCGTAGACAGGATCGAACCTGGGTCTCTGGTGCTGAAAGTGCTGTAAGCCAGTAACTCTCCCCTGCACCACCATCGTGCCCTTTGTGCTCCCGTGCTGTGCCGTGATGTTCTCGTCATGCCGGCATGTTGAGGGCGACATTCCTGACAAAGTGCGGCCCAAGAAGAAGACCTTTCTTTGGTGAACTAGGTGAAGGATGGTGGCTGGCCAATGGGCACAGCACTACAATGGCTGAACGGACGGAGGAAGGCTGCAGCAGGGCGAGCCTCCCAACCGCCGTGAAGTCCATGCCGTGAGATCTGGGTCTGTCTCTGGCTAAAGCCGTAACTGTCTGTGCACCAATCTCCCCCTTGTAAAAGAGGTCATGCACCTGGAGGGACATAAAAGACCCATCAGGACCCACACTCGACTTTGACTGATCGCCGATGATGATGATTCTTTCTGCAAGCATTTCTTTTTTTAAATGAACATCTAATTCCCTTTATAAAGTTATTTTTGAATCTGTTTTCACCCACTTTCAGGTGATGCATCCAGAACATAATAATCCACTAAATATATAAATCTTCTCATCTCCACCATGGCTTCATAGAATCGTGCATATTTATAGTCCAGAAACCCATTCAGCTCATGGTATCAATACCAGCGACATGTTAATTTAGTTATTTTTCCACTGTCCTGTAGCTGACGATGCCCGCGGCCAATGGAGCCTTGGCTGGCGGAGTCTGCGGCTGGGGCCTGGGTCGATGGAGCCCACGGCTGATGCTTGGGTTGGCGCCATGGGAGTGTCAGGAGGGGACCCAACAGCGTTAGCGGAGAGGTTGGTGCGGTGGTCGATGGGGGCACCAGTAGACATACGAGGACGGACACATGGAAATGAAGCCGCCACCGCTGGGCGGAGGAACAAAGGAGGACCCAGTGTGGGGGGACCACCGTGAAGGTGGGGGGGGGGGGTGGGGGAAGAACAATGGAGGATTCGGCATGGCGAGAGTGCCATGGGGGGGGGTTGGATAGATGAGGGGGGAGGACAAAAGAGGACCAGATGTGGGATACTTTGTAACTTTGTCAGAGCCCTTTATGTGGCAGCCAACACCGCCATTCAATATGATCATGGCTGATCATCCAAAATCAGTACCCCATTCCTGCTTTCTCCCCATATCCCTTGATTCCATTAGCCCTAAGAGCTATATCTAACTCTCTCCTGAAAACATCCAGTGAATTGGCCTCCACTGTCTTCTGTGGCAGTGAATTCCACAGATTCCAGGTGGTGCTTCGATGGCAGGCTCACCTACAGTCTGTCTGTCTTTTCATCTTTTTTTCTGTTATTTTTAGTGTTTTTTAAAACTGGCTGGTTTTATGTTGGGGGTGGGGGAGGGGAGCGGGGGAAACCTTTTTCAATCTCTTACCTTGCCGGAGATGCGATTGTTTTCCGGATCGTTCTGTGGCCCAACATCATGGAGCTAGAGGCATGGCTCGGGACTAACTTTGAGACTCACCAAGGGGCATGGTCTTATCATCGGAGCCGATCCTTTGCCTGGGATCGACGCTCCAACAGCGGCCTGCGGACTTTAACATCAAGGAGCTCACAGTCTCGGGTTGAGACCAACGTCGGGAGCTCCAAAAGCCGCACGATGTTCAACTAGCCCTGACCCGGGGTAGATCGCTCGGCGTGGGGGAGCTGTGATTCCCCCCCGATGCAGGAGTTTCATCGCCCCGCCGAGGAGGGCCCCCCCGCCGGCTACGGGAATAAGATCGTCCCGTCAACGGAATGTTAGAGGCCATCGACAGCTGGAGGACAAAGAAGGGAGAAATTGAACTTTTTTTTCGCCTTCTATCACAGTGAGAAATGCGGAGCTGTTACTGTGGTGGATGTTCATTTTAAAATGTATTTTGTGTGTTCTGTTGATTTTTGTTGGTATGACTGAATGGCAAATGCAATTCCTCATATGTTGCAAAACATACTTTGCTGATAAAGTATGATTATGATTATGAGATTCACAACTCTCTGGGTGAAAACGTTTTTCATCATCTCAGTCCTAAATGGCCTACCCCTATTGTTACACTGTGACCCCTGGTTCTGGACTCCACCAACATCGGGAACATTTTTCCTGCATCGAGCATGTCTACTCCCTTAAGAATTTTATATTTTTATATAAGATCTTCCTCTCATCCTTCTAAATTCCTGTGCATTTTAGCACAATCGATCCATTCTTTCATCATGTCCCACCATCCTGGGAATTAACCTGGTGAACCTACCCTCAATAGCAAGAATGTTCTTCCTCAAATTAGGAGACCAAAACTGTATGTATTTTGCTTTCTTGACTGCCTGCTGTACCTGCATGCTTACTTTCAATGATTGATGTACAAGGACACTCAGGTCTCGTTGCACCTCCCCTTTTCCTAATCTGACACCATTCAGATAATAATCTGCCTGCTTGTTTTTGCCACCAAAGTGGATAACCTCACATTTATCCACATTATACTGCATCTGCCATGTATCGGCCCACTCACCCAGCCAATCCAAGTAATCCTCCAGCCTCATAGCATCCTCCTCGCAGCTCACCCTGCCACCCAGCTTTGTGTCAGCTGCAAACTTGGAGATGTTACATTTAATTCCTTTGTCTAAATCGTTAATATATATTGTAAATAACTAGGGTCCCAGCACTGAGCCTTGCGGCACCCCAATTGTTATTATAGGGAGAGGTTGAGTAGATTAGGACTATTCCTTGGCACGCAGGAGGATGAAGGGTGATTTTATCGAGATGTATAAAATCATCAGGTAGATAAAATAGATCAGGTAGATGCCCAGAGTAGGTGAATCGATTAATAAGAATCTGAGGGGTACCTTTTTTCACACAATGAGTGGTGGGTGTATGGAACAAACTGCCAGAGGAGGTAGTTGAGGCAGGGACTATCGCAACATTTAAGAAACAGTTAGACAGATACATGGATAGGACAGGTTTGGAGGAATACAGGCTAAATGAGGGCATGTGGGACTAGTTTGTCTACTGGCTGGTGTGGACAAGTTATGCCGACGGGCTTGTTGCCAAACTGTATCACTCTATGACTCCAAATCTCTCAAGTAGTTAAGAAGCCACACAGCATTTTGGGCTTTTTTGAAAAGAGTTTAGAGTTTTAAAATGGGGAGTTGGTTTATGAATAGGGCGTTGGTGAGGCATACTGGAGTACTGCACACAGGTATGATCCCCTGACCTAAGCAAGGATATTGCATTGTCAGTCTGAAGAAGGGTCTCGATGGGTATCGACTGCAGCTATTTACAATATATATATTTTAATGATTTAGATAAAGGGATTACGTAACATTAGCAAATTTGCAGATGACACAAAGCTGGGTGGCAATGTGAACTGTGAGGAGGATGTTATGAGGTTATCCACTTTGGTAGCAAAAACAGGAAGGAAGATTATTATCTAAATGTTGTCAAGTTGGGAAAAGGGAAGTACAATGGGATCCGGGGGTCCTTGTTCATCAGTCAATGAAAGTAAGCATGCAGGTACAGCGGGCAGTGAAGAAAGCAAACGGCATGTTGGCCTTTATAACAAGAGGAGTAAAGAGGTCCTTCTGCAGTTGTACAGGGCCCAAGTAAGATCACACCTGGAGTATTGTGTACAGTTTTGGTCTCCAAATTTGAGGAAGGACATTCTTGCCATTGACGGAGTGCAGCGTAGGTTCACAATGTTAATTCCCAGGATGGTGGGACTGTCATATGCTGAGAGAATGGAGTGGTTGGGCTTGTATACTCTGGAATTTAGAAGGATGAGAGGGAATCTTATTGAAACATATAAGATTATTAAGGGCTTGGACATGCTAGAGGCCAGAAATATGTTCCCGATGTTGGGGGAGTCCAGAACCAGGGGCTACAGTTTAAGAATAAGGGGTAAGCCATTTAGAACGAAGATGGGGAAACACTTTTTCGCACAGAGTTGTGAGTGTGGAATTGCCTCAGAGGGCGGTGGAGCACGATTCTCTGATACTTTCAAGAGAGAGCTAGATAGGCTCTTAAAGATAGTGGAGTCAGGGGATATGGGGAGAAGGCAGGAACGGGGTACTGATTGTGGATGATCAGCCATGATCACATTGAATGGCGGTGCTGGCTCAAAGGGCCAAATGGCTCCTGCACCTATTGTCTATTGTCTATTGTCTATTGACCAGAAACACCTATTCCTTCTTTCCAGGGATGCTGCCTGTCCCGCTGAATTACTCCAGTTTTTTGTGTCCATCTTCGGTTTAAATCAGCATCTGCAGTTTGTTCATACAAAAAGGATATTGAATAATTGGAGGCTAAGGGCTGATTGATACCTGAGATGAGAGGGTTGGCCTATCAAGAGATGCAAAAAAAGTTTGTGTCTGTATTCTTTGGAGTTTGGAAGAATTAGTGGTGAACATATTGAAACATGTGAACCTGAGGGGGTTGATAGGGTAGATGTTGAAATGGTTTCACTCACTGGTGAGTCTCAAACAAGAGGACATAGTTAAGATGTAAGGGGCCAATCATTTAAAACAGTGTAGTAATAACTTATTTTTGCAGAGCGTGGTGAATGCCTGGAGTTCTATATCTGAAAGGACTGTGGAAGCTACATAATCAGAAATATTTAAAATGGAAGTGACCATATTTTGAAGGATCAGGCAATAAGGAACTGGGCCAGAACAGGAGGCCAGCATAGATCAGCCATTATATTGAATGGCGGGGAAGGCTTAAGGAGCCTGCTCCTATTTTATTTTTGTGTTCTTGTGTTCTGATGGGGATTTCTCCCTCCTCTGTTCTTTTGGAAATGTTTTATAAATTTTCAGCATGATTTCCTTGCTCTTAAATCCAACCAACCAAATCTTAACCAATAAAAGCAAACACCATGTGAATATAAGTGTTTATGTAAACAAGCCAGTTACTTCAGTGATTGACTTCTGAAAATATATGAGAGGGCTGTAGACGTGATAGAAATGCCACCTGATAAAGCAGCCTCCCCCTCATGTGTCCTTATTCTATGGATGAGAAATATTATCATTGTTTTGTTCATCATTTATACAATTAAAATAAGGCAAGAACTGATGTACGTGATTTAATTATGGGCTCAATCTATTCAAGATTCCAAAATGCTCATTTTATATGCGTACAATTCTTATATGTATGTCAGCTCTATAAAAAAAATTCAGTCAGGGCACATTCTTGTAAATTACAAAATCAATATGAATGTTGCAATTACAAATAAAATTGGATGGGTTTAAAAGTTTTTTGCTGCATTCAAATCACATGACAAATCCTGAAAATGAGGGAAAATTAATGTAATTGTGCCAGCAGTTATTAGAATCTCATTAGTATGCTTGTAGTTTTGAGCCTTTTAGAAGCAACAGAAGGAATAAGAAATTATTAGTAAACATAGAACATAATTAATATGAGGACATCTACAAACAATGGTGCTGAACATATTTTTTGCTGGATATATCAGGCAGCATGATGCTACAGATGTAGAGTTGCTGCCTTACAGGGTAAGAGACCCGGGTTTGATCCTGACTACAGGTGCTATCTGTATGGAATTTGTACTTTTTCCCTGTGCGGGGATAGCTGGTCGGCACGTACTCGGTATGCCGAAGGGCCTATTCCTGCACCTTATCTCTAAACTAAACTAAATTAAATATCATAATCAGAACAAGCAAGAAGCAGCGATTTTTATGCTCCTTCTGCAAAAGATAGCTCACCATTAAATTTTTATAGGTGTCAATGTCACCTGTAGAATAACCTGTCTTCCATGACTGCCTGACTAGATAAGCAGCACTGCACTTCTGTTTAAGCCATTGCCTGTTATCTTGTCCAGTGCTGAAAATCACTTGTTCTGCAGCTCACGCTTACGATGAATGCTCTGTCGCTGGCCCAATGAAATTTGAAATTTGAAGCATGAAGCAATTTAAAGAGATCATGACCAGAGTTATGGAAGCTGAAAGGTCTGAAGGTGGATGTCACCTGCACCAGATGGACTACACCCCAGGGTTCTCAATGTGTAGGCAACTGGGAGGAATTGATGGAATTGTAGGGAGAATAAAATTGAATTAGTGAAGGATTGGTGTGAATGGGTGATTGATGATAGTCAAGGAACCAGTTGCAGAGATGAGTGCTGACTCCAAGTTCCACGAGTTTGGTGAGAAGCTTAGATGGGATAATGGTGTTAAAAGTAGAGCTGTAGTTTATGAATGGAAGTCTGACATACAATTGGTGTCTCTCTTACCCAGGTGTTCCAGGGATGAGTATAGGGCAGTAAGCGAACTGCAATGGGTCAAGGCTGCTTGGTAGACTGGATTTAATGCGTTCCATAACGAGCCTCTCAAAGCATTTCATGATGGTGGAAGTCAAGGTCACTGGGCAGTAGTCATTAAGGCACGGGATCTTGCTTTTCTTCGGCACGGGGATGATAGTGGTCTTTGTGAAGCAGGTGGGTATCTCTGAATGGAGTAGAGAGAGAGATTAAAGATGCCCGTGAACACTACCGCTAGTTGGTCCACACAGATTTTAAGGACATGGCCATGGACTCAATCTGGGCCACCCAAGTTGCTTTCCTTGGGTTCACCCTTAGAAAGGCTGATCTAGCTTCTGCAACAGCGACTGTGGGAAGAGGCAGACTTTAGTCTGAAGTGACGGATGTCACAGCCCCATTGGCCTTCTGCTCAAAGCGAGCAGAGAAAGCATTTTCATCAGGTAGGGCCGAATTATCACCAATTTGGTTGCCTGATCTCACTTTGCAGCCAGTTATAGTATTCAGACCTAGCCACATTCTGCATGTGTCTGAATTATTGTACTGGGACTCATGTTTTTCCCAGTATTGAAGGCCTTAGGCTATAGGGCCTGTTTCTGGGCTGTAGAAATGATACTAGATAAATTAAATTAATTGTATTTCTAATCTCCTTTTCATGGGTTTTATCCTTTCTTTAAAGAATAATCAGATCCAGAATTAGGATTTGCAAAAGTAAAAATCGATGAATAAATGTTACTGACACCACACAAAACAAAATTATTATAATTTTCTCAAAACTTCAGGATATATCAGGATATATAAAATCTCCTTCTGACTATCTGCAAGAGTAAGGAATCTAATTTGTTCCATTTACATAGAATATAGGTGCAGGAGGAGGCCATTCAGCCCTTCGAGCCAGCAACGCCATTCATTGTGATCATGGCTGATCGTCCCCTATCAATAACCCGTGCCTGCCTTCTCCCCATATCCTTGATCAAAAACCTTGGACATTTAGTCACCTTTGAATATCATCGAGTATAAAGAAGTCTGCATACATAGAGAAATATATCGGGTAGAATGCCAGAGTCTCTTGCTCAGTGTAGGGGAATCGAGAACCAGAGGACATAGGTTTAAGGTGAAGGGGGGAAGATTTAATAGGAATTTGAGGGTTAACCTTTCCATACAAAGGATGATGGGTGTATGGAATGAGCTGCCAGAGGTACCATGAGGAAGTTGAGGCAGGGACTAGCCCAACATTTAAGAAACAGTTGGACAGGTTTTAGTGGGATACGGACCAAACACAGGCAGGTAGGACATGTAGATGGGATGTGTAGATGGGACATGTTGGTCGGTATGGGCCGAAGGGCCGGTTTTTATGCTGTAGGACTCTATGACTATGACTCAGTAATAGTCCTTGTGATATTTTTCCTTGCTTTTCTAATGCTTTACTGAATAAATTCAGGTTAACACAATTCTCTGTGAAACTATTCAAGTGAATACAGCTGTCAGCTGTAATCTCCATGGATGTTCACTTCTACAAGTGAAAGATAGTCGGAGTTATACGCATCGATGACTTGCAAGGCAATTTATTGCCAAATACACTTAAAAGTAAACAGATTGGCATTGCTGTACATTGATAATTTTTTTACTGAAAGGTGTGTTCTCCCTGGAAAACTGTGTGCATTAGAGCGGCAGCATAATCCTATCAGAATCTGCAGGGCTGAGAAATGTACGACTTAAATGAATTCTTTGTAAATTTTTCATGTGTTTGGAGACCTTGCAACAGAGTTTTTTGGTTGTAGGCAGTTTTAACGGCCAAGATTATTACGAAAATAAAAGAGAAGAGCGAAACTTTAGGAAGTATAGATTGTTGCAGAGCAGGTAGATCTAAAGGTGTGAAAGTTTGCAGTTACAGTCCTGAATTTGGCACAAAGGCGCAGAAGGCAGTGCTGTAACATAGGTTCTGAGACTTCTGTTCAAACCTGACTTCCAGGACTGTCTGAGGTGGTAAATACTCGCCTTGACCATGTTTTCACCCAGGGTGCTCCAGTTCCGTGCCATATCCCCAATGTATGTTAGCGTTTAGGTGGATGATCAGAGAAGCGGGGTGGATTTTACAGGTATGTGCTGTGATTTCCAAGAGAACGCCACCACCTAAGGCCGTCATTGTTGGCCAGCTCGCTCATAGCCCCCCTCTGCCTTCCTGGACCAGAGGATTTTCCCGTCGATGAAAAATCAGAGAGATATTAATGTTTATTAAAAATTCACCATTCTCTCTACTGCCCCTACTGGAGGGAGGGGGAGGGACTATCAAACCAGGAAGTGGTGTGCCTCACTCAGTCTCTGCAAGATGGAGGAAGCTCATGGTGCGCCTCACTCAGTCTCTCTGAGCAGCACTGAACACATGTCTACTCAACTGTGAGTGCCCTTAATGTGGTTTGAAACTGAAAATATGGTTGGTTTGAAGTAAAAAGGCACTGCCTGCAAATGTTTGTTTGGGGGAGTCGGTTGAAGTTAAAAGGCACCTCTGGAAATGGTGGCTTGGGTGCTTTGGCTTTAAGTGAAAAGGCACCTCTGGAAATGGTGGCCTGGGTGCTTTGGCTTGAAGTGAAAAGGCACCACTGCAAATGGTGGCCTGGGTGCTTTGGCTTGAAGTGAAAAGGCACCACTGCAAATGGTGGCCTGGGTGCTTTGGCTTAAAGTGAAAAAGCACCACTGCAAATGGTGGCTTGGGTGCTTTGCCTTGAAGTGAAAAGGCACCACTGCAAATGGTGGCCTGGGTGCTTTGGCTTGAAGTAAAAAAAGGCACCACTGCAAATGGTGGCTTGGGTGCTTTGGCTTGAAGTAAAAAAAGGCACCACTGCAAATGGTAGCTTGGGTGCTTTGGCTAACTTCCTGTTTGCACTCTATATTGATTTTAGATAAAACGCTACCACTTACGGCTGTGATTTTTGGCCATCTTACTCAGTCCCCCTCCGCTCAGCAGGTGCAGAGGATCCTCTCCATCAATGAAAAATAAAGGTGTTATTAGTGTTTAAAAAATATTGAGAATCTCTCTCCTGTCAATCATACCATGAAGGCCACATCTTTTCCGGTGTGAGGAGGAGGGGTTATAAAACCCAGAAGTGTGGGTGTGGCTCAGTCTCTGTATGATATGGGGGGGGGGGGGGAGGAGGGAGGAGTGGTCACGACTCTGTCTGAGCTGTGAATCAACTGAACACACTGAATGTCTACTGAACTTTGGTGTTTGGTGTTTTGTGTGGTTTTATGGTGGTTTCACCCTGCTTGAAATGGTATGAAACTGCATTTGAATGTGGTGGCCTTGCACCCTGCTTGAAATGGTATGAAACTGCATTTGAATGTGGCGATGTTGCACCCTTCATGAAATGGTATGAAGCTGCATTTGAATTTGGTGGCCTTATACCCTGCTTGAAATGGTATGAAACTGCACTTGAATTTGGTGGCCTCGCACCCTGCTCAAAGTGGTTGGAGACTGCACTTGAATTTGATGGCCTTGCACCCTGCTGAAAGTGGTATGAAACTGCACTTGAATTCGGTGGCCTTGCACCCTGCTTGAAGTGTTAGGAAACTGCACTTAAATTTGGTGGCCTTGCACCCTGCTCGAAGTGGCAAGAAACTGCACTTGAATTTGGTTGCCTTGCACCCTGCTTGAAATGGTAGGAAAATGGATTTGAATTTGGTAGCCTTGCGCCCTGCTTGAAATGGAATTTCAAGGAATAGCCATGAGTCAACTGCCAGCCCACCAGCCATGAGTGAGCTGCCAGCACATCAGGCTTGAGGGAATGAGCTGCCACCCCAAGAACCCATACCAGTGCTCCAGAAAGCCCCCCCCCCCCCCCCCACTGGCCACCAATATTGGAATTGGTGGAGAGGTGGAATATTGTGTCGGGGGACCAGCCCTCCCATGTGAACATGGGACCCAACGGGTCCCGCTAGTCTAGTAATTGCTAAATTCTCCTCAATTATCTATGATATTATTATCACCGTGGAGTAACCTCCTGACCTTCTGCTCTGCTTTAACTTCACTTCCACTTCAGCTCAACTGCTGTTATCTAAGTCTGAAGAAGGGTCTCAACCCAAAATGCCACTCATTCCTTCTCTCCAGAAATACTGCATGTCCCGCTGAGTTACTCCAGCATTTTTTGAGCCCTTCTCTAAACATTAGTCACCTTTAGATTTGATTAATGCAAACAACTCTGGTCAGCCTCATTCTGTTTTCAGAGATTTGGGGTAATCTAAATCTCTGCTGCATGTATTGTCATTTGCACAGAATTCCATTCACTTATCGCCACTCTGCTTGCTGATCTACGCTGGCTGCTGTTTAAGCAATGTCTTGATTTTAAAGTTCTTACCTACATTTCAAAATCTCCGCTATTATCAGATTCTTGAACGTTGTCCCATACACTAAGAATTTCCAATCTTCCAATCTACTTCACTGCAGTCCTTGCATCTTAAAAAAAAATTGGCATTTTCTCTGTGCCTGTAACACTCCATTCTGCAAAAAAAGATACAAAGTGCTGGAGTAACTTGGGGTGTCAGGCACCACTGGAGAACATGGATATATTGACTTTTTTGGGTTGGGACCCTTCTCTGTCTGGTATGCACAATCTGATGTACTCATGTAAGGTGCGATTTGCCTTGGTAGCACACAAAACAATATTTTTCACTCTATTTCGGTTCAGACTAGTATGACAATAACAAACCAAATATAAAATATTTTGTGGTCTTACCATTCAGTATTTCTGTCACTCTTCCAGCCCCACACCCGTAAGATATCTTTTAATTCTGTCATCTTGAATATCGTCAAATTCTGTTGGCTCTGTCTCCAGCTGCTGAGGTGTGGAATTTCCTATGAAATGTTCTCCATTTCACTAGCTACTAGATGATTCATTAAAGCTAATCTCTTTCACCATGCTTTGGCCATTACTTTTAATAACTCCAATGCCACGCAGTGTTAATTATTTTTTATTTGGTAACTCTCCTGTGAAGTGCACTGGAATCCTTTTGCTACATGGAAGCCATGGCATGAAGAAATTGTCCCAGTTATGCACTTTCCAATGTGATGGAAAGATGATGCGACTCTTTAAGGAGGTCTTGAGACCATCATAGTCAACAAGCTTTGTGCATTTGCTGAGACCATGGATAGCAAGAAATTGGCAGCTGGCAGAATAGTTTGACTTCCAGACACCTAGATGGCATACTGGTGGAATTGCCATGGGAATGGGCATGCAGTGTGAAATAGTCAACCCCTTGAGATTCTATTGTGCCTCTGGCACACCCACAAGGGCGCGCTGTGCAGCACAGCACTCACAGATGTCCCACATCTGTGTTATCATTTCTATGCCTGATGAAATAGTCTGACAGCCAGTACAAAGTAAAGGATATGATACACCAAGGGCTTGAATGGTACAATTGTGAGAAGCCTGAGATGCTTTAATTAATAACTTGCAAGAAAGATCCTGCTTCTCAACCAGTGAGGTAACTCCATACTACAAGCCTGCAGAGTGTTGATGCTGTGCTTCATAACTCATCAAACATTTACAGGACAGGATTTGCTGTATAAGCTCCATGGTTGACAGTCCAATGTGCGTCTAATTCCATCGATATGTTTGCAGGAGACACCATTGTGATGGACCAAATCATGAACAATGCCAAAACAGAGTATAGGAAGGAGATAGATAACTTATTGACATGGTGTCAGGACAATAACCTCACTCTTAATGTTAGCAAGATGAAGGAGCTAATCATTTACTTTAGAAAGTGGGGTGCAGCAAGGCTCAGTGCCCGAACAATATATATTAATGATTTAGACAAAGGAAATTTACTTCAGAGTAACGTAAGTGACTACGTGAAGACCCCGCCAGCACGCATGCGCGACATATTGTCTACCACATTGCGCATCGACAGGCTGTGGAAACGCTGCTCACCAGCGGTAAGTTTGAAACCTGAAGGTAAGTTTTTCAACCTAACTCCAGGTCTGTTTTTTCTCCTTGCAGGAAGCTCTGATAGAGTTCCTGCTGGAAATATCGCAGATTCCCCTACACCGCGGGGGAAATCCTGGCTGCGAGAATCGCGGGGATGCCCGGTTGGGGGGGAACCCCACCACAGACTTCGCGGGGAATCCCGTCTCCAGGGACAACAATAGGATTCAAGCCATGGGGTGAACCCGGCTCGGGGAAACCCGGCCGCGGGGACCGCGGGAAGATTCTGGCCGCGGCGTGAACCCGGCTCGGGGAAACCTGGCCGCGAGGACCGTGGAGAAGCCAAACCGCGGGGTGAATCCGGCTGGGGGGTGAAACCTGGCCGCGGGGATCACGGTGACGGCAAACCGCGGGGTAAACCCGGTCGCGGGGTCCGCGTGAAAGCACAAGCTGCGGGAAGAACCCGGCTGCGGGGACCATGTGGAAAACATGGCTGCGGACGGCAGAAGTGCGGATAGTCGGCGGCATTTTTCAGACTCTAGTGGCCCAGAGAGATTCAACTGAGTCTGAAAGGCCTGGGCAGGCCAGGAGGGTCCCCTCCGACATGGATACGTCCTCGGACGTTTACCCATGTGGAGCATGGATAGCGTCAGAGAGCGCTCATCCCACTAATGCTCCATCCTGATATGGTCCATGGAATGGCATATCAGGAGAAATATACCGCTGACGGATAAGCCCAGAGACCCGGCAGGGTCCGGGCTTTGAATATAATGCCGGCGGATAAGCCCGTAGACTCGGCAGGGTCCGGGCTCGAAGATTCACCGCCTGCGGATAAGGCTGGAGACTCGGCAGGGTCTGGACTGGGGATATACCGCCGACGGATAACCCCGAAGACTCAGCAGGGTCCGGGCAGGAAAGTCCACCACCTACGGATAACGACAACGCCTGTTTATCCCGCATGGAGCGGAAGACTCGGAAGTATGTCCAGGGAACATACTGGAGTACAAGCGTGAGGGTCCAGAAAATTCTGGCATGGCATCAAGACCTTCGCTAATGAAGAAACCTGAAGGCCAGTTCCCTTGTGAAGGAGCAGCCACCTCGCGCCACATCATTACTGAAACAGGTGCCGGCTGTGGGATACCATGCACCTGCAAAATTGTTCCTGAAAGGACCAGCAGTGAACAGCGCTATGTACACTTCAAAATGAACTGCTTCCAGAAGAACGCCATCGGACCTGCCTTAAATTCCAAATCTGCAGGGTCAAGTGAGACCAGTAATGTCCAGCCGCCGAATCCTCTCTTCAGGAAACCTGCCCAACAGGTAAGACCTGGATGAAAAATTAATGAAGACCAGTGCTCAGCTGCTCAGAACTAAAAGCTATTGTTATGGCCCATCTGGATGATGTTATAAGAACACTGTATTTTGCCAAATCAGCGGTATCAGCTACAAACTATACTGCAGAATTGGGTTCTCATCCATCCAGTTAAATTTAAGTTGATACCAACTGAAATTATTGAGTATTAGGATTACCTTTAACTCATTTACCTTTAAAATATCTGGGATTGGCAATATATTGGCTTTCAGCTGTGCTATTTGCGCCTTTGCATCATCAGAGCTATATGGCGTGCAAAGGAGCAAGCTCACAGTTACCAAGTAGGTCATTACTACCAGACCTATGCTATTCCCAGCTGAAACTATCACATTCACCATGGTGGACAAACAGTATTCAGCATTGTCCCACTAACCTTCATCAGTACTCGTCAGTTAATTACTAACTGATGCTATTGCTCAAAGATGGATAATTACTAAATACCATATTTAGTTACAGAGGCGGATGGGGTTGCATGAGTTACCAATTGTTCAGTTATATGGTATCAACTACCTATTCACACTAGGTGCATTCTGTGGATTAAAGGTTTGTGCGAATATGCATAATGTGCATGCTCAAGTCTAACTTGATACATTCTGGTGTTGTTATATGTTAATCACATGGGTGCAATCAAGTCAAAGTGTCCGGTAATAGTTTACCTAACTTCATTTGGCATTTGTGTATCATCATGTAAATGCAATGACAACACAGAATGGATGTTGGATCACAAATATTTACGGACATTGTGGGCTCGATCGAACACCTAAAGATCGAAATGTTGCATCCTGGCTCAATCACCAATTGCAAAATACGTGGCATATCAGTGGCGATGGATGCATTCTCGCTACACTGGGGAAGAATGCTCTTTGCCTCCCTCCATTTTACCTTATCAGACGGGTCTTGCAATTTCCCGCTTCAGGCATTTTCGGAGTGTCTAACTGGCCTACACAGCCATGATTCCCACGGATGTTGGGAATGATGATAGAACCTTATATGGTTATTTTCCAGGCACAAAATTGCTGGTTAGCCGTGACTCGGGAAACCATCCTCTGCATACATAAATCAATTCACTGACTTGCAGACTGGGAAGACCGTTCCTGCAGCTAGGATTGTTAAACCAAACTATGGACGTGCTCACTGCAATTGCAGGGATAGCACCAAATAAGCAGTACTTCCCTCATAAGAGATGGGAAGTATTTTGTTATTACATATAAGTTGACACGGATGACTGATGTCTTGAAGTTCAGTTTCTATATGTGGTTTGACGATCATTTATAGAGTGCCATTTACTGTGCTGCATGTGCCTTCTCAGCATATTGACTGTGAGGAGCAGGATCCACTCTGTCAGGTCTCACCTTCTGATATTTAGATTATGAAGGGTATCTTCAACTAGACACCCCCCAGGCCAGTTACGCAGAGATATGGGATGTTAACATTGGAAAATCCCTGTCCTTGGCTCACTAACCAAGTGGTTATGCTCATGGCTCTGAGTCAGCACAACGGGTCCAGTTTTTGCATAGCTGTGACTGGACAAGATGATTATTCTGCAGGGAAATTACATTTATGTTATGACTTAATCAGCAGAATACACCAGGGACATTAGGTCTCAAACTAGAATTGTTGGCATATCCCATGGATCTTCGGTTGTGTGTGGTCACACATCTACACCAGTATGTTAAGGTCACTAGAGCCTTAGAGACTCTGAACTAGCTATGATTGTTAGTCACATGAAGCCTCATAAGAAAATATCACTACATCTCCACATGGTTCATATGGGCTCTGGGATACATGAGTGAACACTGACATACAAGTCTCACTCCACCCAGGCTGCAACTATATCAGTAGCAAGGTATGGACGTTTCGCGGGACCACAGCCTGGTGGCTGCAGGATGGTCTAATGAACGATCTTCCAAACATTTTAGAAATACCCTTTGCCAAACCGGGGGTATTTGCCAACTTTATTTTAATATTATTTAATATTATTTAAAATAAAGATCAAACTTCAAACTGGTAAGTTCTCATTTAATCTTACTATTAAATGTAACACCTTAAAGTTCGCAGATGACACAAAGCTAGGTGGCAGTGTGAGCTGCAGGGGGATGCTATGAAGCCGCAGGGTGACTTGGATAGATAGGGTGAGTGGACAAATACATGGCAGATGCAGTATAATATGCATAAATGCAAGGTTATCCACTTCGGTGGAAGAACAAGAAGGCAGATTATTATCTGAATGGTGTCACATTAGGAGTAAATGGTAGGCCTCTGGGTAGTGTTGTAATGCAGAGGGTCTAGGAATACAGGTGCATGGTTCCTTGAAGGTCGAGTTGCAGGTAGATAAGTTAGTCAAAAAGGCTTTTGGCATTTTGGCCTTCATCAGTCAAAGTATTGAGTATTGAAGTTGGGAGGTCATGTGCAGTTGTATAGACTTTGTCGAGACTGCATTTAGTATATTGTGTTCAATTCTGGGCACCATGTTATAGGAAACATATTCTCAAGCTTGAAAGAGTTCAAAAAGATTTACGAGGATGTTGCCAGGGCTAGAGGGTGTGAGATATAGGGAGAGATTGAGTAGCTGGGTCTCTATTCCATAGAGTGCAGGAAGATGAGGGGAGATCTTATAGAGATATTTAAAATCATGAGAGGAATAGATCAGGTAGATGCAGAGTCTTTTGCCCAGAGTAGGGGAATCGAGGACCAGAGGACATAGGTTCAGGTGAAGGGGAAAAGATTTAATAGGAATCCGAGGGGTACCCTTTTCATACAAAGGGTGGTGGGTGTATGGAACAAGCTGCAAGAGGACGTAGTTGAAGTTAGGACTATTACATAATTTAAGAAGCAGTTGGACAGATACATGGATAGGACAGGTTTGGAGGGATATGGGCCAAGCGCAGGCAAGTGGGACGAGGGTAGCTGGGACATTGTTGGGGGTGTGGACGAGTTGGGCCGAAGGGCCCGTTTCCACACTGTATCACTCTATGACTCAATAAATTGCAGATAATTGTAGATGTAGTCCAGTCCATCGCAAACACGGGATTTCCCACCATTGACCCCATCTACACTTCGCACCGCCTCTGAAAAGTAGCAATGTTACAAAATTTTGAGATTTTAAAAATCAAGTCTGCAATTTATCCCATTGGATAAAGCATAAAAAGAAGTTTAATTTGACACCTAATTCACTTTCATATCTTCAGTATTAAGAAAGTTATGACCATTTTCATACTCGGAAATTAGCATCTTGTTCCCCATTGCCTTTCAATTGACTTAACTCAAAAGCTGTGATGTAGAACCGTTAAAAGCCCATAACTTTCTTAAAAATTAAGAGAACTCAATGAAATTTCCAGTTATTATAGATTGAAGCATTCTGAAACAAATATGAAACAATCTTACTTGGATGACCTGAAATTAAAGCATATAATTAGTTTGTTATCTAATTGTAGCTAATTACAAAATTCAATGAGTAGATCTAAACATCTATCCATTTCTTAAGAAAAGATAAACTTTTTTTTAATTGCCTAAGTGTCCAAATAACATTCACACAATAATCCACAATATAACATAATTTTTAAATCTCATTTTCATGAATTTCTGGGCCAAATGGAAGGAATTTAGTGTTTAATGCCTGTAAATTAATGGCCATTTAAATCAACTAGTGAGTGGGTTTTAGTTGAATGCGGTGGATTGGAACGTTGCGGTTTGCTGTGAAGTCAGTATTAAAAATACAGCCGGTTCATACATTTTTTTTGGACCCCATTTCGCAACATGAAAATATTATTAAAGCCTCCATAAAAACAAACTTTTAATATAAAAATAAACTGTGTCCCTCATTTTCTCACCATGCAAAATCCTTCCCGTTATCGGCACTCACGGCTTTTGAAGGTGATTTTTAAATTACGCTAGATAATAAATAATCTAGCGTAATTTAAAAATACCTTCATTAATGAAATGTCGGAGCGATTTTTCTTCCGCAACGAAATCGCCCGACATTGATCGATTTGCCCAGTCTGAAGAAAAATGGCACTTTAAGCCCGCCCCTCCTCTGAAAGGCGCCAAAGTCGCGCACACGGGGAGCGGCAAAACTGCAGCGCTGCTCAAGGTAAGTTTTGTAACATACCTCTGAAAAGCAGCCAACATAATCAAAGACATCCTACCTCGGTCAACCTTTCTTCTCCCTGCTCCCGTCTGGCAGAAGATACTGAAACTTGAAAGAGTTCACCACCAGAATCAGCTTCAGAATCAGTTTCTTCCCCTCTGTTCCCATGCTTTTGAATGGTCCTTCCATTACCTATGGTATTGTTTGATTCACCTCTACCGCATTGAGGACATTGGACTTTGTCCAAGGAAATTATGCTCTATAATGCACTACAATATTGAGAACTATATTCTGCACTCTTTCTTCTCCTCTTTGCTTTATCTATTGTACTGAGTTTGTATTTATGAATAGTATATTTGATCTGTTTGGATTGCATGACAAACAAAGCTTTTTACCGTAACTTAATACATGTGGCAATAATGAACCTAAACTTGTCATTGAGTAGTTGGTGATTTGCAAAAGGTAATGAACAGAATCAAAACAGAAAATAATTAACGGGACCAGCGCCATTCCTGGAAAGAGAACCCGTTCGTAGATCTTCATCAGAACTGAGGGGGAGAAATAAGAAGTTTGTTAGCTACCGTATCAGAGACATCCTCCTCTCCCCCACCCTCCTTGTATCAATCCTACTTGTCATTCCCTGCACCTTTCATGTGGATCAGAAGGAGAATCTCAGATTAGCGCTTAAAGATAAACCTTACAGGAGGAAATAATTGTCAGTGCTGTGCAACCAAGTCGACACTCAGTGTATGTAATGAATTTTGAGCTTAGCATAAGGGGAGAAGGAAATTACCCTGATACCACATTGCAAGAATCCACCAGAGCCAGCCAAGCAACAGAAGTCATGAAGCGTATTGCTGTAATTAAATGAGAACCATGTGAGGTGAAAGGAGGAGGGGTGGTGGTGTCAGGGCTAAAGCAACATGATGTAACTTTGCCCAGATAGGAAAGGTATAAAGGAATGCGGATTGGCAGGGTCATTATTTTTTTTCCAACATTTCTGCAAGGGAGCAAGTGTTGGGGCAATGACACGGTCAACCATTTCTTCCTGTCACTGCTGGACTATTCCCTGAGCAACAGCCGCATGCTGGCGGTGAGGTGGATTTCTTTCTCACTGCTGCCCATGGCTCCAGTGTCAGTCACCCCTGTCAATCTACAGCTTTTAGATTTTGTAAAGCACTTCTTCCCTTTAACATTTCTCATCCTCAGAAGAAGTGCGAGTGGAATGCAGCAATTAGTTGGCAGTGCAATGTGAAGACTAAAATGTTTCTCCACCACTAAACTGAATTAGGCATCACACCAAGCTCACTGGATGAACAGCATTAACAACCTCACAATGATTGTCCAATTCATAGCATACACATTATCCTGTCTACACTGGGATATTAGATTCTACAAAACCTCAGTTGTAACTAAAACCTGTATTTTCTATGAATTAATCATATTTTTAATCTGGAATACCAAACATAAAGTCCCTTATTCCTCTATTTATTAATTATGTTTTTCAGAACCCACCCATAGCAAACTGAATCATTCCTTTTTTTCAAAGTGCAGCTGTTTTGAGTCTGGAAATGCTGAGGATGTGCTGGTTGCTAAGCAACAGAGCTGATGATATTGAGTCAGTGCATTTGTTTTCCTGTGTCATTCCAGAGAATTTCAGCCTCTGACATCAGCCAGCCATAATATCGATAAACCAGGATCACTCTGATTCCAGCTCCTCATCTTGGTAAAAACAAACAAGGCCATTCACCCTTTAGAACAAGGCTACATAACTTTGAAAGCTGGTGCATTTTAGGTTTTATTCCCAACAGTGCTGTATGTTACTGAAGGATTTGATACATCACCATGCGGCCAGTAAGGGTCAGCAAGTTGCTCTGAACACAAAACGAAACACGATGCGTCCACTGGTTCCCACTCAGTGGAATTCTTTCTCGGTGATCTTGAATGAGCTGTGTGGAATTGTTTAAAAATTAGAGTTTGGATTAAGTGAAAGCAGTGCTGATATCAATAAAGGTTATAAGCTTTTTCAACCGGTTACTCATGGTTAATTTAAATTTCCTTGGCATTTGCATCTAGTGTTCCGCATCCATCATTAAATTTCATTAACATCAACAGAAACATTTCCAGAAGTAATGCTCAGACTTGAGGTAATTACAGAATAGAAAGCAGCCCATGATTTCTTCAGACAAAACAAATGCTGTACCAGAACCATCAACAAAGAAATGACAATTCAGCATAATAGATCTTCCTCTTGGAATGCAATATAAAATGGAATAGGTCCAAGAAAATGGAACTTAATTTTTATCATTGTAATAAAAGAGGATTTGTAGCTTAGGTATTCACAATTCCATTTTTAGTCTATTCATAAAAGTAAGATATATTAATCACGTATTGAAGTCAAGCAGGAATCGAGAGGTGCAGTTTCATTACATGGTTCTTGCAGAAATAATACTGTAGCTTGAAGAAGGATGCTATTTGCTTAATATATGATGTATACTGGCTTCTGTAGAGGGCACAGCAGGTAGATATTTAATTTCCATTGTTTATTCAGCCCATCGATCAACATGATTGTTTTTGCACACAAGGACCTTTTTGGAACACTCAAAATTTAAATGCATTTATTTATATATTACCAAATTTATCTTTTACTTTTACCTACAAATTCAACAAGCATAATGGGAGGAGATTTTCAAGCACTTTAGCTGATCCATACATTGCAAAATATAAACGTGGCAAAATCTCACCATGCCAATGCTGCATGATATCCCCAGCTCTAAACTACTGACTGCATTAAAGCAGGTGAAAGAAAACAGATCAATGTTCGAGCCCTTAAAGATCAGCAGATATTTAGAGAGAAGGTAGACACAAAATGCTGGCGTAACTCAGCGGGACAGGTAGCATCTCTGAAAAGAAGAAATGGGTGACGATTTGGGTTGAGACGTAGGGAGGGATAGGGCTTGGGGGGGATAGGATGTATGTGAAAATTAATTTGCTGGGACATGAACAAGTAGAAACAATGGGTCTGCCAGGACTGTTCTGTTTGTGGATTTTGGGGGGAAGATAAAATTGGGCTGTGCGGGGCTCGGGATCAATAAGGTTGGAGGCTTTAGAGAGCAGGGAGCCGGTAATTCGAATTTCACTGTACATTAATTGGTACATGTGACAATAAACTGCCCTTGAAATAATAAAATCAGAAATGGTGTGCGATATTAAGGTCTAGTGCTCGTCTGTGAATTCATGGTCCAAGGATAAGTAGGAGGAGGTGTCTGGGAATTGTCGCTTGGCCTCAGCATGGTTGAGGTCAGCATGCTGGACTACCATGGTGACACCCTTGTCAGCAGGCTCGATTGTCAAGTTGGGGTTGCTGCAGAGTGAGCGGAAGGCTGTACGTTTTGAAGGGCAGGAAGGTTAACGTAATTAAGGGGAGTGGAAAAGTTGAGGCGGTTGATGTCCCGCCGGCAGTTGGAAATGAAAAGGTCTTAAGAAGGTAGAGGGCCATCCGGGGGAGTTCAAGAGGAGGGGGTCCTGTAGAGGTTGGAGAAGGGGACATCACTGGGTCGTGAGGACTCCTTCCCGTGGAAAAAGGCAAGCAGGCTGAGGCGACGGAAGAAGAGCTCTAGATCGTGGCGGACCCGAAACTCGTTGAGGTGGGGGCAGAGGAGAACAAAGGTGAGGCCTTTGCTGAGGACAGGGGCAGGTCAGAGAGGATGGTGAACACACGGCAAGGGTGCAGTTGGGGTTGGAGGAAGGCAGGTGAGTAGATGGAGGCTGAGGCGATGTCTAGTGGAGGGATGGTGGGAGTTCAGACAGGAGGGGGATATGAAGACTATTGTATGGGTGTGGAGTAGCTGGGGCCACCTGGCTAAAAGGGGAAGAGCCAGTGGAACCCCCACTGAGGTTCCCTGTAGGAGGGGAGGGGAGCAGTAGGGCCCAGCACAGTCAGGCCCCGTGATTGCGAGTCTGCATCGTGGAAATTGTGGGCCTGGTGCTGAGCCTGGAACTCGGGTAAGGCCACGGCTGCGGCCCGATGGTGGGCGGTGGGTAGGTGAGGGTCAGCGGAGTGGCTGGTGGAGGTCCGCGGGGGACTGAAGTCCAGGTCAGCGGACGAAACGTAGGTAGTCCCGGGCAGCTGATGAGGCGGCGAGGGTCGGCGGCAGCAGTGGCATCAGAGAGGCAGTGAAGGTTGGCGGTCCCGGGGAGGCGGTGGGAGTCAGCGGCAGTGGCAACTTCAGTGGTCCGGGCCTTGAAACGACTGGGAAGGCAGTGAGTGTTGGTGCTGTTCCTCGTGGCAGCAATGGCGTCGCGGCTCTCTGCCTCGTGGTGTTCGGGCAGACAGCGTGGACCAGCGGTGGAGCCCCGGGCCTGTGGGCGGTCGAGTCAAGGAAAGATTTAGAGAGGGCAAAGGAAACTAAACTATGAACCTGTAGATACTGAAATTTTGCGTAAAACACAAAGTGCTGGCTGAACTCAGCAGGTTCAGCAACATCCTTTGCGGACAGTGATAAGCAACGTTTCGGGCTGGGATTCTTCTTCAGACTGATTGCATTAGGGGGAGACGTTTGGAAAAGAAGTGGGGATGCGACAAACTTTTTGAGTAAAACACAAAATGCTGGAGACTTGCCATGCCTTGCCTACCCACACCTATTTTCCAGCTTTCTCCCCTCTTCAACAATCAGTCTGAAGAAAGGTCCCAACCCTAACATTGCTTAAGCAATGCAGCGTTTTTCAAACATACTGAAGCATGTTTTTAAAAATTACAGGATGGCAAAACTCACATGGAAGCAACATAACACATAAATAGGTCATTTCCACAGCTCATTCCCTGCAACCATTTCTCTCTGGTGTCACCCCAATATTCCACCTATCTACACCAGGAATAATTTACACTACCCAATAAACTTAGAAATCAGCATGTCTTAGACACATGCTGGGGATTGCGGAGAGGCAGGAGAATGAGGTTAGGGGGAGAGATAGATCAGTCACGATTTAATGGCAGAGGAGACTTGATGGGCCAAATGGCCTAATTATGCTCCTATCACTTATGAACATAAACTTATGAACTCCTAACTCTTCTTTCATGGTTGGAAAAGTGGAAGTACTGCATGTGTTTTCTGCAACACAGCAGTACAACAGTACAACATGAGGGGGGGTCTTATAGAGACTTACAAAATTCTTAAGGGGTTGGACAGGCTAGATGCGGGAAGATTGTTCCCGATGTTGGGGAACTTCAGAATAAGGGGTCACAGTTTCAGGATAAGGGAGAAGTCTTTTAGGACCGAGATGAGAAAATCATTTTTCACACAGAGAGTGGTGAATCTGTGGAATTCTCTGCCACAGAAGGTAGTTGAGGCCAGTTCATTGGCTATATTTAAGAGGGAGTTAGATGTGGCCCTTGTGACTAAAGGGATCAGGGGGTATGGAGAGAAGGCAGGTACACGATACTGAGTTGGACGATCAGCCATGATCATATTGAATGGCGGTGCAGGCTCGAAGGGCCGAATGGCCTACTCCTGCACCTATTTTTTATGATTCTATGATCTGCAATTGACAATACCAACCTTGGTATTATGTGCTACCTGTGGAACCTGGGAGCAGCTGTGAAAGTAGATGGTACAAATTTTAAAAAGTGTCTAAAAAGGCTACCCAAGTGTCCCATTTGTGAGGCAGATGGACCAAGTACACATGCTATTCAACATTACCTGTCAATATGTTGCACATCAATTGTCAATTTAAGCCAATTGCTTACAACTCTTTTATTGGATCATGTATTCACTCCAGCAGAGAACACGTGCAAACTGAAACCTGAAACTGAAAGTATTACCATCTCACCTTAAGCGACTTTTTACACAAAATCATATTTAGACATTTAATATATCTATAGGGAAGAGTCAAGTCAAGTGTGTAATTGTTGTATGTAATGACAATAGTTTAATTCTTATGTGTAGGAAGGAACTGCAGATGCTGATGTACACTAAAGATAGACACAAAATGCTGGAGTAACTCAGCAGGTCAGGCAGCATATCTGGAGAAAAGGAATAGGTGATCTTTCAGTACAACGTCTTTTTGAAGATACACTTTGTGACAGCATTCTGACACCCTATCATGAAGGATTATCTAGAGAATCATGATGACTTCAACACTGAATTATGCAACAATTTACAAGGCTCGGCATCCATCTCAGCTATCCAGCTAATGTACTTTGTGAACCCGAATAAGTAGCAAAAACTGAGTCATAGTGCACAACCAAGACAGTGGAACCATGATACCATATGCAGAAACAAGAAACTGCCGATGCTGGTTTACCAAGGAAAGACACAAAGTGCTGAGGTAACTCAGCGGGTCAAGCGTCATCTCTGGAGAACATTGGTGACATTTCGGATTGGAACCATCTGAAGTTTTGTTTGAAGAAGGGTCCTGACTCAAAGCATCATCTATTCATGTACTCCAGTAATGCTGTCGTTCCCATACTGATCTTTCTGTCCTGGGCCTCTTCCATTGTCAGAGTGCGGCCAATCGCAAATTGGAGGAACAGCACCTTATATTTCACTTGGCCAGCTAACAACCCAACAGTATGAGTATTGATTACTCTAACTTCAAATAAGCCTGTGTCCACTCCCTCACTGTCCCTCCCCCGCTCTAGTCATTGTGCAAGTTTCACTGTCGTCCTGTTGAGTTTCAATGTCTGTAGAACTCGTTACCACCTGCATCACAGCCAACAATGGACCTTTTTGGGCTCCACCTTTTCTTGATCATCGTTACTTTTGTATATCTTTCATTCATTTTTTCTCTATCTCTTATATCATCATCTATATCGCTTGTTTCCCTTTTTCCATTTTTTTTTGTCTATCCTCAGTTTAAACCAGCATCTGCAGTTCCTTCCTCCTCATGCTGTCTGACCTGCTGAGTTACTCCAGTATTTTGTGTTTTTCCAAGATAACCATATGATTGCCTTCAGTATACTCTTTATCTAGTGGCAAAGAAATATTGGCCAGCTGCCACTGTTGTCGCTCAGTGTGGAAAGAATTGAGTATAGCTCAGATCTCCAATGCATTAGTCAAAGTTTTGATGATCAGATTGCAGCAGGTCGAGTTGGCTACAATAGCTCACACGGCAGGTACAACTGTGCAGTTGGTCTCCCCTTAATCTGGAACCTGTGTGGCAGTGTAAGGTCAGCTGGGTACAAATAGACATTCAAAAAAAGGTAGGCAAACTATTCCGGTGTATTGTAATATCCCTGTAATTAAACAGTATAAATAAAAAAAGACAAATCTATATCTCAAGGAGGTTGAATGCAGCAGTGACATTAAGATACATTGTTTGTGTGATTAGATGTGGCATACTATCCATATTTCTGGGCACTGGCCCTCTGTATCCGTGTGTAATGCAGGGTCACCAGAAAAAAGTCTGGAATCAAGACAGTTAAATTATGAGGCAAGGTTAGCAAGACATGGCATGCATTCCCTTGTGTCAAGAACATGAAGGTAATCTGATTGAGATGATTAAATTGATTAAATGAGTTGCTTGGATGAATAGAAACTATTTATTCTGGACTTCAACCAGGGGTTTCAAGCTGCGTTTTACATAGAAACTGGTTTATGTGATTGCTAAAAGATTCCCATTACCGAAAGAGCATAAACCTTTGTAAATATTTTTCACCCGAAAAGGCTGCTCAGGCTAAGTGAATTAACAATTTCAAAATTATTGTTAGCTGAGGGTAATGAGGAATTTTGAATCAAGCCAAGAAAATAGATTTGAATGCAAAGTTGATGTAACCTATAACAATTAAGGGTGTTTAATTGTCATATGTACCAACAATGGGACAATGACATTTTACTTGCAGCAGCATAACAGGCTTATAAACACAATACACATGTATAATATATAATAACCAAAAAAAATCAATAAATAAATGACTCCTATATTAGTGAAAACCCCAATGTCTTAGTACAACCAATGACAGTTCCTAGTTCATCGTTGAGTTTAGTGATGTACAGTGTTCAAAAGCCTGACGTTCGTTGGGAATAAGTTACTTTTGAACCTAGCGGTCATAGTTTTCAGACTGTTCCCAATGGTAGGAGTGAAATGAGAGCGTGGCCAAGGTGGTGTGGTTTGTTGATGGTGCTGGATGACTTTGAGGCAGCGCCTCCTGTAGGTCCCTTTGACACTCAGACTGGGCAGTGTGCACCACCTTTAATAATCTTCTCATTCCTGTAAATTCGAATTGCGGCACTAGGCCGTGATGCAACCAGTCAATAAGCTCTCTTAAAATACAACTGCAGAGGTTTAAGAGAGTATTCATGGATGCACAAAATCTCCACAATATTCTAAGGAAGTACAGCTCCATTTGGTTTAGAAGATATTTAAAAAACAATACTTTGGCATGAGCAGATTTTATACTGTGACTTATAAATGTAAAGTGAGGCAGTGAGGTTTCAAAACAAAACTCCAGAGTTTGGGATCATCACATGGCAGGTACAGTTGACTGTGGTGGGATAATTACACTTTGGCCAGAATATAGAAGAGTGTAGACACCTTAGAGGATTACAGGACTGAAGGCAGTACAAAAGACAAGACAGAGGAAATATTTAAATACAAAGTTCAGAATTTAAAAATCAAGGCTCAGTAACCAATAAGGAAGCACATTGGTTGTGGCCAAACAGACTTAGATATAAACAAGGGTCAAGAGAACTAATTTATGTAGAGTGGGATATGGAAGGGTAGTGTATTGAAATTGTTGCAAATGTACAAATGGTCAAAGAATGGGTCAGCTGTTCATATGGTGTACTGTTCCACGTTTGTTCAATAGATGACCTGAGACTGGTGGATGGTTAAGTGATACAAACAGTCTGACAGTTTCAAAACAGAGTGAAGAGGTGAAAATAATCTTACAGATGCTGGCAACATCTTTTCAGATAAAGAAGATAAATGTGGCCAGAAATTAATTCTTAATGGGCACCGCAGATTAGGCACAGAGGAGAGAAGATAGATGTCACTGCCAGTGACTCTCAGATTACGATTGGTCAGTTGGGTCAAAGGCAGTAAATAAATGGGGAAATACAACAAAGGATAAATATTCTTGATCACAACTATGTCAGAGCTTGGTAGCAGTGGAAACCTAACTGAGCAGATTGAAAATTATTAAGACCAAGTTAGCCAAAAGTTTGAGAAACAAAAACATGCTGAAAGACTTTGTACAGGACAAGTAGTTTGGATATGGAGTGGCCGTTTGCAAGGCAGATCAGGTGGTTACTTTACAAAGCACCTGCATTTAGAGACTTATAGAGCATGAAAGCAGTTCCTTCGCCCCAAACAATCCTTGCTGAACATGCTGAGCTAGTCCCATTTGCCCATGCTTGGGTCACAGCAAACATAGAAACATAGAAAATAGTTGCAGGAGTAGGCCATTTGGCCCTTCGAGCCAGCACCGCCATTCAATATGATCATGGCTGATCATCCAAAATCAGTACTCCATTCCGGCTTTTTCCCCATATCCCTTGATTCCCTTAGCCTAAGAGCTAAATCTCTCTTGAAGTTAAACCTTTCACTATCCATGTACCTGCCTATTTTAAATGTTCAAAGTCAAAGTCAAAAGAGTTTATTGTCATGTGTCCCTGACAGGACAATGAAAATCTTTCTTTGCATAGCACAACAGAACATAGAAGGCATTGACTACAATTCTATACATAAATACACCCATGACTTAATAAATTAATAAAGTGCAAATAACAGATGGAGGGATATTAATGTTCAAAGTTCCGAGCCAGGTTTAATAGCCTGATGGCTGTGGGGAAGTAGCTATTCCTAAACCGGGTTGTTGCAGTCTTCAGGCTCCTGTACCTTCTACCCGAAGGTAGCAGGGAGATGAGTGTGTGGCTAGGGTGGTGTGGGTCCTTGATGATGCTGCCAGCCTTTTTGAGGCAGCGACTGATAAATCCCCTCGATGGAAGGAAGGTCAGAGCCGATGATGGACTGGGCAGTGTTTACTACTTTTTGTAGTCTTTTCCTCTCCAGGGCGCTCAAGTTGCCAAATGTTGCTATTGTTCCCACCTCTACAGCTTCCTCTGGCAACAGTGTCCATATACATACCACCCTCTCTGTGAAGAAATTGCTCTTGGGCCTCTTGTAAATCTTTCCACTCTCAGCTTAAAATTATGTCCTGTAGTTTTGGACTCCCCTAAAATGGGGAACAAAACTGTGAGTATTCATCTTATGTTTTTCATGATTTTGTATACCTTTATAAAGTTAGTCTCCTGCACCTAGTGTCTCGTGGATAGGAAAGTATTAGAGGGATATGGGCCAAATATGGCCAAATGGGACTAACTTATATGTAGCATCTTGGTCAGCATGGATGAGTTGGGCTGAAGGGCCTGTGCTGTCTGATCCTATGGCTCTATGTCTCTCGAGTCTTGGTAACATTCTTGTGAATTATTTTTGCATCCATTCCATCCTAATAACATAATTCCTATAGTAGGGGAACCAGAAATGCACAGAACACTCCAAATGTGATCTCATCGATATTTTGTGCAGCTGTAATATGATGTGCCAAATTCTGTACCTAATACTCATACTGATGAAGACCAGCATGCATAACACCTTCTTTGCGATCCTCTAACTGTTACCCCTTTCATGGAATTATAGGCCTCCCCTGAGTTTGCAGACTGGCTACTGTGCCACCAATGTTGGTGTCACCAACAAATGTATTATCTGCATTGTCATCCAAATTGTTAATGTAGATGACAAACAATAGTGGACCTAGTACCTATCCATGTAACACACATTCTGCGGGAGCGATCCCTGAGATTCCTGTCACCTGCCACTTTAATTCTTGGTGTGAGTTCAAGATGAAGAAGGAATCAGGAGAAAAAAAAGTCAAGAATGTTTAATTGTCATATACAAGGAAAACAGAACAATTAAATTCTTAATTGCAGCAGCATAGCAGGCCTGTGAACACAATGCTGATAGATGACAAAATAAAGAAAAAAGTTAAATAAATTAGAAAAAACAATATTAATGCAAAAAGTAGTTTGTAGTTCATAGTTTAGTTTGCAGTGTTTTAACAGTCTGATAGTTAGGAAGAAGTGGTTCTTAAACCTGGAGGTCAGGGTTTTCAAACTCCTGTCCCTTCTTTCCAAGGCAAATATGAAATGAGAGTTTGACAGAGTGGTGGGGAGCCTGATGAAACTGGCTGTCCCTTTGAGGCAGCGCCTCCTATAGATTCCTTCAATGGAATGGGGCATCAGTACTCTGGATGGAGAGAGTAGACTTTTTGTAATCTTCTTCATTCCTTGGCATTCAAAATTAGTTTAGTTTAGAGATACAGTGCGGAAACAGGCCTTTCGGTCCACTGAGTGCACCGACCAGTGATCCCCGCACATTAACGCTACACACACTAGGGACAATTTACAATTTTACCAAGCCAATTGACATATAAACCTGTAAATGGTACTTTGGGCTGTATTTCAAAAAGATTTGAGCAGAAGAGTGAAAATGTCTTACTCCAATTATATTGTCCCTTGGTGAGTCCATACGTGAGGTACTGTGTGCAGTATTGGTTCCCTATGAACAAAGGGCCAAACTGTCCCATCCTGTTCCTGCTTCTTGTGTTCTTGTCTTCCCATATGTTCATAAGTGATAGGAGTAGAATTAGGCCATTCGGCCCACTGTCTATTCCGCCATTCAATCATGGCTGATCTATCTCTCCCTCTTAACCCCATTCTCCTGTCTTCTCCCCATAACCCCTGACAACCGTACTAATCAAGAATCTATCTATCTCTGCCTTAAAAATATGCATCGACTTGGCCTCCACAGCCTTCTGTGACAATGAATTCCACGTGACAAACTTTGTTTAATCACTATGATTTCTGCTAATGGCCTGACACTCTACTCGAATAAGACCAGATTGTGAAGGCTAGCTGTGCACCCCAGACACCAGATAATGCCATTGCTCACTGGCCTGACGCATCTGAGATATGAATATCAGCAACACTGTGCATTAATGGTGGCTGATAGTTGGTGCCAAGATGCATGTCGTTTGTAAGTTTTTTTTGTCTTTTACGTACTCATCAATGTAATAATGAATAGATATTCGAGATAATAGAAAATAGAATCATTTTCATTTTGTACTCTTAGTACAAATCAGGCCATTTCAGGCATAAATCAAATGCTGGTCTAAATATTTGCTTAAGTATAGGTTGAGGTTTAGGTTTAATATTGTCATGTGTACCGATACCGATGTACAGTGAAACGGTTTGTTTTGCATGCCATCATATTTATATCATATATTCTATACATAAATACAATTAAGTACAATAGATAGAGCAAAGGGGAAGATGCAGAGTTCAGAATAAAGTTCTCAGCATTATAGTGCCACTGGTCAGACTCAGCTTTGCATGAAATATTGCTTGTATATTTTGAAAAATATTTGTGCTATTCTCTAAGTTATGTTTCTATCTATGCTTTATTATTGTTCAGTTTGCTGATTAACACAGCAAGACGTTCTCATACAACATGAGCAAGCATATACAAGGCTGAAACTTTCAGTATGATGGACAGCATGCATAATATATTTGAGATCTTTTGAATAAACTTAAAAACCCTGATGTTTCTGACAACAGGATAACAATGTTTAGGCGTTATCTTGAAATGTTATGGGGACCAAGGGATTAAAACATGTGGGGACTTGGAAGACGGTGAATATAGGTCAAATAGTGAAAGCATTAACATTTCTGATATTAGGCATCAAGTCAATTCAGTCCTGCAACTGAGAAATAAATCAAAACGGACATCCAACTACTAACAATGCAATAAGATACTAACTAAGAGTGTTGAATTACATAATTACTGTGGCAACTATTCATGCAAAGAGAACATGAACATGCTGGGGATAGATACGGGTGCCCACGGGTGTAAAATAATTCGAATCCAGAATGGAATGGGGAAAATAGTTAAATTCTCAAATTATAGAAAATCGAGGTGATGGTTGCTGAGGTGGATGTCTGATAAACCAGACAAGGAGCCACAGGAGAATCGAGAAATGTTAACCTCAGTTGGCAGATTGTGATTTGTTTACTGACCTTAGAAACTTGTTGCAGATTATACATGTTTTTCTGTGTAAGGCACGGCATAAGTGAACCTAATTGTTGCACAGAGATGGATGGAAATGCTAGTCATAACAAGAAAGCTGGCTGTTCAGCTCAACCAATCAATCAGTCAATTCAAAGGTACTTTGAGACTACCTCATTTTGTGAAAGCTACTATCTCGTGATTTTATTTTAATTTTGGCCAGCCTAGTCCATGTCAGAAGTCATTGATTTATCATTCTCAATCAGAACATACATCCATTGATGAGCAGGTCAGCAATAAATGATGACGATTATGATTGTCCAGCTTGAAAGAAAGCCTGTAATAAAATCTGTCAAATATAATCTAAGAAGGCTTTGCGTAATCACAAAGCTTTTGAGAACTCAGAGAAATTATAATATACATATAATCACAGACACTTAGAAATTGGGAGCACAAGTAGATAGAGTGGTAAAGAGGGCATATGGCATGTGTGCCTTCATTGGCTGAGGCATTGAGCACAAGGGTCAGAAAGCCACTTTGCAGTTATATAGGACTTTGGGAAGGCTGCATTTGGTGTATCATGTTTAGTTTTAGTTGCCTCATTGCAGCAAGGGTGTGGCGGCTTTGGAGAAGGTGCAGAAAAAGTTTACTAGAATTAAGGGCCTGTCCCACCAGCATGCAACTCTATGTGATGAACGCGATCAAACCGGCAGTGGGGGCCGCGCGGAGGTCTGGTGATCCCCTGTACAGGGCCGTTCCCACCAGCATGCGCCTGCATGCGGCAAGCGCAACTAAACCGGCAGCGAGGGCCGCGCGGAGGTTGGGTGAGTGGCGCAACGCGGCGCAAAGCGAGGCGAACTTGAAGCAAGTCCAAGGTAAGTTCGCCAGGACTTAGAGGGGCACACAGAGAGGGGCACCGAGACACACACACATACAGGGCCACTGAGCCACACACATAGAGGGTCACGGAGGCACTTACAAATAGGTTCACGGAGGCACGATGTCCGGGCGGTGTGTAAATGTCGAGGCGATTGCGAGCCGACAAGCCGTTACCGCGCGGGATTTTTGGACATAGTCGGTTTTTCGGTGCCCCGCGCGGTCTCGGGACGAACTCGGGACGAACTCCGCACAATTCCGCGCGGCTCCGGCGATCGAAGTGGGACCGGCCCCGCGACGCCGGACGGCTCAAGCGACCACATTAGGTCGCGCTAATCGCATAGAGTTGCATGCTGGTGGGACAGGCCCTTTACAGTATGTCAGGATGGAGAGTATTAGCTCCAAGGAGAGGATGGGCGAATTTGGATTGTTTTTCCAGTGTGTGGGAGGCTGAAGGAAGGTCTGACCGTATATACAGTTATGAGAAGTATTAAAAAAATTGACAGTCAGAACCTCTCTCCAAGGGTGGAAATGTCTAAGACCAGAGGCATAGCTTTAAGCTGAGAGCGATTAATGTCATTACACAGAGAGTGGTAGGTGCCTGGACTGCACTGCCAGGTATATTTGTGGAGGCATATACAATAGTGGCATTTAAGCTGATGTTAGATTGGCACATGGATATGCAGGGAATGGAGGGATATAGACATGTAGGCTGATGAGATTAGTTTAACTTGACATCATGTTTGGCACGGATATTTTGGGCCAAAGGCCTGTTTCTGGCTGTATTGTTCTATGTTCTATTATGGCAGAGACAATGTCCATTTACTTCAATGTGACATTGCTAGCTATTCAATGGAATTAACTACTTATTTTATCCATTCAATGAATGTGGGCTTCACAGGCTGAGCTATCATTTAACATCCCCACCCTAATGCACCTTGAGAAGATGGTGGTGAGCTGCCTTTTTGAACCATGCAGTTCCTGATGTGGTGGTTGTTTCCACAATGCTGTTCGGGAGGGAGTTCTAGGATTTTGACCCAGCAACAGTGAAGGAACAGCAATATATTTCCAAGTCAGGAAAGTGTGTGGCTTGGAGGAGAACTCCCTGGTGCTTGTGTTACCATGTTTTACTGCCTTCTCCGAGCTGTAGAAGTCATGGATTTAGAAAGTGCTTTTTAACGAGTTTCAGTGAATTGCTGCAGTGCATCCTGTTGATGATACAAACAGCTACTACTACTACTGTGCGTCAGTGGTAGGACGAGTGAATGGCTATTGATAGGATGCTATTAACTGGGCTGCTCTGTCCGGTGTGGTGTCAAGCTTGGTGATTGTTGCACTCATCCAGGTAAGATAGATAGAGAGAAGAAAGAATGCCTTCATTGTCATTCAAACAAACAGAGGTTTGAATTAAATTTTGTTCCCTGCAGTCATAATGGCAAAATAAACAAAACACACAATTAGCAGTTTCACACAAACATCCATCACAGTGAATCCCCAAACACCTCCTCACTGTGATGGAAGGCAAAATTCTTATCTCTTCCCTGTTCTTTGTTCTTCTGTCTCGTTGAGGCGATCGAGGCTCTTGATGTTAAACCCCCGGCAGGCGATGGTAAGTCTCGTAGCCGATTAAGTCGCGCCGGGCGATGTATGGCCCTGCGACAGGCCGATTCAAACCCCGCGATTCGGGTTCGGGTGAAGTTGCCGTTGCGGGACATGCACCAGGGACATGCGAGCTCCCGATTTTACCTTCCACAGGGCCTGCGGCCGAAGCCTCTGAAGCTCGGCAGTCGGGTCGCAGCCGCTGCGCTACCACAGCCTCCCAGTCAGCGAGCTTCGCGATGGTAACTGAGGCCCTCAGGTCGATTCTGGTTGGAGGCCACCAGCTCCAGCAAAAGGCCTCAGCAAAACAGAGACACAACAAGGAAAAGGTCGCGTCTCCGTTCAAGGAAGAGGTTAAAAAGTTTAAAAATTCCCCCCCATATACACAACAAAAAATAAATATGCTTCTAACAAGACAAAAAAAAGAAAAAAAGAAAGACAGACTGCAGGTGAGCCGCAGCCTCAAGGCACCACACACAACAAGGTAAGCAAAGTGTATTCCATCACTCTCCTGACTGGAGCCTTGTCAATGGTCTTCAGGCTTTAGTGAGTAATGAGGAGAGTTATTTGCTGAACTTTGACCTGCTCTTGTCATCATATTTTATGAATAGTTACTCTGGTTTGGATTCTAGTCAAAAGTAACCCCCAGGACATGGTAATGCCCTTGAATGACAGGGATTGATTGATAACTACATTTACTCTGATTGGACATTGCCATTGCCTGGTATTTGTCAAGACAAACCTTTTTTCTAGATGTAGTGTCTCGGTAATTTCTGTGATCCACATCTTCATTGTGGGGACTGTTATCTTTTTCCAGAATTTAAGTTTTCACAGTTATTAAACCATAGTCAAGGCGTCTTTGAGATATCGTCAGATTAGGGCAGCCCTCTGACATTCATAATATTATTAGTTTGAATCTGGCTCCAATTGAATTTTAAGTGCTTTTAGAAATGTTATTGAATATTTCTGTCCAGAAGTTTTGTATTTTTATACAGGATACAAAAGAATGGGTTAGGGTGCCTTCTTGAAAGTGTCATTTATCACAAAGAGGAGAGTCAGTTGGGAAGATCTTGTTCAATTTGGTCTTTGAGTAGTATAACCTATGCAATATTTTAAATTGTATCAGGCAATGCCTGGCATGTAAAGAACAGTAGTGCATGTATTGTAGGCTTTTGTCCCATATATCTTTCGAAATGGGTAAACCCAACTCGTCCTCTCATGCTCGCCTATAGATCTCAGAGGGTGGAGTGTCAATATTTAGAAGAGTGTTATAAATGTAAGATATCAACTTACTTGTATCGGCATGTCTATTCAAACAATCGTCTAATATATCTGGACCCATAAGAGTCTTGTGTATATGTTTTCACGTAATCTCGGATTTGAAGATATCTAAAAAAATTATTCAGGTCATTTCAGGTCATGTTTCTTTTGTAGTTCTTGAAAAGAGGAGAGAGTCCCCTTCTTATAGAGGTCTCCCACAGTATTGATTCACAAGTTCTTCCATTGAACAAACATCACATCTAAAGTAGATGGTTTAAACGAGGGATTATTTGCAATAGGAAGAAGGAGGGATATATTTCTCAATTTAAGATTGAATTTCAGCTGTTTCCAGATACGGATAGTACTATGTATTATTGCATTTTGCTCATATGTTGACATTCAGATGTATTGGAGATAGGAGGATCGAACCTATACAAATAGGCAAACGATGTTCCCTCTCCATTTTTAACCAATTACATGTTGACATGTATCGTCCAACCAGAAAGTTATATTTTTAATATTAGTTGCCCAGTAATAAAAAAGAAAATTAGGTAGAGCTAATCCTTCATTTTCTTTGGATTTGCACAAATGTCTTTTATGTATTCGGTGGGTTTTGTGGTCCCAAATAAAGTTAGTGACAATAGAGTCAATTTTTTCTTTTAAAGCTTTTAGGGAGATATATCGGTATTGATTGGAATAAGCATAAAAGTTGCGGAAGGAAGATCATCTTTATGGCATTTAATCTACCAATAAGGGAGATAGGAAGTGTTTTCCAAAATTGGACGTAGACATACAATTTAGTGATTAATGGTGGGAAGTTTATTTTAAACAAACAGGAATAGATATGTGAAGAGAAAGAGATTAGTTAAAACAAATGTAGGTCCCTTGCAGTCAGAAACAGGTGAGTTGATTATGGGGAACAAGGATATGGCGGACCAATTGAATAACTACTTTGGTTCCGTCTTCACTAAGGAAGACATAAATAATCTGCCGGAAATAGCAGGGGACCGCGGGTCAAAGGAGTGCTTGAGTGAAATCCAGGTTAGTCAGGAAATGTTGTTGGGTAAATTGAATGGATTAAAGGCTGATAAATCCCCAGGGCCAGATAGGCTGCATCCCAGAGTACTTAAGGAAGTAGCTCCGGAAATAGTGGATGCATTAGTGATAATCTTTCAAAACTCTTTAGATTCTGGAGTAGTTCCTGAGGATTGGCGGGTAGCAAACGTAACCCCTCTTTTTAAGAAGGGGGGGAGAGAGAAAATGGGGAATTACAGACCAGTTAGTCTAACATCGGTAGTGGGGAAACTGCTAGAGTCAGTTATTAAAGATGGGATAGCAGCACATTTGGAAAGTGGTGAAATCATTGGACAAAGTCAGCATGGATTTACGATAGGTAAATCATGTCTGACGTATCTTGTGGAATTTTTCGAAGATGTAACTAGTAGCGTGGATAGGGGAGAACCAGTGGATGTGGTGTATCTGGACTTCCAGAAGGCTTTCGACAAGGTCCCACATAAGAGATTAGTATATAAACTTAAAGCATATGGCATTGGGGGTTCAGTATTGATGTGGATAGAGAACTGGCTGGCAAACAGGAAGCAAAGAGTAGGAGTAAACGGGTCATTTTCACAATGGCAGGCAGTAACTAGTGGGGTACCGCAAGGCTCAGTGCTGGGATCCCACTTATTTACAATATACATAAATGATCTGGATGAGGAAATTGAAGGCAATATCTCCAAGTTTGCGGATGACACTAAGCTGGGGGGCAGTGTTAGCTGTGAGTAGGATGCTAGGAGACTGCAAGGTAACTTGGATAGGCTGGGTGAGTGGGAAAATGTTTGGCAGATGCAGTATAATGTGGATAAATGTGAGGTTATCCACTTTGGTGGCAAAAATAGGAAAACAGGCTGTTATCTAAATGGAGGCCGATTAGGAAAAGGGGAGATGCAGCGCGACCTGGGTGTCATGGTATACCAGTCATTGAAAGTAGGCATGCAGGTACAGCAGGCAGTGAAGAAAGTGAATGGTATGTTAGCTTTCATAGCAAAAGGATTTGAGTATAGGAACAGGGAGGTTCTGCTTCAGTTGTATAGGGTATTGGTGAGGCCACACCTGGAGTATTGCGTGCAGTTCTGGTCTCCAAATCTGAGGAAGGACATTATTGCCATAGAGGGAGTGCAGAGAAGGTTCACCAGACTGATTCCTGGGATGTCAGGACTGTCTTATGAACAAAGACTGCATAGACTTGGTTTATACTCTCTAGAATTTAGGAGATTGAGAGGGGATCTTATAGATACTTTAAAAATTCTTAAGGGGTTGGACAGGCTAGATGCAGGAAGATTGTTCCCGATGTTGGGGAGGTCCAGGACAAGGGGTCACAGCTTAAGGATAAGGGGGAAATCCTTTAGGACCGAGATGAGAAGGAATTTTTTCACACAGAGAGTGGTGGGTCTCTGGAACTCTCTGCCACAGAGGGTAGTTGAGGCCAGTTCATTGGTTATATTTAAGAGGGAGTTAGATGTGGCCCTTGTGGCTGAGGGTATGGAGAGAAGGCAGGTACAGGATACTGAGTTGGATGATCAGCCATGATCATATTGAATGGTGGTGCAGGCTCGAAGGGCCGAATGGCCTACTCCTGCACCTAATTTCTATGTTTCTATGTTTCTATGAATACTTTCTAGTCACGTAAATTCCAAGATATATAAACTTTTCAGTAATGATTCTGAAAGGAAATTGTTAGAGTTGAGAAGGGTCTTGATCTTTTATTGGCATGATTTCAGTTTTGTTCAAATTTATTCTGTATCCAGAAAAAGAACCAAATTGTTCTATAATGTTTAAAACATTTGGAATACTAACTTGGGAATTTGGAATACCAACTTGCGTGATGTCATAATCATAATCATAATCGTAATTTATTAGCCAAGTATATTTTGCAACATACAAAGAATTTGGTTTGCCATACAGTCATAGCCATAAAGCAACAAGACACACAAGTACATAAAAAATTGACATAAACATCCACCACAGCAGCTTCTCCACATTCCCCACTCCGATGGAAGGCAATAAAGTCTTATCTTCTTTCCACCTTCCTCCCCGGTCGGGGGAGTCGAAGCATCCACAGCCGGTGGTTGATCTCCCTCGTCAGTGCGGTCTAAGCTCCTGCATCGGGGCGGTCGAAACTCCTGAGGCTTGGAGTCCCCGAAATCGGTTCCTAACCAGGGACAGCGAGTTTCATGATGTTAAAGTCCGCAGCTCCCGCAGGTTGGAGCACCAAGGGCCGACCCCTGGCAAAGGGATCGCCCGCTTCAAGATGTTAAAGTCCACAGGCTCCATGGATATCGTGCTCCAGAAGTCCCAGCAAGAGGCCGTCTGCTCCACAATGTTAGGCCGCAGTGCAGGCAGAGATACGACATGATAAAAGTCACATCTCCGTCGAGGAAAGAGATAAGAAAACATTCCCCCCCCCCCCCCACCATAATACAAAACTAAACATAAACTGAAAACATACATTTTACAACAAACTAAAAACACAAAAAAGGAAAAGACGAAGACAGACCGTTGGTGAGGCAGCCATCATGCAGCGCTCTCACTTGACACAAGGGCAGTTACTCTCAATTGACCTCTGGAGTTCATCTCTATTATCCATGGATAGACAAGGCTGCAAAGTGGTCAGGAGCTGAGTGACTTAGGCACATTTGTTCTCTTCCTGCACCTTCTTCAATTTCAAAAGTAGATTCAATTTTCCCTTAAAGTTGGAATTATCTTTGCTTCAAGACTTTCCCATGACAGTGTATTCTAACAACAATTTTAAATTTCTCACTTAATTTTCTTAATATCAAAATAATCATTGCGTGATAGACCCCAACGGAGAACAGAGCAAGTAAGTGATGAAAGTAGTTTATTGCAATGGCTATCTGTAACCATTAAATCCAATTCAAAACCCTTTGGCAGCTGCCAGTACACTGCCTGAAGCCTACTCATTTTTCAGAGACAACTCTGAATCACCTCAGAGATAAGTCAGCTCATTTGGCCCCACGCATTTGCCAAATATACATGAGGAAGAATCGGTAGCAGTGGCAGTGATTCCAGGCAGTGGGTCAAATCCAACACCATCCTGCTCCTTGTGTCCCGAGCTGTACTGAGGAGAAAGATGCAAAGGAGTTCAAGTATCTCTGATGTGTTTACTTAACCGAAAGATGCGCTGGATGCTTTTTCAAATTAAACAATAAAAATGTTCTCTCCTTCCTTGTAAGATAGTCATTTAAATTATTATCCTCTACTTTCAAATTTATATTACACCAGTAACATTATCTTTCTAACTAATTTTTATGTAAAAAGAAAGATTAAGCTTATGCAATTGCATGCTTTTTCAAATAGGCTTTGCATTTTTATATCAAAATAAAGGTATATTGTTATAACACAATTGCAGCTGATTGTGAATGAAACGATGAGTACACCCCTGAGACAGGCATTGCAGATAAACTGCGCAAGAAGAGACAATAATAAAATGTTATGAAAGATATTGTAACCATGTGTAACCTTAGAAATCATTGAGATAATAGCAGTAAAATTCCTAAACATTATCTCGGGTAGTAAGGGAGATGAGATGGTGAATGAATTAGTGATTGTCTTAAGTAACTCCGTAGATTCTGGTACAGTGACAGCAGACTGAAGAATAGCAAATGCAATAAAAAAGAATTGCAGACTCTGGTTTATACCAAAGAAAGACACAAAATGAGGATTTCTATGGAGAAAATAAATAGGTGATGTTTTGTGTCGAGATCTAAGAAGAGTCCCAATCTAAAAAGTTACCTATCCATTTTCTCGAGAGATGCTGCATGACCCACTGAGTTAGTCCAGCATTTTGTGTCTATCTTTAACAGCAAATGCAGCACTGCTTCTTAACAAAAAAGGGAAAGTTACATGAGTAATTGTAAACTAGTTAATCTGGAATCTTTTTTCATCAAAATGCTGCAGCTCATTATTAGGAATTTGTTTTGTGAACCATAATAGGACTTGTGGAGTCAACATGTTTTAAGCCAGGCATTTTTGAGGGTGTGTAACCAACAAGATAACTAAGTGACATAGTACAATTAGATTTTCGTGCATTTAGGTTTTCCGCATTTCGTGAAGAACGGCATAAAAGATTATCTCATAAAATGAAGACTTTAAATTTTTTGGAGAAATAAACTGGCATAGATAGTGAACTGGTTAAAGAATAGAAAATTAAAAATAGTAATACGTTTTTTTAATTGAGTGATTATTAAGATGAAAAGGCAACATTCATAACATCATTACACAACCTAGTTGAATAAGTGTCGAAGATGCAAAATATCTTCAAAGTGACATAATCAACAAAAATAGTAGCAAGAGGGAGCAGATGGAGATAATGTAGGAAAATATGAGTTTGTACTTGATATGCTGGTTCATGAAACAGAAAATGAATACAGCTGCTGCTCGACCTATGATGGGGTTACGTTCCGATAAACCCATCGTAAACCGAAAATATCGCAAGTCCAAAACGCATTTAATACATTGAGATCACGTGACCAGAAGTGACGTGCGGCTCTCTACCGTTGCCGATCGTAAAGTCGAAATATCGCAAGTCGAGGCATTGTAAATTGGGGAGCACCTGTATTAATCTACAATAAGCAGCTTGGAAGGCAAATTGAATTCTGGCTTTTCTTATAAAAAGGATGTGAGACTAAAGCAAAGAGGCCTCAATCAGAATAAATAAGGCATTGCCATGGTGTACTGTAATTTTGGTCCCAACACCCAAGGGATGTACCTCCCGTAGAATCAATACAGCACAGATTCTCTCAGTCAGTTCCAGGGATGAGGTGGTTGATCTATAAGGGAAAATTGAGTGAGATTGGCCCAGCCACACTCAGATTGATAGGTGATCTCTTTGAGACATAAAGGATCATAATATGGAAAAAGTCCACTCCATTGGTGTATTCTATGACTTCAGGTTAAGGGATCACCTGTGGATGAGAGAAATTCCTCTTCATCAAGGGCTGACATTCTTCAGAAATTTCTACCTCAAAAGGCTGTGACTCCACTTGTTCTGTGTATTCAAGGCTGAAATCAATAGATGTTTGTCTCAAGGAACGAGGGGATGCAGTGATCAGGTAGGGAAGTGGACTTGAGGCATAATCTTCCTTTGGAGCATCTGTTACTGTTTTGCAAAGTTTCTAAAGGGGCAAAACCAATATTATTTAATTGCATAATAACGGCAGCAATTTTATTATTTAGATAGAAAACAAACCCTATTGCTCCAGAAAAAAACATTATTTAATTTCAAATACTAAAATATTATCAGTTAGTTTATCAGAGAAGGAACCCTGTAAGAGGCAAGGGTGGTTTAGATGTATTCTTCTATCTGCCTGCTGAGTAATGATCTGGCCCATGTCTCTTTCTTCTGTCTCAATAGAATCCCTTTAAACTTTAGTCTTTGACAGAATAAACTGGCAGTAGCATTCAATTCAATTCAATTCAATTCAACTTTAATGTCATTGCACAAATACAAGTATAGGTACGACAAAATGCAGTTTAGCGTCAGTTCGTAGTGATAGCAATATAGAAAATAAATGCAGAATGCAGACAATGTGAACAAAGAGACTGGAGAAATCTATCGGCAGGACTCCGAGTTCAGCAGTGTGATGGTGTTATTGTAGAAGCTGTTCCTCATCCTACTAGTGCGGGATCTGAGGCTCCTGTACCGCCTCCCTGATGGTAGGAGGGCAAACAGTCCATGGTTAGGGCGTGAGGGGTCCTTGATGATCTTCCCAGCCCATTTCAGACACCGTTTTCGGTGGAGGGCATCCATGGCAGGGAGCGGGACACCGTTGATGTACTGGCCGGTTTTCACCACCCGTTGTAGTGCCTTCCTATCTGCCACGGTGCAACTGCTGTACCATACCGTAAAGCAGGTGGTCAGGATGCTTTCGATGGTACAGCAGTAAAAGTTGGTCAGGATCTGAGGGGACAGGTGGGCTTTTTTGAGCCTCCTCAGAAAGTAAAGGCGCTGCTGCACCTTTTTGATCAGTTTGGAGGTATTGAGGGACCAGGACAGATCTTCCGAGATGTGTACCCCGAGGAATTTGTAGTTGGAGACCCGCTCCACCTCAGTCCCGTTGATATGGATGGGGGTGTGTCTGCCCCCTCTGTTCTTCCTAAAGTCAACAATGATTTCCTTTGTCTTCTGGGAGTTGAGGACGAGGTTATTGTTGGCACACCAGGTTGTCAGGTGCTGGACCTCCTTCCTCTAGGCTGACTCATCGTTGTCACTGATCAGTCCTACCACTGTGGTGTCATCGGCAAATTTTATGATGGTGTTGGAGCCATACTTAGGGATGTAGTCATGGGTGAAGAGGGAGTAGAGGAGAGGGCTGAGCACACAGCCCTGTGGCACGCCGGTGTTCAGTGTTATAGTGGAGGAGGTGAGGTTGTTGACCCTAACAGACTGTGGTCTGTTAGTGAGGAAATCCAGTGTCCAATTGCAGAGGGAGGTGGAGATGCCAAGACCGCTGAGTTTGGTGATCAAGCTAGCGGGTATGACAGTGTTAAAGGCGGAGCTGAAGTCAATAAACAGCAGCCTGATGTAGGTGTTGTCGCTGTCCAGGTGAGTCAGGGCAGAGTGTAGGGCCACCAATATGGCGTCCTCTGTAGACCTGTTTGTCTGGTAGGCAAATTGGTGGGGGTCCAGTGTGGGGGGGAGGTTGGTTTTGAGGTGAGCCAAGATCAGCCGCTCAAAGCACTTAGCGATGACAGGGGTGAGTTCCACTGGCCGGTAGTCATTGAGACTCCCTGTCGCTGATTGTTTGGGCACTGGCACAATGGTAGATGTCTTGAGGCAAGTGGGGACGACACCCTGGGCCAGTGACAGATTGAAAATATCAGTGAGGATCAGGGATAGTTGTCCAGCACATGCCCTGAGCACCCGCCCGGGGATGCCATCGGGACCGGCAGCTTTGTGCTCATTCACCTTGCTCAGTGCATCTTGCACAGCAGATGTGGAGAGACTGAGGGGTTGTTCATTGGGGGGGTGGAGCAACTTTGATGGCTGGAGTTTTGTTGTCCCGGTTTATGGTAGTCGGCAATGGATTTGATTCCTTGCCACATGCGCCTGGGGTCAGAGTTGTTTCGGAAATGCTCCTCGATCCGCTGTTTGTGATTGAGTTTAGCATTCCTAATTCCCTTTTTCAGATTGGCCCTGGATGAGCTGTATTCCTCATCGTCACCAGATTTAAAAGCGGCGTCTCGAGCCTTCAGCAGGAGTCTGACCTCCCTGCTCATCTACGGCTTCTGGTTAGGGAAGGTCTTTATCTCTTTATGGGTAGTGACGTTATCAGTGCAGAATTTGATATAGTCCAGAACGGTTGAGGTGTGTGAGTTTATGTCCACATGGGAGTTAAAGGTGGCCTGGGTGGCAAACAGACTCCAGTCTGCTTGCTGAAACTGTTCCTGTAAAACAGAGACAGCCCCCTCAGGCCAGACCTTCACTGTCCTCACGGTAGGTTTCACACGTCTGATCAGAGTTGTGTATTTGGGGAGCAGGAACAGAGAGAGGTGGTCAGACTGACCCAGGTGGGGGAGGGGGAGGGCTTTGTATGCTGCAGTAATATTGGTGTATACTAGGCCCAGAATAGTGTTACCTCTAGATGGGCAGGAGACATGTTGGTGGAATCTGGGGAGCACAGTTTTGAGGTTGGAGTGGTTAAAATCGCCAGCAACAATAAAAGCCCCCTCTGGGTGGGCTGTTAGTTGTTTGCTGATAGCAGCTTGAAGCTCTTCCATTGCAAGCCTGGCATTAGCTTCCGGGGGTACATAGACTGCAGTGATGACAGTCGATGTAAATTCCCTGGGCAGATAGAAGGGCCTGCACTTTAACATCAGGTATTCCAGGTCAGCAGAGCAGTGGCTACCAATCCTGACAGCGTCTGTGCACCATTAGTTGTTCACATAGATGCACAGTCTGCCGCCCTTGGTCTTACCGGAGTCCTCCGCTGATCTGTTGGCCCTGAAGACAGTGCGCCCCTCTAGCTCAACGGCGTTGTCCGGAATGTTGTCGGTGAGCCATTATTTAAATTATTGAAGCATCTATAACTAATGCTCTAAGATGCTTAGATTGTGTCTATATTCTAAAATGGTTACCCAAATGCTCTTTGTAACAGAGAAACACCCCTATCTATACCACAGCTGATCACTCTATCCAGCTCTTTGATGCAATAACCCTTCAATTACAATTTTGATCAAATATTTAAAAATTAAATTTTAACTCAAAAACATATTGAACCAAGAAATATATGAGAGATGTTTTTTATTGGTTTTATTCTAACTAATAATTAATTCAACAAATTGAGGTTTAAATATTAAATAGAAATGTTTGAAATCTTAAGTGTTTAAGTTAATTCACGTATTCTCTTTTGCATTTTAAGTCATGAGTTAGATTACTGCGCAGCATTTAAATTATTGAAATGCAGCAGGTGTTTTTCAGTTCAACTGTAATTTATTGGTGCACTTGATAAGTAGATCTTTTTTCCTTGCATTTCCATTGAAATTCCTTCTCTTACGTTTTGCTCCTTTGCCTACCTACAATGCTAGCAGCAGTTTATCTTTTATAATACTATCTCAGAAAGTCCAATCATTTTTCACTTTATATTTGAAATTAATAAATTATAACTGCTTGCATAGTATGCTAATGCAATAAAATTTTCAAAAAGACTGTGACACATTCAAAATCATTGTGTCATTTAGTTAATGTCATCATTTTTGTTAACTGCTTAGTTATTGTCAGGCTCCAAATGATAAGGGCCGTTTGAATTTTCTTCTTCTGTCAAAGCAATAATTTAATCATTTCCAAATTTAAAGGGAGTTGCAAAGCAGCTGTTTTTAGTTTTACACAAGTGTGGGATAAACTTATAGAACCAGGCAGCATCCGTGGAGAGAATGGACATAATGTTTTAGGTCAAAACTTCTTCTGACAAATCCTGGCTGAAGAAGTGTCCCGACCCAAAATTTGCCTGTCCATTCCCTCCCCAGATTCTGCCTGAACCTCCGAGTTCCTTCCGCACTTTTGTTCTGCTCAAGATTCCACCATCTACAGTTCTATATTTCTCTGGTCATAGCTTTAGTTTTGCCAAAACTAATCTCTTTATCATTGTCAAGACTAAAGCTGAATGTTAGCTATTTAATTATTGATTTGTGGAAGGCCAGCATTTATTACCATGCCTAATTGCCTTTGAGTAGGTATGTTACAAAACCTACCTTTAGCGGTGCTCCAGTTCTGCCGCTGGCCGTGTGCGCGACTTTGGCGCCTTTAAGGGGTTAAAATGCGGGTTTCTCCATGCAATCCGGAGCTTTCTGTTGTCGGAGTGCGAGCTATTTTTGGAGATGCGTTCCGACTGCCGGTAAGTCCATTTTTTTTTATAAATAGCCCGACTACTTAATCACTGCAGTAAAATAAAAATTAGCTCCTAATGCCGTGCACGCCGACAACGGGGACCGATTTTACGTAGGGGACAGGTAAGTGAAAGCTGTTTATTTTTACATATAAACTTGTTTTTTTAGGGGACTTTAATCAATATTTCATGTTGCGAAACGGTGATTTAGCCCCCATATGAACTGGCAGAAAATTTCCTGCCAATATTGGGTTTAAATTCACCACAACCGCAACGTTCTAATCCATCGTGTTCCAGAAAATCCCACTCGCAAGCTGTTTAAAATGCCCATTAATTTACAGGCATTAAACACTGAATTCCCTCAATTTGGCCTATAAATTCATGACAATTAGATTTAAAAATCATGTTTTATTGTGAATTATTGTGTGACTGTTAATTGGACACTTAGGCTTTAAATTTTATTTTTTTTCTTAAGAAATGGATAGACGTTTAGATGTAGTAATTGAATTTTGTAATTGGCTACAATTGGGTAACTAACTAATTATATGCTTTAATTTCAGGTCATCCAAGTAAGATTGTTTGATATTTGTTTCAGAATACTTCAATCTTTAATAACTGAAAATTTCTTTAAGTTCTCTTAATTTTTAAGGAAGTTATGGACTTTTGACTGTTCTCGATCACAACTTTTGTGACAAGTCAATAGAAAAGCAATAGGAAGCAAGTTGCTAATTTCCGAGTATGAAAATAGCCCTAACTTTTTTAATACTGAAGATATGAAAGTGAATTAGGTGTCAAATTAAACTTATTTTTATGCTTTATCTGATGGGATAAATTGCAGAATTGATTTTTTAAATCTCAAAATTTTGTAACATTGCTACTTTGAGAAGTGGGTGGTGAGCTGCCTTCTTAAAATGTTGCAAAACCCCTTTGTGATATAGCCACAACGTTTCTGGCACATAGCCCATAATTTAAAATGTCGACATAGTCTCACACAAATGTTTTATTTTATGAGGTGTTGCGAATGAAATAAAGCATTCTTCAATAAAACAAAACCACACTACAGCACCTGTCGTAAGTTTACCTGATGGTGAGTATGGTCATGCGGTGGTTAAGTCACCAAACTGTTACTCATGAGGCAGAAAATAACCACTCAAAGATATGCCTTATACACCACAGCCTACTTTGTTCTCTTGAAAAAGAATCCAATCTATTCCTGATTATAGTAGTCGTGGCTCAGAGGAAAGTAGAATGAATAATTTCTGAGTCTGCTACTTTATCATTAGTGACACAATGTGATCCAGGTTTGCTTCAGCTATCTCATCAAATCTAATCTTGCACGCACCATATCATAATTTTACAGATTAGCTAAAAAAAATTGCGAATACTTTGAAGCACAATGTTGGGATTGCTCTGCAAGAGATATAGGATAATAACTTGGAGGGAAAAAATATTATATTTTATAGCAGGAGATTACCGGGATATAAATGACTGATCAAAGACATCCAATATTACTTTCAGGGAAGGTCATATTGGTCAACAGTTATATATACTGTCAATTGATGGTGGATAGCAATATGCGATTAAATGGCTTCCACCGCATTTAATAAAAACATGATCAGAAAACAGGGAGATAGCACTGTACCAATTTTGAGGTATGCAAATAAATGACTATAAATTGCTTTCAACTGACTCGACACTTTCAATGTTATGCTCAGTTTGACCAAAACACCTGACATAACACGTCAAATTAATCGTAGTCAAAATTGCATCAATATGAAAACATTAACCCAGTTTATTGTTACATGTACTGAAGTACAGAGAAAAGCTTTTGTTGATGCTAACTAGTCAGCGGATAGACTATATTACAGTGCTCTCCATAATGTTTGGGACAAAGACCCATCATTTATTTACTTGCCTCTGTACACAATTTGAGATTTGTAATAGAAAAAAAAATCACGTGGTTAAAGTGCACATTGTCAGATGTTAACAAAGGCCATTTTTATATATTTTGGTTTCACTATGTAGAAATGAGAGCAGTGTTTATACAGAGTTCCCCCATTTCTGGGCACCATAATGTTTGGGACACATGGCTTCACAGGTGTTTGTAATTACTCAGGTGTGTTTAATTGCCTCCTTCATGCAGGTATAAGAGAGCCCTCAGCACCGAGTCTTTCCTCCAGTCTTTCCATCACCTTTGGAAACTTTTATTGCTGTTTATCAACATGAGGACCAAAGTTGTGCCAATGAAAGTCAAAGAAGCCATTATGAGACTGAGAAAGACGAATAAAAGATTTGTGAATATAAGTTAATCTTCATCTCATCTGTCCACAAGACCTTTTTCTAGAACTGTGGTTGTTCTTTTAAGTACTTCTTGGTAAACTGTATCCTGGCCATTATATTTTTGTGGCTAACTAGTGGTTTGCATCTTGCAGTGTAGCCTCTGCATTTCTGTTCATGTACTTTTATAGTGAAAAGTAACCAGGCGGGAAAAAGTACACCTAATTCCGAGAACTTAGAGTGAAGGAATGGGTCCCCCAATAGAAGTCTGATGCGAAGCAAGAGGAAAAGTATCTGAAGGTGAAAAATAGCTAATTAAGAAGTAGTACCCCTCAGCAAAGTGTACCTAGGATAGGAAAGTCTGAGGGAGAGGTTCACTGGTTGATAGCAACAAAACAAAATACTGTGATTGTTTTTGAAACTGTGGAATCAAAGATTGCTGTTAGATTGTTGTGGCTGTAGTGTATTGGATTGATAGTGATAGAATTTAGTGCAAATTTAGTGCGGATCCGACTTGTGTGTAAGAGACATTTTGTCATTTGTAAAGTGTTAACATCATGAATTGTTATATAGTACTGATTGTTTGTTGTTTAAGAGTTTTGAGTGTTGGGAAACTGGGATAATAGTAGGTTAAAGTGAATGTTTAAGAATTTGGTTTATGAAGGATTGTATTAGTATTAATGTCCGATCCGTGGTTGTTCAATTGAGGAGTAATTTCCTTCTGATCGATTGCTTCGGGGAAGGGATTGTTCTGTTGACCGAGCAGACTACGAGGAGGGATTAAAATATATTGTGGTTTTTGGAACTGTACATATGGTGAATGCGATATTAGATGAATGCTTATGGTTTATATGGGAATGTGGTTGGGTATAATAATAAGTGGTATAATTTATTTTCCATATACGATTTTGCTTGCGTATTTGGAGCTTATTTGCATGTGTTTAGACTGAGGTGGATCTGGGTAAAGGAAATTGGCTGCGAGAATGTGTTTGATTGTGGTTGATTGTTCCCTGGAGCCCCTTAAATTGTGGATGATTGACAACTGTTGAAATCGTAGAGTGGGAATTATGTGAATTTGTGAGAGACAAGGGAAGAATTTGAATAGTAGATTGGAAAGATTGATTGTGTAACTGTGTGAAAGAGGTGCTGGATTATCCGCACTTCGCAGCCGTTGGTCATTGTTCGGGAGAGATCTTGACAGTCTCGGAGATTGAAAGGGAGGAGTGAATTGAATTAAACAGATAGGAAGGTGTGAGTGGCTTAGGAGTTGCTTCCATTGTCCAAAAGAATGGGGAATCACGTGGAAAAAGATACGACTGTTGATTCTGAAAATCCGTTACAAGAAATATACAGCGAGTTTCCACAAAGAGCTGAACGATTGAGAAATCTTTCCGGGGTATTACACATAGAATTAGGGAGCGAATTATGGCCTGAAGGTGGCGTAGCTACAGTAAAGGGATTGTAGTACATTGAGCAGATTATATGGCAATGCAGCGACAGTGGCAAGAGAATTAATCAGATTGTGGAAAAATTATTTTGAGGAACAGAAAGCAAGAAGAGCGGCTGAAAGAATGGCAAGTTGGAAGGAAGCAACTCTGAAGCGGGGGATAGAATTAGATCATACTGAAGAGTACCGACCTCCAGGCATCTTGAGAGAGGAGCCTGAAAGTATTAAAGATAAGGGGAGAAGAAAATATTCCAAAGGGAAATGGGCACCAGTAAATCTCGAGCATGAGGACCCGATAGTTGGTGTTAGTTTCGAGGGGGACGATGACAATGAGTATTTGGAAGATTGGGGAAGTGTTAGAAGTAGGGATCCACGACTACAACCTTATTCTTCTTGCGATCCCCATACTTTAGATACGCATTGTGTAGCTTGCGAACGGAATAGACAATCAGGTTCAGTAGCACAGAATTCCTTAACCCCGACTGCTCCATTAATAGTAAGTAGTCCGAGAGTTCACGGTACAAGAAGCCAAACTAGAAAGACAACTCAAGTAGTTAAGGGCAAAGAAGGTAGAAGAAGGGTACAGAAACCAGGGTATTCTTGCGAACTTAAACGTAGATGAGTTGAACGAGCAGTGAGAGAAGAAAAAGGAGTCATTTCGAAAGTACCATGAACACATTAGTTAGGAGGAAGCTACATCTGGGGGTGAGACCACAATTGAAGAAGCCGAGATAGATCTTGATATGGCAGAAAGTAAAAAAAAATAACCAGACAGCCCGTAGGCAGTTCCTTGTAAGGGAAATGCCTAATCCTTCTTTAGTTCCAGCCAATGCAGTGAGTGCAAATAATCCCCGTACAATAAGAGTCTATTCCCCATGGAAGCCCAATGAGATGATCACCATTTTAAATCAAATACCCTATAGTAGAAAACACCTGCTTCCTTTGTAGATCACCTAAGAACTACAATGCGCGTTTACCAGGCAGACTCCCGAGATCTATGGGCAGTGATCCAGCAAATAATTATTCCAAGCGAACACACCAGGCTACTAACAATTCCAGGATATCCGTCTCACGAAGCTCTAGCGAATATAATAGCGGACAATAGTGCAAGGGAAGAGACTGTTTTAACAGCCCTTGCAAGCACCCTTCAGAAACCGATTGACTTGGCCAGAATCCCAGATGTAAGACCAAAAAAAGGAGAGGGAGCAGATGATTCTTTTAGAACGATTCTCCAAATTATATATGGAACAATCGGGTGATTTAAATTATCGAAATGGAGTAAATTCCCCACAACATTGTGCCATTTTATTGAATTGCCTTCCCACCAACGTAGCGGAATCCATTAAAACTAATAACATGGACTGGACAGAAAATAGTGCCAGCCAAATGGTTAGGGCTGTAAGGTATCACTGGAGGGACTTAAAGAAGCAGAAGAGTCTGCCAGCAGCAAAACAAAAGACTGAATATGTAATCAGTAAAGAAGTGCCAAAATCTGATCCTGAACCATGGTACCAGCAAATTACGGATTGGGAGAAATTAGAGTTCCAGAATATATATCATAGAGAGATACCTGCCCTTGAGCCAGTCTCCCAGAGACCAGATTTAAGGAGATACTGGTCATCAGGAGTGGGCCAGTGTTATACTTGTGGAGTGATAGTTCACTGGAGTAGGAAGTGCCCAACTGGAGAAAAGAACGGAAGAGGGGGTCACAGAAGATATTTCCAAGATCAAAGAAAATGGAGAGATTAACGGGAGCGCAGAAGGAACTGGCAGGAAAACTAAGAATCAAGGGGGCAAATCTCCTTTTCCCAGAATAATCCATTTACACGCCTATGATCTGCAAACGTAATGGTGACTGGATGCAAGTCTGACGAAGAGCCTATATAGGTCTCTACAGGTAGAAGGAAAAAACTGTACCTTCTTAGTAGGCACAGGCGCATCCATGTCATCCCTTCAATAAATTTATAATCTAGAATCAAAAGAAGTTCTGAACCTTTCCGGGTTTCAAGGGCAAGTCTGCTAGTATCCCATCTCTGAGCCAGTAGAAGTAGTATATGGACGAAAAACAATCAGACACAGATTTGTTATAACCACTGGAATTTGGTCTGCAATTTGGTGTCTAGAGATTTGCTCTGTGCTTTCCAACTAAAAATAGAATGCAACTACAGAGACACAGTAGTGACCCCCTGGGATCCTTTACTCCATAGTGACCACTCAGTGGTGGTCCTTAGGTTTGGATGAAGAACCCCCATCTCACATCACACTGGCTTATGATAGGAGTGGGAAGGATAAAAAGCTGGAAGCCATCTTAAAACCATATGAGGAGCAGGATTGGGAGGTGGAAGTGTTGGCACTAGTTGAAGGTAAAGAGGGAGCTGCCGAATACATCAAGACACCAGCACAATGGAAAGGAACTGAAGAAGTGGCTCTTTGCATTACCCAAATGGTGAACTACCCGGCACAAGTAAAAGACCTAGGAACAATATAAGAAAGGCAATCACCATGGCAGACCCGAATAATTACCAAAACAAAATATGTCTAATCAATATGTTGTTGAATTTTATCAGGCTCCAAGGACAGTGGTTACCCGCTTACGACATCATCTGGGGAGTGAGGTATATGGGTATGCGGACCCTCAGGTGTGGGCGGAGGACACAGCTCAGGTAGGGTGCGTGAACATCAATCCCATCCAAGTAGCTCTCCAGAAAGGGGTAACACTTCCTTCAATACAACAATATCCACTAAAATTACAGGCCATCAGCAGCATTGACAAATTAATTCGGGGTTAGCTACAACAAGAAATACTGGTAAAGTGCCAATCGATTTGTAACACTCCTATTCTTGCCATTCCAAAGCCGGGAAAGGAGGGCCAATGTAGACTTGTACAAGATCTGAGATAAATCAACTCTATCGTAGAACTGCTCCATGCCCAAGTGCCAAACCCTGCTCGTATCCAAGCCCAAATATGGACTGAAGCAAAAATCTTTTTGATAGTTGACTTGCAATGTGCATTCATCTCTCTGCCTCTCCACAAAGACAACCAATATTTCTTTGCTTCCACATACAAAGGCCAACAATATACCTGGACCAGATAGCCCCAAGGATTCATCAACTCACCTTCTTTATTTTCCAGGTGTCTACAAGAACAATTGAGTACTTTAAAATTCAAAATGAATCCAACATTGGTGCAGTATGTTGATGATTTATCAGTGGCCAGTAAAAACGAATCCAGTAATTGGTAAGATGCTGCTCGACTACTAAACCATCTAGCTGATTTGGGATATGTAGTCTCCCCATCAAAAGTACAAATGGCCCAGGAGAAAGTAAATTTTTTAGGGATTATAATTGTGGCGACCGAGGCCAAACAAATGAGGCAATGGCTTGGCATGGTCAATTATTGTCGACCTTGGATCCCTAACATAGCTCTGGAAACCAAAGAGCTAACACCTTAAACTAGCAAGGAGGGTGAAATTAAATTAACAAAGAAAGCACAAGAGGCCTTTGAAAACTTAAAAAGATCAGTGATGCAAGCTCCGACATTGGGAAGACCATTATATGACCAACCTTTCCAGCTCTATTGTTCAATTTTATATGAATGTGCAACTTAAGTTCTGACTCAAAAACATGGGGATAGACATGGACCAGTATTACTCCTCTAAATTAGATCTGGTTGCCAGGGGACATCCACTTTGCACTCAAATTTTAACTGCAAAATATGAAAGTATACAATCAGCTGCTAATTTGACACTCTAGCAAGAGATTTCTAGTGTACAGTTCACGGATTTGTTAGGGCAGTTTCAAACCCAGCACAACAATGGCCCACCAAAATAAGTATGAGATCTATCTTTTGAACAACCCAAAACTGCAATTCAAACATTGTACATTGATTAACCAAGCCTCTTCCCTTATTTCACCGCCAGAGACCAGTCAGAGGCAGGACATGACTGTCTATTTGTCACAGAGGAGACATCTCTCAGAGAGGACTTGAGGGATGCACCATAGACATCACATTATATGTGGATGGGAGCACATCGATTGGACTGTGGGGTGAGAGATTATCTGGGTATGCAATTGTTAATCAGAAATTGGAGAAGCAGCGGCTTTTGAGTCACCCTATGCAGCACAGCGAGCTGAATTATTCACTTTAATTCAGGCTTGTATTATTGGGGAAAAACTGTTAAGTAAATATTTACACTGATTCTCAGTTTGCATTTGGAGTGGTGCTGATTTTGGAGAATTATGGGAAAAATAGGGGATTCCTAACTTCTAAAGGAACCTAAATATCAAATAAACAATTGGTGACAGATTTGTTGAAGGCTTTAATGCTACCCAGACAAATGTTGGTTATGAAATGTAGCGCCCACACGAGAGGCCAGACTCCAGTTGATATCGGGAATAGTAATGCCGATTTGGTAGCCAAGAAAGTATCGTGGGAGCTTAAGTATAAGGTAGTGGTACCTAAAATGATGAGGCAGACTAAAAGTATAACTAACAAGTCCCCCTCAGAGAAACTGATGCCAACCATCCAAGAAATTGTTTGATTACAGGAGGAGGCTACTGACAGAGATAAGGAACGATGGAGACAACTTGGGTATGTATTGGATTGTATGACTAAGTTGTGGGCCACTCCACCGGGGCAGACCTGCATGAAAGATTAATTAGCAGTATGGGTTATAGAGTGTATGCACTATGCAACCCATTGTGGTGCAAGGGCAATAGGGGACACTCTATTAGCTACTTGGTTGCATCCAAAACTTCAAACTTTAGCTCGGGAGGTAAGCAGTAGTTGCTTGGTCTGCCAGAAATACAATCCAGGGAAAGGAATAGGATGTGAAGGAGGAAAAACACCATTGCCTATGGGTCCGTTTGAGACATTGCAGATGGATTCTATCAAATTTGAAAGGTGCCATGGGTATAAATATGTACTTGTCATAGTTGATGTATTCAGCTGGTGGATCGAAGCTTACCCAACTCTTGATAACAAAGTGGCTACTGTTGTCAAGGTGTTAATGAGAGAAATTGTCCCTAGAGTCAGTATCCCCATTCGACTTAGTTCAGATAATGGTCCACACTTTATTGGACAAATCAATAAAGAATTTTGTGAACAGCTGGGGATCCAGCAGCAATTACACTGTGCTTATCGACCACAGGCTGCTGGACTTGTAGAAAGGGCAAATCAGACCCTTAATATTAAATTAGCCACATTGAAGGCGGAGACTGGACTAGGATGGATTAAATGACTCCCAATGGCTTTATTTCAGATGAGAGTCACGACTGTAGGGAAATCTAGATTGAGCCCAGCTGAAATTCTTTATGGTAGACCCTTGAAAACACCTTGTAACCAGAATGCAATTAAAATAATCAATTTCCACCATATGACTGTGGCGATGACTGACTATTTTCAAGCAGTGACTAGAGCCTTAAAGGATTCAAATGATAGAGTAAAAGCGACCTATAGTGAAATGCCTGTGTTAGAAACTCCCATTAAAGTAAAACCTGGAGACTATGTCCTTATAAAGAATTGGATGACAAAAGGATTTGAGGTTCATTGGGAGGGACCATACCAGGTTCTTCTAATGACTCCAACAGCTGTGAAAGTAGATGGAAGAAATGCATGGGTGCATCTCCATCATTGTAAAAGCATTAGTGAAGGTATGGATTGTTAACTCATTTCATCCCAGGTTCTCTTAGGCTATTATGGATCACACAAATGGGCTATCAAGATTGACGGATGGGGTTCGCTCCCACGAAAACTTGGGAGGTGAAGACTCATCAAACGGGAATCATGAAGCTATGCCCATGAAAACTCGGGAAGCTTGATGAAGTTCTGAGAAGATACATCAATATCTTTTTGTTAGAACATTTGTTAAAGTAAAGCAGTCGTTGTTGTATTCTGAGATCATTAATGATGAGAGTTATCATAAATGATAAAATGGGAGAATGTTAATATTGACCAAATTAAAGACACCATAAAATGGAGGATTCCTGCATCTGTCAGAATTGCTTAACCCTTCTCAGTGGAAATTTACAGGCTTTGGATAACGCTGACCAATCTGGGTATCAGATTGATATGTAAGGATGAAGTATCCAGGGGTTCTCCTCATTTCCCCTTAATTAATAAAAAGTGTATAAGAAATTCTGAAAACAAACTTTAATGCATTGATGTGATTGGATTACTGTACACTAAGCGTACATATTGTAAATAATGTTGTCAGACAGTTACCCTGCTGTTTGTTGATTGGCTAAGGTGTTGAGCCCCTGGCAGGTTTTGCTTGGATTTCGGGGTAAATGTTGCATTATTCAAGTTAAGTTAGCTTCCTCTAGAAGCTTATCCTGCAAGCTTATCATGTAAAGAACATTCTGTTATTGGTCTATGTAACTGTCAATAATATATTGTTGTAATTAATATATTTGATTGGATTGTAAAGCTACCACCTCTCTGTAGGTCGGCCCCTCAAGGTTTGGGGTCCTATAAAAGGCACACCCCACAAGGTCTTTTGTCGATCTTCTGGAAGAGCGCTCGGGACTGTGACCTTTAGAGGTTCTCTGCTTGCACGAGGCTGAAGGGCTTGGCCAGGCAGATACATGGATCAAACCCGCGGTGGTTTAGGTATCGTATAGGGTAATTTGTTGAGCTATCCAAAAATAAAGTTTAGTTCCAGTGCTTGAATCCGTGTTTTATTGACTGAACTAGACTGGGGGGTAGCTTAGAAGAGCTTATTTACATTTCCAGAATTAGAACATTTAACAACAATTATGAAATAATTCTCAATCAGAATCAAGATAATGTCATCTTAGATTACATTGGATGAGCATCTGCTCTGGGCATGCATGGTTCCGATTCTCATCAACCACATTGCGGATAGAGGTTTTTTTTCCTGGAACTGTTGGTGCTATAATGTTGAGAACTATATTTTGCACTTTGTACCTTTTCCTTCACTTTACCTAAGGAGCTTGAATTTGGCCTGATTTAAAGTAACATCTGATTTGATTTTATAACATGCAAAACAAAGCTTTTCACTGTACATTGGTACATGTGACAATAATAAATATAAAGCTGAAGAAATCAAAAGTTAATAAACTCTAGACTGAAAAATAAATGAGAAGTAAATATTGTGAAAAAAAAACCCTTTTCAAATAGAGTCCGAGACCGCTCTGACCAGCGATCTCCACACACTAACACTTTACTACACACACGAAGGACATTTTACATTTATGCCAAGACATTTAACCTACAAACCTGTATGTTTTTGGAGTGTGCGTGAAAACCGAGGATCTTTGGAGAAAACCCATGGGGAATGTACAAACTCAGTACAGATAAGCACTGTGTCAGGATCGAACACAGGTCTCTGGCACTGGGTCTCTACTGCTACGCTATCGTGCCACCCCTCTAAACCCCCCAAGATGGCAAAGGCTAAAACATTTAAACAAATCTTCTAGTCAATACACATTTATATTACCACTCTAAGACAGCATTGCATCTTAAAGCTGATTGTATATGTGCTGGAAATGCTTCATTTTTAAGAATGGGTGAAGCACATTTGCTGCATAATGTTCTAGTCAGTGTTTTGGGTGAACAAGACACCTGGGGCTTGTATGTCTGATAAAGAGATACCACCTGTACAAATGGCACAACCATTGAATTAGCCACCTATTTCTGACTCAGAAGATTAAATAATTGTTAACTATAAACTTCAAACTAACAAGAGTTGGTTGAATTCATCTGCATTGTAAATGTAGCCTTCATTGTCGACACAAAGCAGTAGACAGTTACTCAATAAGAACTTAGCTGAACACTGCACCAAAATTAATGAAAGCCTACAACTATGCCTGCAAGCCAGATCAACATTGCTGATTAACTTACTTTCAAAACCAAAAACATTTAGGCGTCGGAGCAAAAACCATTACCAGAGAGGAGATGCAAATTCGAAAGAGCTGTCAAGCGGAGGGCACAAGGGATGCCTTAAGAATTGAGATGTACATTAAAAAAGGCAGACATTCAAGACTGCAGATCCAATATATGTAATGTGATTAGATTAGTGTGGTCAGTGCTCAAGGATAATAGTTCTGCAGTGTCCCACTTGCAGAGTACCCACTCAAGCGAACAGCATTTGAAAACAACAGAATAGCACAGCAGGATTTACCCGGAGCAGTAATGTCAGTCACAGCAACATTAAGTATAAATGTGTAAAAGCAACTATGATTTTTTAAAAGCCTTTATTTATATCTCCATTATGAACAAAAAAGTGTAGCTGTGAGCTGTTGCTTAAGACTTCAATGCCTAAGGGGATCAATCGTGTAGCATTCAACTAATGTCATCAGATGTGCCTCTGTGAGTGAGTATTTACCCTGCAATAGCATATACACAAAACAAATGCTAATTAAGTTGATGTTTAATTTGGTCCTTTTCATGCTATCATTTTTATTTTTAAGTAAATTTAAAATTAGTTCCTTTTGTATCGATATTAAACCATGTTCTTGTTTCTAAACAGATGCTGTGCTAATTTTCATGCACTGTATTCTGCCTACAGAAATTTATTAGGGAATTATATTCAAGCATGAATAGCTTTGTGGGACAAAGAAGCAAATACATGGTAATACCTATAAATAAAAAAACAATGAAGTATGGTCTGAGATTTTTCATTTTGCAAATAAATAGGATTCATAATTCTTTTCACAGGGCAATGAACATCTCTGGTAAGGGCAACGCTAATTGTCGCCTGAACACAGCAGTCCGCTGAATTATTTCAGAGGGCAGTTAAAACCAACTATTTCAGTAAGTCTAGAACCACATATTGGGTGAGAATTGCAGTTTTCTCTGCCATTAATGCACGTCTAAAAAGATAATGGGTTTTATCATGATTACCATTACTCATATGGTCTGTTTATTGGAGATGTATTTAATTACTTTAACATAAACTCTTCAATTGACATGAATAGGAAAGATTTAGAAGGATGTTGATGAAACGTTGGCAAATGGGGCTAGCTTGGATTTGGCATCATGGTCGGCATGTATGAGATGGGCCCAGAAGCTTGTTCTATGTTGGTGGGATTTGAAATCACATCCTCAAATTAATAGCGTACACATTTGACATTAGTCCAGGTGCTTAACAATACTCCAGCATCTGTGGAATCTATGCAGGTACACCATGTCCGGCACAGTCCCTTACCACTTCACATCAATGATAGCGATGTGGAGGTGGTCAGTAGCACAAAGTTCCTGGGGGTGCAGATCACTAACAGTCTGACCTGGTCGAATAACATCTCATCAACAGTTAAGAGAGCGCAGCAGCGGTTGCACTTTCTGCGGATGAGAAGAGCTCACCTCCCCCATCCCATCCTCACTACTTTCTACAGGGGCACCATAGAGAGTATTTTGACCAGCTGTATCTCTGTCTGGTTTGGGGACTGTAGAGCCTCCGACTGGAAGTCTGTGCAGAGAGTGGTGAGGACAGCGGAAAAAATCATCGGGACCTTTCTCCCCTCAATCAGGGATATTGCGACCAAACGTTATGTGTCTAAGGCCAGCAGTATTATAAAAGGCCCCACACATCTCCATCACGGACTGTTCACTCTGCTGCCCTCGGGAAAAAGATATCGCAGCATAAGGAGCAGAACATCAAGGTTCTGCAACAGCTTCTTCCCACGAGCCACCAGACTCCTGAATGCCATGTAATGGGCTGCCACCATTGTCTATTTATCCTTTTATCCTTTTTATCCATTTTATCCATGTCTATCCTTCTGTTACTTTATCGTGTTGCACAGGGAGCCAAATGCAATGTAGTTTCGTTTGGAACTGCATATATCAATGTATTTCTAAATGACAATAAAGTTTGACTTTGACCATGATAGAAAACTATGTTTAAGATTTCTGGACTTCTTGCCCATCGTGAAACCTCCTAAGTGCACTGGCTGCAACTTTCTGATGCAAGCTAACAGCTAACAAGATACCTTATGAGTGTAGAAATTCCATTCTATTAAGTAAAACATTTGAATCTGTTTTTGCAACAACATATTTTTTTCACTCCAACATAGTAGTAGGCCCCCCTCAGCATTACTGACCATGGGTGATGCACCCTGGTCGGATGCAAGCCTGGGCGATGTGATACGGAGGACAGGCTGTTGCCCCCTCTGCACGTCACTGATCGATCCAAAGGAACAGCAGAGCTGTTACAGTTTGGCACCAGCGCCATCGCAGGAGCTGCCAGAGCGAGGTTGTAGACAACAATGAACTGCCTTCGGGGCTCCGACCGGATTTTCTTGAGGTTTACTCCTGGAGCCTTTTCCATGACTGGATATGGCCACAAGTTTTCCCTCTCCGAGACGGACTGCTTTCCCAGGCTGACGAGCCCCATCTGCACGAGACTTGTGGGAACGGGAGCCTCTAAGTTCCCGTGCAGGTCTATAGCACCTACCGACTGCCCATGTTTTTTCACTCCAAAATGAAGCAATAAAATGTCATAGAGTAATTCAGTGTAGTAACAGGCCCTTTGTCCCAACTTGCCCACACCACCCAACATGTCCCAGCTACCCACATTTGGACCAACGGTTTCTTAAATGTTGGGATAAATGGCTGTTAAAGATTTTTTTTAATTGACATTTGGAATCCCATTGCATCCAATAAATTATTGTTCAATCGCCAGCCATAAAGACACTTTAGACGGATTGAGAACAGTTTACACCTGAGTTAATTATTCTTTATTTTCAGCTCTATAGGACATTAATTTATTGGTTGGAATAAATTAAATTGGCCAATCAAACTTAATTTGAAATAATTTCAATTTACTGCCTTAATCTTGAAAAATGAGTTGCCTGATGAATACAAATGACCTTGTGTATTATATTGACGGCAGTAACAGGCATTTAGTGGTTTTGATGAGACACCAAGCGACTGATTAAGTGCATAGCTTACACGTTGTTATAGCATATGAAGAGAAGCATGAATTAGTTCACTCTTAAATGTATCAACTCCAAAAATATATCCAGTATAGTGAATGGATCATCTAAATTATTGACTGAATTAATAAAACTTCAAGCCAAAGTCTTGGTAAGAAAAATCTAATTGGAACATTGGGGCAGTCAAAAAATATGTTCATTAAGCCCCAGAATATACCCTTGCAGTGGAAGTAATACTTCTTGGCTTCAATGTGGTCATCAATGGTTTCTTAAACTAAACAGCGAGTCAGAATTATTTCATAGAAACATAGAAACATAGAAAAATAGGTGCAGGAGTAGGCCATTCGGCCCTTCGAGCCTGCACCGCCATTCAATATGATCATGGCTGATCATCCAACTCAGTATCCCATACCTGCCTTCTCTCCATACCCCCTGATCCCTTTAGCCACAAGTGCCACATCCAACGCCATCTTAAATATAGCCAATGAACTGGCCTCAACTACCTTCTGTGCAGAGAATTCCAGAGAGTCACCACTCTCCGTGTAAAGAATGTTTTCGTCATCTCGGTCCTAAAGGAATTCCCCCTTATCCTTAGACTGTGACCCCTTGTTCTCCCCCAACATCGGGAACAATCTTCCAGCATCTAGCTTGTCCAATCCCTTAAGAATTTTGTAAGTTTCTATAAGATCCCCCCTCAATCTTCTAAATTCCAGCGAGTAAAAGCCGAGTCTATCCAATCTTTCCTCATATGAAAGTCCGGACATCCCAGGAATCAGTCTGGTGAATCTTCTCTGTACCCCCTCTATGGCAAGGATGTCTTTCCTCAGATTTGGAGACCAAAACTGTACGCAATACTCCAGGTGTGGCCTCACCAAAACCCTGTACAACTGCAGTAGAACCTCCCTGCTCCTATACTCAAATCCTTTCGCTATGAATGCTAACATACCATTTGCTTTCTTCACTGCCTGCTGCACCTGCATGCCTACTTTCAATGACTGGTGTGCCATGACACCCAGGTCTCACTGCATCTCCCCTTTTCCTAATCTGCCACCATTCAGATAATAGTCTACCCTCATGTTTTTGCCACCAAAGTGGATAACCTCACATTTATCCACATTATACTGCATCTGCCATGCATCTGCCCATTCACTCAGCCTATCCAAATCACCCTGCAGCCTCCAAGCATCCTCCTCACACCTAACTATACCCCCCAGCTTGGTGTCATCTGCAAACTTGGAGATGTTGCATTGAATTCCCTCGTCCAAATCATTAATATATATTGTAAATAGCTGGGGTCCCAGCACTGAGCCTTGCGGTACCCCACTAGTCACTGCCTGCCATTCTGAAAAAGACCCGTTTACTCCTACCATTTGCCTCCTGTCTGCTAGCCAGTTCTCTATCCACATCAATACTGAACCCCCAATACCGTGTGCTTTAAGTTTGTATGCTAATCTCTTATGCGGGACCTTGTCGAAAGCCTTCTGAAAGTCTAGATATAACACATGCACTGGTTCTCCCTTATCCACTCTACTAGTTACATCCTCGAAAAATTCTTTCAGATTTGTCAGACATGATTTACCTTTCGTAAATCCATGCTGACTTTGTCCAATGATTTCACCACTTTCCAAATGCGCTGCTATCCCATCTTTAATAACAGACTCTAGCAGTTTCCCCACTACCGATGTTAGACTAACTGGTCTGTAATTCCCCGCTTTCTCTCTCCCTCCTTTTTTAAAAAGTGGGGTTACATTAGCTATCCTCCAATCCTCAGGAACTACTCCAGAATATAAGGAATTTTGAAAAATTATCACTAATGCATCCACTATTTCTGTGGCTACCTCCTTGAGTACTCTGGGATGCAGACTATCTGGCCCTGAGGATTTATCGGCCTTCAATCCGTTCAATTTACCCAACACCACCTCCCGGCTAACCTGGATTTCACTCAGTTCCTCCACCTTATTTGACCCCCGTTCCACTGCCATTTCTGGCAGATTATTTATGTCTTCCTTAGTGAAGACAGAACCAGAGTAGTTATTCAATTGGTCTGCCATGTCCTTGTTCCCCATGATCAATTCACCTGTTTCTGACTGCAAGGGACCAACATTTGTTTTAACTAGTCTCTTTCTCTTCACATATCTATAAAAACATTTGCAGTCAGTTTTTATGTTCCCTGCCAGTTTCCTTTCATAATCTATTTTCCCTTTCCTAATTAAGCCCTTTGTCCTCCTCTGCTGGATTCTGAATTTATCCCAGTCCTCCGGTAGGCTGCTTTTTCTGGCAAATTTGTATACCTCATCTTTTGTTTTTATACTATCCCTGATTTCCCTTGTTATCCATGGATGCACCACCTTCCCCGATTTATTCTTTTGCCAAACTGGTATGAACAATTTTTGTACTTCATCCATGCAGTCTTTAAATACCTTCCATTGCACATCCACTGTCAACCCTTTAAGAATCACCTGCCAGTCTATCTTGGCCAATTCACATCTCATACCTTCAAAGTTACCTTTGTTCAAGTTCAGAACCCTTGTTTCTGACTTAATTTTGTCACTCTCCATCCTAATGAAGAACTCAACCATATTATGGTCACTCTTGCCCAAGGGGCCACGCACAACAAGACTGCTAACTAACCTTTCCTCATTACTCAATACCCAGTCTAGAATAGCCTGCTCTCTCATTGGTTCCTCCACATGTTGGTTGAGAAAATTATCCCGCATACATTCCAAGAAATCCTCTTCCTCAGCACCCCTGCCAATTTGATTCACCCAATCTACATGCAGATTGAAGTCACCCATTATAACCGTGTTACCCTTGTTGCACGCATTTCTAATTTCCTGTTTGATGCCATCCCCAACTCCAATACTACTGTTAGGTGGCCTGTACACAGCTCCCACTAGCGTTTTCTGCCCCTTAGAGTTTCGCAGCTCTACCCATATCGATTCCACATCCTCCACGCTAATGTCCTTCCTTTCTATTGCATTAATCTCCTCTCTCACCAGCAACGCTACCCCACCTCCTTTTCCTTTTCGTCTATCCCTCCTGAATATTGAATACCCCTGGATGTTCACCTCCCAGCCTTGGTCACCCTGGAGCCATGTCTCTGTGATCTCAACTATAGCATAGTCATTAATCGCTATCTGCACCTTCAACTCATCCACCTTATTACGAATGCTCCTCGCATTGAGACACAAAGCCTTCAGGCTTGTTTTTACAACACTCTTACTCCTTATACAATTATGTTGACAAGTGGTCCCTTTCACATCAATCCCTATTACACTTGGCCATACTCTCCTATACCTTTGTGAGCTTTCTTTCCCATTAATTCTGGGGTCATTAACCATCCCTTTACTCTCTTTCCCTTTAACTCTGTCCTCGACTATCCCATTTGACACCCCACCCCCCTTATTCAGTTTAAAACCATCCGTGTAGCAGTGGCAAACCTGCCGGCCAGAATGCTGATCCCATTCATTGATCCCATCTATTGAAATGTTTCATAAATGCCATCTCAACGACAATACATTACATTAAAATGCAAGCAGACAAAATTAATATTTTCCAGGAGAGATATCAAATAATTTCAGTGTTAGATGATGCATTAAACTAGTAGTTAATACAAGATTGCACATTCTGCACTATGCTCCAAGATAAATTTATATTTCAATAACTCCTTGTCATAGAGTGATACAGTGTGGAAACAGGCACTTCGGCCCAACTTGTCCACGCCGGCCAACATGTCCCAGCTACGCTAGTCCCACCTGCCCACATTTGGCCCGTATCCTTCCAAGCCTGTCCTACCCATGTACCTGTCCAACTGTTTCTTAAATGTTGGGATGGTCCCTGCCTCAAGTACCTCTTCTGGTAGCTTGTTCCATGCACCCACTGTCCTTTGTGTGAAAAGGTTACCCCTCAGAATCCTATTAAATCTTTTCCCTTTCACCTTAAACCTACAGTGCATTCAGAAAGTATTCAGACTCCTTCGCTTTTTCCACATTTTGTTACCGTACAACCTTATTTTCAAATGGATTACGTTTTTTTTTCTCATCAACCTACACACAATACCGAAAACAGGTGAAAATAATTAAAAATAAATAACTGAAATATCACATTTACATAGGTTTTGAGACCCTTTGCTATGACACTCAAAATTGGGCTTAGGTTCATCCTGTTTCCATTGATTATCCTTGACATGTTTCTACAACTTGATTGGAGTCCACCAGTGGTAAATTAAATTGATTGGACATGATTTGGAAGGGCACACACTTGTCCCACGGGTGACAATGCATGTCAGAGCAAAAAACATGCCATGAAGATGAAGGGATTGTCCATAGACCTCCGAGATAGGATTGTGTCCAGACACAGATCTCGGGAAGAATGCTTTGGGGATGTTTTTCAGTGGCATGAACTGGGAGACTACTCAGGATTGAGGAAAAGATGAACGGAGCAAAGTACAGAGAGATCCTTGATGAAAACCCTATTCCAGAGCGTCCTGGACCTCAGACTGGGGTGGTGGTTCACCTTTCTACACGCCAATGACCCTAAGCACACAGCCAAGACAATGCAGGAGTGGCTTCATGAAACATCTGTGAATGTCCTTCGGTGGCCCAGCCAGAGCCCGGAATTGAACCCGATCGAATATCTCTGGAGGGACCTGAAAATAGCTGTGCATCGACGCTCCCCATCCAACCTGACAGAGCTTGAGAGGATTTGCAGAGAAGAATGGGAGAAATTACCCAAATACAGGTGTGCCAAGCTTGTAGCATCATACCCAAGATGACTTGAGGCTGTAATCGCTGCCAAAGGCGCCTCAACAAAGTACTGAGTAAAGGGTCTGAATACTCATGTAAATGTGATATTTCAGTTATTTCTTTTTAATTACTTTGCAAAAATTTCTAAACACCTGTTTTTGATTTTTTATTGTAGGGTATTATATGTAGATTGATGATAAAACAAAATGAATTTAATCAATTTTAGAATAAGGCTGTAACGTAACAAAATGTGGAAAAAGTGAAGGGGTCTGAATACTTTCTGAATGCACTGTATGTCCTCTGGTCCTTGATTCCCCTACTCAGGACAAGAGGCTCTATGCATCTACCCAATCTATACCTCTCATGATTTTATACTCCTCTATAAGATCACACCTCATCCTCCTACACTCCAAGGAATTGAGACCCAGCCTACTTAACCTATAGTTCAGACCCTCTAGTATAGTGGCAACATCTTTTCTGTATCCTTTGCAGCTTGAAACTTATTTCCTATAACATGGTGCCCGGAACTGAACACAATACAATACTCTAAATGCGGCCTCACCAATATCTTATACAACTGCAACATTCTGTAACCTCCCAAAGTCTATACTCTACACTCTAACTGATGAAGGCCAATGTACCAAAAGCCTTTTTGACCACACTATCTACCAGCGACTCCACATTCAAGGAACTATGCACCTGCACTCCTAGATCCATGTGTCTACCTTAAAGGTGGTTAAATAACAGAGTGAAGGAGAAGACAATGTTTTAAGAATAATGCCAGGTAGAAAGGATTTATGGAGTAGAATCCTGGGGATCATTATTGGAGAACATACTGCTTATGATCTGCATCAGTAACCTGGATTGCGATACATGCGGAAGGTAGTTAAATTACAAATATATAAAACTGGAGTAGGAATCTGCTGAAACCTCCAAACGTTGGCCAGGATGGATTACAATAGATTAAAAATGCAATATACAGTTTAATAGTAAGATTAAATGAGAACTTACCAGTTTGAAGTTTGATCTTTATTTTATGAGGAGTTGCGATGAGGGATTTTGTGAAGAACCCGCCAGCACGCATGTGCGACATTCTTCAAAGCAGTGGTGTGGAATCACAGAACCAACAAACAAAGAAATGAACTTGTTATAGTAAGATTGAAGAGACTCTAATTACCAGTTGACTTTATGATCGAGGGTTGGAAGCGGAGGGCACGAAATCCCTCATCGCAACTCCTCATAAAATAAAGATCAAACTTCAAACTGGTAAGTTCTCGTTTAATCTTACTATTTCATTTCGGAGTCACGTGAGTGACTTCATGAAGACTTCAAAGCTCTGTGATTTCATGCCCTGGACAACGTCCATGCTGATACACACGCCACTGTAAGGATGGATAGGAGTAATCAAATTTTCAGACTGCTTGTACTGAAAAATAATAATATTTATTAATAACAACAAAGAAAAAAACCCTCACTGGGGAGAATCTGTATGCTCTTGACCTGCATTCAGCACGGCCTCTGCGAACAATACAGGAGCGGTAACAGGTTTATTATAAAATCGTTGAAAGGTGGCTTCTTTTGCCCATCCCGCTGTGGCAAGAATATGGTCCATGGGCACCTCCATGACCCTTGCCGCCGACGTCGATGCAGCCCTGGTGGAATGGGATTTAAAGACATTAGTGTCAATATCTGCTTCGTTCAAGACGATCCTGAGCCATCTGGAGATCGTCTGTACCGTCACTCTATGGTGAGGTTTTTTGTGGCTGATAAGTAGGTATTTCTCCATTCCCCTTAATTTCCGCGTCACTTTAATATAGTGGTGGATATGGGTGGCTAAACATAGCCTTGCATCAGCGGGGAATGCTGGAAACTTCAGCTGCAGCCCTGTGTATCCAGGTCTATGCTGCTTAAGCAATTCATCAATAAAGAAGATTACTTTTTCTGGGGTAGAGATCATTCTGTCAATCTTGACCTTGTGAAGTGTCTGTACCCTTTGCGCTGAAGTAAGTGCCAGTAACATCACCAGCTTCAGGGTGAGTTTGTCCAATTCAAGCCCTTCCATGGGCGACCACGTCCTGAGCAGGGTTAGTACTTTCCCAATATCCCAGGTGATGTTGTAACGAGGTCTTGGCGGATTGGAATTAAACATTCCCCGCATAAGTTTGGACACCAGCTTGTTGGATCCTACCTCAATATTGAGGTAGAATGATAGCGCACTCCTGGCGCTGTTGATGGCACTGTAGCTGAGGTGTTCGTCATGATGCAACCCCGCAAGGAATTCCAGCACATCGGTGATAGTAACGGAGTCATATGCAATGTTGGAGCGGCCGCAGTATGTTTCCCATTTCCTGATATGCGTGAGATATTGCCGCCTTATGGACTCCCTGCATGATGCTCCGATAGTATCCATTGTCCTTGATGATAGACCATACTGCAGTAGTGGACTGTTCAGAACCTGCAAGCCAATAACTTTAAGTGACTATGGCAGGGATGTGGTTCCCCTGAGACAGGGTTCATCACCAGTTGAGGGCAACCCTCTAAGAGGACCCATGGTTGACTGATCATATCAAGGACCACCGGATACCATGGCTGCATAGGCCAGTCGGGTATGATAAGAATGCCTTTAGCAGCATCTGACTGTATTTTCCGCAATACCCGACTGATGAGGCAAAATGGAGGAAATGCATAGAAAAACCGTTTCCCCCAGTCTAGCGAGAACGCGTCCATCGCCATTGCCCCAGGATCTGGCTCCCATGATACGTATGTTGGTACCTGATGGTTCAACCATGACGCAAAAAGGTCAATATCCGGTTCACCAAATTTGGCTGTAATTTTTTCGAATATTTGGGGATTTAACATCCACTCGATGTTGTCATTAAATTTTCGTGACCTGGTGTCCGCCACTGTATTGAGCTTACCTGGTAAATAGGTAGCTGAAATCCAAATATTCCGTTGTATGCACCAGAGCCAAATTGTATTTGCCAATTCATCACATGAAATTGACCTGGTACCGCCCATATGATTTAGATATGCCACCGCAGTGGTATTATCTATTTGGAGACGGACATGAGTGTCAGTAAAGTTTGAATAAGCTCTGAGTCCGTGAAATGCTCCTAGCATCTCCAAATAATTAATCCCTTGTGATAACAACAGGGTAGATTCAAGGGTGTCCCATCTGTTGTGTATTGTTAATTTGTAGTAAAGGGTCATTTTTAATGGTACTATCTCAGCTTCAAATAATCCCAAGAACTACATGAAGAAAGTTGTTCACTTCAAGCACATTGGTGCAGCTGGTAGAATTACTGTCATGCAGCACCAGAGATACAGAAACCAGGGTTCAATTGTGACCTTGGATGCCTTCTGGATGGAATTTCTTTTCTCCCTGTGACCATGTGGGTTTCCTCTGGGTGCTCCAGTTTTCTCCCACATTCAAAAGACAAACAGGTTTATTAGCACACCCAGGTCTCGTTGCACCTCTCCTTTTCCTAACGTGACACCATTCAGATAATAAACCTACCTTCCTGTTCTTGCCACCAAAGTGGATAACCTCACATTTACCCACATTACACTGCATCTGCCATGCATCTACCCACTCACCCAGCCTATCCAAGTCACCCTGCAGCCTCATAGCATCTTCATCGCAGCCCACACTGCCACCTAGCTTTGTGTTATCCGCAAACTTGGAGATGTCACATATAATTTCCTTGTCTAAGTCATTAATCTATATTACTAAAAGTCTGATCTTGACCACTTCTTGTTGTTCTGTTTATTGATTTTAGAAAAATGCTGCCACTTACGGCTGTGATTTTTTGGTCATCTAAACCAGAGTCCCATTCTGTCTCCTGACAATCACACCTTGAAGGCCGCACCCCTTCCATTGGGAGGGGGAATGATTATAAAACCCGGAAGTGTGGGTGTGGCTCAGTCTCTGCAAGATGGGGAGGGAGAGGTCATGTTTCTGTCTGAGCTGTGAATCAACTGAACACACTGAATGTCTACTGAACAGCGAGTATGGTGTTTATGTGGTGTTTTTTGTGGTTTCACCCTGCTTGAAATGGTATGAAACTGCATTTAAATTCAGTGGCCCTCACCCTGCATGAACTGGTATGAAATTGCATTTGAATTTGATGGCCTTACACCCTGCTTGAAATTGCATGAAACTACACTTGCATTTGGTGGCCTTGCATCACAGCTTATAATCCCTCCGGAAGGGGCGTGGCCATCAGATGAGTGAACCTCAACATTTTTTAAACACTAATAACTCTTTTATTTGTCATAGATGGGAAAAATCCTCTTGTCCTGTGCAGCGAAAGGGGACTCTTAGTAAGATGGTCAAAAATCACAGCCGTAAGTGGCAGTATTTTTTCTAAAATCAATATACGGAACAACAGGAAGCGGTCAAGATCAGACTTTTAGTGCTATAGATATATATTTCATGGCAAAACTTCCTTTAAGACTTAAATTTGGTTCACCATTGTCTATGGGTAGTAATTGAAAATCCAGTGGAATGAACACTACACCTGTAATAAGGAGCATAAGAAGATCTTGTCAATGTATTCCTTGAGGGCAGCATGAATATTTGATCTGTTGCACTCACACAATGTCCCGCATCATCTCTAACCCACCACGGCCTTTCTTAATTGGAAATCAGCACCCAAAAGAAAGGATGATCAGCCCTTTATGCTGGAGGCTGCAGGGCAAAAATCATCTACTCAAGAAGCCATTTTAAGTCTCTTGAAATTGCAACAGAAGAAGATGTTTTTATCCAGAGGCACCAAAGCCTGCATCGCTGCACACTTTCGCTCTTTAATAGAGGAACAGATTTTCTTAAAGTAACGGAACCAACTTCTTTAATTAAAATCTATCACTCTGATTAAAGATAGTAGATGGAGATTCAGTGTGTTCGTCATATGCTGTTCATGTTTAAGCAATGTTAGTTAGTTTTGAAGGATATTTTGACGATTTGACACTTTTTCCTTATTATATCTGATTTTATTCCAGGAAAGGAATAAGACAGTTAATAAGGTAGACCAGGGAAATACTGAATGAAGCCAATTGGTGAAATAAAGAACGAGGCTAAAATTTAACAAGCAAATTAAATCTCTTGTTTTTTTCTTAATAATTTCCACATAACTATTCCATTGATTGTCACTCATTATTTAACAAAATCTTTCCACAACTATGTGACAAATATTAAAGGTACGTGAATTCTAATGACAGGCAGTTTTATTTTAAAGTCCGATCTCTTTCTTGCAAAGTTTCACAGTGGTTGTCATAGTAACAGTGAGGCTGAAAAGGCAGACAAGCCTGAAGACCCCGAGGACCCACTGGTCCTTAGTAACACATCTTATCAACATACCAACAGCTCTATTTCTCACCTAACAACTGAGTAAATGTGTGGCCTTGCCCACAAGTAAGGGCTGCAGTGGCAATTTAATAGTAATGGGGAAAGTTGACAAGGTCCAAGAATACACTCAGCAGGAAAGGCAGCGGGACAGGCAGCATCACTGGAGAGAAGGAATGGGTGACATTTTGGGTCGAGTCCCTTGAGTCAGGGGAAAGGGAAACAAGAGTTTTAGACGGTGATGTAAATTGATGGAGAACAAATGAATGAAAGATATGCAAAAAAGTAAAGATGATAAAGGAAACAGGCCATTGTTGTTTGCTAGGTGAGAACGAGAAGCTAGTACAACTTGGTGGGGGAGGGATGGAGAGAGAGGGAATGCAGGGGTTACTTGAAGTTAGATAAATCAATATTCATACCACCGGGTTGTAAACTGCCCGTGAAATATAGGCCCACTGTCCCACTTACACGACTTTTTCGGCGGTTGCTGGCACCTGCCATAGGTCGTTGCAGGTTGCCGAAAATTTAGCATCGACCAGAAAGATGCTACGACTGTTCGGGTTTGGGTGACTGAGGAGACTATTCACAGCCATACAGGCGACAGCCTGGCGACATGTCGTGGGGTGAAGCCTGTATGATCGTGAGTAGTCTCCCAAAGAGTCATACCTTGTTCTGGTCGCTGCTGGATTTTCAACATGTTGGAAATCTTTGGCGACCTGCAATGACTGGTGCCGGCAGTCGCCAAAAAAGTCACGTAAGTGGGACAGGCCCTTATGAGATGCTGTTGCTTCATTTGGCATTTAGCCTCACTCCTTAGCGACACTTCCTTAGAAAATTGGGGAGATTCAGTATGTCAACGAATAATGTCTTTAACTTCTATAGGAGTATGGTAGAGAAAGTATTGACTGGTTGCATCATGTTTGAATGTCCAGGAACGACGGAGATTACAAAAAGTGGGGAACACTGACCAGTCCATCACGGGTACTGACCTGCCCACCATTGAAGGGATCAATAGGAGGCGTGCCTCAAAACTGCGGTCAGTATTATCAAGGTCCCAGCCCACCCTGGCCATACTCTCATTTCAATCCTGTCATTGGGAAGGTTTATTAGTCTGAAAACTGTAGCATCCAGGTCCAGGTCCAGGAACAGCTTCTAGGTCCATACCAATAGATCTGGCTGCAACAATGACCATCAAGTTTAATTGAGTTTAATTTATTTTAGTTTAGAGATACAACAAGGAAACAGGCCCTTCAGCCCACTGAGTTTGTGCTGACCCACGGTTACCCCTTACACACAAGCACTATCCTGCACACTAGGGACAATTTTACCAAAGACAGTTAACCTGCCAACCTGTACGTCATTGGAGTGTGGGAGGAAATCGGAGCACCAGGCAGCAATTCTACCACTGCGTCGCTGTGCCGATGGAGAAATTCAGCCATGGTCTTGATGAGTGGCAAAGCAGACTTAAAGGATCCTTCATTCTGGACAACTTCCCAGGATCCTTTGTGTAAATTGCCTGTTGTTGACAGCACTAATACCGAACCAATGCCTCGTGTGATTTATGCAAGTTCATGCCATTGCACGGAATGCAGTGATGGGTAACTCCACAGGGAATGGATCAGACAGAAAATAGTCCACTGAACAGCGTGAGTTTTATACATATTTTCATGGAGTGCGGAAAAAATTAAGGTTAGCCTACATTTGAAGCAAACATATCCCTATACCTGAGTGAAGGTTGGCTAGTTAATTGGCCCTTATGGTGTTGTACAATCGTGGGGGAGTTGATGACAATTGATCTGATAGTTGCACAAAATATTGGCCAAAGAGGCCTGTTTCTGTGTGGTGTCTTTTTGGTGTCACAAAAATAATTGATTCAATAGTTCGTTATTATCACATGAACAAAGGTACAGTGAAATTATTTTCTTGCATACTGTTGAGTAAAGTATTGCTTTATACGTAAGCCCAAACCCCGATTAAGTCCAGTGTGTATAGAAATAGTCCACTTAGACTATATCCAAGAGTCAGCAGGTTTTGGCGCCATATTCAAAGTCCAAGTTGCTTTCAAGTGCAGGTGGCCATGAAGCACCATTGTCCTGGCAGTGTTGCAGTGTTGGCCTGGCCTTCTGTATGCAACCCCCACTGCTATTCCACTGCTTTGTGCCACTGTAGGCTGCATACTGTATGTGTGCTCGATCTTCTGGAGGGCCGTGCGATCCAGGCGACCCAGGCTGTTGCAGGGCCTCCAGCTGTTACCGTAACCCTAATCGGCCAACAAACTGATACCACTCTCCTCGCCAGGCCACCATTCAGCCTTTGTACACCGGGGCAACTCCCACAGGTGACCTTGAGGGTGCAGAAGGTAACCTCTGGTTCTCTTACCTTTCCTTTGCTCTTGCATCTGCTGTCGCCGATTTCCTCATCTCTCCTCTCTAGTCCTTGAGGTCGAACAGGGCTTAGTAGCATCCTTCGGCCGGGCACAATTCCCGGCTTCTCGGCCGACGAGCCAGGGTTCTGCCGGGGGATAACCAGAAGCAGAGATGTGTTCCGTATTGGCCCTCTCCTGCCACTCACTTCTCGTTTCACATCAGTCTGTTATGGTGGTGATTTAGGAAATACTGAATCAAAGGAACAGGAGATGAACTTGAGGTGCAAACTTGGATATAGTTGATTCTGCTCATATTCTTTTAAAAGGTACAAAATTGCTGTAGAAAATAATTAAATATATGTGGAAATGTATGAATAATTCCAATCCTTTACAAGCAGTCAACTTGTGTATTTGGAGATCAAGAACTCTGACACTGAGGCAATGTTGCACTGGTAGAGTTGCCATCTTTTGAAATTAATGTTAATCTGAGGTCCTGTTATTTTTATTTATTTTATCTATATCTTAGATGAACATGAAAGTTATTTAAATGCTCCATTAAGCAGGATCTCAGGCTCTGTAACAGCTGGACATCAAGGGTAATTGATAATGAAAAGCTAGTTGCATACATGTTACAGAAATTTAATGCTTTTGTTTAAGGATTTTTGCTGACATCTGATTTTGTATCTTACTTACCAGTTAATTGGAAAGTTTTCACAGCAGGATGTTTGCATCCACTGCTAGGTTGAACATGTGTTGTTTTCTTCAGTAAATGTTGTTGTATGAATCTATTGAAAAAAAAAGAGATGTGATTTTTTTCTGTCTGATGATGTCCGACATATATCTGGTGAATTGATGGGGAAGGGAGTCATGCTGCTATATTTGTGGATACCATGATTTTGCATTGTCACTCTGTCAGTACACTGATCTATATTTTCGCAGTGGTCACTGGTAAATATAGCAATTGAAAACCATTTCTTCCCACACTGCTTCCTGTAAGGACTTCATCCCCTACTCCCAATTTCTCAGTCTACCCTGCATCTGCACCCGAATGAGGTGTTCCACACCAGGGCATTGGAGACGTCCTCATTATTCAGGGAACGGGGGTTCCCCTCTTCGACCATAGATGAGGCTCTCACCAGGGTCTCTTCTGTACCCCTTGACTCTACTCATAATCCCCATCCCCCCCACTCGTAACAAGGGCAGAGTCCCCATAGTCCTCACCTTTCACCATACCAGCCATCACGTACAACAAATAATCCTCCGTCATTTTCGCCACTTCCAACGCCACTCCACCACTTGCTGCATCTTCCCTTCTCCTCCCCTGTCTGCTTTCCACAGAGACCGCTCCCTCCATAACTCCCTGGTCAATTCATCCCTACCCACCCGAACCACCCCCCTCCAGGCACTTTCCCTTGCAACCGCATGAAATGCTACACTTGTCGCTTTACATCCCCCCCCTGACTCCATTCAAGGAGCCAAGCAGTCTTTCCAGGTGTGGCACCTGCACCTCCTCTAACCTCACCTATTGCATCCGCTGCTCTAGATGTCAGCTATCTCAGATGTCGGCTTGGTCTCACCGATGTCATACATCGGTGAGACCAAGCGTAAGCTTTGCAATCGCTTTGTCGAACACCTCCGCTCCTTTCGCAATAGCCAACCTGATCTCCCGGTGGCTCAGCACTTCAAATCCCCCTCCCATTCCGAATCCGACCTTTCTGTCCTCGGCCTCCTCTGTGGCCAGAGTGAGGACCACCAGAAATTGGAGGAGTCGCACCTCATATTGCACTTGGGCCATTTGCACCCCAGCGGTATGAACATTGACCTCTAATTTCAGCTAGTCCTTACTTTCTCCTCCCCTTCTCAGCTCTCCCTCAGCCCACTGGCTTCTCCTCTTCCTTTCTTCTCCCCCCTCCCCCCCCCCACCCTCACATCAGTCCGAAGAAGGGGTTTGGCCCGACACGTTGCATATTTCCTTCGCTCCAAAGATGCTGCCTCACCCGCTGAGTTTCTCCAGCATTTTTGTCTACCAATTGAAAACCATTCTTGAAGGCTGCGTTAACCCATGCATCATTTGAGCAAGTTAATCAGCAAGGAGATGGCAAGAGCACATACAGGTTGCAGAATAGTAATGAATGGCCCAGGTATTGCCTCTTTTCCTAAAATTTTGATTGCACGTTCTGCCTGTAGTCCCTGTGAATACCATAGATAAGCCAAGATAGAACCAATGCCTCAGATTTATGTGGAAATTATGGATGAATTACTTAGAGCTAATAGGACTTGATGTTTCAATCCCTGTAATAAGTCGGCACTCTTGCTATTTGCAGTGGGATTGGAGTGGTGAAAGGTAGAGTAGGTACGTCATTAGGGTCATCAGGTGGGCAACCTCCTTCTTTGCGTTTCATTGATAAGCCCACAACATCTCCAGAGGGCTCAATGGTGATACCTGGCATCCCAATTACAACCCCCTCAATTCCATACCCTCCTGTCTTCATCTAGCAGCCCAATTGTTGATTCTGCTTTTGATCCAAATCCAATTGCTGCTTTTTTTCTGCAGAATTTGATAATGATTTGATTGCTTGTTGGAGGGAGTGACCCCTCACCCCCATTTTCTTTAATAGTCTGGTCATAGATATAGCAACAAATCCCCTGCATCCCACTTTGACAGGGAAAATCTTGGTCTTCCAGCCAATCTGGGAAGCTTCAATTGCCAGTTCAGAGAACTTGGTCTTTTTCCTCTCATAAGCTTCTACAACACCATCTTCCCATGGAACTGCCAATTCCACCATGTATGCCAACTTGGCACCCAGGGTTTTTGATTCGGAAAGGTGCTAACCCTTATCCAGGTCTACAGACTCTTCTTCTAATTTGTTATACTGCATTTAATGCCCAAAATATTTATCTCCTCTATTTTGGATACTAAGGGAAGGTTGGTGGCAAATTAGCACAACACCCCCTCTCTGCGTCAAATAATGTGTTTGCATTTGTTGCCACTTTAATTCTCTGTTCTCTGTCTTCAATGTCCTATTCCAGTAAAGTTCAAAATGGGATCAATGAGCAGCTTCTCATATTTTCACTATGCACATTGCAGCCTTTTGGTTTCAACACTGAGTTAAACAATTTCAAATATTTAGCTATTCCAGGCTTTGTATCTCAGATTTACAGCATTGACATTCTGCTAGTTCAGTTAAATATCCTGTTTCTCCTATTCATATCTCTTCCGGACATACCTTCACATTTTTTTGTTGTTCACTAATCCCTTCACTACCTTTTTCTACCCTTTGGTCATTTAAGCTGTGCTGCAATCAACCTTATCACAGTCCATGTTTAATGTTCTCACCTTCCCTCACTGTCAAGGTCTTCCTATTGACTCCCTACTTTCTCATAAGATCTGCTTTATCTCTAATGATTTCCACTCTGATGAAACACCATTGTCCTCTTGTTTCTTTCTCTATGTATATTTCTCAGCCCTGTGTGTTTCCAGAACCTAGAGTTTTATTTCAAATTTCCAGCATCTGCAGCATTTTGCTTTTGGCTTGTATACTGAGTGAATATAGAACATAAAACATACCCCACATTTCCAGTGTCGAACATGATGCCAAGTTAAACTGATCTCCACTGACCGCATGTGATCCATATCCCTCCTCCCTGTGTGTTGCATACTGTACAGAGGTGAAATCTGTGGCATCTTGAAGGGAAATAGATTATTTGGAATGGGACCCTTCTTCAGATTGATGGAGTAAAGGAGAGATAGCAGATAGAATGAGGTGATGGGAAGAGGTGGGACAAGCGCTGGCAAGTGATAGGTGGCCGCAGGTAAGGTGGAGTTGATTGCCAGGTGAGTCAGATGAGGGAGATAGGAACCAAAGTTGGAGGTGATAAGTAGTGATGACAAAAGGGTGCAAACTATGGAATCTGTTAGACATGAAGATCCCACCTCATGACCTCCAAAGCAATAATTCATGAAGTGCTTCAGATGCCATGCTTTAAAATCGTGCCGCAAAATTCATCCAGATTTCCCCTTTGATTTTTGGGTTTGAGGACCCATTTTGCATGAACCTGCTGGAAATATGGTCACGGTTGACACCCAAGTGTAAGAAGCAGTTAAGGATCTGAAACTATGGAACATGAACATTGGGGCAGCACTGTGGCGCAGCGGTAGACTTGCTGCCTTATAGCGCCAGAGACCCGGGTTTGATCTTAACTATGGGTGCTGTCTATACAGGGTTTGTACTTTCTCCCTGTAACCACATGGGTTTTCCCCACCCCGGTTTCCTCCCACACTCCAAAGACGTACAGGTTTTTAAGTTAATTGGCTTTGGTAAAGATTGTAAATTGTCCTCAGTCTGTAGGATAGTTGCTAGTTTATTGGGATTGCTGGTCAGCACAGACATGTTGGGCCGACGTGCCTGTTTCCACGCTGTATCTCTAAACTAAAATAAAATAAAATAAACTAAACCATACTAAGCTAAACTAAACTAAAGATTGATCTACTATAAAGAAACCACTTCTCTGGATTCCCAGTGCTATTCAGAGTGATTGTCCTTCGTAATGCTCAACTTCTCACCATATATTGGCCCATCAGTTCTGCTCAGCTCATTAGTAATCTATAGGAGTGCTGTTGTATCTCAGATCAATCTTTGTTTATTATCATTTCTACAATTTCACATCCTCATCCATTTCATATGCCTATTTAATTTACAAAAGGTTTTACGTTGTAGAATGTTAATATATTTATTCTTTACTAGCTTAGTGGATTGATTAATCAATATAACTGGCTTGCAGTCTGTTGAATTTATCAGCAAATAATATTTATTTATGTCCTTTGTAGACAAAATTTAAAGATGCAGCATTAAAATCGTCTTCTTCTTAGGCAGTCTCTTAGGATGGAGAATGGCATGCTTCCATTCTGGTTTAATTTCTTCTGCTGGTTTAATTTGTCTGCGGGAACCACATAATCTCCTGATGCAACAGGCAGGTAGGTGGGTGGCTATAACCTGATTCTCTGGTCTCTTTGAATAAGGATTAAAAATACAAAATATTTTTTAATAGTAATTTTGCCATTTCCAAAATAATTTCAAAATACATTTCACATGAATTTTCCTCCCAAGATTTCCAACGTGAATTTACATAATCTAGCAATGACGGCTAAGAGTTGTGGCTTGAATTCAACAGTATTTTCCATCTGCACTTCAAATGTTATATTCTGCATTTCACAAAAGGTTCTAGGTCTTCTTTTGGATCTATCCCATTTTATGTCCTATTGACACTAAATATCAGGGATCTTGTGACCACATTTCTTGAGATGACATAGCTATGAGCATTATAGTGCTGAGATTCTATCACTTCTCTAACACCCAAAGTTCTCTGTCATTAATCAATAAGTAACATTTGGAGACAATGAACTGCAGATGCTGAAATCTTGCCTAGAGCACAAAGTGCTGGAGTAACTCAACCGGTCAGGTGGCATCTCTGGAGGACATGGATAGGCGATGTTTTGCGTCAGGACCCTTCATTAGATGCCTTTTTGCCTTGGCACTGAGGGTGGTGCTCCTAACTGGTGAGCCTAAGTTCAAGTGCAATTTCATGATCTTTATTTGCTTCCTCATTCCTCTCCTGTGGAATTCTCTGCCTCAGAGGGCAGTGGAGGCAGGTTCTCTGGATGCTTTCAAGAGGGAGCTAGATAGGGCTCTTAAAAATAGCGGAGTCAGGGGATATGGGGAGAAGGCAGGAACGGGGTACTGATTGGGGATGATCAGCCATGATCACATTAAATGGCGGTGCTGGCTCGAAGGGCCGAATGGCCTACTCCTGCACCTATTGTCTATTGTCCTTCTATTTATTTATTTCCCAGCAATTCAACTATAATTAACAAGCTTTCATCAACCTCTTTCAAATAGCACCTTCAGAATCATTTGGTTATCTTTATCTCCACCGTATCACAGATAATCCCAATGCTTACTCCATCTGTTCCCCTTCCCGGCAACCTAAGACACACTTGTTTATCACTACTTCCAGTTCTGTGTAGGGTCATTGGCCTGAAACATTAACTCTGTTCCCTGCTCCATGGGAAACACTGGAAACGCTCAGCAGGTCAGGCAGCATAAAATCAAATCTCTTATATTTAAGGAAAAAACCCAACATAACTTAGAACCAAGGAGAAAACAGAACCATTACTGAGCACGATTGATGCTGTAAGCAATCCTACAGAAACCTGGGAATTAGTCTCATCTGAGTCTCTAAATTCAACATTGTATACAATGTGGCATATTATCTTCCCTTCAAGTGACGGTAGACAAAAGAAAAGATGGATGCTGGTGAAACCTCATGAACCCTCAGAGATGCTCTGAGGCACTCTGGGTCAGCGGTGGGAGGTACCCTGGGGCACAGAGGCTGAGCGATGGCCGTCAGAGGCGAAGGACGACAGGCTCGTGGGTCGATTTCAAGGGGGTGTTGGAGTTGTCGAGTCGGTGGAGTAGGCCGCTAGAGGCCTGAAGCAGCCTGGGGCTCAATTAGATCGGACGCTGCACCGTGGCCATGTAAGTGACGCATGGAGTGGCGGAGCAGCAGTGGTTGATATTAACATTCCGCCTGGCCTGGCCAGACCCACATCTGAAACTCAGAACAATTGCCAAGTGAGACCCATCTGCCTTTGACAGCAGGAAAATGATTTAACTGCTGTCCATTATAATGTCCTCCCCGTATATTCACCACGTCATGCCCAATATGCAACAGCAAAATTACAATATACTAACCTTTCATCAACATACAGAAATTCTGCAGTAATCTCTGAAATAAACTGTGGCCAAAGACATTTTTCTCCTCATCCATAATATCCTTGGTGATGGTGTATGTTTTGCATGCCTTTTCCAAGTCTGGATGAAGTGGATGGGGAGAGGCTGTTTCCACTAGTGGGAGATTCTAGGACCAGAGATCATAACCTCAGAATTAAAGGGCATTCCTTTAGGAAGGAGATGAGGAATTTCTTCAGTCAGAGGGTGGTCAATCTGTGGAATTATGTGGTGAAAGGCTGTGGAGGTCAAATCGATGGATATTTTTAAGGTACAGATAGAAAGATTCTTGATTAGGACGGGTGTCAGGGGTTATGGGGAAAAGGCAGGAGAACGGGATTACGAGGGAAAGATGAATGACTGAGTAGATTTGATGGGCTGAATGGCCTAAATCTGCTCCTGTCACATGAACATGAATCCAATTCTTACTATCGTGCCCTTTCCTTGTTTATTCCCAGTGATTGAGAAAAGTAGCATCTGGTTCTGAACCTAAATGGTTGGAGACACAAATAAATGCAGTTGACTGGAATCTTGAGCAAAACACAAAGTGTTGGAGGAACTCATTGGGTCTGGTGGCATCTGTGGATGGAATGGCTAGGCGACGTTTTGGTTGGGTCTGAAGAAGAATCCCAACCCAAAATGCCACCTATCCATTCCATACACAGATGCCACCAGACCCAATGAGTCCCCTCCAGCACGTTGTGTTTTACTCTGAATTGCTGGGGAGGTATATGTTTCCATGATTTAGGTGACTGACATGCCCAACTTTGGCTGGAGTGGACATTGGAGGAAGGGGAGGGGAGAGGATGAGGAATGGTGGATGATCTTTAGTGAATCAACTTCATAGGAACCAGAATCTTCCACATTGCACCTAATCCTGATGTGTATCCTTTCCTTCTTCATTGCTGTCTAAATCCTGACACTCCTATTTAACAGCATTGTGTGTCCACACCAAAAAGTCTCCAGTCGTTCGAGATGGTGGCTCATCAGGGATGTCAGGAATGGACAACAAATGCTGACTTTGTCAGTGATGCCCAGTGATGTGATCTATGAAAAAAAGTTGTTGTTTACAGAACAGCCATGATTTTAAATCTTGGGACTTTAAATCTTCGCATGCCGGCCTGCAGCCTACACCAACCTGAAGCCACTGTCTCCGGTGGGGAGGCACTGATTCAGGACTTACCTGGACTTACCTTGTCTGAACATCTGGACGCCCGCAGTGGCGACTGCAGAGGGTTGAGGTCCCAACCACGGGGTAAAATAGAGGACTGGCAAATTTTTGTGCCTTCCACCACAGTGATGAATGCTGTGGTGGATGTTTGTGTTAAATTATTATTGTGTATTGTGTGTTCTTTCTTATTGTACCGCTGCCGGCAAATTCATTTCACTTGCACTTTATGTGACTTGGGTCTGGTGGCATCTATGGACCAATGAATAAAACTTGACTTGACTTGATTTCAATGAAATGAAGTTCAGGCTCAAGAAAGGATATCACCTCCGACTGTTACTTCTCCATGTGGCTCTTTTCCTTTATGGGCTTTTCATGTGGTGTGAATTATGATGTACAATTGGGTGGTATTGTTGTGCACATTATATCAGTGGATAATTAAATATAGCTTCAATTAATTGGATCTCTGATCTGTTTTCTGCCCAAAGGTAAAGTCATTATCAATACTGCCTTTATCAGTGCCATGATCTATTTCCTTCATGTTTTTAATGTCTGATATTGTACCAAAATATCAAGAAATGGTTTTCATTATTTAAAAGTTGCATGTTAAATATAAATGTTGCTCAATGCAATATAAATACTGCTAATGACAATTATCTATGACACATTTTATATCAGATAGCCATTATGAAAGCTTTAGCATTAGTCAGATAACATTTCTGTTATTGATTGTTACTGATCATTTTATAAAAACGACAATTTACATGTTCTTCAGTGCTAATATGTTTTCTTGTTTATATGCTTAAGCTGATCAGGACCATTTTGGTTATCTGCCTATCAGTATCTTTATTGCATTGTAATCATCAATGGCATCAAATTGTTTATTTTCTGCTGAAGCATCCTTTGATATTTTTGCTGAGAAATGAAATTCCTGGAATTGCATACTTCATGTCAGAACACAATAATCTCATGACATATTAGAACATTCTCCAACGACCCGTAAGGCAGATGTGATGGAAAATACAGAAGTCAATGCAGCACTTTCTGCACAATCTTAGAGATCCACTTGAGCCCCAAGCTGCTGCAGGGGCTCCAGCGACCCACTCCACTGACACATCGATCCAGAGACATTGGCCCGGAATGCGTCATTCCTCACCTCACGTGGCCACCGTTCAGCCACGCCCTTGGGACGCCTTCCACAGCCGACCTCAGAACATCCAGACGCTCTTCCGAGGGCACAGGAGGACAGGGAGTTTACTGACAGGGGCCCAGCCAACTCACCTGCACCGTTCATTTCCTGCATTCACCACCATCTTGAATCGTGCGGACAGGTGAGGAGGGCTGACAGATGGAAACAGGTGAGGAAGGCTGATTGGCAAATAGGTGGAATAAGTATCAAAGGCTATGGGTGAAATGGAGACAAAACGGGGTCAGATGTGGAGTGAAGAGGAGCAGTGAAATGTAAAGCCGGAGATAGGGAGATGAGTGGAAGGGGGAAAGAGGGGCAAATGAAAGGGAAATGGTGGACTCAGAACAGCAAGGGATGGAAGATCAGCAGATGGAGAGTAAAGAAACAGGGCTGTGCATTGCAGGGGGTGGGGTAGGAGTTTGGGGGAAGAAAAGGAGAGTTGGGAGTTTACTTGAAATTGGAGAATTCAATGTTCATATCTGAAGAAGGGTCTCGACCCGAAATGTCACCCATTCCTCTCCAGAGATGCTGCCTGCCCCGCTGAGTCACTCCAGCATTTCGTGTCTACCTTCAATGTTCATATAATTGGGTTGTAGGCTACTCCAGCAGAATATGCTGTACTTCTAGTTTGCATGTGGCCACACTCTGTTTTTCTGCTTTAGGACAACAGAGATGTCCCCTTTCTTCAGTAAATGTGTCCTTACCCTGCTGTTGTGGATGCATCCATCACCTATGTCCTCTGTTTCCCATAATTCTGTTCTCACCCCCCCCTTCTCCCAGATGAAACAAGAATAGAGTTTCCCTGGTCCTCAACTTCAATCCCACCAGCCCTCGCATCTCACACATCATTGTTTGACATTCCTGCCACCTCAATGTGATCCCACCACAAGTCACATTTTCCTGTTTCTCCTCTTTCTACATTCTGCAGAGACAACTTGGCCACAACTTCTTGGTTCGCTCATCCTTCCCAGAAAACCAACCCCCCTCCTCTTTCACTTAAATCCAGGGACCGCAACAGCCCTTCCAGGTGAGACCAAAGTTCATTTGCATCTCTTCCAACCTTGTTTATTGCATTTGGTGCTGTCGATGTGGCTTCCTTTGCAGCGGAGTGACCACGCTTAGACTATACGATTGTTTCACAAAAAAACATGTGCACTCCATCTGCCAAGGCCTGCTGGAATTCCTGGTTGTACGCCAGAGTGAAAACATGTGCAAGCAGAAAGAACAGCACCTCATATTCCACTTGGGTAGCTTACAATCCAATTCTCCAGTTTCAAATAAACCTCACTTCCTTCCTTCTCATTCCAACCATATCCCCACTCCAGCTTTACATTTCACTTCTCTTCTCCCTTCCTTATCTGATAACCTTTTGCCTCCTGTTCACCTCTAGCCATTGTCACTATCTCCACCCATCTCCCAGCCACCTCTTTTAACCTGTGTCCACCTATCATTTAAGATATATAAAAAATGCTAAACTCATAGAGCAAGCCTGTGTGCATGAAGTACACAATATATACATACATGATGAATACAACAACAAATGCTATGATTATGTCAAAATAGCAGAAAGGTGAAAAATACTTTTTCTCACAGAGAGTCGTGAGTGTGGAATTCTCTGCCTCAGATGGCGGTGGAAGCAGGTTCTCTGGATGTTTTCAAGAGAGAGCTAGATATGGCTCTTAAAAAATAGCGGTCAGGGGATATGGGGAGAAGGCAGGAACAGGGTACTGATTGGGGATGATCAGCCATGATCACATTAAATGGCAGTGCTGGCTCGAAGGGCCGAATGGCCTACTCCTGCACCTGATGGCTAAGAGGTGTGGCTTGAATTCAACAGTATTTTCCATCTGCACTTCAAATGTTGTATTCTGCATTTCACAAAAGGTTCTAGGTCTTCTTTTGGATCTATCCCATGTTATGTCCTTTTGACACTAAATATCAGGGATCTTGTGACTACATTTCTTGAGATGACATAGGCATGAGCATTATAGTGCTGAGATTCTATCACTTCTCTAACACCCAAAGTTTTCTGTCATAATCAATAAGTAACATCTGGAGACAATGAACTGCAGATGCTGAAATCTTGCCTAGAGCACAAAGTGCTGGAGTAACTCAACGGGTCAGGTGGCATCTCTGGAGGACATAGATAGGCGATGTTTTGCGTCAGGACCCTTCATTAGATGCCTTTTTGCCTTGGCACTGAGGGTGGTGCTCCTAACTGGTGAGCCTAAGTTCAAGTGCAATGTCATGATCTTTATTTGCTTCCTCATTCCTCTCCTGTGGAATTCTCTGCCTCAGAGGGCAGCGGAGGCAGGTTCTCTGGATGCTTTCAAGAGAGAGCTAGATAGGGCTCTTAAAAATAGCAGAGTCAGGGGATATGGGGAGAAGGCAGGAACGGGGTACTGATTGGGGATGATCGGCCATGATCACATTAAATGGCGGTGCTGGCTCGAAGGGCCGAATGGCCTACTCCTGCACCTATTGTCTATTGTAGTGCAATCTGGTAATGCAAAGAAAACACTGATATCAACCAGAACTAATACTTTAATATTCACTTATTCACCATTACCATGAGGTTTTACATGTGTCCTTCCATGGAGATAGACATTAAATATTTCATTAATCTCTCACAATTTCTGATTCCCTAATATAACTTCTCATATCAGTTTTGATTCATATCACATTAGCTTTAGCTAATCTCCTTTCTACACGTCCATATGTCTGCCATAATGCTTTTGGAGGATTACCATTATATTCTACTGTCCATTTGTCAAACTCCTGGCCCTACTTTGCTTTATTCTGAAATGTATATGAATCCCTGGGCTCTAGTGAACCTTTGAAGCCGCTTTCTTTGATCTATTATTCCTTTAACTTTTCTTAATAACAGCAATAATTTTTTCACCTGTTGGTTTATTTTTGCTTTAAATGGATATTTAACACTTGTAAACCATATATTAATGTAAACTGTTAATCAATTATTTACTGCTAACTATTGCTATTGAATGGACTGGAGGAAAGGGCATCCAAGTTTGCCGATTACATTAAAATCGGTTGAATGGCATGTTCTATTGAGGATATCATGACTCTTTAAAAGCAATAAAGGTTGAGTGAAACAGAAAGTGCTTAAGGAACTCAACGGATCAGGCGGCATCTAAAGGAGGGAATGGTCAGGCAATAATTTGGTTCCTACCTAAAGTGGAGCCTGTCTATTCCCCTCCCTCGATGCGGCTTGATCCATTGATTTCCTCCAGCACTTGGTGTGTTGCTCATGATTCTAACGTCTGCAGTGTCCTGTGTCTCCATGTAGGTTGACTGATTGGGCAAACGGAGTTTAAGCGGAATGTCCTACTTCAAAAAGAGGAATCAAAAAGAAGATTATTATCTTAGTGGAAAGAGACAGCAAATGACTGAAGCAGAGAGAGATTGAGGTGGTTCTGCACAATCCATGGACTGTCACATTGTCGTGGTGGAGAAGCTTGTGTGGTCCTGAGATCCTGAGAACGATGGCTTCTGGAGCTATGGCGGTAAGGTCGAGGGGGAGGACTCTGACAAAGAGCAATCCAACCAAGACCTCAACAGTGGAACATGCGGAGGATGATGGCTGACCTTAGTGGAGCGTCACAATGGCTGGGAAGGCAGATGAAGGCTGCAGTAGAAAAGGGTCTCCAGTCGTCTGGGACTCCATGCCACTGGATCCTGACCTAGATCTGTCAAGGACCATGTGGTGCCTGTCTATGCACCAGTCTCCCCACGAAGTCACGCAAAGTCACGCACTGGCGTCCTCCAACCCTGGAGACGCCCATGGTCAGCCATGATCGAAGGGGGCCTAAAAAGCGTATGAATCACGATAGGTTAATAGGCAGTTGGGGGGGAGGGGGGGGGGGGGGCAATGGATTTTTCAGAATGTGTTCTTGGGAAGAGGGGATTGTCCTGTCAAGAGAGCTCAAATAAATGTGACCTATATTCTTTGGGATTTAGACGAATCAAGGGTGGTCTTACTGAAACATATAACATCTTAAGAGGCCATAACAAGGTGGACACAAGGAACTGCAGATCCAGATAACAAGAAGACACAAAGTGCTGGAGTAACTCAACAGGTCAGACAACATCTATGGAGAAAATGGATAGGTGATGTTTCGGGTCAGGATAGGGAAGTTGTTAAGATATTTTCACCAATTGGAGAATTACTAATCAACGGCTCAAGGGTTGTCATTTAAAGACCGAGGTGCAGGGAACTTCTTCTTGCCGAGGTTGGTGAATTCCTGGAATTCTATACTCTACAAGGACTTAATTCCTTGGAGAGCAGGAGGCTGATGGATAATCTTATACGTGTATAAACTCATGAAGGGAATAGATGGGGTGAATACATAGAATCTTTTACCCAGGGTAAGGGAAACAAGAACTTCAAAAAGAAAAGGACATAGGTTTAGAGTGAAAGGGGAAAGATTTAAATGAACCCAAGGGATGGTGGGTGTATGGAACAAGCTGCCAGAGGAGGTAGTTGAGACAGGTACCATATCAGGATTTAAAAGATACTTGGTTAAGTGCATGTATATGGAAGGTTTAGAGGTCTATGGGCCAAACATGGGCAAATGGAATTAGCTTAGATGGGGCTTCTTGAGCAGGATGGACGAGTTTGGCAAAGGGTCCGTTTCCATACTGTATGACTCCATGAATCTACAACTCCACTCCTGAGAGTTGAAATCTAATAAGCATGTCATTGAAATATTTAAAGAGAGGGTAGATACATTTTTAAAAGATTAGAGAATTGAAGACAATGCCGACATGTGGCTTAGGGTAAGCTTGCTATGATCATCTTGAAAGACAGGGCAGATTTGAAAGGACAGGTAGCCTACTTCTGCTCCAGTTTTCTCATGGTCTTGCATGATTATGGTCAGAATTTTAAATGTCATTTCCCAATCGACCATAACCACATAATGCCTTTATAGTTTGCTTTATCCAAATTCAGCTCATGGGAATGGAATAACCATTTGTCAATATATAGTGGTTTTAACGAGGCAAAATGTTCCAAGATGATTAAGCAAAATTTAACAGCATACTGGACTAAGTGGGACCTGTTGGGTCCCTGTCACACGGGAGGCCTGGTCCCCCAATGCAACCCATTCCCCCAACGCAAAGTTTGACCACTCACCTATAGCCCCCAACTGTGCACATGAGGCTAATTTCCCCTCATGAACAGGTACTTTGGATCCGTCTTCACTAGGGAGGACACAAACAATCTTCCTGATATAGTAGTGGCCAGAGGATCTGGGGTGATGGAGGAACTGAAGGAAATCAACATTAGGGAGGAAATGGTGTTGGGTAGACTGATAGGACTGAAGGCTGAAAAATTCCCAGGGCCTGATGGTCTGCATCCCAGGGTACTTAAGGTAGTGGCTCTAGAAATTGTGGATGCATTGGTGATAATTTTCCAAAGTTCTATATATTCAGGATCAGTTCTTGTGGATTGGAGGCTAGCTAATGTTATCCCACTTTTTAAGAAAGGCACGAGAGAGAAAACAGGGAATTATAGACCAGTTAGCCTGACATCGATGGGGGGGGAAGATGCTGGAGTCAATTATAAAAGATGAAATAGCGGCACATTTGGATAGCAGTAACAGGATCAGTCTGAATCAGCATGGATTTACGAAGGGGAAATCATGCTTGACTAATCTTCCGGAATTTCTTGAGGATGTAACTAGGAAAAATGACATGGGAGAGCCAGTGGATATAGTGTACCTAGAGTTTCAGAAGCATTTGAGAAGGTTCCACATAGGAGATTAGTGGTTAAAATTAGGTCACATGGTATTGGGGGTAGAGTACTGACATGGATTGGTTGGCAGACAGGAAACAAAGAATAGGGATTAACGGGTCCCTTTCAGAATGGCAGGCAGTGACTAGTGGGGTACCACAAGGCTCAGTGCTGGGACCGCAGCTATTTACAATATAACTCAATGATTTAGATGAAGGGATTCAAAGTAACATCAGCAAATTTGCAGATGACACAAAGCTGGGTGGCAGTGTGAACTGTAAGGAGGATACTATAAGAATGCAGGGTGACTTGGACAGGTTGGGTGAGTGGGCAGATGTATGGCAGATGCAGTTTAATGTGGATAAATGTGAGGTTGTCCACATTGGTAGCAAAAATAGGAAGGCAGATTACTATCTAAATGGTGTCAAGTTGGGAAAAGGGGAATAACAATGGGATCTGGGGGTCCTTGTTCATCAGTCAATGAAAGGAAGCATGCAGGTACAGCAGGCAGTGAAGAAAGCGAATGGCATGTTGGCCTTTATAACAAGAGGAGTTGAGTATAGGAGCAAAGAGGTCCTCCTGCAGTTGTATAGGGCCCAAGTGAGACCGCACCTGGAGTAGTGCGTGCAGTTTTGATCCCCTAATTTGAGGCAGGACATTCTTGCTATTGAGGGAGTGCAGCTTAGGTTTACAAGGTTAATTCCAGGGATGGCAGGACTGGCATATGCTGAGAGAATGGAACAGCTGGGCTTGTATACTCTGGAATTTAGAAGGCTGAGAGGGATTGAAACATATAAAATTATTAAGGGTTTAGACACGCTAGAGGCAGGAAACATGTTCCTGATGTTGGGGGAGTCCAGAACCAGAGTCCACAGTTTAAGGTTAAGGAGTAAGCCATTTAGAACGGAGACGAGGAAACACTTTTTCACACAGAGAGTTGTGAGTCTGTGGAATTCTCTGCCTCAGTGGGCGGTGGAGGCCGGTTCTCTGGATACTTTCAAGAGAGAGCTAGATAGGGCACTTAAAGATAGCCGAGTCAGGGGGTATGGGAGAAGGCAGGAATGGGGTACTGATTGGGGATGATCAGCCATGATCACATTGAATAGTGCTGCTGGCTCGAATGGTTGAATGCCCTACTCCTGTACTTATCCTCGTCATCCTCCCTCTTTTTTCCCCTCTCCTCTTCCCCTCCCCAATCCCTGCCTCACCTCTACCTCCTTCTCCTTTCCCCTACCTTCAGTCAGTCCCTCCCTCATTCCATCTCTCCCCTCCCTACCCCTCCTAACCCTCTATCCCCCACCTCCCCCACTCCCCACCTCCCCCTATGTCCCCCACTATCCCTCCTATCCTCCCTACTGCCCTCCTCTCCTTCCTCACTGCCCTCCTCTCCCTCTATTCCCCCTCCTCCCACACTCTCCCTCCTCACCTTCTCCGTCTTCTTTCCCCTCTCCTTTACCCTCCCCGAATCCGTCCCTTACCTCTCCTTTCCCCTACCCTCAGTCACTCCCTCCCACCCTCCATAACTCCTCTCCCCCCTACCCTCTCCTCTCTTTCTATCCCCCCTCATTCCCCACTCTCCCTCCTCACCTTCCCACTTTCCCCCCTCTCTCTCCCTACCCCCTCCTCTCCCTCAATTTCCCCAATCTCCCTACAAACCTCCCCAAGGTTTTGAGGTTGCCGCTCCTCTGACCGAAGGTTGCCTTGACTAGAGCCCGCACCAACTGGAGGCTGCACTGACTGGAGGCAGTGTCGACCAGAAGCTGTGCCGGCTGAAGCTGCACGGGCAACGCCAGACAGAGGCGGACGCCGCTGGTGACTGACAGCAGACACGGTCAATCAGTGCGGTGATGGTGCAGGGAGGGGCGTCGTTGTCCCGGCGCTGACTGACAGGAGAGGAGACCAATCTGCGCACGCGCGTATTTAATGTTTTCTAAACCTCAATAACTATTAAAATATACCATCGTTCGTGCAGCACAGGAGAATGGTGAGTAAGGTGATGAAAAATTGTAGCCCTATCGTGTACCATTTTTGCGCAAATAGAAAAACCACGCAAACCAGATGAGCACAAGATCAGAGTATTAGTTATTTAAAAGCTAGATAGATTAACAAAGGGATATGTGCGCATGTGGTCAAACACACATTTCAAAGGCTGCTTGCTACAGGAAGAAGCAGCTGCTATTATTGGATCAATTACATTTAAGACAATGAGGGCCCAGAAGGGGAGAGTGAAGACCAATGGGCAGCAGGAGATTACAGAAATGGGGGAAAGTGATTTGAATATAACAGAATTTAAAAATGGAGTCACTCCATATCTTTATATGTCAGATGTGCAAACCGCAATTAGTGTGAGTTGGGTCATAAGAACTATCTTAATGTCTCATTGACCAAGACTACCCAGGAAGATGTTGGAATAATCTAGTCCAGAGGTAATATTTACTGCCCTGCCACACGGTGCGAGTTCACCCACGAGTGACCCCAAGTGAAAGAAAAAAAACAGACTCGTGGTTGTGTACGAGATTCCAAGTTTATGTTCAAGAGTTTAACTGAGTTCCCATGGGTACGTAATTTCTGCAATGTTCCAAGTTCCTCTCCCGAGTTACCAAGTTCCTCTCCCGTTACTCTTGAGCCAACTGTGAATGAAGGTCTGTTTTAATAAGCAACAGTGTTAAAGAAGGCATCTCCATCCTGCAGCTTTGAGTTAAAGATAGAATTCAGCGCGGCCGCATCTATTGATATGACCTACAAAGGGAAAATGCGCACCGTCCAGTGCCAGATATATCTTTAGTTGCCTTTCATAGAAACATAGAACATAGAAATTAGGTGCAGGAGTAGGCCATTCGGCCCTTCGAGCCTGCACCGCCATTCAATATGATCATGGCTGATCATCCAACTCAGTATCCCGTACCTGCCTTCTCGCCATACCCTCTGAACCCCTTAGCCACAAGGGCCACATCTAACTCCCTCTTAAATATAGCCAATGAACTGGCCTCAACTACCCTCTGTGGCAGATAATTCCAGAAACTCACCACTCTTTGTGTGAAAAAAGTCTATCTCATCTCGGTCTTAAAGGATTTCCCCCTTATCCTTAAGCTGTGACCCCTCGCCCTGGACTTCCCCAACATTGGGAACAATCTTCCTGCATCTAGTCTGTCCAACCCCTTAAGAATTTTTGTAAGTTTCTAAGTTTTGTAAGACCCCTCTCAATCTCCTAAATTCTAGAGAGTATAAACCAAGTCTATCCAGTCTTTCTTCATAAGACAGTCCTGACATCCCAGGAATCAGTCTGGTGAACCTTCTCTGCACTCCCTCTATGGCAATAATGTCCTTCCTCAGATTTGGAGACCAAAACTGTACGCAATATACCAGGTGTGGTCTCACCAAGACCCTGTACAACTGAAGTAGAACCTCGGGGGTTACACAAAAAGCTGGAGAAACTCAGCGGGTGAAGCAGCATCTAAGGAGCGAAGGAGATAGGCGACGTTTTGGGTCGAAACCCTTCTTCAGACTGGTCAGGGATCAGGGAAACGAGAGATATAGACAGTGATGTGGAGAGATAAAGAACAATGAATGAAAGATATGCAAAAAAGTATTGATAATAAAGGAAACAGGCCATTGTAAGCTGTGTGAAAATGAGAAGCAAGTGCGACTGGGGGGGGGGGGGGAGATGGAGAAGGAATGTCAGGGCTGAGGGAGAGGTGGGGAGGGGGAGGAGGCAGTCTGGGTTAACAGAATTCAGAAAATTCAATGTTTAAGCCCAGAGGATGCAGACTCCCCAAGCGGAATATGAGGTGCTGTTCCTCCAACTTGCGGTGTTGCTCACTCTGGCCGTGGAGGAGGCCCAGGACCGAGAGGTCGGATACGGAATGGGAGGGGGAGTTGAAGTGCTGAGCCACCGGGAGGTCGGGTTGGTTATTGCGGACCGAGCAGAGGTGTTCGGCGAAACGATCGCCCAGCCTCCGCTTGGTCTCACCGATGTAGATCAGCTGGCATCTGGAGCACCGGATGCAGTAGATGAGGTTGGAGGAGGTGCAGGTGAACCTCTGTCGGACTTGGAAGGACTGCTTGGGTCCCTGAAAGGAGTGGATGGGGGAAGTGAAGGGACAAGTGTAGCATCTCTTGCGGTTGCAAGGGAAAGTGCCCGAGGAAGGGGCGGAGCGGGAGGGAAGGGAAGAATTGACAAGGGAGTTGCGGAGGGAGCGGTCTTTGCGGAAGGCAGATGGGGGGGGGAGATGGGAAGATGTGGTGAGTGGAGGGGTCACGCTGGAGGTGGCGAAACTGGCGGAGGACTATCTGTTGTATGTGCTGGCTGGTGGGGTGAAAGGTGAGGACCAGGGGGACTCTGCCCTTGTTGTAAGTGGGGGAATGGGGAGAGAGGGCAGTGTTGCGGGGTATGGAGGAGACCCTGGTGCGAGCCTCATCTATAATGGGGGAGGGGAAACCCCGTTCTTTGAAGAACGAGGACATTTGTGATGACCTGGTGTGGAACACCTCATCCTGGGAGCAGATGCGGCGTAGACGGAGGAATTAGAATCTCCCTGCTCCTGTACTCAAATCCTTTTGCTATGAAAGCTAACATACCATTTGCTTTCTTCACTGCCTGCTGCACCCGCATGCCTACTTTCAATGACTGGTGTACCATGACAGGTCTCGCTGCATCTCCCCTTTTCCTAGTCAGCTACCATTTAGATAATAGTCTGCTTTCCTGTTTTTGCCATCAAAGTGGATAACCTCACATTTATCCACATTATACTGCATCTGCCAAACATTTGCCCACTCACCTAGCCTACCCAAGTCACCTTGCAGTCTCCTAGCATCCTCCTCACAGCTAACACTGCCCCCCAGGTTAGTGTCATCCGCAAACTTGGAGATATTGCCTTCAATTCCCTCATGCAGATCGTTAATATATATTGTAAATAGCTGTGGTCCCAGCACTGAGCCTTGCGGTACCCCACTAGTCACTGACTGCCATTGTGAAAAGGATCCGTTTACTCCTACTCTTTGCTTCCTGTTTGCCAGCCAATTCTCTATCCACATCAATACTGAATCCCCAATGCCGTATGCTTTAAGTTTGTATACTAATCTCTTATGTGGGACCTTGTCGAAAGCCTTCTGGAAGTCCAGATACACCACATCCACTGGTTCTCCCTTATCCACGCTACTAGTTACATCCTCAAAAAATTCCACAAGATTCATCAGACATGATTTACCTTTCGTAAATCCATGCTGACTTTGTCTAATGATTTCACCACTTTCCAAATGTGCTGCTATCCCATCTTTAATAACTGAATCTAGCAGTTTCCCCACTACCGATGTTAGACTAACAGGTCTGTAATTTCCCATTTTCTCTCTTCCTCCCTTCTTAAAAAGAGGGGTTATGTTTGCTACCTGCCAATCCTCAGGAACTACTCCAGAATCTAAAGAGTTTTGAAAGATTATCACTAATGCATCCACTATTTCCGTAGCTACTTCCTTAAGTACTCTGGGATGCAGCCTATCTGGCCCTGGGGATTTATCGGCCTTTAATCCATTCAATTTACCCAACACCACTTCCCGACTAACCTGGATTTCACTCAATTCCTCCTTTGACCCGCAGTCCCCTGCTATTTCCAGCAGATTATTTATGTCTTCCTTAGTGAAGGCGGAACCAAAGTAGTTATTCAATTGGTCCGCCATATCCTTGTTCCCCATGATCAACTCGCCTGTTTCTGACTGCAAGGAACCTACATTTGTTTTAACTAATCTCTTTCTCTTCACATATCTATAAAAACGTTTGCAGTCAGTTTTTATGTTCCCTGTCAGTTTTCTTTCATAATCTATTTTTCCTTTCCTAATTAAGCCCTTTGTCCTCCTCTGCTGGTCTCTGAATTTCTCCCAGTCCTCTGGTATGCTGCTTTTTCTGGCTACTTTGTACGCATCATCCTTTGCTTTGATACTATCCCTGATTTCCTTTGTTATCCACGGATGCACTACCTTCCCTGATTTATTCTTTTGCGAAACTGGGATGAACAATTTTTGTAGTTCATCCATGCAGTCTTTAAATGTCTCGCATTGCATATCCACCCTCAACCCTTTTAGAATTAATTGCCAGTCAATCTTGGCCAATTCACGTCTCATACCCTCAAAGTTACCTTTCTTTAAGTTCAGAACCATTGTTTCTGAATTAACAATGTCACTCTCCATCCTAATGAAGAACTCAACCATATTATGATCACTCTTGCCCAAGGGGGCACGTACAACAAGACTGTTAACTACCCTTCTACTAGATTGAAGTCCCCATTATAATTTTTTTTGTCTTTGTCGCACGCATTTCTAATTTCCTGTTTGATACCATCCCCAACTTCACTACTACTGTTAGGTGGCCTGTACACAACACCCACCAGCGTTTTCTGCCACTTAGTGTTTTGCAGCTCTACCCATACCGATTCCACATCCTCCAAGCTAATGTCCTTCCTTTCCATTGCGTTAATCTCCTCTCTAACCAGCAATGCTACCCCACCTCCTTTTCCTTTCTCTCTATCCCTCCTGAATATTGAATATCCCTGGATGTTCAGCTCCCAGCCTACGTCACCCTGGAGCCATGTCTCCGGGATCCCAACTATATCATAATCATTAATAGCTATCTGCACGTTGAAGTCATCCACCTTATTATGAATACTCCTTGCATTGAGACACAAAGCCTTCAGGCTTGTTTTTACAACGCTCTTATCCCTTATACAATTATGTTGAAAAGTGGCCCTCTTTGATTTTTGCCCTGGTTTTGGCTGCCTGCCACTTTTACTTTTCACCTTGCTACCTATTGCTTCTACCCTCATTTTACACCCAGCTGCCTCTCTGCTCTTGTACCCATCCCCCTGCCACATTAGTTTAAATGCTCCCCAACAGCACTAGCCCCAAGGACATTGGTTCCATTCCAGCCCAGGTGCAGATCGTCCTGTTTGTACTGGTCCCACCTCCCCCAGAAATGGTTCCAGTGCCCTAAAAATGTGAATCCCTCCCCCTTGCACCATTTTTCAAGCCACGTATTCATCTGCAATATCCTCCTATTTCTACTCTGACTGGCTCGTGGTACTGGTAGTAATCCAGAGATTATTACCTTTGAGGTCCTACTTTTAAGTTTATCTCCTAGCTCCCTAAATTTACCTTGTAGGACCTCATCCCTTTTTTTACCTATATCGTTGGTGCCAATATGCACCACGACAACTGGCTGTTCACCCTTCCCCTCCAGAATGTTCTGCAGCCGTTCAGTGACATCCCTGACCCTTGCACCAGGGAGGCAACATACTATCCTGGAGTCTCGTTTGCGGCCGCAGAAACTCCTATCTATTCCCCTGACAATTGAATCCCCTATTACTATTGCCCTTCCCCTCTTTTTTCCCCCCTCATGTGCTGCAGAGCCACCCATGGCGCCATGAACTTGGCTGCTGCTGCATTCCCTTGATGAGCCATCTCCCTCAACAGTATCCAAAATGGTATACCTGTTTAGGAGGGAGATTACCACAGGGGACTCCTGCATTACCTGCCTACTGCTTTGCTGGCTATTTGCCACCCATTCCCTTTCTGTCCTCTTACCTTTTACCTGTGGTGTGACCAACTCGCTGTACGTGCTATCCACAAGTTTCTCCGCATCATGGATGCTCCAGTATGAATCCAGCCGCAGCTCCAATCGTTCAATGCGGTCTTCCAGGACCTGCAGCTGGACACACTTCCTGCAAACGTAGTCACCAGGGACACCGCCAATATCCCTGATCTCCCACATGTTGCAGGCTGAGCAAACCATGGGACCGATCTCAAATGACATATCTTACTCCCAAATTTCTCTGTATTAAATATTAAAAAACACAAAAACTTATCCTTTAAACTTTACTAATAAATACTGAATCCTTAACTCCCAGAATCCTTAACTCCCAGAATCCTTAAACTTGAAGGCAGAAATGTAAAAATTGTAAACCCGGGGTTGCACCCAATCAGCTGCTTCCTCTGGTCCTCTTCCACCAATCAGAGGCTTCACCAGATTCCTTCTCTGGAAGTGAGATGGAACGTTGCAGAATTCAGTCTCACAGCTCCAGCAAACTCCACCCTCTCTCACCAACGGCTCCCTGGGCCTCTGTGAAAGCAAGCCCCGCGATGTGTTTTATTTTCAAGCCGGGCTTTGGTTTTATTCCTTGTTTTTGTTTATTCGCACACACTTTTCATGTGTGAGGATGTGAGAAGTCCATGCCGGGTGCCGGGCTGCCGCAGCCGCTGTTTTTTGCACATCAGATTGTTGGGAGACGGAGCTCGGGGTTCGCCTCCTGAGCTGCTTTGGTGCCCAGGCGTGAGTTGAGGTGGAGGGAGCTTGGAGGGTGGGGGGGGCGGGGGGGGGGGGGGTGCACGGGCGTCATTAATCTGTCTGGGGTGACTTGGATCTTGGGTTAGGTTGGGATTATTCTCTGCGGGTTGATCTTAGTGTGGGAGACAAGTGTAGGAGAGGTGTACTGACTGTGTGGGCAGACACTTCGGTTGTGATGGCCCACCAGTCTCAAAAGCCGCTGTGTATCCCTGTCCCTGGGATAGCAAGGGGGCGATCAAATAGCACAATACCCCCCTCCCCCTCCACGCCAACACGAAGGGCAACGATCCCAAAGTTTTAACGTCAGAAACAGCGGGCAGGCGACAACCACCCGCCATAACGTTTCTGGTCTGCAGTGTGCAATAGTCACTAAAATACACTGCATCTTTAGAAAGGAAAAATACAAAATATGTCAATCCCACTGGATAGGCCTCAGTCATGGTGCTGAACAACACGGAAACAGGTCCTTCGGACCAGCTTGGCCGTGCCGTCCAATTGGGGGTCTTGGGGTAGTCCTATTTGCCTGCATGTGGCCCATAGCCCTCTAAACCCTTCCCATCCATTTATCTGTCATTAATAACCTCAAGAAAATCCCTGCTTCAGTTTCCTGGGTCCAACTCAGAAAGAAGTCTCCCCCCTTTCCAGAGTGAATCGCTCCACTGTTTATAATGCTCTCTGCATTATGAAGTCCTCGACAGTGAACCCCATGGGCAATCACTACCAAAGTGTCTGCTCACACAGTCAGTACATTTGTCTCCTGTACTAAGTCACCCCAACCCTGTGAATCTGAAGGAAGCGACAATCAACTGCCACGGATACAAATAATGTCATACACAAGAAAGGGCAGATCCTGGTTGACAAAAAGTGAACACACGGTGCTGGAGTTACACAAAGACACAGCAGAAATTTGGAAACGTCATCCCGTCACCCATTCCTTCTCTCCACAGATGCTGCCTGCCCACTGAGTTAAAGAGTGCCCACGGTAGACTCACAAGTCACTAAGGTAAACTCACGGGCCACTACGTTATTACGAGTTTAAATGTTTCAATTTTTAACGAACTAAATTTGACTCGTGGAAAACCTCAAATATGTTTGAATTTTTTCAAGAGTTAACAAGTTTCACGGGTACCTGCCATTAGCGCCATGAGTCGCTAAGTTGCACGTGCGAGGTCTGACGTTCCTGCTATGTTAATTGCACGTGATTACTGCGAGTGAAAACTCTGGGTCACTCGTCGGTCGACTCGCACCGTGAGACATGGGTTTTAACTATCCTCCAGTATTACAAATAAATGTGATAAATAACTCTCTGCTTGATACATATTGATTCTAATACAACATTCTAAGCTGATGTTTGGTCTACACCCACTGATCAACCATTCCATTCTGAAGCAAATTCACACCCACTAAACTATCACTACTGGAGGGAAGACACTTTGTTGTTGTCATAAATAATTGAATTTGATCCATGCTGAAGGTTCACGATAAAACAATGAAATAGTAGATTTTTATGCCATTCACAACACTCAGGGGTGCCACGGTCCTGTATTGGGTTGTCAAAAGTAGCCCTTTTCAGATCGCTGACCATATAGTTTAGATTATAAGACATAGAAGCAGCATTAAGTCACTTGGCCTATTGAGTCTGCTCCACCATTTGATCATGGCTGATCTATATTTCCCTCTCAACCCCATTCTCCTGCTTTCTCCCTTAACGCCCTTACTAATCAATAAACTATCAATCTCTGCTTTAAAAATACCTAATTACATAGCCACTAGAACTGTCCATGACAATGATTTGTCACCAGATTCATCACCATGCTGGAGACAGCATTCAATCACTGGTTAATTCCCTCCCAAAATTCAATTGTTGGGTATCATTTGGGAGTGGTTACACTGAACCATTCAACATGCTTTCCATGCTTTCTGTACAGTTAGACTTTTGTAATCAACCCACCTGATTACAATCAAGAACCTTATTGGACAATAGACAATAGGTGCAGGAGTAGGCCATTCAACCCTTTGAGCCTGCACCGCCATTCAATGTGATCATGGCTGATCATCCCCAAATCAGTACCCCGTTCCTGCCTTCTCCCCATAACTCCTGACCATTACTTTTAAGAGCCCTACCTAGCTCTCTCTTGAAAGCATCCAGAGAACCTGCCTCCACCACCCTCTGAGGCAGAGAATTCCACAGACTCACAACTCTATGTGAGAAAAAAAAATGGTCCTCGTCGCCGTTCTAAATGGCTTACTCCTTATTCTTAAACTGTGGCCCCTGGTTCTGGACTCCCCCAACATTGGGAACAAGTTTCCTGCCTCTAGCGTGTCCAATCCCTTATATATTTCAATGAGATTCCCTCTCATCCTTCTAAACTCCAGAGTGTTCATGCCCAGCCGCTCCATTCTCTCAGCACATGACAGTCCCGCCATCCCAGGAATCAACCTTGTAAACCTATGCTGCACTCCCTCAATAACAAGAATGTCCTTCCTCAAATTAGGGGACCAAAACTGCATACAATACTCCAGGTGTGGTCTCACTGGGGCTCTGTACAACGACAGAAGGACCTCTTTGCTCCTATATTCGACTCCTCTTGTTATAAAGGCCAACATGCCATTCACTTTCTTCACTGCCTGCTGTACCTGCATGCTTACTTTCATCGACTGATGAATAAGGACCCCCAGATCCCGTTGCACTTCGCCTTTTCCCAACTTGACACCATTTAGATAGTAATCTGCCTTCCTGCTTTTGCTACTAATGTGGATAAGCTTGCATTTATCCGCATTATGGTGTGGCGGCGCCTATCGGCAGCGGCTCGACTACAGTCCGTCTGACTAGTTTTAATTTTTGTCTCATTAAATGTATGTCTTGACCCTAGTTTTTTCTTTAGCTGTGTGTATATGGGGGGTGGGGGGATCCATTAATCTCTTCCCTGTACGGGTGCCCGACTTTTTCCCAAACGGGTTCTCGATGTTGTTGGGCCTAATATCGTGGAGCCGGCGGCGGCCTCCGGTCGGGACCAACCTGAGAGCTCCAGTCGCAGAGCCTGTGGATCTGACATCACGGAGCTGGCCGTCTTCGGAACGGGAAAAGCTGTGGTGGCGCGCGGCTGTGACCCAACTCCAGAGCTTCGGAGGCTCCGGCTGCAGGCCTGGTGGATGGTAACATCGGGAGCTCCCAGGTCCCTGGTGGGAGACCACTTTTCGGTGCTCCCGCAACGGCAACTTTTCCCGCTGGAATCGCGGGGTTTAAAGGACACGGAGCAGGGCCTAACATCTCCCGCTGTGGCTTAAATGGCCACAGGACTTGCCAAAGCCCGCCGGGGGCTTTAACATTGGGAGCCCCAGTCGCCTCGACGCTGAAGTTGGACTGCTGGACCGCAGGCGAAGAACAAAGGGAAGAGATAAGATTTTTGCCTTCCATCACAGTGAGGAGGTGTTGGAGATCCAATGTGATGGATGTTTATGTAAACTGTGTTAAGTGTGGGTCTTGGGTTTTTTCGTAATGTAAGACTGTAGAAAATGCAATTTTGTACAAACCAAGCTGTTTGAATGACAATAAAAGGCATTCTATTCTATTAAACTTCATCTGCCATGCATCTGCCCACTCCCCCAACCTGTCCAAGTCACCCTGCATTCTCATAGCATCCTCCTCACAATTCACACTGCCACTTAGCTTTGTGTCATCTGCAAATTTGCTAATGTTACTTTGCATCCCTTCATCCAAATCATTGATGTATATTGTAAACAGCTGCAGTCCCAGGACCGAGCCTTGCGGTACCCCACTAATCACTGCCTGCCATTCTGAAAGGGACCCGTTAATCCCTACTCTTTGTTTCCTGTCTGCCAACCAATTTTCTATCCATGTCAGCACTCTACCCCCAATACCATGTGCCCTAATTTTGCCCACTAATCTCCTATATGGGACCTTATCAATTAGCTGCTTGTTAAGAAATTAAGCAGATTATTATGGCTAAGCGACAATTCAGAATCTTAACGTCTTGCTTTGAGAGGCTCGATTTGGCTGATTGGAACTATTGCTTTTTCACGTTTGCAGTGAGTGTATGAATTTCCAGCAGATAACGATCTAAAAAAATTCCTCTGCAATTCTCAACAAAGAGAATTCTTCACATGTTTGGGAGAACTATTGATTGAATTATATAGCCAGCCCTCATTGTGGATTAAATGTTCTGCATGTCAGATGACACTTTCAATGGGAACAATACTGCTCAATTCGCCAGGCCAGTGTTTAAATAGAAATCCTTGTCTTAGGTCCAGAAGAGTGGATTATTTTTTCATTCTCTGACAAGCTACAGTGTATTGCTACAAACTACAGCGAGTGGCATCAGATTGGTAAAGAAAAGCCTATTTTGAAAAGCCCAATTAATTTTTGCTTGCATTGTTGGTTGTTATTTTTTAATCATTCAGTACCACTTCTCTGGGATAATCTCTCACATATGTGAATGAAAATCAGTAATACAATGTACAAGAAACATCAAAGGTTCAAAGGTTATTTATTGGTCACATACACCAATTGGTGTAGTGAAATGCTGCTTGCCAATGCAACACATAAAAAAAATACAGACATAACAATAATAAAGAGATTTAAACATTTAAAAAAATCCCCCACAATGGTTCCCATTATGAGGGAAGACACAATGTCCAGTCCCCATCCCATGTCCACCCATAGTTGGGCCCGTTTGAGGCCTGCACAGTCGCCTTTACGGAGGCCAGATGTTCCAGGCCGTTCTCGCCGGGTGATGGTGCTCCGGCGTCGGGAGAATCCTCTCAGTGGTTTGGGAAACCTGGAACGGCCGTTTCCTTACTGGAGACCACGGCTTCCGAAGCCAACAAGGCCTCGCTTGATGGAGCTCCATCACTGGTGATCTCGGCGAGAGATCCCAGGCTCCTGATGCAAGGTTCAGCGCCGCCGCCTGCAGCTGGCTGCTCTACAGACCCGCAGCTCCGCGATGTTTTTCTCAGCTGTCTCAGCTCACCGGAGTTCCAGCGCGGAAACCCGGGCAAGGCATCGCCCGCTCTGTGATAGCGCTCCAGCGCTGTGCCGCTGCCAAAGCTGAGGTTCTGGGCGGTCCCCCTCAGGAAACGCCACTCCAGGCCCGCTGGTAGGTCGAGGACGGGTCGTAAGTGCAGCCCCTTCCAGGTAGGGACCCTGAAAAGTAGTTTCCCCATCCTCCCCACATAAAAAGAGACTAGAACTCCAAAAACAAAACACTAAAACTCACTAAAATTTTTAAAAAGAGTGAAAAAATGAATAGTTGCAGGCTGGGCAGCCATACCATACAGGACGGTGCCCCCTAACATTGAATCTCATTTAAATAGTTTAGATGGTGCCAGCCTGTCACTTGAAAATCTACCAATTATTCTAATATGACTAGCTAAAGGATGGCCACAGAGTAACACAAACATCATTAAAATTTGAACCTTATGAAAAACATTTAAATTTATGTCAATGAATTATTGTAAGTGCCATGTTTATTTGACTCTGTGGCTTTGTTCAGCTGAATTAACCAGTTTTAATTTGTTACTAGACTAAGTGGGGCCCATTCGGTTCCAGTCACATGGGAGGCCTGGTCCCCCCCCCCCCCCCCCCCCCCATTCCCCAACGCAATATTCCACCACTCACCTGTTCCCCCAACGCAACCCGTTCCCCCAAAGCAATGTTCCACCAATCTGGGGAGGGGGTGTTGGGGAGGGGGGTAGTGGGGGATGGGGGGGTGGGGGGGTGTGGTGGGGGAGGCGTGGCATGGGGAGAGGGGGTGTGGGTGTGGGGGAGGCGGGTGTGTGGGTGGCATGGGTAGGCGTGGTGTGGAGGAGTGGGGGAGGCGATGTGTGGGGGCGGGGATGTGTGGGAAAGGGGGTGTATGGGGATGGGGCTGTGGGGGAGGGGGTGTGGGGGAGTGTGGGAGTGTGGGGTGGGGGGGTTGTGTGGAAAGGGGGGCGTAGGTGAAGGGGTGTGTGGGGGAGGGTATGTGTGGGGGGGGTGTGGGAATGGTGGGTGTGGGGGAGGGGGTTATGGGGAGGGGGTGTGTGTGGGGAAGTGAGTTTCTGTAGGATGTGGGTGTGAGGGGGTGTGTGGGGGAGTGGGGGTTGTGGGGGAGGGAGGGTGGGGGAGGCGGGGGTTTGGGGGAGGTGGTGTGTGGGGGAGGGTGGATGTGGAGGAGGGGGAACCTTCAAAACCTTCATAACTTTTGTACTATTTCACCGATCGGAACAAAACATATTTGACTTGCAGCAGAGAAGAATGGTGAGTAAGGTGGCGAAAAATCATAGCGCTATGGGGGATAATTTTTGTTTAATTACCATGCAGACAGGAAGTGGTCAAGATGAGAGTTTTAGTAATATGTTGATAATACATCACATTGTTTTAAGCTATTGCAATTTTTAAAGTCTTTGAAATTAAGTGATTTAATTCAATAAAAGGCTGCCAATTTATTTATGGCTGGAGGAGTTACACTTTTAATCGGAATATTTTCTTTAAAATTAATTTGAATAGATACTTCTTTGATGTGAAGTAAAATGATGATACAATGTTGGGTGACAGCAAGAGTTGCAAGGAGACACTGCTTCAAGTCAAAATAGGCAAGCATAAATGAGGAGATGGCAGATTAAATGTAAAATGAAGGAAACCTATTCTTAAGCAGTGAGAGATTGAACAGTCTTGGTGTTCAGAGGGACATAATTGTACTTGTGCAGGAATCATTGGAAGCTAACATGCAGGTACAGCAAGCTGTTGTACCTTTGTGTTTTAGGCAGATATTTTAATCTTCAGTGAAGAAGATTTGGCAATAAGAGTTAAGATCACTTACTGGAATTATACAGGTCTGATCTCCTGGCCTAAAGAAGGATATCATTTGTAATGGAGGGATCTCTTTGGGACAGCACAGTGACACAGAGGTAGAGTTGCTGCCTTATAGCAGCAGAGACGTGGGTTTGATCCTGACTACAGGTGCTGTCTGTAGGGAATTTGTACGTTCTCCCTGTGACTGCGTAGGTTTTCTCTGGGTGCTCCGGTTTCCTCCCATACTACAAAGACATACAGTTTTGCAGGTTAATTGGCTTTGGATACATTGCAATTTGTCTCTGGTGTGTAGGATAGTGCTAGTGTACAAGGTGATCGCTGGTCGATGCAAACTCAGTGAGCTGAAGGGCCTGTTTCCACGCTGTATATCTAAAGGGATGGCAGTCGAGACTCTCCTGTCTGCCAGATTTTCTAGATTGGAGGAAAGAGGCTGCGGGAGTATCTTCTAGAAATAAATGAAACCATGAAGGGCATAGATAAGGTAAGTAGCCAACGTTTTCTCCCCATGGTAATGGAGTATAAAACTAGAGGGAATTTATTTAAGGTAAGTGGGGAAAGGTTTAAAAGGAACCAATCTCCAATTTCAGATAACTACTAACTCTTCCACCCCCCCCCCCCCCCCCCCTCACCTTCTATCTCCACTCTCGTTCTCTCCCACTCCCTTGTGGTCCACCTTTGAATCACACCTATTTCCCCCCTCCCCTCCCACATTGCTTCCTCTAGCTTCACAATTTGTAACTTTTCAATTATTTTGTCCAACATCCTCGGTCTGTTCACCTCGGGTCTTTGTCCAACCATCTGCCTATCAACCGCCCCACCCCTGTTTTCACCTATTACTCGCCAGGCATTGTCCTGCTCTTCCTCTCTTCCAGCATTCTTCCCCTTTCCATTGCAGTCTGACCCAAGGTCCAGACCCAAAACAACACCTGTCCATGTTCTTGAGAAATGCTGCCTGACCCGCTGAATTACCCCAGCACATTGTGTTGCCAGAGGAAGTGGAAGAAGTGGGTACAATTATGATATCTAATTGCCACCTGCTCCCCCACTCCTCACGTCCCCCCCCCCAATCCCACCACCCCCCCCCCCCCATGAAAATTGTGATGTTATTTTTAAAGGGAGTTTTTTTCCCTCACAATTTTTAATGTAAATGGAAACCTCTCCCCTATCCCACCCCCACAATGAAAATCGCTATTTTCATTTATAAATGAAACCTCCCCTCCAAGAATTTAACTAAAACATATTTATGCAAATGAGATTTGCGATCCAATTGTGACTTAATTGTGAATGAAAACGGAAGAATTTGAATAAAACTGAAATTTTTTTAAAAGACCAATTTATGTAAATGAGATTTCAGGATCCCATTGTGATGCTAACAGGCAGTCCAGATGGAAGTGACTTTTGTTAATTTTTTTTGTAAAATTTAAAATGTGAATAACGTAAAATATACCATCAATCTTAACAAAACATGATACAGCACACCACATGTTAAGGTGGGCCAAAAATTGTAGCGCTATTGTGTACCATTGCCGTAATTTCAGGATCACACTCACAGACATACTAACAAACAAGATAAGAGTTTTAGTAATATATAGATGGATAAAATGTTTATTTTGTTACAATATTCACTTCATGTCACATCACAAGATTTCCCAGTTTTATTTTCTCCTGACTATTTATTGCTGTAGTGAAAGAATTCCAGTATTAAGTTTAATTTAAACACATTTCCAAAGAGCCTCTTGGCCTGTCTAAATCATTTGCTTCTGTACATCATTTTGGAGTTGTTGGATTGCAGCAAGTGTTATTTGCCTTTTGTACTCAGTCACCTGAACTCCTGGCCTCTCATTTAGATTAAATCAGACTGTTTATAACTTTGGACTACAATTTAACAGTGAAAAATCTCCTTATCAAACGTGTAAATCTCAGTTCATCATTCGGGACAAGTGCTGGACTGGGTAATAATGAAAAATGGGTGACAGTAATTTTATATTCTGCATTGAGGTTAATGAAGTATAAAAGAAAGGCAATATAGAATTTGCCAGCTGATTATTTACTGCCCATTTTACAAGTGAACATAGAAGTTTAATATTTCGCCCTTGTCTTCAGATTTCTTGCAAAAGTTGAGACTGTGTTCTCTGGGCCATGAAAAGTTCTCAATTTTACAACCTTCTTTTGAATTTAAAATATAGATCACTAGCATGAAAGAAGGGTATTTTAAGCTAGCCAATACTTGGGATTGCCTGAACTGCACCTTTTATTTGAACTAGGTTATATCTTTATAACAAAGCACAAAGTGCTAGAGGAACTCAGTGGGTCCACATACTTATAATGTACCTTATTTCAGGAGTCTCTTTAAAATTCAGATTTAGTTTAGTTTCGTTTAGAGATACAGTGTGGAAACAGGCGCCCAGAGTCCCCGCTGACCAATGATTATCCAAACACACCAGATTATCCTACACACCAGGGGACAATTTACAGAAGCCAATCAACCTATAAACCTGCATGTCTCAAGACAGCACCCCATAGTCAGGACAAACCGGGGTCTCTTGCGCAGTAGGGCAGCAACTATACCGCTGTACCACTGTGCCATCCCAAAAGATAAGAGGTATGAATTGTGTGACTGTGCAGAACACCTATTCATCAATGGATACAGTGGGTACTCTGTGACTGTAATTGATTATTTTATTGTAAATATACATCATCTGAAAATGCAGGGTAGGTTTTCAATCTGTTGCCAGCATAATATTGGCAGCTCAGAACAATGAGCAATAATTCAGTTGAGGTCAATGGGAAATGAAAGTCCTCTTGGAGTTGATCCAAAACAGCAGTAAGTTGGAGCTTTGTATGAACTCTTAATATATTCTTGATTGCAAGAAACCAAGACATTTATATTTATAATTTGGATTACAGAGTGTCACATTTTGTGGGCTACAGAATTTAATTCCACTGAAAAATAACATGCAATTAAAATTGGGAACACATTACGTGGATTGCCAAATCTACATGTTCCCTCCTACACACTTCCTTTACATCTGTTGCTCTAACAGACAAGGAAAACCAGATATGTGCAGAGACGTCCAACGTGTACAATGTATACCAGGAGGTTCCACCTGTAGCACTTCATTCATGTACATCACTCGTACAGACCCAGACCTTCACGATGTCTGTGAGACCAAATTAATTACTTTAAAGAGGAATACCATAATAAAACTGATGCCTCTCTTTGCTTACTCTGCTTTCCTTTAGGCTGTCACTGGTTTTACATTTCCACATCCACCATGGAGTCATAGAGTGTGGAAACAGGCTCTTCTGCCCAATTACCCACACCGACCAACGTGCCCCATCTACACTAGTCCCACCTGCCTGCGTTTGACCCATACCCCTCTAAACCTGTCCTATCCATGTACCCGTCCAAATATTTCTTAAACGTTGTGATAGTACTGGCCTCAACTACCTCCTCTGGCAGCTCGTTCCATGCACCCGCATCCCTTTGCGTGAAAAAGTTATCCTTCAGGTTCCTATTAAACCGGTGAGACCAAGCGGAGGCTTGGCGATCGTTTCGCCGAACACCTCCGCTCGGTCCGCAATAACCAACCCGACCTCCCGGTGGCTCAGCACTTCAACTCCCCCTCCCATTCCGTATCCGACCTCTCTGTCCTGGGCCTCCTCCATGGCCAGAGTGAGCAACACTGCAAATTGGAGGAACAGCACCTCATATCCCGCTTGGCATGAACATTGAATTCTCTCAATTCTGTTGACCCTTGCTGTCTCCTCCCCTTCCCCACCTCTCCCTCAGCCCTCAGGCTCCTCCTCCTCATTTTTTCCTTTCTTCCCCCGCCTCCCCCCACCCCCTATCAATCTGAAGAAGGTTTTTCGGCCCGAAACGTTACCCATCTCCTTCGCTCCATAGATGCTGCTGCACCTGCTGAATTTCTCCAGCATTTTGTGTACCCTCCTATTAAGCCTTTCCACTCTCGCCGTAAACCTATGTCATCTTGTTCTCGATTCCCCTACTCTGGGCAAGAAACTTTATGCATCTACCCGATCTATTCCCCTCATGATTTTGTACACTTGTCCGCTAGTCCAACCTGACCCCACAGCTTTCTGACCAGGTCTGCATCAACCACTTTTTAAATATACTATCAATCCCCCCACCACCACCACCACCAACCTGAGGCAAAACACCCTCAACATTAAATCACATTCCTAGTCCATTGTTTGCACACCACCAGCAATCATAAAGGGCCTGTCCCACTTAGTGATTTTGCTGGCATCAATGTCGCCAAAAGATTTTGAACATTTCAAAATCCAGCGGCGCCAAAAAGGTGCTCGCGACACTTGAAAAAACACCGCCGCATCATACGTCATCACGCCGCGTCACCGCCACGTCATACGTCGCCACGCCGCGCATTTTTCGGTGAGATGATACGGCAGTCAATGATGCCGGCAGTCGCCGAATAAATCGCCAAGTGGGACAGGCCCTTTACTCCTCAACAATCCCAGGTCTCGTATTCATAAAGCAACATTGGCTTCCCCAACTCACCGGATATCATTCCTCATAGTGTTACTCTCCCTCTGATCCATCTCTTTACCAGCTTGCATCAATTGCAGCCTTTCTGATCTTTCAGAAAAATCAGGGATGCAGTCCCATTTGTGCCCTGTCCAAACCCTGACCTTTGTGGTGCTATCTATTTGATTCTAACCTGAAACATCGTCTGTCCATTTCCTCACAGATGTTGCCCGAACAGCCAACTTCCTCCATCCTTCAGTGTTTTTCTAAATATTTGCAGTGGTTCAAATACCCAACAATAATGTGCTGCTAACTTTCTGAGCAACAGGCCTTCAAACAAAAAATTATTTGGCTTGTCACAAACCAAACAACAAACCAACTCACACTGCAGGCAAAAAGTAACTCGATCACAGTTCTGCTATCAGTATATGCTTCACAACAAGAGTAAGCGCACCTACATTTGTGACCTCTCAGTGGTTTTATGGTGGCAAAAACATTTGACATTTTTCAAATTTTGGAACCCGTTTTCTCCACTATACAGGACTGAAAATATCCAGATCGTTAGGATCAGAGTATTGACAGACTCTCTGTATAACTCCAATGTTGCCAAGGAAACTGAAGATACCTGGCCAGCTTTAATGTTCCCCAGGATGTGCTGAAAACCTTGAAGTACACATTTAACACTCATAATCTGACTTGGGACATTTCCATTGGTGTTTTAAGTAAACAGAGCAATTAATCTCAAAATGCCGTGCTTTTCCAACAATAATCATTAGGCCAAATCTATGAACAAAAATAAAACAAATAACAGCTTAATAGGATTTTGAAAGAAGTTATCAAGTATAAGAGATCATGTTTTATGTTTAGGAAGTGAAATATTCTGAATGACAGTGTTTTATCGATCAGAACGTTACTTCAGAACATAGCCTTTCAAATCATTTTTTTTCTCTATCTCTAGTTCTGATGACTCCCAGGGGTCTGAAGCCATCCTCTAGCTTCTCTCTTCTCATAAGGATTTTTTTCTTTCTTTACAAGGATCAATAATCCTTATAATGAGTTGGGCCCCTCTAACAACCCAGGGTCATTTTCACAATTCTGGTTCATCTCAGCACCTGACATCCCTTACATACAGTAATCTCATCTATAGCATATGAGAAGGGGCAGCATTTCCTTCCAAATTCTCATTCACTTACTAACCATTTTCAAAATGCTCCGCAAGTAGTAATTTTGTGCTTCAGACACTGTGGTGTAGACCTTAAGAGAACTTACATGGAGAAGTTCAGTATTGTGTTTACAACATAAGAATCCTTGAAGAAAATATTTATTTATATTGAATACTAGACTAAGTGGGACCCATTGGGTCCCATGTTCACACGGGAGGGCTGCTCCCCCGACGCTATAGTCCACCTCTCCACCAGTAAAGTGTTCAACCTCTCCACCACCGCTGGTATGGGTTCTTGGGGTAGCAGCTCAGTCCTTCAAGCCTGATGTGCTGGCAGCTCACTCACAGCTGGTAGACTGGCAGTTGACTCATGGCTATTCCTTGAAATTCCATTTCAAGCAGGGTGCAAGGCCACCAAATTCAAGTGCAGTTTCATACCACTTCAAACAGGGTGCAAGGCCACCAAATTTAAGTGCAGTTTCCTACCACTTCAACCAGGGTGCAAGGCCATCGAATTCAAGTGCAGTTTCCAACCACTTCAAGCAGGGTGCAAGGCCACTGAATTCAAGTGCAGTCTCATACCACTTCAAGCAGGGTGCAAGGCCACCAAATTCAAGTGCAGTTTCATACAACTTCAAGCTGGATCCAAGGCAACCAAATTCAAGTGCAGTTTCATACTGCTTTCAGCAGGGTACAAGGCCACCAAATTCAGTGCAGTTTCATACCACTTCAAGCAGCGTGCAAGTGAGTTCAGTTAATTCAGTAGGCATTCAGTATGTTCAGTTGATTCACAGCTCAGACAATTGTGACCTCTCCCTCCCCCATCATGCAGAGACTGAGCCACACCCACACTGCCAGGTTTTATAACCCCTCCCCCTCCCACCGGAAAAGGTGTGGCCTTCATGGCGTGATTGACAGGAGAGAGATTCTCAACATTTTTTAAACACTAATAACACTTTTATTTTTAATTGATGGGAAGAATCCTCTGCACCTACCTGCTGAGCGGAGGGGGACTGAGCAAGATGGCCAAAAATCATAGCCGCAAGTCATAGCGTTTTATCTAAAATCAATATCCAGTACAAACAGGAAGTTACCCAAAGCAGCCAAGCCACCATTTGCAGTATGTAGTGCCTTTTAACTTCAACCCAAAGCACCCAAGCCACCATTTGCAGTAGTGCCTTTTAACTTCAACCCAAAGCACCCAAGCCACCATTTGCAGTAGTGTCTTTTAACTTCAACCCAAAGCCCCCAAACAACCATTTGCAGGCAGTGCCTTTTTACTTCAAACCAACCGTATTTTCATTTTCAAACCACATTAAGGGCACTCACAGTTAAATAGACATGTATTCAGAGCTCAGAGAGACATGAACCTCTGGCTTCCTCCATTTTGCAGAGACTGAGTGAGGCACACCACTTCCTGGTTTTATAGTCCATCCCACTCCCTCCAGCAGGGGCAGCAGAGAGAATGGGGATTTTATTTAAAACATTAATATCTCTCTGATTTTTCATTGATGGGAAAAATCCTCTGGTCCAGGAAGATGGAGGGAGCTCTGAGCGAGCTGGCCAAAAATGACGGCCGTAGGTGGCGGCGTTCTCACGGAAATCACAGCACAGCGAGCCATAAGCGGTCAAGATCAGACTTTTAGTAATATAGATAGGACCATAGATAGGTCCATAGAAATCACAAATATTCATTTTCTATTTTATGGTAATGCTTTAATTTTGATTTAATTATTTTAATTCATAACTCATTTGTATAACACATCTCAGAAAAATAATTTAAAACATTATCCCAATGGAATTTTCAAATAATATTCTGGATCAATGTAAATGTGCATCGTGTTAATGCTATTTTTAGCAGCTAACTAAAATAAAATTCATCACAGTTAAGTTTGTGTGTAAGACATTGAACATTAAGGTCTGGAGTTTTTTCTGAATTGATTTTTGTTTATATTTCTGTTGCAATTCAGCTGAAATAAATATAATTGCTGCATAGGATCAATAAATATTAAACATAACTTGCATCCAATAATTGTTTTTTTGATTTGCTGTTTGGGGTTTGAGCATCACTATCAAGCTTATTATTTATTGCATGCCCCCAATTGCCCTGGAAAAGTCATCTTAATTTGTTGCAATTCTTCTACTGGAGGCATTCCTGTTATGCTTCTGGGTTGTGTGTTGATGCTGAGATTTCCATGATTTTTAGAACATTGTCCTGGAAGCAACCCTTACCAAGCCTCCACTTAAACCAATTAATCTGTTTTTAAGACATTGTACCACCCTCACTTATTTTCTAGCTTTCTTCCCCCCTACTAAAATCTGTCCGAAGAGGGGCAACACAAAATGCCGGAGTGGCTCAGCGGGACAGGCAGCATCTCTGCAGAGAAGGAATGGGTGACATTTCAGGTCAAGACACAAAACATCCCCCAGAGGTGCTGACTGACCCACTGAGATACTTTTTGTTTATATTTCTGTTGCAATTCAGCTGAAATAAATATAATTGCTGCATAGGATCAATAAATATTAAACATAACTTGCATCCAATAATTGTTATGCAGTATTTTGATTGTTTGTAAATCGGCACCTGCAGTTCCTTGTGGATCAATTTTCTTGCTCTCCGGCAGTTCTCAACACTCTCACTGCTTCCCCCCCCCCCCCCCCCCCCCTGCTCTCCTACTCTTCAACACCCTTTTGTCTCCTTTGTCCCAACCCCACCTCTTTCCCAGCTTTATCTCCCATACCACAGACTGAAAAAGGTTCCCAATCCAAATCATCACCTATCCATGTCCTCCAGAAATGCTACTTAACCCATTGAGTTACTCCAGCAGTTTGTGGTTTGCTTGGATCAATTGCAAATGGAAGCTTAACTAATTGCTCATTTACAGGCCTTTTCAAAGAGAAGCTTTGAAAATTACATTTTCAGCTGCAGATTTCTTAAAAATGTTTTTTGGATGTGTTTAATTGTGAGATTTATTTTAATTTACTGAAGCCGAATATCTTGATATCACTAACATGCATTTATTTATTTTATATAAATGAATTTTGTTGATTTTAAAATCAGATTATTCAAAAGCACTGGATTATGTTTTGAACTTTGCATTGGATCAGACTAGGTTATACCATATAACCATATAACAATTACAGCACGGAAACAGGCCTTCTCAGCCCTTCCAGTCCGTGCCGACCGTTTATTTTCCCCTAGTCCCATCTACCTGCACTCAGACCATACCCCTCCATTCCCTTCCCGTCCATATACCTATCCACTTTACTTTTAAATGTTAAAATCGATCCTGCCTCCACCACTTCTGTAGGAAGATCATTCCACACAGCCACCACTCTCTGAGTAAAGAAGTTCCCCCTCATGTTACTCCTAAACTTCGGTCCCTTAATTCTCATGTCATGCCTTCTTGTTTGAATCTTTCCCTTTCATCATTTTAAAGACCTCAATCAAGTCCCCCCTTAACCTTCTGCGCTCCAAAGAATAAAGACCTAACTTGGTCAACCTTTCTCTGTAACTTAGTTGCTGGAACCCAGGCAACATTCTAGTAAATCTCCTCTGTACTCTCTCTATTTTGTTGACATCCTTCCTATAATTAGGTGACCAAAATTGTACACCATACTCCAGAATTGGTTTTACCAATGCCTTGTACAATTTTAACATTACTTCCCTACTCCTATATTCAATGCTCTGATTTATAAAGGCCAGCACACCAAAACCTTCCTTTACCACCCTATCTACATGCGATTCCACCTTCAGGGAACTATGCACAGTTATTCCTAGATCCCTCTGTTCCACAGCATCCCTCAATTCCCTACCATTTACTCTCTGGCATCTCCCATTCAGCCACTGTTGAATCAATCTTGCTACTCCGCCATTAACACCCAAAGATTGAACCTTCTTAACCAATCTTCCATGGGGAACCTTGTCAAAGGCCTTACTGAAATCCATATAGACAACATCCACTGCTTTATCCTCATCAATTTCCCTAGTAACCTCTTCAAAAAATTCAAGAAGGTTTGTCAAACATGACCTTCCAGGCACAAATCCATGTTGACTGTTCTTGATCAGACCCTGTTAATCCAGATGCTTATATATATTATCTCTAAGTATCCTTTCCATTAATTTGCCCACCACTGACGTCAAACGAACAGGTCTATAATTGCTAGGTTTATTCTTTGGACCCTTTTTAAACAATGGAACAAATGGACTCCTAAGTAAAATAGTAAGATTAAACGAGAACTTACCATTTTGAAATTTGATTGTTATTTTATGAGGAGTTACGTTGAGGAATTACGTGCCCTCTGCTTCCTACCCTCGTAACATAACGATCATCTGGTAGTTCTAGTCATCTATAATCTTACTATATTAGTTCAACAACTGTTATCTGTGATTTCACACCGCTGCTTTGAAGATTGACGCGCATGCCTTCTTCACGTAATCCCTCATCGTAATTCCTCACAAAATAACGATCAAACTTCAAACTGGTAAATTCTCATTTAATCTTACTATTAATATTCACAATAGGAGAGTCATCATCATTGGTGGTCACTCAAACGAGTATGGCTGTCCTCTCCTCTCTATACGGTCGTCTACTTGTGGGTCTGCAGATATTTGTAGAGGGCGATCCGCGATCCACACACCTTAGTGCAACGTGGGCAGTGGTGGTTGGTAGTCGTTGAGCCCCATTCTCTCTCTCCTTATGGTGATGTTGCTTTGTCTCTACGACACGGCGCAGTTCCATTTCATGACGTGCAGCTCCTTCCTGCACGGATTTCCTCCAGGAGTGCCTGTCCAGTGCAATGTGCTCCCAGTTGATCGATGTGATGTGGACTTTCTTCAAACTTTTCTTGATGTTGTCCTTGAAGCTTTTTTTTGGCCCGCCAGGTTCTCGCCGACCTTCCTTCAATTGAGAGTACAGGATCTATTTAGGGAGACGTGTGTTGGACATGCGGATGACATGGCCAGTCCATCAAAGTTGGTGCTGCATTATTGTGGTGGTGATGCTGGTCATGTTGGCTTGCTCGAAAGAGCTGATGTTGGTGCGTTTGGCCTCCCAGAATTTTTTGTAAGGATCTTTGATGGTATTGTTCCAGGGCTCTCAGGTGCCTGCTGTAGGTGGTCCATGACTCGGCTCCATACAACAGGATGGAGAGGACAAGCAGTTTGTAGACCAGCAGTTTTGTTTGAGCCTTTAGCTCTTGGTCTTCAAAGACTCTTTTCAAGTCAAGTCAGATTTATTCATCACAATAAAAGCCCCTGTCTCACGGTGCGAGTCCACCCACGAGTGACCCCGAGTGAAAGAAAAAAAAGACTCGTGGTTGTGTACGAGATTCCAAGTTTATGTTCAAGAGTTTAACCGAGTTCCCACGGGTATGTCATTTCTGCAATGTTCCAAGTTCCTCTCCCGAGTTACTCTTGAGCCAACCGTGAATAAGGTCTGTTTTAATAAACATCAGTGTCAAAGAAGACATCTCCATCCTGCGGCTTTGAGTTAAAAATAGAATTCAGCACAGCAGCATCTATTGATATGGCCTACTAAGGGAAAATATGCACCATCCAGTGCCAGAGCAGTTATACTTATGATTTGTTTGAAACACACATCACGTAGTAAGAAGACCAGTGGGCGGAGGTTTGTTCAGTTTTAATTGAATTTATTGCCAGGTCTACACACTGCGGGGAGACGGGAGATGAAATCTTTGAATATGGACGGATGTCTCCACGCCTGCTCGTTCTAAGCAGAATGTATTTTTAGTTCAAGCCGGGCTTTGGTTTTATTCCTTGTTTTTGTTTATTCACACACACTTTTCGTGTGTGAGGGTGTGAGATGTCCATGCCGGGTGCCGGCCGGCCACAGCCGCTGTTCTTTCACATCAGTTGCACGTCAGATTGTTGGGAAATGGAGCTCAGGGTTCGCCTCCTGAGCTGCTTTGGTGCCCAGGCGTGAGTTGAGTGGAGGGAGGTTGGAGGGCGATGCGGGGGCATCATTAATCTGCCTGGGGTGACAAGGCTCTTGGGTTAGGCTGGGATCATTCTCTGCGGGACGTCAAACTAACAGGCTATAATTGCTAGGTTTATTCTTTGAACCCTTTTTAAACAATGGAACAACATGCGCAGTACACCAATCCTCCGGCACTATTCCCGTTTCTAATGACATTTGAAATATTTCTGTCATAGCCCCTGCTATTTCCTTCCCTCAATGTCCTAGGGAATATCCTGTCAGGACCTGGAGACTTATCCACTTTTATATTTTTCAAAAGTGTCAGTACTTCCTCCTCTTTGAATGTCATAGTTTCCATAGCTACTCTACTTTTTTCCCTTACCTCACAGAGTTCAATATCCTTCTCCTTGGTGAATACCGAAGAAAATAAATTATTTAATATCTCCCCCATCTCTTTTGGCTCTGCAGATAGCTGTCCATTCTGGCTCTCTAATGGTCCAATTTGATCCTTTTTTATACATGTGCTATTGTTGTGGTTTTTGCTGGAATTAACAAATGCACAAAGGAAAACATCTGTATACAGGTCTGGTACATGGGAAATAAAATCACAGGTTCTAATGTAGACAAAAATGCTGGAAAAACTCAGCGGGTGAGGCAGCATCTATGGAGCGAAGGAAATAGGCAATGTTTCAGGGCGAAACCGTTCTTCAGACAAGTTCACAGGTTCTAATCATCAGATTACCAGGGCCATTTCACTGAACTATACATCAGCAGAAATCTTAAGAATTTCTATAAGAAACAAGACTGTCATTATGTTCTTTGCACACGAACACTGTTCTAGAACCTTATTTCCAATTCCCCTTGCCATTATTTTCAATGCAATATTAAATTATTGTTTTCAGATGTGTTATACATACACAATGTGTTATGAGCAGTCCCAATGTTAATCGAAAAATCAAAAGAATGGAATCAAAATTTGAGTGTTACTGTTAAATAGGAAGTTTAGTTTAGTTTAGCTTATTGTCACATACCGAATCACTGTGAAAAGTTTTTGTTGCGTGCTATCCAGTCAGCGGGAAAACAATACATGATTACAATTGAGCTGTTTACTGTGCATAGATACATGATACAGGGAATAACGTTTAGTGCAATATAAACCCAGCAAAGCCCAATCAAGGATAGTCTGAGGGTCACCAATGAGGTAGATAGTAGTTCAGGACTGCTCTCTGGTTGCGGTAGGATGATTCAGTTACCTGATAACAACTGGGAAGAAACAGTCCCCAAATCTGGAGGTAAGCGATCTAGAGTTGGAGATTTGGGTTTTCTCTGGTATTATATTCAACATAAATAAATATTTGTTTCAAGGAATCTTATGTAGTGAACCTGATACTGAAGTTCCATATGAAAGTTTAGTTTAATTTATTGTCAGGTGTAGCAAGGTACAGTGAAAACTGGTGTATAGTCTTAGTTGTCTTAATCACAATGTTTCTGAACAAATCAGAAAGAGATAACAACATTTTTGGCTGGTTGGACCTTAATCCCCACATCTACCCAATTCATAATGGTGTCATGGAACCCAAAAGCACTGCATTTTCAGAGTGGACTTCCTCTGGCGCTTTACTAATAGGAGTGCATCAAGTTTTGCCATCATTCCAATGGAAAAAGTCCCTTCAAATATGACGGAGTGGTGGAAGTGCACTCTGTTTGGGTCCTGTCTGTTCCTATTCTGGTAAAATCTGTTCTCTGCCACTTTGGATGGAAAGCCTCATGTATTCCCTTAAATAACCATTCCTCTTTGGGACTCAGGCCATGACCACAGCCAGGAGTCCCAGCTGATCCCACCCTGAGCAAAGGATAGATAACAAACATGTTGGCATTTGGAGTAACTATTTCTTCCCCACCTCCTGTTCTGATATAAGTTTCCAAATTGAGGCCTGTTATTAAAATGAGGGAGTAAACTCATAAAGGCTGGAAGACACAAAGTGCTAGAGTAACTCTGCCAGTCAGGTAGCATCATTGGAGAACTTGGATAGGTGACGTTTTGGGATGGGACCCTTCTCCAGACACTTCTTCTCATAATCAGCTGTCACTATTGAACCCAGCTCTATCGCATTAATGTCATCACCTGCTGGTGAGATTATATTTCCAAAGAGAAACTAGTTATGAATTCTTCCACCAAAATCACTTCCCTTCGAAATGTTAATTATTGTTAACATTTAGTTAACATCTGGTTTGAATACATATACATTAGAAACTGCAGATATTATTGTGGCAGAGTTATGTGATTGTTCCTCTGGAGAAAGATGATATTATGGCGTGTTTTGGCAACTACTCTGCCCATGACCGCTGGAAATTGCAGTGAATTGTAGAAGCAGTGCAGTCCATCACACAAACCAGCATTCCTCCCCTCACCATCATTGACTCCATTTGCACCACACTGCCTTAGGAGAACAGCCAACATAATCACAGATCACCAACATCCCAGTTATTATTTAATCTCCCCTCTCCTGTCAGGTGGATGAAGCAGAAGCTTGAAAGTATGGACCACCATAATCAAGAACAGTTTATTTTCTGCTTTGATCAGACACTTAAATGGACCTTCACACTTCACGCTGCCTGAGAAAAACAGCCAACAAAATCAAAGACGTCCCGCTAACCTGTCCTTCTCCCTACTCCCGTCTGGAAGAAGGTTCAGAAGCTTGAAAGCACGCACGACCATACTCAGGAACAGCTTCTTCCCCTCTGTTATCAGACCTCTGAACGGTCCTTTCATGAGCTGGGGCATTGTTCAATTGGCAGTTTGTGCACATTGGATTTTCTCTATGGAGCTAATGCAGTACAATGCTGAGAACTATATCACCAATTGTCTGTCTTGTCCCTTTCTTCCTTTGCTGCTTTTAGTATGTTGTTAAATGTATGTTTTAGTGTATCTTTAGCTTTGTATTATGTGGGGGGTGGGGGCGGGGGTTAGGGGAAACTTTTTAAACTCTTTCCTCGGAGATGCGATTTTCTTTCGCAGGTATGTTGCCTCCCTGGTGCAAAGGTCAGGGATGTTACTGAACGGCTGCAGAACATTCTGGAGGGGGAGGGTAAACAGCCAGTTTTCGTGGTGCATATTGGCACCAACGATATAGGGAAAAAAAGGGATGAGGTCCTACAAGGTGAATTTAAGGAGCTAGGAGATAAACTCAAAAGTAGGACCTCAAAGGTAATAATCTCTGGATTATTACCAGTACCACGGGCCAGTCAGAGTAGAAATAGGAGGATATTGCAGATGAATACGTGGCTTGAAAAATGGTGCAAGGGGGAGGGATTCAAATTTTTAGGGCACTGGAACCATTTCTGGGGGAGGTGGGACCAGTACAAACAGGACGGTCTGCACCTGGGCTGGAATGGAACCAATGTCCTTGGAGGAGTGTTTGCTAGTGCTGTCGGGGAGGATTTAAACTAATGTGGCAGGGGGATGGGTACAAGAGCAGAGAGGCAGGTGGGTGTAAAACGAGGGTGGAAGCAATAGGGGGAAAGGTGAAAAGTAAAAGTGGCAGGCAGACAAAACCAGGGCAAAAATCAAAAAGGGCCACTTCTCAACAAAATTGTATAAGGGGTAAGAACGTTGTAAAAACAAGCCTGAAGGCCTTGTGTCTCAATGCAAGGAGTATTCGTAATAAGGTGGATGAGTTGAACGTGCAGATAGCTATTAATGAGTATGATATAGTTGGGATCACGGAGACATGGCTCCAGGGTGACCAAGGCTGGGAGCTGAACATCCAGGGATATTCAATATTCAGGAGAGAGAAAGGAAAAGGAAGTGGGGTAGCGTTGCTGGTTAGAGAGGAGATTAACGCAATGGAAAGGAAGGACATTAGCTTGGAGCATGTGGAATCGGTATGGGTAGAGCTGCAAAACACTAAGGGGCAGAAAACGCTAGTGGGAGTTGTGTACAGGCCACCTAACAGTAGTAGTGAAGTTGGGGATGGTATAAAACAGGAAATTAGAAATGCGTGCGACAAAGGCAAAACAGTTATAATGGGTGACTTCAATCTACATATAGATTGGGTGAATCAAATTGGCAGGGGCGCTGAGGAAGAGGATTTTTTGGAAAGTATGAGGGATAGTTATCTAAATCAACATGTAGAGGAACCAACGAGAGAGCAGGCTATTTTAGACTGGGTATTGAGTAATGAGGAAGGGTTAGTTAGCAATCTTATTGTGCGTGCCCCCTTGGGCAAGAGTGACCATAATATGGTCGAGTTCTTCATTAGGATGGAGAGTGACATTGTTAATTCAGAAACAATGGTTCTGAACTTAAGGAAAGGTAACTTTGAGGGTATGAGACGTGAATTGGCCAAGATTGACTGGCAATCAATTCTAAAAGGGTTGACGGTGGATACGCAATGGAAGACATTTAAAGACTGCATGGATGAACTACAAAAATTGTTCATCCCAATTTGTCAAAAGAATAGATCAGGGAAGGTAGTGCATCCGTGGATAACAAGGGAAATCAGGGATAGTATCAAAGCAAAGGATGATGCGTACAAAGTAGCCAGAAAAAGCAGCATACCAGAGGACTGGGAGAAATTCAGAGACCAGCAGAGAAGGACAAAGGGCTTGATTAGGAAAGGAAAAATAGATTATGAAAGAAAACTGGCAGGGAACATAAAAATTTACTGCAAAAGTTTTTACAGATATGTGAAGAGAAATAGATTAATTAAAACAAATATAGGTCCCTTGCAGTCAGAAATAGGTGAGTTGATCATGAGGAACAAGGATATGGCGGACCAATTGAATAACTACTTTGGTTCCGTCTTCACTAAGGAAGACATAAATAATCTGCCGGAAATAGCAGGGGACCGCGGGTCAAAGGAGTACTTGAGTGAAATCCAGGTTAGTCGGGAAGTGGTGTTGGGTAAATTGAATGGATTAAAGGCCGATAAATCCCCAGGGCCAGATAGGCTGCATCCCAGAGTACTTAAGGAAGTAGCTCCAGAAATAGTGGATGCATTAGTGATAATCTTTCAAAACTCTTTAGATTCTGGAGTAGTTCCTGAGGATTGGTGGGTAGCAAACGTAACCCCTCTTTTTAAGAAGGGGGGGAGAGAGAAAACGGGGAATTACAGACCAGTTAGTCTAACATCAGTAGTGGGGAAACTGCTAGAGTCAGTTATTCAAGATGGGATAGCAGCACATTTGGAAAGTGGTGAAATCATTGGACAAAGTCAGCATGGATTTACGAAAGGTAAATCATGTCTGACGAATCTTGTGGAATTTTTCGAGGATGTAACTAGTAGCGTGGATGGGGGAGAACCAGTGGATGTGGTGTATCTGGACTTCCAGAAGGCTTTCGACAAGGTCCCACATAAGCGATTAGTATATAAACTTAAAGCATATGGCATTGGGGGTTCAGTATTGATGTGGATAGAGAACTGGCTGGCAAACAGGAAGCAAAGAGTAGGAGTTAACGGGTCGTTTTCACAATGGCAGGCAGTGACTAGTGGGGTACCGCAAGGCTCAGTGCTGGGACCCCAGCTATTTACAATATACATAAATGATCTGGATGAGGGAATTGAAGGCAATATCTCCAAGTTTGCGGATGACACTAAGCTGGGGGGCAGTGTTAGCTGTGAGGAGGATGCTAGGAGAATGCAAGGTGACTTGGATAGGCTGGGTGAGTGGGCAAATGTTTGGCAGATGCAGTATAATGTGGATAAATGTGAGGTTATCCACTTTGGTGGCAAAAATAGGAAAACCGACTACTATCTAAATGGTGGCCGATTAGGAAAAGGGGAGATGCAGCGCGACCTGGGTGTCATGCTACACCAGTCATTGAAAGTAAGCATGCAGGTACAGCAGGCAGTGAAGAAAGCCAATGGTATGTTAGCTTTCATAGCAAAAGGATTTGTGTATAGGAGCAGGGAGTTTCTACTTCAGTTGTATAGGGTCTTGGTGAGGCCACACCTGGAGTATTGCGTACAGTTCTGGTCTCCAAATCTGAGGAAGGACATTATTGCCTTAGAGGGAGTGCAGCGAAGGTTCACCAGACTGATTCCTGGGATGTCAGGACTGTCTTATGAACAAAGACTGCATAGACTCGGTTTATACTCTCTAGAATTTAGGAGATTGAGAGGGGATCTTATAGAAACTTACAAGATTCTTAAGGGGTTGGACAGGCTAGATGCAGGAAGATTGTTCCCGATGTTGGGGAGGTCCAGGACAAGGGGTCACAGCTTAAGGATAAGGGGGAAATCCTTTAGGACCGAGATGAGAAGGAATTTTTTCACACAGAGAGTGGCGGGTCTCTGGAACTCTCTGCCACAGAGGGTAGTTGAGGCCAGTTCATTGGCTATATTTAAGAGGGAGTTAGATGTGGCCCTTGTGGCTAAGGGGATCAGAGGGTATGGAGAGAAGGCAGGTACGGGATACTGAGTTGGATGATCAGCCATGATCATATTGAATGGCGGTGCAGGCTCGAAGGGCCGAATGGCTTACTCCTGCACCTAATTTCTATGTTTCTATGTTTCTATGTTTCTTTCGTATGGTATCTCCATCCACGCTGCAGCCTAAAATCGAGAGCTGGTGGCCTCTTGCTGGGGATCGACTTGGGAGCAACTGCGGGAGCCTGCGGACTTAACATCGGGGAGCTTGTGACACAGGTAAATGGGACTAGCTTAATTGGAACATCTTGCTCAGCATGGATGAGTTGGGCCAAAGGGCCTGATTCTGAGCTGTATTACTCTCTAACTATATGACTCTGAGTGCGGAAAAATCCTGGTGTAACTCTGGAGATGCAGCATCTCTGGAGAGAAGGAACGACGAAGGGTCTCGACCTGAAACATCACCCATTCCTTCCGTCCAGAGATGCTGCCTGGCCAATGAAAGTAGAGCTCTCGGCATGATTTTGGCAATTCATCCTTCATTCATCCTCCCTCTGCCTGGTTCTGGTTGGGCTCCTTGTAAAGGTGCAAGTGCAATGGAACCTTTACAAATGCACCAAATGTAGGCCAGTAATGATAAGCAAACTGGAGCTCATTACTTACCCAGAACTGACACCCAATTTCTAACTGTTGTCAAGCTGGATAGGATACAGTGAAGATTTACAAGGATGTTGCCAGGCGAGAGGATCTGAGGTACAGGGAGAGATTGAGTAGGCTGGTACTCTATTTCTTGAAGCACAGGAGGATGAGGAGTGATTTTATTGAGGTATATAAAATCATGAGAGGAATAAATCAGAGTCTCTTGCCCAGAAAAGGTGAATCGAAGACGTGAGGGCATAGGTTTAAGGTGAAGGGGAAATTATTTAATAGGAATCTGAGGGGTACCTTTTTTCACAAAAAATGGTGGTGGGTGTATGGAACAAGCTGCTAGTGAATGTATTGAGGCAGGCACTATCCCAACATATAAGAAACAGTTAAACAGGTACATGGATAGGACTGGTTTGGAGGGATTTAGACCAAACATGGGCAGGTGGAACAAGTGTAGCTGGGACATGTTGGCCTGTGGGGGCAAGTTGGGATGAAGGGCCTTTTTCCACACCGTTATCACTCTATGGCTCTGTGAGTCTATGCAGTTTTGAACCCATAGCTAAGGAATGAGCATTCTTCCAATCTTTAAGTCATTGCAGTAACTAATGTTGTAGTTTTAAAGTGCAATGGGAGCTTGTTATGATGCATATCAACTCGACCTTAGTAAGGAACTGGACTCACTATCACCTACGGCCACAACAAATCAACAGGGGTTGTGATATAATTGGCACTACACTCGTTACAGGATCAAAAGGAAAAATAAGCATACGTACATCAGGCTTTGCTTGTGTGTTAATTTGGCCAAATTAGAGGTATTATAAAATAGAGGATCTTTGCATTTGCAAGGCCTGCTTGGCCTCTTTCTGTGAAAAGTTGCAAACTGTGAGTTGGTGCCAGATAGTCTGGACCCTAGATTGATATGCAGGATGAGGTAAGATCTAGATGTCCTTTCCTTTGTTAAAATTCATGAGGACTTTACAGAGGAGCTCAGAGGTATTGCAAATGCATAATCAGGGTTGGTCAAATAATGGGGAGTTGTAAATATTGTTAAGGGCCTGTCCCACCAGCATGCGACTGGATGCGGCTAGCGTGAGCAAACTTAGCCACTTGAGCCGTACGGCCTCGCGGGGCCGGTCCCACTTCGATCGCCGGAGGCGTATGGAGTTGTGCGGGGCTGGTCCCGACATCGTGCGGGGCTCCGAAAAATGAACACTGTCCAAAGATTCCGCGCACCAACAGCCTGTCAGCCTGCAGCCGCATTGAAGACGTACACAACATCTCGACGTTGTACGCAGCGTCTCAATGTCGTATGCAGTGTCTTAACATTGTGTGCAGTGTGTTGACGGCATAGGCCTAGCATGTGGCATTGCGCGATGAAGACACCACCCGGCATGCCGTTGCGTGATGACGTCACCGCCCGACGACGTCCAAATTCAGTTGGCCCGCCTCCTACCAAGCTGATTAATGAGTATGATGTCGGGAACAGCCCTGCACAACTCCATACACCTCCGTGGTTCGAATTGGGACCAGCCCCGCGAGGCCGTACGCCTCAAGCAACCACGTATGGTCACGCTAGACGCATGCAAACTTATGCTGGTGGGACAAGCCCTTTAATAATGTTGCAGGGTGTTTCTACTGCTGTTTGATGATTGGCTGAAGTGTGAAACTTTGTTTGAATTGATTATACAACCTGGGAAAATGTTGCATTACCTTGGTTAACTGACTTCCTTCCAGAAGCTTCTGTAGAAACATTGTAATGGTGTACTAGGGAACTGTCAATAACAATATAATGTAATCAATATTTGTGATTCGCTTTTAGGGGCTGCAGTGGTTAGGTATTGTATAGAGAGATCGTTATTGTTGGAAAGCATAAAGAATATTGATCCTGTGCTTGAATCCGTGTTTTACTGAACTAGACTAACCGGGGGGGGGGAAGCTCTAGGAGCATAATTACACATGGACTGTAGCTTAGAGTTCAACACCATAATTCTCTGCAAACTTGTCATCATACTCGGAGAATTGCTTCTCTGCTCATCCATATGTAGATGGACTTTGACTTTATGATCAGTAGACCCCAATCAGAACAAATTGGCACAAACACTCCATCCTTAATAACTAGCAACACAAGAGTACCTCCAGGCTATGCACCCAGTGCCCAGCTCTACTCTCTCTATACCCATTATAGCGTAGATAGACACAGCTCCAATGCCATCTTTAGGTATGTGGATAGCACCACTTTTGTTGGACAAATAATGGGTAACAATGAGTCAGAGTACAAGGAGATAGCAAATCTGATTGAATTGTTGACTTCAGGAGAGGAAAGCTGGAGATCCATGAACCTGTCTTCATTGACAGATTATGATGGAGAGAGCCAACAGATTTAAGTTCCTGGGCATGCATAATTCTGAAGATCTACCCTGGAATCAGCATATTGATGACATCACAAAGAGAACTCAACACCTCTCCTTTCTTAGAAGATTGAAGAGATCTGGTATGTTGATGAATAGGTGATCAAACATCGACTGATGTATGATGCACAGCAAATTGACTGGTTCGGCAATTCTAATGCCGGGAATGACTATAGCGAGTGGTAGACAATGGTCCATCACAGTTACTGAATTGCCCACGTGCAGATTGGCTATTTCATACTGGCCAATTATAGTGTTTGTTAGCATTGACTCCTCCTACTATGTACTTTATATTATGAAGAGCTTACCTACGCTAGTTAGAATGAGTAGCAGCTCGGAGATGTGATGACTGCAGATCCTTACTCTATGTAGATTTAATAAATATGTGTTGTACCTTCATGTGTGTTTGTGTCGACTCATTACATGGTGTCAGAGAGCGAATCTTGCCCACTCCGGCTCATGTTTTTTTTAATATATCTTTATTTATTAGCGGTACTGTAAGTTACATCAGTGTACATCCCTTGTATTGTATTACAGTCATTGTACCCCTTAATTTTAATTTTTATTTTAAGGCTTTAGAAAAGCGAGAATAGAGAGAAAAATAGCAGCATAGAAAGTAGAAAAGTGAAAAAAGAGATGTGAAAGTGCCAAAGCGTGAGAGAGGGAAAGGAAACCCTTGAAGAGATAGAAACGGGAATTAAGAGATAGACCCTGGAGAGGAAAGAAAAAGAAAGAGGGAAAAATAGAGAAAGAAAAAAGAAAAGCCAGTTACTTTATTATAAACATCTCGCAAAAGTAATCTACCAACTCAACAATTTTTCTTGCCCCCCTTACCAAGACCCGACACCGGTACTTTTTTGAGGTATTCTTGCACCTTATCCTTGTAATAGATTTATAAATGCAGACCACGTCTTATAGAAACAGTCTGATTTTCCTGCTAGTCGGAGTCTCATATCTTCCAAGTGTAGTGTTTCGAACATAGATGAAATCCACATATTGACTGTGGGTACCGGAGAATTTTTCCAGAATTTTAAGATGAGCTTTTTTCCAGTTATTAAGCCATATTCAAATAGAGTCTTTTGAAACACGTTTAAATCAGGGCAGTCGTAGCAATGTTACAATATTTTGGGATTTAAAAAATCAAGTCTTCAATTTATCCCGTCAGATAAAGCATAAAAAGAAGTTTAATTTGACACCTAATTCACTTTCATATCTTCAGTTTTAAAAAGGTTATGGCCATTTTCATACTCAGAAATGAGCAAATTGCTTTTCCATTGACTTAACACAAAAGCTGTGATCAAGGACAGTCAAAAGCCCATAACTTTCTTAAAAATTAAGAGAACTGAATGAAATTTTCAGTTATTATAGATTGAAGCATTCTGAAACAAATATGAAACAATCTTACTTGGATGACCTGAAATTAAAGCATATATTGAGTTAGTTACCTAATTGTAGCTAATTACAAAATTCAATTACTAGATCTAAACATCTATCCATTTCTTAAGAAAAGGTGAACATTTTTAAAAAGCCTATGTGTCCAAATAACATTCACACAAGAATTCACAATATAACATGATTTTTAAATCTCATTGTCATTAATTTATAGGCCAAATGGAAGGAATTTAGTGTTTAATTCCCGTCAATTAATGGCCATTTAAATCATCTTGTGAGTGGGTTTTTATGGAACGTGATCGATTGGACGTTGCGGTTGCGGTGAATTTAAACCCCATATCGGCAGGAAAAATGCTGCCAGTTCGTATCTTTTCTAAGTCACCTTTTCCCACATGAAATTTTGATTAAAGGCATCCTAAGAAACAAGTTTATATGAAAAAATAAACAGTGTGCATTGCCTTGTCCCCTACGTGAGATCCATCCTGTTGTCGGCATTGATGGCATTAGAGATGATTTTAATTTTACTCCTGCTTATAATTTTTCCAACGCTAATTTTAATAAACTTAATAAAACGGCAGTCGAAGCGATTTTTCTTCAGCAACTAAAAAGCCTGTTCAAAATTGATTTGAATAGTCTGAAGAAAAATCGCATTTAACCCGCCCCCCTCTCAAAGGCGCAAAAATCGTGCACACGGCCAGTGACAGAACTGCGGCGCCGCTAGAGGTAAGTTTTGTAACATACCTACAAGGACGCGGCGTGGTCTTGGTACCCGCAGCACCAAACAGCTTTAGACACTCCAAATTGCAGCTGGCTAGCGCACCTACTCTCGCCTACTTTGCTTTGGATTTGCCAGTAACGCTTACCTGCGATTCATCCCAGTACGGGCTAGGCACAGCGTGCCTACAGACCACTACCGATGGCAATTTCAAGCTAACTTTGTACACCTCCCGCATACTGACTAACACTGAACAGTGCTATGCCCAGGTATGAAAGGAATTTCGCCTGCACTCATTTCAAGGACTTTATCTTTGGAAAGTCTGTGACTATCGAGACTGACCGCCAGTCGCTCATCACCATTTTGAACAAACCCATTCACGCTGCCCCAGCACGACTACAGCAAATGATGACACAACTGCAGCTATTTGATTTCAACATTGTCCACAATAAAGGTAAAGACATGCACACAGCAGACACGCTATCTAGTGCCCCGTGTCAAACCAACGAACAACAACTCTCCGAACAGGACCAATTCTCAGTAATGAAGGTTTCATTTGTGCCAACTGACTGTTTGAGCAGCCGAGCAGAACACCCCGCTCAAGATACGCCCATACTTCCTGGTTCGCGATGAACTAGTATTACAGGACGGAATTATTGTCAAGGGCCACAAGGCAGTGGTCCCAGCAACCCTCCTTTAAATACTCTGACGGCATCCACAGGGGCCACCCTGGCGTGAAGGCAACCCTCCAAAGGCGCAAAGCATGTTTTACTGGAATGACCAAATACATACGAGAAGAAACAAAGTTTGCGCCATCTGCAAAAGCCTGATGCCACATCAGCAAAAGCAGCCTTTACTGCCGCACCAGTACCCCCTCCCCTGTGGTCCACGTTAGCCACCGACATCTTCGAATGGCATGGAAAACACTATATGGTCCTTGTAGACTCTTACTCTGGCTGGTTCTATAGACAATAGACAATAGGTGCCGGAGTAGGCCATTCGGCCCTTCGAGCCAGCACCGCCATTCATTTGTGATCATGGCTGATCATCCCCAATCAGTACCCTGTTTCTGCCTTCTCCCCATATCCCCTGACTCTGCTATTTTTAAGAACCCTATCTAGCTCTCTCTTGAAAGCATTCATAGGATCTGCATCCGCTGCCCTCTAAGGCAGAGAATTCCACAGACTCTGCCTTAGAGGAGTGCAGCGTAGGTTTACAAGGTTAATTCCCGGGATGGCGGGACTGTCATATGCTGAGAGAATGGACCAGCTGGGCTTGTACACTCTGGAGTTTAGAAGGATGAGAGGGGATCTCATTGAAACATATAAGATTGTTAAGGGTTTGGACACACAGGAAACATGTTCCCGATGTTGGGGGAGTCCAGAACCAGGGGCCACAGATTAAGAATAAGGAGTAAGCCATTTAGAACGGAGACAAGGAAACACTTTTTCTCACAGAGAGTGGTGAGCCTGTGGAATACTCTCTGTCTCAGAGGGCGGTGCAGGCAGGGGCTCTGGATGCTTTCAAGAGAGAGCTAGATAGGACTCTTAAAAATAGTGGAGCCAGGGGATATGGGGAGAAGGCAGAAACGGGGATTGGGGATGATCAGCCATAATCACATTTAATGGTGGTGCTGGCTCGAAGGGCCGAATGGCCCACTCCTGCACCTATTGTCTATTGGTGTCCCACTAGTCACTGCCTGCCATTCTGAAAAGAACCCGTTAATCCCTACTCTTTTTTTCCGGTCTGCCAACCACTTCTCTACCCACGTCAGCACTCTACCCCCAATACCATGTGCACTAATTTTGCCCACTAATCTCCTATGTGAGACCTTATCAAATGCTTTCTGAAAGTCCAGGTACACTGCATCTACTGACTCTCCCTTGTCCATTTTCCTAGTTACATCTTCAAAAAATTCCAGAAGATTAGTCAAGCATGATTTCCCCTTCGTAAATCCATGCTGACTAGGACCGATCCTGTTACTGCTATCCAAATGTTCGGCTATCTCATCTTTTATAATTGACTCCAGCATCTTCCCACCACCGATGTCAGGCTAACTGGTTAATAATTCCCTGTTTTCTCTCTCCTGCCTTTCTTAAAAAGTGGGATAACATTAGCTACCCTCTAATCCACAGGAACTGATCATTAGAACATTGGAAAATTATCACCAATGCATCCACGATTTCTAGAGCCACTTCCTTAAGTATCCTGGGATGCAGACCACCAGGCCCTGGGGATTTAGCAGCCTTCAGTCCCATCAGTCTATCCAACACCATTTCCTGCCTAATGTGGATTTTCTTCAGTTCCTCCGTCACCGACTTCGAAATTGACTTACTTCAAACCACTACTTCTGAAGCAGTAATCGAAAAGTTGCAGTGCCACCTCTCCGTGCACGGCTCCCCTGCGCGTATCCAGTCTGACAACGGCAGACAGTTCACCAGCCAAGCTTTTAAAAACTTTGCACAATGATGGGACTTTCAACATATTACCAGCAGCCCTGAATTCCCACAGTCCAATGATCTCGCCGAACGCGCTGTCCGGAGTGCAAAACAACTCATGGAGCAGTCATCTCTTGCCAAATCAGACGTGTACCTCGACTTGCTCAACCTTAGGAATATTGCACGGGATCCCATGCTGCGTTTTCCAGCCCAACGACTGATGTTTCGCCAAACCCATGCTCCTCTGCCTGTGTCCCAGCAGCTTTTACAGCCACAAGTTTGTTCCCCGACTCCAGTTCGGAAGCAACTACAATCCAAACGGGACACATAAAAACGCTTCTTTGACGCTCCAGCAAGCCACTTAAACCCTTCGCTCGTGGACACGTGGTCCGTCTCCAGACAAACAAGGGCTATGCATGTCTGGGACACATCTAGGGCCTTGCCAAAGAGCCGAGCTCTTATCTGGTTGAAGCGGATGGAGCCGTCTACAAACGCAACCGTCAACATATCCTTCCAGTGAAGGAACAGCGTCTTGCAACTCGTGATGTCTCGCGTTTCCTATACCCTCTCACAGTCGGTCCAGCATCACCACTGCCGTGTATTGTTCCCACTGCGGTCTCCCTGCGGCGTTTGGCATCTAGCTCGCCTATCTCGCCATGTCCCTGCCTGATGGGCCGCCAGTTTCCCCGTTTTCTTCTCCAGTGAAAGGAGGTGAGGGGGACTCGTACCGCACACGGGACAGAAGGGTTTGCAGGCGACCCTTTAGATATGGCGATTTTATGTAATTTTGCAAATGTATTATTAACACCCCACCTATATTGCTTAGCCACCAGTGCTCCTTTTGTTTCTACAAGGAAGGATGTAGATTGGCTATTTCATGCTAGCCAATTATAGTTTTGTTAGTAGTGACTCTGCCTACTATGTACTTTATATTATCAAGAGCCTGCTTACGCTAGTTAGAATGAGTAGCAGCTCGGAGATGTGATGACTGCAGCTCCTTGCTGTGTGTAGATTTAATAAATAAGTGTTGTACCTTGATGTGTGTTTGAGTCGACTCATTACACCACCATTGAAGAGATTTATCGGAGGTGCTGTTTAAAAAGGTAGCCAATGAGATCAAAAACTCACACCAGTCTGGCAACATTCCCATTTCAATTTTACCACTTGGGATGAAGTATAGGAGCCTGAAAACCGTGAACACCAGGTTCAAGAACATCTTCTTCTAAATAACCGTCAGCCTCTTGTACACTGCACAACACTAATAGTCCGTGAACCCCCCCTATAATCCTACATCTTGGGTGTTATTTTGTTCATTGATATCTCTTCTATCGGAAAAATGATGTTCCCAAGACAAAAACCTATTTGGACTATGTTTTTTTAACCCTTATTCCAATATATGTAAAAATTGTGTTTTTTCAAACTTTCCCCTCTTTCTTGGGGTCTGTGAATTTATTACTTGCTTCTTCAGATGCTCGTAAACACTCTTGAACTCTACTAAATTCCGTGATGGGAAGATTGATCACAGGATTGGAGTCAATTGTGGTCACATTTGAAGGCACCTCACCTGTTGCTGAGACACATCCATCCAAAGCTGGAAGTCCTTCACCTTTCTCACTACTCGCTTTCTGGGAAAGCATCCATGCCAGATCTTTTCTTGTACACTGTTTGAATACTTCATCCCCATCATCACGCTTCCAGTGCTGCACACGAAAATCTGGATTTGCTTTCCGGTTGACATAGGATGATGGAAGAGGGCCTTCACGTTGAAGATCCAAGGAACGTTCTTTGGTACGAACTATTGATGGTACTGGACAAATTGAATCTCCAGCAGATTTGGTGTCTGCATCATATTCCCATGGGCTGTGTGGGCAGCACCAGAACTTGTCAGGCTTGAAACGAATTGGTCAAAGTTATCAAAGTCTGAATAGAAGTCTGATCACTCCACAGGATGGCGTATTACTTGTCTAAATAGAATGCTAAATGTTTGCTGTAGAGCTTTTGCAATAGCGGTTTCAAGCTCAAGTGAAAACAAATAGCTTTCCGAATGACCGAGACAGTTCATGAGTGTGATTGAGTGCTGCGAAAGAGATGTCTGAGAGTCATGCATACCAGAATGTGCTTGGACATTTTCCACTTTCCATTTGTGGCTGCTCTACAAATATCTTGTCCAATAGATGTGACCAGTCTAGTGACCCTTCGTGATTGGTGAGATGGATTTCCACCCAACAAGTAGTTCAGAAATTTCTCAAGCTCAGCAGGAATTTGGTCATCTCTATTGGCAAGAGCTTTTGCAGTTGACTCCTCAAATACATTGGTAATAATTCTTTTTTTTTTAATTTAATTTATTTATTAGAAGTACATTACATTTTAATGGTGCCTTTTTACAAGTACACAGAATTATTAAAACATTCTTTGTACAACTTCCTTTTTTCTTTAGAAAGAAATGAGAAAGAAAGAAGTATCGAAGAGTAAAGAATAGTCCAGTGAGTGTAGTGTAAAGAAAGAAATGTGAGAAAGTGAAGCAGAAAGGAGATTCTCACATGCCCCAAGTCGATGTTATTTTACCCCATGATTCCACAAGATCAATAAATGGAGACCAACTCGTTAAGAATTGGTCTTTTTTTTCTATTAGGAGGAGTCTCATTTCTTCCAAATGGGCCGTTTCCAACATGTTACCAATACACATTTTGAGTGTTGGTATAGTAGCCTTTTTCCAGAATTTGAGTATGAGTTTTTTCGCTATTATTAAACCATAATTAATAGATGAGATTTGGGATATATTTAATTTGTTTCCATCTCCTAATACTCCAAAGATAATCATTTCCATGCTAGGTTCCATTTTTATCTTAAATAAACTAGTGAGTATATCAAATATATCACACCAAAATCTTTGAAGTTTTGTGCAAGAAACAAAAGAATGTGTGAAGTTGGCATTTTGAGAAAGACATTTATCACAGATGGGAGAAATATTTGAATAAAATTTATTCAACCTAACTTTTGAATAATACAATTGTGTAATATTTTAAATTGAATTAAATTATGTCTAATGTTAATCGAACATTTATGCATATATATCAAATACCTCTCCCATGTTTCTTTAGACATTTTTATCATTAAAACTTTTTCCCAGTCTTCTCTAATTGCCTCTGTTGATGGCAATTCTCTATTAAGAATACTGTTATATAGATATGATATAATTTTTTTGTGAGTCCGCCTTAATATTCATTGCTTCTTCCAGTGGGTCTATCATTATATTCAGTAATCTTGGTATATATTTTTTTATAAAGTCACATATCTGTAACTATTTAAAGTATTGGTTATTATTCAGATTAAATTTTGATTTTAATTGTTGAAATGATAATAAATTTCCCATTTCATACATGTCACCCAACTTTTTAATTCCCAATCTTTCCCATTGTCTATATGTTTTATCCATAAAAGATGGTTTAAATACCGGATTATTCACTATTGGTGTTAATGATGATAAGTTTCTTAATTTTAAACAATTTTATTTGTTTCCAAATTCAAATTATATTGTGTATGATTGGATTCTTCTTATATAATATATTATTCAATTTTATCGGGGAGAAGAGGATCGCTCCTAAATCGTAAGGGAAACAAGCCTTTTTGCTCCATTCTTATCCATTCTATCTGTTGAGAAGGACAATCCAACCAATAAATAATATTCTTAATATGCACTGCCTAATAATAATATATTAAAAAAGCAATGCAAGTCCCCCTACATCTTTAGGTTTACACAAATGATTTTTTTTTAAATTCTATGTGCTTTGTAGTCCCATATAAAATTAGTAATATTATAGTCTAGTTTAAAAAATATATATTTTTGTATATATATTGGTATGGATTGAAATAAATATATTATTTGTGGTAGCACTATCATTTTTATAGCATTTATTCTGCCAATTAATGATAGTGCTAGAGTTTTCCAAAATTTAATCAGAGCGTTTATTTAACAAAGGTCTAAAATTAGCGTTAAATAATGATTTATATCTTCTGGTAACTTGAATACCTAAATACTGACATTTTTCCGTTGCAATTTTAAATGGAAATTTTAATAGATGATTCGCTTTCTGGGGCTATAATGACATAATTTCACTTTTATTCCAATTGATACTATATCCAGAAAAGGAGCCAAATTCCTCTATTACATTTAATAAATTTGGGATACCGGTTTCTGAATTTCTGATATATAAAAGTATATCATCCGTGTATACTGAAATTTTATTATTAGAGTCCTTAATATTGTATCCCTGAATATTTGGATGTGTTCTTATCCTTTCAGCCAGTGGCTCTATCATAAGAGCAAATAGCAGGGGTGATAATACACATCCATGCCTATTGCCTCGTGATAATTGGAATTTTGATCACAACATATTAGTTAATATTCTTGCTGGTGGATTATCATATAATAATTTTACCCATCTAATAAAATTATCTCCCGTATTAAATTTTTGGAGTACTATGTATAAATACTGCCACTCTACCTGTTCAAATGCTTTCTCTGCATCCAAAGATATAACTGATAAGTCTTCATTTTCCCCTTTATGTGAATACGTTATATTAAAAAATCGTCTCAAATTGTTAAATGATTGTCTTTTGGGTATAAACCCCGTCTGGTCCCGGTTTATCAATTTATTAATATATTTGCTCAATCTTCTTGCTAAAATCTTTGCTAAAATGTTTTGATCTGTGTTTAAAAGTGATATAGCTCTATATGAGCCCGGATCTTCTAGATCTTTATCTTTTTTTGGTATAACCGTAATTGTAGATTCTGCTAAAGTTTCTGGTAATTTCTTTTCGGTAAAAGCATAACTATATAATTTAAGTAATCGTGGGACCATTAACTCCTGAAATCTTTTCAGTTCTTTTATTGTTTCTCTTATTTCTTCACTTGTAATCTGAGCTCCTAATTCCTCTTGTTCTAAGATATCTAATTTTGGCAAATTACACTTATCTAAAAAATTTATTATTTTATTGTCTTCAATGTTAGTTTTAGATGTATATAAATTTTGATAAAATTGAGCAAACCTTTTGTTAATGTCATTAGGTACAGTTAACAAATCCCCATTCTCTGATTTAATTTTACTAATTGTTTTTTCCTTTTCATGCTTCTTCAATTGTCATGCTAGAAGTTTATGTGGTTTATCCCCAAATTGAAACTGTACTTGTTTTGTGATCTGAAATAATCTTATTACTCGTGCTGATAATATTCGATTAAGTTTAAATTTCAATAATGTTATCTTATTATGTTTGTCTATGGTTGGGTCTTTTGCATTTCCAAATTCTAATAATTTAATTTCCTTTTCTAACGCCCATTGTTCTGTCCTGTTTTTTTTATTTAGAAAAGTTTGATATGAAATTACAACTCCACGAATGAATGCCTTAAAAGATTCCCATAATAGAGATGGTGAAATACCTGGTGTCTCGTTTGTTTCAAAAAAAAAATTCATTTGTTGTTTTAAATACTCATAACCTTGTGAGTCATTAGCTATTTGTGTGTTAAATCTCCAAAAGAATTTTATACCTCAAATTTTAAAGTAAAAGTCAGCGGGATCAGAAATAATACTATTTTGGTATTTAGGATTAATCGTACATGGTATTAATTTTGTGTCCACTAAAAAATAATCAATTCTTGAATAAGTTTTGTGTATTGATGAGTAAAACGAATATTCCCTTCCTGTTGGATTAGCTATTCTCCATACATTTGTTATATTAGTATTTTTTAATATAAGTATTTAAGAATTCACTAGACTTGGATTTAGCGCTACCCTTCCTTAATTTTATTGATTTGTCTAAGTATGAATCTATAACAAAGTCCCCCCCCCCCCCCCAGTATTACATTTTGAAAAATTACACTCATCTATTTTATCTATAATTTTCTTGAAAAATTGGGGATTATCAAAATTTGGTGCGTAAATATTTATCAGAGTCAATGGAGCGGAATAAATTTCTCCCGTCACTATCGTGTATCTTCTTTCTTTATCAGATATTGTATTCTTTAATATATACGGTATACCTATCCGAATAATAGCTGTTCCTCTAGCTTTAGCAGTAAATGATGAGCGATACGTTTGGCCTATCCAGTTTGCCCTTAGTCTCATCTGCGTTTGTAGTTTCATATGCATTTCTTGCACAAAAGCGATATCCACCTTTAAAGATTTTAAATGGGCCATAATCTTTCCCTTTTTAATTGGATCATTCGCACCCCTAATATTCCAACTACAAAATGTGACTCCTCCATTATTTTTTTCCTTATTATCCTGCATTATAAATAGGTTTTAGTGATGTTACTTCATGTGGTGTAGTTAGGTACCTCAGACTCTTGGGTATATGGGTATCATCCCACACTTCTGACGTTATTTTACCTCTCCTCCGTATATTGAACCTCCATAAGAAAACGAGAAAGGTGTTGAAAAATAGTGTGGAAAAAAAGAAAAATTGTTAAATAAGCCACATAAAAGTAAATACAACAACAAAAAAACCCCGTGAATTTAAGGTATCAAAAAGGTGGTACCCTAAAAATAAGAAGCAATCTATGATGGCAAAAAATTGATTGACCTCCGTAAATGGAATTATACATTGAGTTCAGCCCCTTAAATACAATCGCATTTATAACTACATGCCGTTTCATCTAAATATATCTTAATATGCCTTAATATATCTAAAGGAAAAAAAGTCATCTTTACTGTTTCAAATATTCTCTTTTCTACCCCAAGTTTAAACCACCTACGTTACTTGCTCATAATCCCCAAATCATAGAATTTAAAAACATGCGAACACCTGCCCTGTCCCTGTCCAAATATACAGTATTCATCTGTACCTTAATTACCAGCCCGTTTCAAGGGTTTAATTTCTTATCTTAAATACAACCATCTTCCAGCCCAAATCTCTGGAACTTTTCCAGATCATTAATGCCACTTTCTTTCCACAAGTTTATGATGTTATAATATTCTTATACCCCTTTTCATTAATTGTAGTGTGTACATCCTAAATTATATTTAATTTCTTTTCAGCCAAATTAACCTTATATATCTGTTAATAATAATCATCTCTATATGCCCCTTATCCCCTAAATCCATTAGGTTAATACCTTGGTTAATCATATTAGTATAAAATTAATATAATAGCATAACCATTAATTAGTAATATTAAGTTTATATAGTTAGTTAATTCTTTATGTTACATATATACTGTATTAAATAAAACATTTCTTAAGTCCATAGTTTCCTTTGATTTTCTTTCAAATCTGATCGCGTTGCTTCAAAATGTTCGCCTTTCAATTATTTATCTTCTCCTTATCTGTTCAAGGTTGAAACCAGGGCATGTTTATTGCATACACATTCCTGACAGATAAGCCTGTCTGGTTAATGTCTAGAGCAGTTCCACCATCTTAATTACAGCAGTTTCCCAATAAACATTTAATCATCAACCTTTACTTCTCTTTTTTCTATTTTCTTTACAATTTCTTGTGCGTAATTAAATGCCGAATCCGGGTCTGGGAAGGCATGTTGAATAGAGTTGTCATTTTTTTCATCTTCGCGGGAAACACAACTCCGTATTTCACCTCTGAATTACCTTGTAGAATGCTGCTTGCTCTTTTAAACTTGTTCCTCTTCTCCAATATTTTGCGTGGGTAGTCCCTGTAGAATCTGACAGTCTCTCCATCAAATATGAGCCTCTCCCCATGTGATATCATCTTCATAAGTTTATCCAAACTTGAAATGTCCAAAAATTTCACAATAATCTGTCTTGGGGAAGCATTTGTTTCTCTTCTGAAGCAACCTACCTGATGTGCCACATCAATCATTGTCCTTCAACTTAAAGACATCTTTGAGTATTTTAGTAACAAGTTTGGTCAATAAAATTCCTAGCTGTTGTCCCTCCTTTACTCCTACAATCCTCAAGTTCTGTCTCCTTGATCTAGCTTCGAAATTTGAATTTTATCTGTGAATTTATTCAATTGCTCCCGATTAACCCCTTGTTCTTCTTTCAGGGTCGATATTTCCCGAGACATCTCACGTATTTCAACTTTCATATCTTCTATCGACTTATCACCTCCTTCAGTCAGTTCATCAAATTTCTTATTATAATCATATTCCATTCTCGCAAATTCCCGAGTTGTCCTCTGCTCCAGATCCGACAGCTGTTGCTTCAAAAAGTTAAACTGTTCCTTTGATTCATCACGTGCACCATCTTTTTTCTTGGAGAGATTAACTTCCATTTTAGATAACTTGTACTCCAGTGTCTTATTCATGTTAGTGAGCATTTTAGAGAATTCCTTAGTGAGATCTGTGGTAAGATCTTTAGTAAGATTAGCTCTTACCGTTTGTTCCCACTGCTTCATCTCTTTCTCCTTTTCTGTTCCTTTTGTCTCTCCTTTTGTAGCCATTTCAGATACTGCTTGCTGAGAATCAGATTCTTTGTCTGAGCTTTCAGTTGCTGTTTGGAGAGCTGCCAAATCTTCTTCCAGCAGGAGTCTGATAGTCGATTTCTTAGGTCCCCGTTGATGTTTTCCCTTTTTCATCTAAAGGTCCAATTAAAACTCAAATTTTCTCGACACTGTATGCTGCTATCACTCCCACGATACCAAGCAGCCGCCGGTGGAACTTTTTAAATCAGTCCCAACTTTAGAAACAGCTTTTTACACGATTTTAGCAGGAGCTGAATTCAATGCTACACCTTCACCACTTCATGGTGCCACCGGAAGTCCCATTGGTAATAATTCTGTGGAGGAAAAGTTCTACATCTGCATTTGTATCAGCAGACCTCAGCTCATGTGTACTTTGTATTGCCTTATCTACACTCATCCCCGAACTATGAACCAAAAAGCTTTTGAACTTACCCTTACCACCTGCTTTACAAAAGGATAGTTTACCCTTGTAGACCTCATATTTTTCAAGCTTACTTTTCAGTTTACCTGTTCTGTACTTCGGGTTAGCAAACGGAGTGTCCTTCAGTTCATCTTTATATTGTTCACAAAGGTCACACAGTTTCCAAATCCTACACATATGTAATATTTCTTCATCTACATGTCTGCAAACACTGGCAAATGCTGTCGTGTGGGCTTCCAGATTTCTCTGCTTGGCTATTTACTAATCATTGCTACTTCTCCATTTATCTGGTTCTTGGTTTGCAACGTATTTCTTCCCACAGCTTTTGTGGTATCTTGCTTCTGATGCAAACAAATAAATTCCTCGGATTCTTAGAAGTAACTCTTCATCACCAATCCTCTCTGCAACATCTACACCATTATGCCAACCACCAAATTCAAACATTGATATGTATTCGGTTGTCCAAGAGCCTTTCACTTTCACTGATTTTGTTTCATTTTACAAAAGATACAATCAGGTTCAAATATGACTTTATCAACTGAAGATCTGGAAGGACGGGAAGTTGAAGGACCTGCAATATCAGTTGAGGTCTCTGTCAGTCGATTGAGATTCTTCGTAAATACTTGGTAGCAGTCTCTATGATAACCGTGTGCATCTGAAATGTCTTCAGGAATGAGGTTTCAAACCTCTTCGATTCTAAATGGAGTGCCATGAGGTTAGGAAATATGTCGATCACGAATGCTTTTCAACATGTTTAAGTGTTCTTTTGGATCCTTGCTCTTATATATGTACGTGAAGGGTCCACACTTGGAACGTGGACAATGAACAATACAGACTTGTCGCCGCTTGTTCACTCTCTCGACTGTCTTTGTACTCTTCCTTTTCTCGCCTCTCTGTTGACTACCTTCCAAGATGATGAAGTCAGTCGGCTCAATTTGAATGTGAAATGTTAAGAGAAACATGTTAAGTGTGAAATGTTCAGAGAAAGTAGAAGAAGAAATTATCTGTTTGCCAACAGGGTATATAATAACATCTTTTTCCTTTTTATTAAAAAAATGTTTGACATAGATTGAAATAAGAGGTTAAAAAACATAGTCCAAATTAGTTTTTTTCTTGGGAACATCATTTTTCCGACAGAAGAGATACCAATGAACAAAATGACACCCAAGAAGTAGGATCATAAGGTGGGGGGGGGGGGGGGGGGGTGTGCACGGTAGGCCCCTCTGGACCACGGACTATAACCTCAGCATCTACTATGGACTGGATCTTTGGTTGCATTACAGAATAGTAAGATAAAATGAGAACTTACCAGTTTGAAGTTGGATCTTTATTTTATGAGGAGTTACGTTGGTGATTACCTGAAGAACCCCGCCAGTGCGCATGCGCGTCAATCTTCAAAGCAGCGGTATGAAATCACAAATAACAATTATCGAAGTAACATAGTAAGATGAGCAACTTGAGAACTACCCAATAACCTTTGTGAGAGAGGGTTGGGCGTTTAGGGCACGTAATCACCAACGTAACTCCTCATACAATAAAGATCAAACTTCAAACTGGTAAGTTTTCGTTTAATCTTACTATTTTACTTTGGAGTCACACGAGTGATTCCGTGAAGGGTTTGAAGCTTTGTGATTTCATGCCGCAGATTCAAATCCCGGCTTCTCACTGCATTGATTGACTCGGATGAGAAATAATGCATTATTGTTGACATTGCATATAAAGGCAGTAATACATTTATTTGAATAACAAAAACAACACTACCCCTCTAACCCAGGGGGAACTTTAAACAGAACTTAAAATGGTATTGGCAAACAGCCCCGGATCGGCAATCGGCCGATGGTAGAAGTTTTGAAAAACAAACTCATTTGACCACCCGGCGGCTGCCAAAATATGGTCGATAGGCACGTCCATCACCCTTGCCGCCGACGTTGCTGCTGCCCTAGTGGAATGAGATGTGAAAACATCAGTGTTAATACCTGCATCAACCAAGACTTGTTTCAACCACCTCAAGATAGTTTGAACTGACACTCTCTTATGTGGCTTCTGGTAACTGATAAACAACCCTGTTTCCATGAACATAAGGCCCTTGTAGCTGCAATGTATTGCATCAAATGTGTCTTTACACATAGGGATGGATCTGTGAGATATGCTGAAAACACAATCTTGAACCCTGTCACACCTGGCCTGCTTTGTTTGAGGAGGTCATAAATGTAGAACATAACATTGTCTGCAGCTACTTCCATTCTGTCTAGCTGTAGTTTTTGTAATGTCTGTACTCGCTGTGCTGATACCAGTGCCATGAGCATGACCACCTTCATGGTGATTTTGGCCAAAGGCAGAGATGTGACAAGGGTTCACTGATGAAGTAGCTCGAGGACCACGCTTACATCCCAGATTGCCATATATCTGGGTTTAGGGGGTCTGAAGTTAAAAATTCCTTTCATCAATCGAGCAACGAGAGGATGAGACCCAATAGGATGTTCGTCTGACCCGGTCAATAACTATGATGACAAAGCACTTCTGGCTGAATTGATTGCACTATAACTCAGATCTTCATCATAGTAGAGTGTTGACAGGAATTCTAAAACATGCAAAATACCTGCTGTACAATAGTCAATATTATTTTGTACACAGAAAACTTCCCATTTTTTTAATATAAGAAATATACTGCTTTTGAGTACTCGTTCTCCAAGCTGCAGTGAGCATGTCCACAATTTGACCAGACAATCCTCGTCCCAGATATGGCCTTCTTAAAACCTGCAAATTAACAAATCAATACGGTCATATAGTGGATGACATTCGCCAGGTCTCGGATGCACCAGTAAATCCCTTTGTTTGGGAACTGCCATCAGGGGTTGTGTCATCAACTGCAATATCAAAGGGAACCATGGCTGAGTAGGCCAGTCGGGTATCACCAGCACGCCTGAAGCAGCATCCTGCTTGATTGTAAGCAATGGTGGAAATGTATATAAAAACATACCACCCCAATGCAGCGAGAAAGCGTCAATCGCTACTGCCCCAGGATCTGATTCCCACGACACATATTTAGGTAGCAGGTGGTTTAGTCTGGATGTGAACAAGTCGATATCTGGCCTTCCATATTTGACAACTATATCATTGAATACGTCCCGATTCAACATCCATTCTGTGCTGTCATGGAATTTGCGTGACCTGGTGTCTGCTACTATATTGAATCTACCTGGTAGATAAATAACTGAAAGCCAAATGTTATTGTCAATACACCAAGTCCAGATTTGTTTAGCCAGTTTGTCACAAGATACCGACTTAATGCCACCCATGTAATTGACATACGCCACTGCCGTAGTATTGTCAATTTGAAGCTGAACATGCAGATTACTTGTGCTAGAACAATAAGCCTTGAGCCCATAAAAAGCCCCCAAAAGCCCTAAGTAGTTAATTCCCCATGTCTGCAGAAGCAATGCTTCTTCCACACTCCATCTGCTTCCACAGCTGGAGCTCGTATCAGTGGCACCCCACCCGAGTGCACTGACATCAATCTGTAAGACCATGGAAGGTTGTTCAAGCACCACTTTGCTGAAACTACTGGAGACATGCTGAATCCACCACTGCAGATCAGTGACAGCATCTGCTGATAACTGCATGGGCCTATTATAATGGCCCAAATGTATCCTGAGTGCCTGTCCCTTTGCCCTCTGTAGGTGCTGGTCGTGCAAAGGCCCATACTGAACTGCTGGAAACGCTGCCACTAGACTGGCCACCTGACTGATTGAAGGTTGTTGCTCTTTTAAAAGGTTAGTGCAACCATCAATTAGCTCCACCATTTTTTCCCTGGGCAGAGTCCCTACCATATTAAGTGAATCAATTGTGAAACCCAAATAGTCAATTGTTGTAAGTGGTGTTAATTTAGATTTTCCTAAATGAATGACAAACCCTAATTTTTCCGGTTTGAATTTAATAACTGCCACAGATGCTTCAGCTAATTCACTTGTTTGTCCTATAATTAAGATATCATCCAGATAAGCCATAACCACATGGCCCTGAGCTCTAAGTAGCCCCAGTACTGGTTTTAACAATTTAGTGAATATTCTAGGAGCTGAAGTTAACCCATTAGGCAGTGCCTTGAATTGCCATAATTGATTCATCCAAGTAAATTTTAAATACTTTCTATCCTCCAAATGAACAGACACTGAGTAATACGCATCTTTCAGATCTATGGTTGCCATTTAACAACCTCTGGAAATCACTTGTTTGGCAGTAACAAATGTTTCCATTTTGAAGTGTCTATACTGTACAAAAGGATTTAGATTTGTTAGATCCAAAATACTTCTACATCCTCCGCCCTTTTTTGGTCGGGGAAAAATATTTGACACAAATTGATGGACTTGGTGAACCATCCTCTCAATTACACACATTTTCAAGTTCAGCCTGAACCTCCATTACTTCTGTTTGTGAAAAATGGAGTGTTCTGCTAGGAACTTGCTGGAGAGGCAAATCCCCATTTGGATCAAACTCAATCCAAAACCCATGATAAATGGATCTGAGGTAAGTTGCTTCCATTCTTCATAGAATAGATGTAATCTGCCCCCAACATTTGGCTGTGTTATACTTAATATATTCCCATGAGAACCAGGCGCACCTACTTCCTTGGTGACTGGTGTGACCTGCTGTCCCCAGTTCCTGGCGGGAAGCTCCATGTTTGCTCGTGTTCCCACTGCAGAGCGTCAACCGCGCCCCTGCGTCGATAGCCAGCTTGTTCCTGGTGTAGTCCCAAAATCTGCACTTTTCCTGTAGGGATATCTCCTCTTTACAGGTTTGCCAGTCATTGTTGTTTTAATCAGGCCCACCGTTTTGCCTCAACATCCACCTCCTTGACCTGTTTCGCGAGGTCTTCTCCAAAAAGTAATTTGGGTGGTGTAGATGATTAGTGCATGTCCCTTTAATTGTAGTTACGTAGCCCTGCTAACCACTCCCCTATAATCAAGTATATCTGTATCTTCCCATCCCCTAGTTCCCTCTCTAGTGAATGTGACAGACCATGTACAGCTAGGGCAGTAATGTGTGTGTAGTCAATAAAAGCTATAGTAAAGAATTCCTTGTGTACGTGCATGTTCTTTACATGGCGTCAGAAGTTTCTTTTCCTGCGTCTCCTGTATATCGGGTTTTATTTCTTTAGTCCCAGTTACCCCTCCCTGACTCGCTATGGTTTCCTCCTGCTGTAAGCCAGACCCGCTGATCTTTGACGATGACATTGCTCACCGATGGAACGTCTTCCGACGTGATTTTGAGCACTATGTCGCAATCGCCCACCCTGCAATTGCCCCAGCGATTAAAGCCTCCCTCCTTCTAAACCTGGCCGGTCCGGAGGCTCTGGAGCGCTCCGAGTCATTCGTTTTTGGGCTCAACGAGTGCCCAGGACCCGGCGTGTTTGGTCGAGAAGTTTACCGAGATGTGTGATGTTCCCACCAACTGCATTCTGGAGAATTTTAAGTTTTTCGCCCGCCGCCAGAACCCTGGTGAGTCTGTGGACAATTTCGTAGCTGCTTTGCGGCACCTAGCTCGCCGCTGTAACCTGGGTGCCGCGACCCCCGATACCCTGACCCGCGATGTCTTGGTGTATGGTCTACGGGACGAGAAACTATGATCAGAGCTCCTATGCAAGCCAGATCTGACTTTTCACGAGGCTCTGCACGCCTCTCGGCTAGCGGAGGCTGTCTCCTCCGCCGTGTCCCCGCCCGACCATGCGGTCCGTGCGGCCAGTTTCGTCGGCCGCCGTTCCACTGACCAGAAATGCCAGAAAGCAAGCTCTGCCTCCAGCTCAAAAACAGGTCAGCACTGCCCGAACTGCAACTTCGAGTCGCATCGTTTTAATGTGTGTCCTGCGTTGGGGAAGACCTGTAATTTCTGCCATAAGCCCAACCATTTCTCGGCAGCATGTCGTTCCCGTGGGAAGCCTGGGCAACAGCAGCATATGCCTTCCAATTACCTGGTACGGGATGATACCATGTCTGGTTCCTATTAACTGCATGACAACCTCCCACTGTCTGATTCGAGCTCTTCCCAGAGTGAGCTAAGTGTTTTTTCGCTGCGAGGTGCACCTGCGCTGATAACAGACCCGACCGTGCAAGTTACTGTAAACGGCACAACCTTCTCTGCCAAGGTCGATACTGGGGCCGCTTCAAACATTATGTCAACAAGCTTATACAAGAAGATAAGGAATAATGAGCAAGTCACCACTGAACGCTCTGTCCTTCATGCCTATGGGGGAGGTCTGCTTGTTCCTGTGGGGAAAGCCACTCTCCACTGCAAAGTACTGAAGGCCGTTCGGCCCCTCTCTTTCTTCCTACTGGATGGCAAATGTGCACCCCTGCTCGGTATTCAGGCCTGCCAGGACCTTGGTCTAGTCAACTTCCACCGTGACATCCGTGTGGTGCAGCAACCCTTACGAGGCGTCCAATATGATAGTGCTGAATGTCAACTTCGTGCCTTCCAACCAGTTGAAGTCTCTGGTCAAACACACTGCTGCTGACACTTCGCTCCAACAGCTGGCTGCAGTCATTCAGCGGGGTTGGCCCGAACGACGTTCTTCCCTACCCGCCGCGGCAGTGCCTTACTTCCTGGTCCGTGACGAGCTGGTGCTGCGAGATGGTGTGATCGTAAAGGGCCACAAGGTGGTGGTGCCTGAAGCTCTACGGGAACAGTATTTTGAAACTGCTCATCGTGGCCATCCCGGGGCCGAGGCCACTCTCTCCATCGCTCAGAGCCAGTTTTACTGGCCTGATATGGCCACTTTCTTCCGGGACAGGGTGTCGTCATGCCCTACGTGCAACAGTCTCGCCCCGCAACAGCCGCGGCAGCCCCTTTTGCAGCAGCCCGCACCAGACCTGCCATGGTCTACGCTGGCGACTGACATTTTCGAATGGCACGGCAAGCATTTCCTGGTGCTTGTCGACTCCTACTCGAACTGGTTTGAGGTCGACCAGCTGTCCTCTCTCTCATCCTCTGCCGTCATTGAGAAGCTGCGCCGCCACTTCGCCACCTTTGGGTCCCCTGCAAGCCTGCAGTCAGACAACAGCAGCCAGTTCACCAGCGCTGAGTTCAAAGACTTTGCTGACCGTTGGAACTTTCGGCACTACACCAGCAGCCCTGAATACCCTCAAAGCAACGGCCTGGCTGAGCGCGCTGTCCGCAGTGCTAAGGGGTTGCTGGAACGTTGTCGCCTTTCTAAATCAGATATTTATCTTGCTCTCCTGAACCTCCGTAACATTCCCCGCGACCACGTCCTGGGGTCCCCGGCGCAACGCCTCATGTCCCGGGTCACGCTCCCTCCTATTCTGGTTGCCCAACAGACCCTTACCCCCTCCGTGCTGAAACCTGCCATGGTCCGCGAGCGTATTGCTAACACAGTTCATCCAGAAGCGCTCCCATGACAGGTCCTGCTGCGTTCTTCATCCTCTGTCTCCTGGCCAGGTTGTCTGTATGCGCTGCACCTCCGGTCACCATGGGCTTGCGGTTGTCGTCGGATCTGCCGGTTCGCCTCGTTCTTACTTGGTTAACCTCGATGGCACGGTCTACCGTAGGTCACGTCAGCACCTTCGCCTGGTGAATGAGCCTCCGCCCCCTCCTGCATGAGACATGGTCGGCTGTCACTTTTCTTTCTTTTGTAGAGGAAGGATGTAGATGATTAGTGCATGTCCCTTTAATTGTAGTTACGTAGCCCTGCTAACCACTCCCCTATAATCAAGTATATCTGTGTCTTCCCATCCCCTAGCTCCCTCTCTAGTGAACGTGACAGACCATGTACAGCTAGGGCAGTAATGTGTGTGTAGTCAATAAAAGCTATAGTAAAGAATTCCTTGTGTACGTGCATGTTCTTTACAGGTGGTTGGACATTGGTGGGCTTGCAGTGTGCTGTGAATCCTGGGTTGATGGTGGGCCTAATAGCACTTTTTCTGAGACAGTTAATTTCAAATTTCACAGCAACCCTAGTGCCTCTTGATGTGTCCCCGACACATGCCCTCCATCCATCGTTCTAGCGAACGCCGTGATTCCCGAGCCCAATAGGTTTAGAATCCTTTTATTTCTTGGGCACGCATGCCCACGCCCATCTGACCCCATATTATTTGGTTTACTGCTGCTACTTTTAATAAGACACAGTTCCTTGGGGTCTCATGCTTTTTAGCAGTTTCGTCCATGGTAAGTTCCTGGAGCTGATGGGACACCATGTAATTGATTGTGGAGGCCAGCTCTTCTCCCAGCGGCTCTCCTGACTCTGATGGGACAGCGAATCATGCTGCCAGACATGGAACATCTGGCAACTCCCGTTCTTCGCCTGGCTCAACCTCACCATCAGAGTCGGGGTCAGAACTCAGCTGACTCATCGTACGTGCCTCATCAATGAGGGTGCTACGTTTTTTTGGCACTTACCTGGAGTCTAAATATTTACCACTGGAGGAGCTGTGTTCCTCACAGCCTCCGTGCACCAATGCGGCTGACGTAATGACGCGCATATGCACTGGCGGGGTTCTTCACGGAATCACTCACGTGACTCCGAAGTACAATTTGTTTTTTGCGCTGTTGTTACCTAGTATTGTGGTTATTAATTTATGTACAAGATACATTTATTTGTCACGTGCCAGATTGCACAGTGAAATGTGATCACCATACAGCCATACATTAAAATAAAGAACACAACATACGATAGATTTAAACATAAAACATCCCCACACAGCAGAATCAAAAGTTTCCCACTGTGAGGGAAGGCACCAAAGTCAGTCTCTTCCTCGATGTTCACCCGTGGTCGGGGCCTCCGGAGCCCTCCGCAGTCGCCGCTACGGGCAGCCTGTCGCTCAGGCCCGGGAGGCCAACCCCAGTGACTAGGACCTCCAAAACGGCCGCCGCTCCCCACCGGAGCCTGAGGCTCCCGACGACCCCAGGCTGCGCCGGGCGGAGACTCAACACTTTTTAATATTTTTAATATTCACTGCCCAATAGTAATACAATAAGTTAGGGAGTGTCAGTCCCCCTGATTCTTTAGATTTACACAAGTGTTTTTTTCTTAATTCTATGTGATTTATAATCCCATATGAAGTTTATAATATCAGAATCTAATTTTTTAAAGAATTTTTTAGGTAAGTATATTGGTATTGATTGAAATAGGTACAGTATTTGTGGTAAGAAGATCATTTTTATCGCGTTTATTCTGCCTATTAAGGACATCGGCAGTATTTTCCAGAATTTAATCAACCTATTTAATTTAGTTATTAAAGGCATATAGTTTGCGTTGAGTAATGATTTATATTTCCTAGTAATTTGGATGCCCAAATACTTAAATTTTTCTGTTGCAATTCTAAAGGGGAATTTCAACAGATGTAACGGCTCTTTTATCGTCATAATTTCGCTTTTGTTCCAGTTTATTCTATATCCTGAAAAAGAACCAAATTCCTCTATTAAATTTAGTATATTTGGTATGCTAATTTGTGAATTTGTAATATATAATAATATGTCGTCTGCATATAATGAAATTTTATTGTTTGAGTGTTTGGTATTATATCCATGAATATTTGGATGACTTCTTATACTTTCTGCTAAAGGCTCTATCACTAGTGCAAATAGCAGAGGTGATAGTGCGCACCCCTGCCTATTGCCCCTTGCCAATTGGAATTTCGGGGATAATATATTATTAGTCAGTATTCTAGCCGTTGGTTTATCATATAATAATTTTACCCATGACATAAAGTTATCTCCCATGTTAAATTTTTGCAATACTTTGAATAAATATTGCCATTCTACTTGATCAAAAGCTTTTTCTCCATCCAATGAGATAATTGCTAGGTCTTCTTCAGTATTATGTGAGTAAATAATTATGACCAGAGCTCACATTTGGACAAACTAAAATTAAAAAAAGAAGGGAAAAAAAGGACAGGCTGTAGCAAGAGGCACCTTCATTGCGGCACCCCTAGTGGAAATGTATTACTGATTATTATATATGATCTGTGTGTTATTACATTTATGTAAACACTATTGCACTCTTGTGCAGGAATAATAATAATAATTATTATTATAATAATAATATTATATTTTATTGTCATTGCACAGAGGTACAACGAGATTGGGTACGCAGCTTCCATCAGATGTAATAACTTAATCAACTAAAAATTTAGACACCCAGAGAAACAAGATTAAAAAAAAAACAGTAAAACAGTATAAAGTGCAAATAGGTCTGTGCTGGATCGATGTGCGATGTGAACATCCGAGGGAGACGGGGGGGGGGGGGGGGGGGGATGTCACTCAGCAAGCCCGGTTCAGAGCAGCTGTAGCTCTGGGGATGAAGGAACTGCAAATGCTGGCTTAAACCGAAGGTAGTCACAAACTGCTGTGTTGACTCAGTGGGCCAGGCAGCATCTCTGGAAAGGAGGAATGGGTGATGTTTCGGGTCGAGACGCTTCTTGAGACACTTGATGGTCCCTTTAAGTAACATGGTTGCACTTATGGCTTTGGTAGCATCGTGCTTCTTACTGTTCTGGAGTCAGAGTTCTGCAAACATCAAACTCTGGATATTGTCTAGGCAATGCTGTCTACCAATTACTCTTCTGACTTCTTGTTCCTGACAGTTTCATACTGATTTGTTCCTCCAGTCATGTTCAGTACTCTGAAGGAATTGTTATAATTTGAAAGAAACTTGTTCTTGTAACTCTTTCAACAAGTCAAAACATATGGGTGAAGAATGGTAGTTACATGACAACTTGCATCATAAATTGCTGTGAGTTGTTGGCAGTGCACATGCAAAACCATTAAATAAGACGGTATCCTGTACATCTTTGTATGCAATGTTTAAACCTCATTTTTATATTGAGCAAAGCCCAAAGCATCAATGTTAAAAACTGTGTAGCATTGGGCTTCATAGCCCTGGAACAGCTGCTGTCAGGAGTGTAGCAAATCCAGTTTGTGTCCTAATGCTTTTAATTAAGATCTTAAGGGAGTTATCATTTACAACTGATGAAATGAACATAAATACATACAAATGAACAAAACCTTTCACTTGAACTACACTGGCTGATGCAGGAATTGACATTTAAGTAAAAACAGAATTAATTTATTTGTCTTGCAGTGATGAAACTGGGGAATTAGTTGAGATGGAAATGACTACGAAATACTTTGGGATATTGATTCAAGAATGGAAAGGACACACAGAAGCATATTTTAACTGTCTCCTGTCATTGTTACAGTATATTAAATTATTGAAAATGAGCTTCGCTATATACTCTATGATAATCTCTGCATATCCACTAAGTGTGATAATTAATACAAACTACTATTGTGTTGTATGGCTAATTAGCAAAATTAGACACAAAATTATTCTAGTATGATATTTAAATATTTACCACATCAGAAATGTGCCACTGGAATAGTTACTGTACACGCCGCTCAAAATTATACTGTGCGTATGCTGTGTCAATGAACATAACTATTTACATAGGACAAAGCCACTTAAATTAAATTGCTGAATATCTCTGATAAATATAATGCCCCAGTGGTATGTCAATATGCAGTTCCGTGCTACTTTACAGAATTATATTGCACCTTTCACCAAAACATGCAGGCACTGAAATTGGCTCAGGCCTGCCAAACAATGCTGCCCACAGCAAGGCAGGAACTGTGCGAGCTCTTCGATCAATACGTGAATCCCTTTGATTCTGCGGGGACAGGATATTTGTTCAAAGTGGAAAGCTTCCTTTTGCAGTGTCCATTCGGTCAAGGCAGCTGATATTGGTGGAGCAGCAAACAATGGTTTGAGTGGGCTACAGAATCCAGTTTTCCAAATACCTGCACTTACATCTGTAGATTTCTCAGGCTAGCTTTGCATCATGAATGTTTTCCGACAAACTCTATAAAATAATACTGGATTTATAATGCAATGGCAATAAATCCCAAGGGCCTCATAATCTGCATCCTAAAGTTTAAAAAAAGGTACTGTGGGACTGAGCTAACGGGGAAGGTTGGGCTGGCTACAGCTTTATTCATTAAGGAATATTAAGGTCCCACATAAGAAATGAGTATGCAAAATTAAACCACAAGAGAATGGTGGTAAAATAGGGCATGATTGAAGAATGATTGACTGGCAGGAAACCGGAAATAGAAACAAAAGGGTCTTTCAGGGGGTTAGCAACTCGTGGGGTATCACAGGGAACAGTAATTGCCTCAGCTATCCATAATAAATAACAATGATTTCAATGTGGAAACCAAGGGCAATATTTCAAAATTTGCTACAGTAAGAAGCGCTGTATCAGGACTGTGACTTGCGAGGAGGATGCATAGTGCCTTCAAGGCAATTTGAGCGAGTAAAGTGAATGTACTGTAGCAATATGATTTGCATAAATGTGCAGTTGTCCACTTAGATGAAAGCAAAAAGGCTGATCTTTAGATGACATGATAGGTCAGAAAATGTTGCTGTACATTACATTGATGAGGAAATTCTTGTACACCACTCACTGAAAGATGAGGAGGAATTTCTTTAGACAGAGGTTGGTGAATCTGTGGAGTTTATTGCCACAGATGGTGGAGGCCAAGTCACTGAATATTTTTGGAGTGGAGATTGCAGAGTGATAGTAAGGTTGTTAAAATAGATCAGCTATGATTGAATGGCGGAGTAGACTCAAAGGGCTGACTGGCCTAATTCTACTTCTATGTCTTATGATCTGACAGAAAGCAAATGCGGAGGTGGAGCAAATAGTTAAGGTGGGAAATGATATGCTGGGCTTCAGAGCAAAGGATTTTGAGTAAAGGAGCATGGATAACTTCCCACAGTTATACAGGTCCTTGGTGAGACCACACTTGGAGTATTGTGTAAAATGTTAGTCTCCATAACTAATAAAGTGTACATTTGTCATAGAAGTGTAATGAACATTCAACAGATTGATTCCTGGGATGGTGGTACTGTTATGTTAGAAGATGTTGGGGTTAACTTGGCTTGTATTCATTACAGTTTAACAGAACAAGAGAGATTTATTTGAAACATATGAAAGTATAATAGGGTGGATGTCGTGACATTGTTTCCACAGGTGTCACAGTCTTAGGGTATGGAGTAACACATGGATGACTGGGATTCAATAATTACATAAGAACAGGATCGATGTACAAATACATGCTCTAAAATGGAAAGACAATAATGATTTCCATCCCAGAATCTTAGAGAAAAGGATTACAGATGATTTGGCCCTAATTTTCCAAGATTTCATGTATTCAAGAAATCCCAACAGCGTAACTAAATCTTTTGTTTCTGTTGTATGTCATAGGAGAAATTGCACAAATATACAGTAAAAGTAAGATACTTGCGATCAAGCAATAGGTTTCCACTGCAATTTCATTTGCCAACTTGCATGCAGCTTTTCAGATGCATCTGTTTCCACTACACTTCACTGCAGGACGTCACAGTGAAAGGAACAGTTAGATTTAAGAGGCATTATGCAAAGGTTATCTGATATTCAAACAGCAGGTTGGAAAAGTTGCATGAAGACCTTGCAAAGTTTTAATGGCTCCATGGTGGGAGGGTGCAACATATTTTTAGAGGAAGCATTAATATCAATGAGACTGTGCTGAATTAGTTCAGATGCAACTTTATAAGGACAACAGATAAGGGCCAATCATGAATCCACTGGACATTTATTTTCAAAATGTGGAAGGGAGAGCAGAAAGCCGAAGAGCTGCGCTAAATGATATCACTCATGTTGACAGTAAGAGGGAAGATTAAATAAAATGAAATATTGATTTGGTACCAAGCTATTGCTTTAAAACTTTATGATGAAAGGAGCACTAGAAGTTTTGAAGGTAAAATATAATGTGCTGGAAATCTGATTGCACAGAGCAGTGTTTATGCATGATTTGCAAATGAATTTCGATGAAATAATTTGTAAAAGTGTGGAATTTTTCACCAGATAGCTGAGGGAATCCCATCAGATCCTTTGTGAGACACAAAGGATCCCAGGCATGGTGATTCCAGACATGGTGTCCTTTCACAGTGGTGTCCATTGGTTCTCTGCGCATACCTGGATGACATTTCTATGATTTTCATCTAAACCTGCATGGCCTGCAGGCAAGTTAGGTTTCTTGTGCAGAAGCCCTCTAAACATGCAAAGTCTACTTTGCTGCCTGAGCCAGACTTGGGAAGTTAACTGCTCCTGTTTGATCCTCCATATGCCTCTCTCTTTCGGTCAGCCACACGTCCACCAGAGCCTCTGGGCAATGGAATCTGAACCCATTCACATGGAGGAAGGTCGTTTCAGCACATTACATATTCAAGGTTATTTCTGGGTGTAAAACACTATGATAGTTGGGTCTTCCCCTTCGATAAACACTTTTCTAAGAAAACTTTAGATTTGTACAGTTTTATAGCTTTTTGGGGGGGGAATAAAGATGAACAGAACCATGCTGGGATGTTGCTATTTATTTAGAAGCATTTATGAGGATCACTGGAGACTGCTGTGTGACTGATAGCCTGGAATCAGAATAATGTGACATCCATATATAAAAAGAATGACAGACAGACAGCTTATTGATCTTGCCTCTCTTCCATATTAAATAATGGAATTGATAGAATAAATTTAGCGATGGTCTGCATTTTAACCATTTGGGAAACATTAATCAGGGAGGTGTTAAAAGGAATACATAGAACATCGAACAGCACTGCACAGGAACTGCCCTTCGGCCCACAATGTCTGTGCTGAGCACACTGAGCAAGTTTAATTAATCTCCACTATTTACAACAATGATTCATATCCAACCATTCCCTGCATATCAAAGTTCCTATCAAAAAGCCTCTTAAACACCATTATTATATATGCATCCACCACCACCTGTGTCTGCATGTTCCAGCCTGTCCCTTGGTGTAAAAAACTTGCCCCGCATATCTTCTTTAAACATTGCCCCTTTCATCTTAAAGCTATGCTTTCTAGTCTTTGACATTTCTACCCTGGGGAACAAAGTTCTGACTACATCAGGTCTCCCTTAGACTTAGGCGTTCGAGAGAAAACACTTAAAGTTTGACAAACCTCTCAAACCTCTCTTCATAGCTAATATTCATCAATCCAGGCAGCATTCTGGGAAACATCTTCTGCACCCTCTCCAAAGCCTTCACATCCTTACTGTAATGGGACAACCAGAACACCACACAATACTTGAAATGCAGCCTAGTCAAAGTCAAATGCAGCCTAGTCAAAGTTGAATCATGACTTCCATACTCAGTGCATCAACTGATAAAGCAGGTATACCAGACGCCTTCTTTACCACTCTTTCTACTTGTGTTGCCACTTTTAGGGAGCTATGGTCTTGGACCCCAAGTTCCCTCTGCACATCAATGGCGTTAAGGGTCTTGTATTTAATGGTATATTTTCCCCTGACAATCAACCTCCCAAAGTGCAATATCCCAATTTTGCTCTGAATGGATTTTGTTTGACTAACCTCTTCGATTTATTTGACCATGTGACAACACGATTGGTGGCAATGTTTTCATTCTTCCAAAGAGCAGCTGATAAAATATCTCATGTAAAAGACTAGTGGAGTATTTAATCTGTGGGATTCAAGGTAAAACTTCTGAAAAGTTGAGATAAAGGTAGCACTGTGCAAGTTGGTTTCCTCCTGCGTTATGTCAACAACAAATTACATTTACTGTGCTGGACTTTGTGAGCAAATGTCAGCAGCTCTCTAGGAAACAACTGGTGTTTCTATGTGTAATTGGTTGCAGCTTCGGGAGTTGAGTAACAACAATGAAAACGCAACACCCCCATCATCTAAATCTGATTACTTTTCACGATTGTGCTCTAAAGCTGGACTCTGGTCTGCATCTGTGAAATTAGGCAGTTCCCCGCCACGTTACCCACTGATGGGGTACTGACTGCATTAACCTGTCCCAGATTGGATCTGGAGGAGAGTGTGATTCCTCACTGTTTCATTGAAGGAAAGCATCTGTCAGGAGTTAAGTATTAATAAATTTAGATTTCTTGTTCAATGAATGGAATATATTAAATTAAAAATGAAATATTTTATGTGTTCAAAGAGCTTATTTTTATCTTGTTTTCAGTACTTTTAACATTTCGTGATGGTTTCAAGTTAATGTTAATTGACTTTGATTGCTTTTGACAACTTTGACAGATGTCATAGGATCTATGACCAGGTAGGTTGGCTGCTGCCAGCCCAGCATCCACATGAAGGAATTTACCTTGCAGGAGGTCCTTCCTCGGGGGATGGAGTCTGCTTCTCTTCGCAAGTCCCCGCTTTCATATCTGCACAGTGGAATTCCATCTTTTCCCTTGAGGCTGATGTCTTATATGACCACATGCTGGGATGATATATTGTGTTTACATTAATAACAGGTCCCAAGCACAATGAAATATTCTGAACAAAAAAATGCATCTAACAACACAGTAGGGCAGAAATGGCAACCAGGAGTGAGCTGAACATAATAGCTGCTGACGCACATTACATGACTAGAAAGCAGCCAGGAAATCAGTGGCAAAGCTCAGCAGGCCAGAATTTGTAGTTTGTGTGTGCACTCCAAAGCTCTTCATTTCTCAGGATAAGAAGGGGGAGGGTGGCACAATAAGCTGACCTAGAACTCACTGAACAATTGCTGTGATCTCTTGGCAAGTTCTGATCCATATGGACAGATGATCATCAAATAGTTGATCAAAGACGAAGGAACTCAGGAGACTCCCGAAGGAAAAGAGGCAGCAGGAGTCACGAGGAGTAGTCAAGATCATTGGATGTAGCTGATGAAAGTGGACAGCAACTAAAATAGTAAGATTAAATGAGAACTTACCAGTTTGACTTTTGATCTTGATTTTATGAGGAGTTACGATGGCGATTACGTGAAGGCCCGCCAGGCCGCATGCGCACCAAACTTCAAAGCAGCGGTATGAAATCACAAATAAACAACACTGAAGTACATAATAAGAACAGTGACTCGAGAACTACCATATGATCCTTTATGAGAGAGGGTTGAGCATGGCGGGCACATAATCACAACGTAACTCCTCATAAAATCAAGATCAAACTTCAAACTGGTAAGTTCTCATTTAATCTTACTATTTTACTTTGGAGTCACGTGAGTGATTCCGTGAAGAGTTCAAAGCTTTGTGATTTCATGCCGCAGATTACAAATCTCGGCATCCCACTGCATTGATTAACTCGAAAGAGAAATAAATGCATTAGTAGTAACATTGAATTCAATGCAGAAATAGGGTTGATTTAACAATGTAAACAAATGACAGTACCCCTTAAATTTAGGTATTTAAAATGGCATAGGCAAACAGTCCTGGATTGACAATCGGCTGATGATAAAAATTCTGAAACATCAGCTCATTTGCCCATCCGGCGGCCACCAAAATATGATCAAAGGGCACGTCCCTCACCTTGGCCGCCGACATAGCTGCTGCCCTAGTGGAATGAGATGTAAACACACTATCTAAATGATACGCTGATGTTGATACTGACCTGGTGGAATGAGATATACAATCGTCAGTGTTAATATCTGTATAACCCAGAACCTGCTGCAGCCACCATGAAAAAAGTCTGAACCGACCTTCCTTTGTGTAGTTGTTTGTTAACTAATAAACAATGCTGATTGCATACTTCTTAGGATTCTAGTGGCCTAGATAACATAGAAGTGAGACCGTGGGGTGTTCAAATGATCTTCAATCATGCTACCCCTAGTCTACTCTGGTTGTGTAGACCAGAATGGAAATGTAATGGCACCTGCAGCCAATTCCATCCTATCTAGCCGCAACGTTTACAATGTTTGCCGCCGTTGTGCTGATATAACTGTCATAGCAAAGGATGTAGCTGGAACCCCTTGGTGAAGTAATGTTCACACATTTTCAATAACCAACTGCATAATTTTGTAGTGGGAGAACTTGTGTCAAGATCTTTTAACAACTCGATATCCGGGTTGGACCCGAGAGCGTAGTTCCCTTATGTTGCAGCTGTAGTGTCTCTATAACTGAATTATTGTCAATACCATTTAAAATGAGCTGGAAATGTCAGTAATCTGTACCGTATTAAATGTAACATTAACATTTAGCAAAACACTTCTGATCCCCTCAATAGGAATGTATTGTTTTTTGGGTGCTATCCTTGCACACTGCAGTGAGCACCTTCATGGCTTGATGTGACAACCTGAGGAAAAAGTCAATCCATTCAAAATGTGTAGGTCAATAATTGTTTTACTGTGCAACAGCCGGTCTCCTGAACCACAGTTTTAAACAGCAAGTTCTTGTTTTTTGGCATAACCGTATACTGTTGTCCCATAATGCCTGATGAAGCAGGCAACATGGATGCTTGGCCAGTCCGACAGTACAAACCCAAGTGAGGTCTTGCTGTCTGTTTTAAGACCCGGCTAATGAGGCAAAAAATGAGGAAGACATAAAGACCATTCCTCCTATTGAAGCGAGAATGTATTTCTCCACACTGTTGTGCCACAAACTTTTTGCAATGAGTGAAAAACATGCATTAACATGATGAATATTCAATGAAGTATTGAACCATGCTTTCATCATACTTTGAGATCCAACACTTATTCTGTGTTATCATCAATCTGAACTGGATGATACGCCAGTGGCAAGGAGATTAATTACAGGATATTTTTCCCTTGATTATCATGTGACTAACATATGTCACCATCGTAGAGTAGCAACTTGAATTTGAGCAAGTAGAATATGTATATTCGCTCAAAACCCCTTACTCATGGGTGCATTTAGTGTATATATTTAGTTGATACCAACAACTGAATAAATGGTAACTCATGCAATCTCCACTACCTTTGAGTAGGTGATGGTATTTGGAACTTCTCATCTTAGAGTTCTAAACATCAGTTTATAATAACTGAATTCAACCGACCACACTACGGTAGCGAGGTTCAAGTTCAATGAGTTATTGTCGTTCAGCAATGCTGAATACTGTTACTTCATCATTGTGGCTGAAGTAGCCTCAGTTGACAATAGCACAAGGTTGTTAGCAACAATCTAATTGCTACTTATACAATATCAGTTCCTTGATTTGCTCAGCTGCAACACAGTTGCTATATTGCCAATTACTCAGTTTTGTAACAGATTGCTACAACCCCAATCTCTTGCCACAAGGTGGAGACAGGGCTAATAATAATTAAAGGTAAATCCCAAAGACCAACACACAGTTTATCCCATACTGCAAAGCTTTACTGTTATAGTACAGTTATATCGTCTTTGATAAACTTTGTAATGGGTTTTGTATAACATGCATCTCTTACCTTATGAATCTGTTGTAGTCAGGAATAAGTTTTTACATTCGGAAAGTGCATGTGCCCAATACTCTCCATTCTTCATAATAACATGCCAATCCTGCCTTGTTGCATGGGTGGTTTGCATGAGAACTTCTGCCCAATTTCCAAACCCTGGCCATAATCCAAACTTACTTGGAATGCTCCGGCTGTGCGTCAACCAAATATGTTTACCCTTTGTGTGTTGTACAAACAAATGTAAATATTACAACTTGTGCACTACCCAAATTTTGGAAGTGCTAGACCCATTTAGTTGAGCATGATTGGAAGGTGCATGGAATTTCTGAGCTATCATGCTGCCCCCAGCTCCAGTGAACCGCTACTGCCGATGAGCGCCTGGGGTGCATTCTGAACAATGACTTTTGCCCGTCATTGGCCGAATTAATTAGTCTGCCAGGCTTCTTCCCCTGTAGAATAGACCTACCTGAATAACCGATTCAGCGGCTGGCTCTCACAACCCCCCGTTGGCGTTGTTCACTGCCGGCACATATGTGCTTGAGTATGTTCTATTGACATTTTTAGAGCCCGGAGTCATCTTGACCTTTCGCTCTTCCCTCCTCAGAGAGGGTGATTCGTAGGCAACCCTAATAGGTGCTGCCGCAGGATACAAGTACTGATACGAACCCATTTGCCTTAACCCAATAGAATATTCTACTGGGATGGCAACTTTATTGTCAGGAAAGGTACCTCTGACACGTGCCCTTCATCTCTTTGGGTATGCCCCACGGCCATACCCTGAGACTCGGTGTCAGCAGGATACTGACCCATCTTGGTCTCTGCCTCCGAGAGGGAGACATTTGTAGCACTGTATACAACAGTTGCTGTATTTAGGATAGTCATTTCAATGCACTATCCAGCCCCGGTGAGGAATTCATCCTCCGACTCCGTGGGCCTTGCTCTCTACCCCCAGTGAAGAATCATCTCCCGACTCCGCGGGCAAGCAGATATGTGTGAATTTGAGCAACCCTGTCCCAGGCGTTGCAGGTGCCGCCTTTCAAAAAGGCCAGCACTTTTTGACATGAAACAGCCCTGCTTCAGGCGCTGATGGCACGGCTCTCCTGTAGGCCAGCACTTCACACATGAAGCAGCCCTGTCAGGCGCTGCTGGCATGGCTCTTCCATAGACCGGTAATGTCACAAATGAAACAGCCCTGTATCAGATGCTGCTGGCATGGCTCTCCCGTAGGCCAGCACTTTCATATACAAAGCAGTCCTGTCAGGCGCTGCTGGCATGGCCTGTCCCATAAGCCCGCACATTTTACACATGAAGCAGCCCTATCAGGTGCTGCTGGCGTGGCCTGTCCCATAGGCCTGCACATATTACACATGAAGCAGCCCTGTCAGGCACTGCTGGCGCGGCCTATCCCATAGGACCATGCTATTGCTGTGTAAGCTCACTAAATCAACATTTAGTGTACAGCTTTACCTGTGAAGGGTAAAAATAATTCATAGCAACCTGTGCTTAAACAATTGTAACATTGTCAGAACATATAACAATACCTTTTTACTTTGCCTTTAGCTTTTACTTAACGAAAAAACTATAAAATACATACTTTTTATAATAAGGAGAAACCCTTTATAGCCCAACTCACCTGAGTCCTAATAGGGCTGAATGAGTCCCAGTAATTTCTTGACTGGGGACCAATGTCTGTGAGCCACTGACCCCACTGTCAGTGGCTCCAGCGTTGCTTCCTTGCCGTTCCAACGGCATCCCACAGGCTGGGAGGCACAGACCCCCTGTCAGCGACTCTGGTTAAATCATTTGCTGTTTTTACGGCATCCCTGCAGGCTGGGGTGCCGCTGACCCCCCCTGTCAGCAACTCTTGATCTTTATTTTATGAGGTGTTACGATGAGTGATTACGAGCCCTCCGCTCCTAACCCTCGTATCATAAAGATCATCTGGTAGTTCTAGTCATAGCTAATCTTACTATGTTAGTTCACCAACTGTTATCTGTGATTTCACACCGCTGCTTTGAAGATTCACGTGCATGTGGGCTGACGGCCTTCTTCACGTAATCGCTCATCGTAACTAATAAAATAAAGATCAAACAAAGCTGGTAAGTTCTCATTTAATCTTACTATTTTATGTGGATAATACTTCGGTGATTAACTGTGAAAGATGAAATATTTGTTAAATGGTAATCGATTAGCTAATGTTGATGCTAAAAAGGGTATTTGTACACAAGTTGCTCTGGACCAATATTCAGGCAAACAAAGTAAATTAAAATAAGAGGTGAGTCTTTGAATGAAAGAGGAAGGAAATTTAATAGGATTTATGTCAGATGCCATCTGAAGTACCATGTCGAATTTGATCTCGTTATCTGAGAAATTATTTGTTTGCTATAGAGGGTGTGGAATGACAACAACATTGATAACAACTTAATTGGAAGACTCAGGAGACTGCAATCTTGACCAAAAACATGCTGCTAGAGGAACGACTTGCCAAAGTAGGTAGTTGAGGCAGGTGCAAGAACAAGATGTAAAATACATTTGCACAATTACGTTGACAGGAAATATTAGGAGAGATATGGGCCAAACACCAGCAAATGAGACTAGCTTAGATTGGACACCTTGGTCTACATGGACAAGTTGGGTTGAAAGGCCTGATTCCATGCTGTTTGACTCTATGACACTATAATGCAGCGGGCAGGCTGCATCTGTGGAGGTAATTGGACAGACAATGTTTTGGGTCAGGACCCTCCTACAGAATGATGAGAGGTCCCAAACCAAAATGGTGACCTGTCCATTTCACTACACAGATACTATCGGGCCTGCTGAATTCCTCCAGGTTTGTTTTATGAACTTGATTGAAAAGATATTTTCAGTAATTGTTCTCAGATCTGTAATTTAAAAATTAGTTTAAACCCAAGTGTGATTATTATACTGTGAAAAACATACTGAAACTAGACAAACTCCATACAAACAGCACCCGTAGTTGCTAGACTCCCAACCCTAGCTTTGGTTGCTAGTTTCCACAGTTATGCAATGCCTGTTCAGTTCAGTCCTTTCATGCTCAGTAGAATTTCCAAGCGATATCTTAGGAGTTGAGATCTATTATTGAGATAGCAAGTGCTAACTTCTTGATGTTGAAGCAACAGAACTTTGAAGGAAAGATACATTATAAGCACACACTTGTCAACCATTCAGAGAAGTCAGCAATTTACATTTAGAAGCACTGACAATGTTGGCAATACTCTGACAGTATCTGTGGAAAGAGTAACAGAAGCAAATGTTTCATATCAAAGAGACTTTGACAGAAACAAACTCCGTTTCTCCTTCCACAATTGTTGTCTGTCTAATCTGCTGAGTGTTTACAGTATTTTCTGATTTTATTTCAGATTTCCAGCACCTGAAGTTTTATTTTTCAGTATCCTTATTTTACTGGCACACATGTTAATCTTTGCTATCCACTATGCTTTTAAAACTCATTTCCAATCAGTCATTCATCTTCTATTGCTATAAAATAATTCAAAATATATGGCAAATCCATGATTACTCATAGAGCATGGAGTTATTACAAATATCTGAAAGTAAGATCTTGTTAAGAAGGAATCAAATTTGTCACAGATACCCTTCTCAAATCACATCTATATAACTAAAAGTCTCATCATGACCACTTCCTGTCTGTGCTGTATATTGATTTTAGAAAAAATGCTACCATACATCGCTATGATTTTTGGCCATCTTACTCACAGTCCTCCGCTGAGGCAGCCACGAGGATTTTTCCAATCGATGAAAAATAAAAAAGTTGTGAATATTTAAAAAATCTTGAGATCAGCTGATTGATCCTCTTGCCTGTCAATCACCACGATGAAGGTAATGCCCCTTCCGGGGGGGGGGGGGCAGTACCATAAAACCCCGGATGCCTAGACATTAGTCAGTCACTCTGGAAGATCGCGAGGGAGAGTCCACAACTGTGATTCTAAGCTGTGAATCAACTCAACTGTGAGTCTGCAATGTACTTGCAATAAATGATTTGTTAGCCCTTAATGACAATGCAATGAGTTGTTTGGCAATTTCATGGCCTGCACTCTGCTTGAAATGCTATGAAATTGAATTTGGTGCCCTGCACTCTGCTTGAAATGGAATTTCAAGGAATAGCCATGAGTGAACTGCCAGCCCACAAGCCCCGAGTGACTGATCTGCCAGCCCACCAGTCCTGAGTAACTGAGCTGTCAGCCCACCAGCCCTGAGTGACTGAGCTGCCAGCCCACCAGCCCTGACCTACCAGCCCTGAGTGACTGAGCTGCCAGCCCACCAGCCCTGAGTGACTGAGCTGCCAGCCCACCAAGCCTGAGTCACTGAGCTGCCAGCCCACCAGACCTGGGTGACTGAGCTGCCAGCCCAAGAATGCATTCAACCCACAATGTCCATAATAGCCTTCGGGAAACCAGTTCCTTCGGCCCACAACACCCATACGAGCACTCCAGAAAGCCCCGCTCCTCCACACTGGCCATCAAAGGTGGAATATTGCATCGGGGGACCAGCCCTCCCGTTTGAACATGGGACCCAAAGGGTCCCACTTAGTCTAGTCTCATTTAAAATTGAGACGGCTTTATACCAGGATTCTGTTTAGCATCGTTAATCTAATAATGGCTCTACTTGCTCTTTCTCCACAGAATATTTTAATAAGAGTCGGGGAATCAAGGTTTAATAGGAAACTGAAGGGTAACCTTTTCACACAGAGGATGGTGGGATTATGGAATGAGCTGCCAGAGTAGATAGTTGAGGCAGGTTCTGTAACAATGTTTATAATACATTTGGACAGGTGCATGGATACGAAAGGTTCAGAGAGATATAGTTCAAACTCGAGCAGGTGGGACTAGCGTAGATGAGTCCTCTGTCAGCATGGACAACTTGGGCCAAAGGGCCTGTTTCTGTGCTGTATCACCATGATAGGAGTAGAATCAGATTCAGTTTTGGGCACATATTAAAACAATGTACAGTTTTCTCCATCTTGGTAAGCTACCAGCACAATGAAAGTATTACATTGCTACAATTACACCCAGCACATTCTGTAGAATCAATAAACGGAATAAGAAATACCACATCATACTATTGTGACTTGCAACCAGCATTGCTTCCCTCTCCAGACATGCTGCCGAATCTACTATTTAAGGCATGTTTTGCATTTATGTATTATGATCCAGTGGTTCTCTTCTTGTCAACTATTTCTTCTTTCAAGTTGTAGCCATCTGATTTAGACAAAAAAATGCACCAATTTATTCAGCTATGGTCTTTGATTGTCATTATAAATAATTGTATTTTACATCATATTGCCATGGTTTTATTTGGAAAGTAATTAGCTGCAATATGTGAGAGAACAAGAAGGATACATTTTCACCTCATGTAGAATATTCCAATTTGCTAAATCTGCAGGGACTGGAGATGCTAGAATCTTGGAGCAAAACATGGACAGGAGAAGGATCCTGATTCAAAACATCACCTTCATATTCTCTCTGAAAATGCTGCCTGACCCACTTTGTGTTTTGCTAAATACATTTTCTGCAGGAGGTCTTGAGGATGTTAAGAGATATAATTTATTTTAATGCTTCTTTTCCACTCTCACCCTTCTACCTATCGAGTAAGTTATAGGAATGAAATTTGAAGAGTGGTTTATGGGAAAGAGCCTGAGTTACAGAAAAACATAGAAAATAGGTGCAGGAGGAGGCCATTCGAGCCAGCACCGCCATTCATTGTGATCATGGCTGATCGTCCCCAATCAATAACCCGTGCCTGCCTTCTCCCCATATCCCTTGATCCACTATCTAACTCTCTCTTAAATCCATCCAGTGATTTGCCCTCCACTGCCCTCTGTGGCAGGGAATTCCACAAATTCACCACTCGCTGGGTGAAAAAGTTTTTTCTCACCTCGGTCTTAAATGGCCTCCCCTTTATTCTAAAGGGGCTGTCCAACAGTACGAGCTAATTCAAGAGCTCTCCCTAGTTTAAAAAAAAAAATCAAACTCGTGGTAAGCACGTAGAATGTATGTTGCCAGTACGTCGGAGCTCGCGACGTCTCCTATCGGCTCATAATGCTAACAGCAGGTACTCCGGAAATGCCGTAAGCTTGTGAAGACTCGTGAAGATTTTCAACGTGTTGAAAAATGTCCACGAGTGCCCAGTGCACCTACGAGCGGCATTTACCGTAATTTTCCGAGTTAGAATCACGGGAAACTTGGGAGAACTATTGAATTAGCTCGTACAGTGGGACAGCCCCATTAGACTGTGACCCCTGGTTCTGGACTAGCCCAACATTGGGAACATTTTTCCTGCATCTAGCCTGTCCAGTCATTTTATAATTTTATATGTTTCTAAAAGATTCCCCTTCATCCTTCTAAAATCCAGTGAATACAAGCCTAGTCTTTTCAATCTTTCCTCATCTGACTGTCCCGCCATCCCAGGGATCAATCTCGTGAACCTACGCTGCACTGCCTCAATCACAAGAATGTCCTTCCTCAAATTAGGAGACCAAACCTGTACGCATTACTGCAGATGTGGTCTTACCAGAGCCCTATACAACTGCAGAAGAACCTCTCTACTCCTTGTTATGGAGTTCATGCAGTTCTTATTACACCTCACAATTGTTAACTTCATATTTGCAAAGAGGACCTTTGCCTTCAGTCTAGTTTCTGATCTGTTATTCGCCTGCAGGGTAAATGCCATTTTTAAATTACATTTTTGGGAAATTACCTGCCCAAATAGAAACATAGAAAGATAGAAACATAGAAATTAGGTGCAGGGGTAGGCTGTTCGGCCCTTCAAGCCAGCACCATCATTCAATATGAGCATGGCTGATCATCCAAAATCAGTACCCTATTCCTGCTTTCTCCCCACATCTATTTATTCCGTTAGCCGTAAGAGCTATATCCAACTCTTGTCTTGAATACACACTTTTAGAAGACAATGTTGAAAGAGTCAACCACATCACTGTAGATCTGCAATCACATAAAGGTAAAGGCAGCATAGAGTAGGTATGTTACAAAACTTACCTTCAGCGGTGCTGCAGTTCTGCCGCTGGCCGTGTGCGTGACTTTGGAGCCTTTGGGGGGGGGGGGGGGAGAGCGCGGGGTTAAAATGCGGTTTTTCCCTTGCCATCGGAATTATATTTTCTTGGAGTGCGAGCTATTTCAGGAGATTCGTTCCGACTGCCGGTAAGTTAATTTTTTTTTTTCATTGCCCGACTATTTCAGCGCTACATTAAAATAAAAAATAGCTCCTAATGCCGTAAACGCCGACAACGGGGACCGATTTTACGTAGGGGACGTAAGTAAAAGCTGTTTATTTTTTCATATAAACCTGTTTGTTTAGGTGACTTTAATCAATATTTCATGTTGCGAAACAGTAATTTATTCCCCATATGAACCGGCAGAATTTTTCCTGCCGATATTGGGTTTAAATTCACCGCAACCGCAACGTTCCAATACATCACGTTCCAGAAAATCTGTAATAACTGAAAACGTCTTTCAGTTCTCTTAATTTTTAAGAAAGGGCTCTTGACTGTCCTTGATCACAACTTTTGTGTTAAGTCAATGGAAAGACAATGGGGAACAAGATGCTAGTTTCCGAGTATGAAAATGGCCATAACTTTTTTAATACTGAAGATATTAAAGTGAATTAGGTGACACATTAAACTTCTTTGTATGCTTTATCTGATGGGATAAATTGCAGACTTGATTTTTAAAATGTCAACATTTTGTAACATTGCTGCATAGAGCATTCCTTTGCTAAAAAACATGAGGAAATCAGGAGGATTTTTATGTGGTCATTATCAAGGGATGAGCTGCCTTGATGATTCACCATCTAAAGCACAAAAACATTTCCCCATTGGCAAGGAGAAAGTCAGGGGAGAGTAATCTCCACTTGGCTGAATACATGTTACTCCAATAACTCTCAAGAAACCTGCCAGCAACCATGGCAATACAGCCATCGTGATTGGCATCCTATCCACCACCGTAAGCATGGAATGGGCAATAAATTATGTCCTTGCAAATAACTCCAAACAGCATTAAAAAATCACAAATACTTAGATAATGCAATTATTATTTCCACATTGCTTCAGATTTCTCCACTGCTCCTCGTGTAAGGATAAATGTTAAATACTCACCTCATTATGTTGAGAGCTTGTCCAAACATCTGACTATGAAGACTCCTCCTGAGTATTCACCTGCGAGGCTTCAACCTGCAGCACCTCTCTTCCACTTTCTCCACCCTAGAACAATCAGTCAGAATAATTTTCCCAACTAGAAATGTCTCCTATCCATATCTGATGTTTGACTCATTGAGTTACTCCAGCACTTTATCTCTTTTCTTTTATAAACCAACATCTGCAGTTCCTTGTGTCTACATTCAGTCATAAGATCATGTGATAGGAGTAGAATTAGGCCATTTGGCTCATCAAGTCTACTCCGCCATTCATTTATGGCTATATCTCCCTCCTAACCCTATTCCCTTACTTTCTCCCCTTAGCCTCTGACACCTGTATTAATCAAACCGTACAGTCATTACTTCCTGCCTCCAAAATGTAACTTTTTCCCCTTCCCTCATTTAATTGTTATTGTTGTGAATATTTTGGCGCTAAAATATCTGTGTTATCTCTCTTAAAACAATAAAAAGAATGTCCAACAGGGCAGATCCGACAACCTGCCATTCCCAGCGATGAAAGCAATGGGCAGAAAATTGTACACTGTTCGCTCTCAATTGCAGATGAAGTGTTTTCTACCAGAACCAATCCCCTCTAGGAGGGCTAAAACTATTGTTAAATGCGATGAGCCATTCTTCACATTGCTCTTTCAATTCTTTACTTCACATATATGGTTATATTGTTAATATGTTGAAATCAAAAATTATCCCGTGGTTTCTGCTCAGTAATTCTTCACTTTAGCTGTGTGATGTTCTGTCTGCCTCAGTGTTTCCTTTTCCTAATTAGCCTTTTAAAATCTAACCTGGTATTTACTAATGAATCCGGCTCAATTTAATTGATCTTTTATCCATTTCTTTTATGTCATTGTTAACCTTCAGAAATCCTTACCTAAATCCTTACCTAAAAGCACTTCAGTGAAGTATTTCGCTTCAACCAATCTATATTACTAAAAGTCTGATCTTGACCATTTCCTGTTATTCTGTATATTGATTTTTTTTTTTAAACGCTGCCACTTATGGCTGTGATTTTTACGGCTGCGCAAGACAAGAGGATTTTTCCCATCGATGAACAATAAAAGAGTTATTAGTGTTTTTAAAATGTAGAGATTCTCTTTCCTGAAGGCCAGGCCACTTCCGGAGGGACTATAAAACCCGGAAGTGTGGAGGTGCCTCAGTTCTCTGCAAGATAGGGGAGCGAGAGGTCGCAAATCTCAGTCTGAGCTGTGAATAACACTGAGCTGTGAATAACACATGTCTACTAAACTGTGAGTGGTTTTACTGACCTGTCAGTGCCCTTAATGTGGTTTGAAAATGTAGTTTGAAAATGCAAAAGTGTGTTTTGGTTTGAAAGTGCTAAAGCTGTGTTGCCTTTGGTTTTGAAAGTGCTAAAGCAAGCTGCCTTGCCTTTGGTTTTGACTGTGCTAAAGTGAGCTGCCTTGTCTAATTAGAGCTGCCTTGCCTAATTAGAGCTGCCTTGCCTTCTATATAATTAAAAGTCTAATCTTGACCACTTCCTGTTTGCTCTTTATATTGATTTTAGTAAAAATGCTACCACGTATGGCTGTGATTTTTGGCCATCTTACTCAGAGCCCCCTCCGCTCATCGGGTGCTGAGGATTTTTCCCATTGATGAAAAACAAAGGAGTTATTAGTGTTTTAAAAATGTTGAGAGTCTCTCTCCTGTCAATCACGCCATAAAGGCCATGCCCTTTCTGGTGGGAGGGGGGAGGGACTATAAAAAACGGAAGTGTGGGCGTGGCTCAGTCTCTGCAAGATGGGGGAGGGATAGGTCACGACATGCTGTCTTTAGTGGCCTTGCACCCTGCTTGAAATGGTATGAAACTGAACTTGAATTTGGTGCCCTTGGACACTGCTTGTAATGGAATTTCAAGGAATAGCCATGAGTCAACTGCGAGCCCACCAGCCATGAGTGAGTGATCTGCCAGCACAACAGGCTTGAGTGACTGAGCCGCCAGCCCAAGAATCCATTTGGCCCACAAGGTCCATACTAGCCCTCTGGAAACCAGTCCCTTCAGTGCACAACACCCATACTAGCACTCCAGAAAGCACCCTCCCCCCCTCTACTGGCCACCGATATTGGAATTGATGGAGGGGTGGAATATTGCTTTGGGGATCAGCCCTCCCGTGTGATGCTCAGACCCAACGGGTCCCACTTAGTCTAGTTACATTATAAAATAGTCTTCTTCTATTAATTTGCAGAAGATAGGCATCCGTAATAAGGTTACAATGTTGCCGGTGGTAGGACTCCCAAATTGCTGTTAGAGAAGTTGTTCCAGGATAGGTTCCAGGAGGGAATTCTAGATGGGTTGCAGCTCAATTGAGGGGGATCAATAGCTTGGAAGATAAATTTTCTAGTGCTACTCAGGAGGATTTAAACTAGAGTCAACAGTGTTTTATTGTCATATGTCCCAGATAGAACAATGAAATTCTTGCTTGCAGCAGCACAACAGAATATGGAAACATTGCACACTGTAAACAGTATAATAAATGAGAGAAAAATAAGTTCAGTGTGTACATATACACATACTCACAAATATACATAGAAAATAGATTATATATATATATATATATATATATATATATATATATATATATATATATATATATATATATATATATATATATATACACCCAGATGCACATATACGTACACAAAAAAATATGATAGTGCAATAATAACAATAATAATCTATTATTAATAACTAGTTTAGCAAGAATGAGAGTCCCAAAATGGCATATCAGAGTTTGGGGGAAAATACTGTAGTTAAAGAGAGAAAGATCAACAGACAGGACAGGCAGCTGCACAGCAAAGTGTGAGGAAGAACTGGTAGCTGAAACTGTAATTATTTCAATGTTAGAGGCTTAACTGGTAAGGTGGATGAACTCAGGGCAGGGATTGGCTTGGGGGTCTGGGATATTATAGCATAATAGAAATATAACTGAGAAGAGGGCAGGTCTAGCAGCTCAATGTTCCAGGTGTCTTGTCATCTGTCGATCTGTGAGAGATGGTGGCGCGGCATTTATGTTTTTTCTGCTTGGAGAGGGGAACATTTCAACTGTGGTTGAATTTCCCGCTGTGGCTGATTAGGCCTATCCTAGACAGAAAGACCTTCCCATGGCATCCATAGGTGAGGTTGACTCTGGCTGGGGGATGTGCTGCTATGGCCATTGATCATTTTGTAGTGTTGGTGCCTGGCCTCCAGGGTTTTGAACCATATGCTGTCATGGTGCATCATACCCACCTTGAGATCCTTTCCCCAGCTCCCCTCTCCTCAGCAGCCACTTCCCAGTTGTCAGTGCCAAAGGTTACATTTTTCATATTTCTTTCAATCGTATCCTTGCATTGAAGCTTTGGTCTTCCTCTAGACCTCCATGCTTTGGGCATCTCCACGTATAAGACATCTTCCAGGATGCGTCCATTTTCCATCCTGTTTACATTTCTAAACCAGGGAGATGCCTCTGCGTAAGAATCACAGGGATGCCAGGCATATTGGTCGGGGAGGGGGCAGATTCATTGATGTATTTGTCCTTGCAAGAAACTCCCAGGAAGACAGTGGAAATGAAAATGATTCAATATCCGTTCTTGATGTAGGTACATTATCCAAGATTCACTGCTGTACAGTAACATGCTCAAGACACACACTTAGTAAACGGGTATCTTGGTCTTGATTGTGAGTTTCCTGTTCTTCCAGGCCTACTTGGTTAGCCTCCCAAAAGTGGTTACTGCCTTTCTTACACATGACTTGATTTCCTTATCCAGAGAAAGGCTATCAATCACCGTAGATCCCAGGTAGGTGAGTTTATTGACAGTTTCCAGTAGAGATTTCAGGAGGGAATGGAGTGTGCTGACTCATGATAACAGTCTTTTTAACGATGACTGTCAGATGGTGTTCGTTGCAGTGTTCACTCCCTCCGTAGCTCCCTGCTCTAGATGTCAACTGCTCTACATTGGTGAGAACAATCGCAGGCTTGGCGATTGCTTCATCAAACACCTCCGCACAGTTCGCATTAACCAACCCGACCTCCCAGTGGCTCAGCACTTCAACTCCCCCTCCTATTCTGTATGCAACCTTTCTGTCCTGGGCCATCCAAGGTCAGAGTAAGTCCCACTGCAAATTGGAGGAACAGCACCTCATATTTCGCCTGGGTAGTTTACACCCCAGCAGTATGAACATGGACCTCCAATTTCAGGTAGTCCTTGCTTTCTCCCCCTTTCCCCTCCCCTTCGCAGCTCTCTCACAGCAAACTGTCTCTGCCTCTTCCTTTCTTCTCCCACCCCCCGCCCCCCCCCCCCCCCCCCACCACCACAGCAGTCTGAAGAAGGGTCTCGACCCGAAACATCACCTATTCCTTCGTTCCATAGATGCTGCCTCACCAGCTGAGCTTCTCCAGCATTTTTGTTTACCATAAGAAAATTCTAGGCCATTCTCAGCAGTGAAATATTTTCCAAATATCTGAGCAGTATTCTAACATCACAGCTAGTTGAGCTGCATTGTTTGGTTTTATAGCACGTTATAAATTGTCCGCTAAAGTGATTGATGAAATGGTTCAGTACCAAATACTGAAAGGTATTTGAAATGAATATTATGCTGTGGCTGATAACATTTATGTTTTTCAAGAACGTGGTATGAATAAACAAATACACTTCTGCAGATCTGATAATAAAAACAAAAGAAAATCAATTCTTCTTCAACAACCAAACACCAAAGAAAATCCAATAGTTTATCTTATTTCTACAGAGTCAGCCAGCCTTGAATGTTGTTGTAGTATAGCAACAATAAAGCTGAGACCATTCATTCCACCATACGGTTAGTGTCATTTTTAGTCACTTTGGGCTTTGTCTTGTAATCCCATTTTTATTCCCATTTTTTTCCTTTTCCTTGTTCTTCATTTAATTAATTTTAAATATTGATTTAGTTTCATTAAATAATTGTTGTTATTAATGCAATCTCATGAGCTATTTGATAAACTTATTAGCTAGATTCTCCTCAGCTGAGGATGGGATGTGTCCCAAGCCTGGATTCTCACTCAGCATGCTGACCCTGCCATGGAATTATGAGAGTGTCCTGCCACATATAACTGTAAAATGGTGATTTTTGGAAGATGACACCTTAGGCAACATCTTTGGCCAAGATCCTCAACACCCATTGATGTAATTGAGTGGCCTGATTGAAATATTGTTTGCACAAACTGGTGTCTATGAATTAAGCAGAGCCTAATTATACAGGAGCCTGAAGACTGTAACGTCCAGGTTCAGGAACAGCTTCTTCCCCACAGCCATCAGGCTATTAAACACAACGAATAAGCTATGAACTCTGATCTCAAACGACTATATTACTATTTGTTATTTGCACTCTATTAGTTATTGGGGGTAATTTATTTGCCCGTACCTTATTCCTTATATCAATTAATCAGCAGAGGAGACGGCAGTTCCTTACAACACAGTTTTATTGAGGGAAAGTCATACAGCAAGCAGGCCAGTGACTGTAAGAGTCTCTGTGGCTTTATTTGTCTACGCATAGACTTTTTATACAATGTAGTAAACAGGTCATTGTGTGATAAGATATTGCAACCTTCACACACATACAGCTTAATCTTGCAAGCACCAACTGTCTGTCGGGAGGGTGCATTTGTTGTTTGTTATGTGTTCTTTGGCACATATTGAATCTTGCAAGGTTCAGCATGTCTTGGTTACATTTTAAGGCTACATATGACAATTAGCTAGTACAGTGTTTTACTTTACAGTTTATTTCACATTTCCCCCAATTTATCATTATGATAACAAAAACTCGTAAAGTACAATAAATGCAACCCTGAGATGATACATCGGTCTCAAGCAACCCGCAGGCTTTTCCTTCAGACCTCATTCACTTTTGTGAGTCACACTTAAAAGCGTACCTTCCATCATATCCTTGGGGTCTTTCTCTCTACCCTTCATTGTTACACCTTCTTCCAACAATAGAATCCTATCCACCATCATCTGCTCTGTCTTTGTTAAGGCAGTCTCTATGTCAACCCCCTGGCACAAGGTATTATGCAGCACCTGAACAAACACATCAATCCCACCATAACTAAGATGGTAGTCAGTGCTGACAAAAATATTCCTTTCCATTTTCTAAACATGGAGTCCAGGAACCCTGTCAAGGAGGTGTCAACCCCAGAGTTTTCTGCTAATTCGATGGAGAGGGACTTTAATCCTGCTAAGGCTCATGACACGGAGCCATCTGGGGCGGTGCTGTTTGTAATAAATGTACAACACTGTTTACCAAACATCACACAAACACACCCTTTTTCGGCTAATAACATATCCAATGCCATTCTTTTCACTTTTCACTTTTCACTTTTTCACTATTGAAAAATATAAAAGGGGATAAGTCTCCAGGGCCTGACAGGATATTCCCCAGGACATTGAGGGAAGTTAGTGTAGAAATAGCAGGGGCTATGACAGAAATATTTCAGATGTCATTAGAAACGGGAATAGTGCCGGAGGATTGGCGTACTGCGCATGTTGTTCCATTGTTTAAAAAGGGTTCAAAGAATAAATCTAGCAATTATAGACCTGTCAATGGTGGGCAAATTAATGGAAAGGATACTTAGAGATAATATATATAAGCATCTGGATAAACAGGGTCTGATCAAGAACAGTCAACATGGATTTGTGCCTGGAAGGTCATGTTTGACAAACCTTGAATTTTTTGAAGAGGTTACTAGGGAAATTAATGAGGGTAAAGCAGTGGATGTTGTCTATATGGATTTCAGTAAGGCCTTTGACAAGGTTCCCCATGGAAGGTTGGTTAAGAAGGTTCAATCTTTGGGTGTTAATGGCGGAGTAGCAAGATGGATTCAACAGTGGTTGAATGAGAGATGCCAGAGAGTAATGATGGATGGCTGTTTGTCAGGTTGGAAGCCGGTGACGAGTGGGGTGCCTCAGGGATCTGTGTTGAGTCCACTGTTGTTTGTCATGTACATCAATCATCTAGATGATGGGGTGGAAAATTGGATAAGTAATATGCAGATGATACTAAGATAGGGGGTGCTGTGGATAATGAAGTAGAATTTCAAAGTCTACAGAGAGATTTGGGCCATTAGCCTGGTGGTCAGAAAACAACCTGGCTCTGAACACCAAGAAAACCAAAGAGCTCATTGTCGACTTCAGGAAGCACAGCACCGACTTAGCCCCCTTATACATCAACGGCGAGTGTGTGGAGAGGGTCCACACCTTCCGGTTTCTCGGCGTCCTCATCTCCACTGACATCTCCTGGACAGCCAACATCACAGCGGTCATCAAGAAGGCTCAGCAGCGGCTGCACTTCCTGAGGGTCCTCAGGAAGCACAACCTAGACTCCAACCTGCTGCTGACCTTCTACCGCTCGTCCATTGAGAGCCTGTTGACATACTGCATTACAGCATGGTACGGCAGCTGCACCATGGCGGACAGGGAGAGGCTTCAGAGGGTAGTCAGGGCAGCACAGAAGATCATCGGCTGCCCTCTCCCCTCTCTGATGGACATTTACACCTCCCGCTGCCTCAGCAGGGCGAAGAACATTATCAAGGACAGCTCCCATCCTGCATTTGGCCTGTTCAACCTGCTACCCTCAGGGAGGCGCTATAGGTGCATCAGCACAAGGACAAATAGACTCAAGAACAGTTTCTTTCCAAAATCCATCATCTCCCTGAACTCACACATGCATTGACTTCACAGCCTAACCCCTGGACTTTCATCTATCCACCTACTGTAATTTGTACTGTAACTGTAACCCATACTAGATATAGGAATCCTATTATCCATTCTATTTATCCATTGTCTTTTTGTAGATATGTATATAGCGCTGCAGAAACTGTGCACCTTATCCCCCCCCCCCCCCTTTTTGTCTTGTTTTTGCACTGAGTAGGAGCAGTTTTTAATCTCACTGTACATGTGTATAGTGACAATAAAAGGCATTCTGATTCTGATTCTGATTTGGAAGAGTGGGCTGAAAGATGGCAGATGGAGTTTAATGCTGATAAGTGTGAGGTGCTACGTCTTGGCAGGACAAATCAAAATAGGACATACATGGTAAATGGTAGGGAATTGAGGAATGCTGTGGAACAGAGGGATCTAGGAATAACTGTGCATAGTTCCCTGAAGGTGGAATCGCATGTAGATAGGGTGGTAAAGAAACTTTTGGTGTGCTGGCCTTTATAAATCAGAGCATTGAATATAGGAGTAGGGAAGTAATGTTAAAATTGTACAAGGCATTGGTGAGACCAATTCTGGAGTATGGTGTACAATTTTGGTCGCCTAATTGTAGGAAGGATGTCAACAAAATAGAGAGAGTACAGAGGAGATTTAGTAGAATGTTGCCTGAGTTCCAGCAACTAAGTTACAGAGAAAGGTTGAACAAGTTAGGCCTTTATTCTTTGGAGCACAGAAGGTTAAGGGGGGACTTGATTGAGGTCTTTAAAATGATGAAAGGGATAGGCAGAGTTGACGTGGATAAGCTTTTCCCATTGAGGGTAGGAAATATTCAAACAAGAGGGCATGGCATGAGAATTAAGGGACAGAAGTTTAGGGGTAACATGAGGGGGAACTTCTTTACTCAGAGAGTGGTGGCTGTGTGGAATGATCTTCCTGCAGAAGTGGTGGAGGCAGGATCGATTTTAACATTTAAAAGTAAAGTGGATAGGTACATGGACGGGAAGGGAATGGAGGGGTATGGTCTGAGTGCAGGTAGATAGGACTAGGGAAAAATAAATGGTCGGCACGGACTGGAAGGACCGAGAAGGCCTGTTTCCGTGCTGTAATTGTTATATGGTTATATGGTTATTCTGCCATGCCATCATACTCGCAGCATCCAATTGTTCTGCCAGTCCCTTAACAGCATTTCTCGTCATATCATATATATATTAAAACTGTGTGGCTGCTGCCGACAACCGTCTGCCGCGTTTCCGCCCTTTGATGTCGCGCTCCGCCAAAACCGGATACTCGGACGCTGCCGTTTTTCCCACCGGGCCAGACGTTACGCTCACGCTTTCCCAATGGTGCTCCCCGTTACGTTTGGACGTCGTTACGTACACCGTTTTTAATAAAATTGTTCCCCCCCCCCTTTTCGAAAATCAAACTGCTCTCACCCATAGAATGTTGGTAAACTTTCCATCATGCAATGTCACAATGCCCAAGGCTCACAGATGTCCAATCGGAACGGATCTCGTTCACATCTGCCTCAGCCCCAGCCCCGCCTGGTGTTCCAGCACGTTCCATTGTGTGCTGTCACAATGCCATCCCTCGCAAATGGCCAATCGGAATGGATCTCATTTACATCTGCCTTTGTCCCAGCCCCAGCCCCTCCCCCCGCAGCCTGTGTGGACATGGGACTGGGGGGACATTGCCGGCTCGCATTGCCTTGGAAACCTTTTCAAAAACATTCTTCCCCAACGGTCATTCGGACTTCGTTTCTCGACAGCGATCAATCTAAACACTGGATTTCTGCCGTCATTTCATTTTTCATTTGACACTTTTGTTTTGAAAATCTTATTATCGATTTATACTTTTTTCAAAAAGTAAACGTAGACGATGTTTTCAATATTTATTCATATTTGAATAATTCTTTTTATTAAGTTCTCCGTTATTTGCTCTGCCAAATTAACACCCATTTTCCCGGTTTTTTAATGTTCTCTCTTTATTCAAAGGACTCCATTACTCCACTTTGAAGAGATTGCTTTTTTATTTGCCGATTTCCACAGCCGTGTTTATCAAATGTTATCTTTAGACAAGTGATAATTTTTTTTCATTTTCTGGTTTTCATTGCGTATCTATAGTTTACATTAGACAAGTAATTTTTTTTAAATGCTTAAAAAACCCCCATTAAAAATCCGTTTTAAAAAATTCTCTATTTCAATTTACAGCATTTTTAACAGTTTTAATTCTTTATTATTTGCTCCGCTAAATTTATCCACATTTTTCACCGTTTTCTTTTAAATTCTTTTGTTGTGTTTGATTTAATTCTACAGGAAAGTCAACTCTCCCTCCCCTTTCTCTCTCTCCCTCTCCTCTCTCTCCCTCTCCTCTCTCTCCACCTCCCCCCCTCTCCTCTCCCCGCCACCTCTCCCTTTCCTCCCCTCTTCTCCACCACCCCTCTGCTCTCACCTTCCCCTCTTCCCCTCTCCCGTCCCCTTACTCCCCTCACCCCCTCCTCCTCCCACCCCCTTCCCTCTCTCCCCCACCCCCTTCTGTCTCTCCCCCTGCCCCTTCCCCCCTACCCCTGTCCATCTTCAATCACTCCCTCCCACCCCCTTCCCCCTACCCCTCTGTCCCTCTTCCACCACACCCCCTACCTCTCTCCCCCCCAGTCTTCCACTTCTCTCCCCTCCCTCCCCTCTCTCCCGTGCACCCCTTTCCCCCTACCCCTCTCTCCCTCTTCCACCACTCCCCCACCCCCTCCCCTCCCTCTCTCCTACTTCCACCACTCTCCATACCCCTCTCCATCCCCACTCTTCCACTTCTCTCTCCCTTCCCCCACCCCTCTCCCACCACACCTCTCTCCCTTCCCCACCCTCTCTCTCCCCTCCCTCCCTATCTCCCCCACCCCTTTCCCATACTCTATCCCTCTTCCACCACTCCCCCTTCCTCTCTCCCACTTCCACTACTCTCCCCTACACCTCTCACCCTCCCTCCCCATTTCCACTTCTCTCTCCCCCATCCCGCACCTTTCCCCATCTCCCTCCCCCACCCCTCTCTCCCCCCTCCCTTCCCTCCCCCCCCACTCTTCCCCCTCTCTCCTCACTCTTCCTCCTCGCCTACCACTCTCCCCCTCCCTGCACACTCTTCCCTCTCTCTCCCCTACCCCTCCCCCCCTCCCTCCACACTCTTCCCCCTCTCTCCCCTTCCCTCCCACCCCTCCCTGAACCCTCTCACAACTTCCAACACCCCCCCACTCCTCCTCCCTCTCCCCCTCTCCATCTCTCTCTCTCCTCTGCTCCCACCCCCTCTCTCTCCCACCCCTCTTCATCCCCATCTCTCCCCCACCCCCTTCCCATCGCTCTTGCACCACTCCTGCTACCCCTCTTCCCCTCACTCACCACTCTTCCCCTCTCCTTCCCCTCCCCACGTCTCCCCCTCTCCTTTCCCTCTCTCTCCCCCTCTCTCACCCCCTCTCTCTCCACACCTCTCTCCCTCTCCTTTCACTCTCTCTCCCTCCCCCTCCACTCTCTCTGCACCTCTCCCCTACTCCTGTTTCTCCCCCTCTCCTCTCCCCTCCCCTTTCCTCCCCTCTTCTTTATAAACCCTCCCCTATCACCTTCCCCTCTCCCCTCCCCCTTACCCCACCCCTCTCTAACCCCCTCACCCACCCTCAGGGACATGCTGCCCCCCCCCCCCCCCCCACACATGTGACCAGAACAGTACTGACTCAAACCCAGCCGCAATTTGATTTCTCGCCTTAAATTAATCCGGAACCCTCCTTGGCACAACTATGGCATCAATATAGACGTGTGCATCAAATAATCCCAGCGCCCTTTTAACTCTAGATGTTCTGTCATGTTTCCCTGCCTGATCATTGACAGCCAGTGTGAAAGGCCTCAGTAACTGTATCATGGCGCATGTGCCCGTCCAATCAGATGGAAGTTTGGGTCTCAACGTAGCCTTCCCGCAATACCACCAGACGGCAGTCAGCCCGCCCTACCGTGTGAAGGGTCAACCATGTGCTGTTTACCAGTCCCTGCTGATGATCCCCTGTCACATTATGGGGATTATGGGTCCTGTTACACCCTTCCACATTCCCCATGTCCTTTACACCTATCTTTGTTCTGGTGTAACACTTGTAGTCTCTTTCTCCCTTTGGTATAACAAATAGGGGTGGTTGTGGGCCTCCTCTCTTGTGTCTTGTCTTGTTACCATTTACGGGAAATAGGTAGTGATATGGTCTGCAGGTCATTCTCGGGCAACCCTATTCTAAAAACAACTGCAGCATGCACGCACCTAGCCTCAGCGCAGGCATAGCAGTCACTCTTTCCTATCGTATTCACTGTATACCTTACCCACGTCAACCAAGCATTTGACCCAGAACCCCCTGAGGCTATTCCTTCTTCGTACAGTTCAACCAATCCCTTTTCCCCTATTACACTTATCATCCAGACCACCATACATGTTAAAACAATTACCATCTTCATTTTTTATTCTAGCAGTCTTCGTCCATCAAAGCCTTTTTTGCAGTGTGTGATGTGTATCCACGATTTTCTCTCAGCTATTCGTACAACCGTGGCAGTGCTCAGTAGGACTTGGTATAGACCTGTCCACCGAGGGTTACATCACCTCTTCCGCTTTATTGCCTTTACAAACACCCAGTCACCTGGTTGGATTTTTATCCCTAGTTCTGTGCTCGTATCAGGCTCTGGGAAGGAGGTCGGTGGCCCCCTCCATGCCTTGCCCTCAGTTGGCAATCATCTAGTCCATCGCAGTCTTCATCTGGTTCTTCGCGCTCTGCCATCTCCTCCCCATAAGGAGGGGGCTGAGGTCCCGTGTCTGCAGCAGTTGGTGTTTTCCTAGGAAGAAGGTTACCCTGCGCCCTAGTCTCCCCCTGTTTGTCTCCAGTAATGCTTAATTTCTTCATTTCCTCCTTAATTGTGTTCAGCTTGTACCTCTCCTGTTGGTTCGGCTGCCATAGCCTGTGCTCCTAGCACAGCGTGGGCTCTTGCCGCTGGGCAGTAGTCATTGTCCTCTGTCCGTAAATAGATTATGTGTCTAACCATGTCCCCTGCTTTCTTCTCTTCTCCCTCCTTTCTGCTTCTTGCTTCCATAAGCCATAATCTTGCTTCATGGTATCCCATTTTACCCTTATCCTACATCTAATTGTGACTTCGTGCCAATAGCTGTCCCACTAATTTCTGGCATTCTTCTACATTTAACTTTCCCTTGAATCTGTAGTCCTTCACCCATGTCGCTAAGTATTTGCAAGATTTTGGATCTTGTCCGTACATATACTTGCTGTCTCCCTCCAAATTCTTGGACTCCGCCTTCCCCATTTTGCACTTTACCTAGTTCTCCCGGTCCACCGGGAAAGTCCTAGAATTTTCCTTTCCCCCGCGGGGAATTCCGAACTCCGCAATCCTTGCCTCAATTACTGGTGGTAAACAAATGCAAATGGTAAACGGGAAATCCCCTCCTTGCCCTTTTTACGGTTATTCCCCTAATGCGAGTTTTCACTTAAAAAACGTTTCCTCAGTTTCCCCGGTCCGTGTGGCCCCGTTTTCTCTCTCCCGTTCAACACCCCCGCCAGCATGGAGCTCTTCGGCTGAGCGGTCCGATCCGGGGGAGAGGTTGTCGGGGCCCCACGTTGGGCGCCAATAATGTCGGTAATTTATTTGCCCGTACCTTATTCCTTACATCAGTTCATCAGCAGAGGAGACGGCAGTTCCTTACAATGCAGTTTTATTGAGGGAGAGTCATACAGCAAGCAGGCCAGTGACTGTAAGAGTCTCTCTGGCTTTGTTTGTCTATGCATAGGCTTTTTATACAATGTAGTAAACAAGTCATTGTGTGATAAGATATTGCAACCTTCACACACATACAGCTTAATCTTGCAAGCGCCAACTGTCTATCGGGAGGGTGTGTTTGCTGTTTGTTATGTGTACTTTGGCACATATTGAAACGTGCAAGATTCAGCATGTCTTGGTTACATTTTAAGGTTACATATGGCAATTAGCTAGTACAGTGTTTTACTTTACAATTTATTTCACAGTTATTTATTGAACTTTTTCTCTTTTTTCCCGTTATATACAATGTTTACATATTCACATATTCTGTTGTGCTACAGCAAATAAGAATTTCATTGTCCCATGTGGGACATATGACAATAAAACACTCTTGACTCTTGACATCCCATATTTAGGATGCATATCTGGGATCTAGGTTAACTGTTGTCCAGTATAAATATTAAGCTCACTGTGGAGGTCATTAAAAAGTAAAAATATTTAAACTAGGGAAATGCCTAATTTGGTGAACAAATGAAACATCACTTTGCTTCTGATAGTCCAGGATTTAAGCGATTACGTTCTGCCCTCTAATGTAAGAATGATGGGCTGAAGTTGTTTAGTAGAGATTAGCAAAAGAAAAAATCCTCACCACTATAACCATATAACCATATAACAATTACAGCACGGAAACAGGCCATCTCGGCCCTTCAAGTCCGTGCCGAACAACTTTTTTCCCTTAGTCCCACCTGCCTGCACTCATACCATAACCCTCCATACCCTTCTCATCCATATGCCTATCCAATTTATTTTTAACCTAAATTAAACTAACCGGTCTATAATTGCTAGGTTTACTTTTAGAGCCCTTTTTAAACAATGGAACAACATGCGCAGTATGCCAATCCTCGGGGACTATTCCCGTTTCTAATGACATTTGAAATATTTCTGTCATAGCCCCTGCTATTTCTACACTAACTTCCCTCAATGTCCTAGGGAATATCCTGTCAGGACCTGGAGACTTATCCACTTTTATATTTTTCAAAAGTGTCAGTACTTCTTTTACTTTTAAACTCATAGTATCCATAGCTACTCTACTAGTTTCCCTTACCTCACATAATTCAATATCCTTCTCCTTGGTGAATACCGAAGAAAAGAAATTGTTCAATATCTCCCCCATCTCTTTTGGCTCTGCAGATAGCTGTCCACTCGGTCTCTCCAATGGAGCAATTTTATCCCTTGTTATCCTTTTGCTATTAATATAGCTGTAGAAACCCTTTGGATTTACTTTCACCTTACTTGCCAAAGCAACCTCATATCTTCTTTTAGCTTTTCTAATTTCTTTCTTAAGATTCTTTTTACATTCCTTATACTCCTCAAGCACCTCATTTACTTCATGCTGCCTATAATTATTGTAGATCTCCCTCTTTTTCCGAACAAGATGTCCAATTTCCCTTGAAAACCAGGGCTCTTTCCAATTTTTACTGGTTCCTTTCAACCGAACAGGAACATAAAGATTCTGTACTCTTAAAATTTCCCCTTTAAATGCCTCCATTTCTCTTCTACATCTTTCCCATAAAACAAAATGTCCCAGTTCACTGCTTTTAAATCATCTCGCATCTCGTTAAACTTAGCCTTTCTCCAACCAAAAATCTCAACCCTAGGCCCAGTTCTGTCCTTCTCCATAATTATATTGAAACTAATGATATTGTGATCACTGGACCCGAAGTGCTCCCCAACGCATACCTCCGCCACCTGTCCCGTCTCATTTCCTAACAGGAGGTCCAGCACTGCCCTTCCTCTAGTAGGCACCTTGATGTATTGCTGCAAAAAACTATCCTGCACACATTTTACAAACTCCAAACCATCCAGCCCATTTACAGAATGTGTTTCCCAGTCTATGTGTGGAAAGTTGAAATCTCCCACAATCACTACCTTGTGCTTACTACTAATATCTGCTACTACACCACTACATCCATTCTGAACCAAAATCTTACAGAAAATTGCTGGAATAAATCAAAAGACGAGACAGCATGTGTGAAGAGATTTAAAATACTATTTACACAATACAACAGTGATCATATAAAAGTACAAAAGGGAAAATTACCCAATCATAGCTAAGGAAAGTTAAAGAATATATTACATCAGAGAAGGAATCATGTGTGGAAAATACAAAGATACTTCAAGATAAGTTAGACAAATTTAACGATTAAGTTATGGTATGGTTTCAATAAGTGACTTTGGTTGGAAAACCAAAAGGTGGCATATTATTTAACTCGTGTTAGATTGGGAAATGTTGTTGTACAAAGGGATCTTAGTGTTGCTGTTTGCCTGTCACTGGAAGCAAACTGCTAGAGTGCATCCTGATCTGGAACACAACTCATTAACACATCAGAAAATGCTGGAACTACGTAGCAGTGAACATTAGGCAGCACCTGCGGAAAGAGAAACAGAGTTAACATTTTGGGTTGTACACCCTTCATTGGAACTGATCTTCATGCCATTCCCATTCTGACCTACCTGACCGTGGCCCAAAGATTTAGGTAAGTCACTCTTTCTGTGTGTATCAGAGCTGCTATTTCCGACTGTCATCCATCTGCGACTATGGTTCAGATTTTCCCTCTCCCAAAGCTACGCATTTCACAGCTTTTGCATTCCTTTGTGATTTTTTAATAGCTCTCATCCCTTAGCTTTTACTTTCTTTGTTGATCTAAATTTTGATCTAAATGCCTTCATTAACTCATTAACTATATTACTACACCATAATGTCATTGCCATGGCAGCCTTGACCTCACCCCATCGCATTATAAATCTAGAACAGAGGCTTAGGAAATAAGGATAATAAAATGACCTAGGAGGAATTACATAAAGACCAGGCAAGGCAAATTAACAGTAATAGCGCGGATTAATTATAAAGGATGAATTTCCAGTTTAGTATGTTGAGGAACAAAGATGTTTTTCATCTATATTGCACAATGGTTAGTTAATTATCTAATAGTTAAGAAAACTTGAGAGAAGGCTGACCATAATACAAAGGAATTATATAGAAACGTTGAAAGCAATTTTGTCTAAAATGATTTAGCAACTCTGAAGGTCTGACAGCCTTGATAGAAATCCTAAGGCAATAAATGCATAATGGCTAACATTTAAATAATTAATAAGTAGTTTACATTACATGTATATACTTTTTAGTACAAAATCAACGGGGATAACAAGGGAAGTAAAAAAATAATCAAAGCAAAAAGCTTATAATGTTGGCAAATTGAGCAGCTGGAGGACTGAGAAAATATCAGAATGCAACAATTGTGTCCAAGACAGTGACATGAAGTGGAAAGCTAGAATGCAAGAGGAATTTACAGTGAAATTAAAGATGATAAAAACATCAATGGATGGTAGAACAAAAAGAATAGCAAATGATTAATCACATTCTTTCAGTCCACAACAGTCACATTGAGCTTCCAGATCCTGTCTTACTGATTTTCCATCCCAATCCCATTCCGAAAAATTTGTCTTGGCTATGCAATTCCAACAAAGACCAACTTACACATTCCCTGTTTACCTTCTCCACTTGAAGCTAAATAATTTCTTCATTTTCCCAGTTCTGATGAAGAATATTTGACCTGGAATATTAGCTCTCCTATTCTGCTCCATGGATGTAAATGCTCTTTTAATTGTTTACAGATTCTTCTGTTTTTATTAATCAAAAATTTAAGGTTGAGCTCTTGTAGGCTGGGGAAGGAAGAATTATAGTGGTATTAAGGAAATGGCAGGAAAATTAAATTAATTGTTTGTATCATAAGAACCTACACACTTGGAAATAATGTTTAAAGTGAGAAAAAAGTGAACTAATCTAGTCTTAGCTAACAAATATTGTTGGGGAAAGTGATGGCAATAAAAATCTGACAAAGCTCCAGAATCTATTGATTGCATCCCAAGCTTTTGAAAAAAAGGTGGCAATAGAGAGTGTGAGACACTGATCATCATCCACAATTCCCCAGATGCCAGAATAGTCATTTTTGCCACCTATTCACCTCTGATGCTGTGCCACAGGTCACCAAGCACTTGCTAATGCATCTGTAAATTGCTCGTTTCTAAGCTTCCCCCCCAGTTTCGGTAAAAACACTGAATCAAGCACTTGAAACAACTAAATTTTATTTTACCAAAAGCGCATTACAGTTCAACTACTGTACCTATTCCACCATGGGTTCAATCCTCGTGTCTGCCTGTTCAAGTCCTCTAGGCCTCGCTCAGACAGAGACACTCCAGAAGTTCACGCAGTCCCAAGCGCTCTCCCAGAAGATCGACGCTGAACCTCGTGATAGCGGATTTTTATATGTCCCGGGACCTTGAGAGGCCGAATCACATGGGGGTGGTCTCTTAATAACCCAATTACAGATATAGAGTAACCCCATACATAACAGGCATTTCCCTAACCCAATAATACAACAGCTGATACATTGTATAAGAAAGAAAGCTCTCGAAGGAAGCTAACAATAACAAACATTGAAACATGAGCCCCGAGATTCAAACAATTTCTCCAAGGTTCAACAGTTCGACCAATCATCAATTAACAGGATGAACCTCTTGCAACATTATGTATACTGTTTTACAATGCTTTTGCAGCGACCCAATAGAAATGATACATTTAAGGTTAGTTTGCAAAACCACTATACATGTTATCAATTTAGGAGAAACATGGAGAACCTGGACCCCTTACCATCCTGCATATCAGTCTGAGCCTAGACTGGCTGGCGCCAATCGAAGCCTGTAAAGTTCAGCTGACAAGGGTTAAGCAATTCTAACAAGTGCAGGGATCTTCCATTTTATGGCATCTCTAATTTAGCCAATATTAACACAACAAGGATTGGAAGGAATGGGTCAGCTCATTCAACTCTATGCATCTGGCCCAGTGAAGTACATACAGAGGTGTTTGTACAATAGGATGAATCCAATGTGAATTGTTCCTATGATTTTAAAGATAAATACGCAGTTCTTTAGTAAACACAGGTGGAATTCGCAATGCAGCAATAGAATGTGCTGGGGAATGTATGCCTGGTGATTGCTTATTCCAGTATTTTTATACACATATTGAAATAGGTTACCTTTCCACAGAACTGTTTATTGCTATTTAAATAAGTCACTGAAGCTATTGTGGACAACACACAGTTGTTTTAGTGATCCAAAGGATTTTAATATATGCCAACGAAATAATATATTGAGCAGTGAATAATAGATACCTGCGGGTAAAAGGAAAAATAAGGATTATTAGATCATAGTATCTGTGTCTGTGGATCGCTACAGAAATGTAATGATGAGATGGATTCAGGGATGGAGGTTCCCACTCATTGAGATCCATCTTAAGCTCTAATTTCTGTGAAGGACACTCAGTATGGTGAGCTGTATTGGCCACCCTTGTTTATGGATAGAGGCCCATTGGTGAGCTCCTGACAAGAACGTGCTTGAACCTGCTTAATTTTGGAATTAAGTTTTCCACATTTGGGCAAATGGTAAGAGGAGTGAGTAAAAGGTGATAAAGGCTTAATTGAGTCCAGGGATCCCATTGCTGTCTAAAGGCAATCAGGCCCTAGAAATAAACACAAAAATGTGAGTAATCTCTGGAGAGAAGGAATGGGTGATGTTTCGGTCAAGACCCTTCTTCAGACCCTCCTTTTCAACCCATTCCTTTTCTCCGGAGATGTTGCCTGTCCTGCTGACTTACTCCAGCTTTTTGTGTCTACCTTCGGTTTAAACCAGCATCTGCAGTTCCTTCCTACATGTGGGACCAGTCCCGCGTGGCCATACGGTGCCTGTACGCCTCAAGCGACCACAAGGTCGCGTAATTTGCGAGCCAAGGCCACGTAAGTGGGACAGGCCCTTAAGTGACAAGCAGGCATTCATCTAAGTTAATTCATCATGCAATGTCAGGATGAAACTGGCAATATTATAATCCGTCTTACAGTATGACATATTGTCGTGGGAATTAAATATTTCACTAAATTTCCAAATTGATCACATTTTATTGTCCTTTCATGTTGACCATCTCTGCTTTTAAACCTTATTTAAATCTAACGAAGCATAGGTAAAAATTCTTCCCAACACGGTTGTCTTAAATTGTTTTTTTTTCTGATTTGATATTTGTCCTTTTTATACAGATTTTCAATATTAGTATATTAACATCAGGTATTCAGACAATGCACACTGAGCACCAGTTTTGATTTAATTATTTAATTAATCAATAAGAAGCAAAGAAAAAAGGTAATTCTCCACAAAGAACTGAGTGAATATTGCCCTGCTCACAATAAAGGAAAAGACTAAAAGCCATGAAAAGCTGAAATATGAAAATGAACACAGAAAGTACACAACAACTCAGTCAACATACGAAAAGGATAAAGAAAGGTTATTGGTAACTTGTTAATGGTTTAGTTAAGTACAACCACTGTATTTTCATATTTTCCATATTGCCATACAACATAAAAGGAACTATTTATCTCACCGAGTCAATCCTGACTTACAAATGAATTCCATGCTCTGGTGCTCTCACCTCCACTAGAGAACTTATAAATGGCTAATTAATCTAATAACCTTAGTACGTGGGAGGAAATATCTGGAACACCTCACCCGATCGCAGCAAGAATGCAAACTCCACACAGACAGGATCAAAGGAAAACTGAGTGAGAGTCACATAAGCCGTGGGACAGCGGTTCCATTAGCTCTGCCCCATGTTGCCTATTTCCATCTCTGCTTTTGCAGACAAGCCATGCGCCACTTTGAAGATTGAACTAAGCATTGGTCTCATTGCACTGGTTAGAATGGCTCTGGCTGACACCTTTTCCCCTTTTCCAGATAGAATATTTTGATAAGAAGCTTCCGTTCATGGCTATAATCATTTTACATGACTATGAGGGGCACTCTTGATTACTAACCACATTGTGTTGTCTCTACAGAATCATCTGCTGGAAAGGAAGTGAACTAATTCTACCACTCATCCAGGGCTACTCAAACATGTCTGATCTTTTTTCATTCACTTGGATAATAAGTTGTAATAAATACTGTATATACTTGGTAAATCTCAACAGGTCAGGCAGCATCTGTGGATAGAGAAACTGAATTAACATTTCATTTATTCTGATGAATCTTTGATGGTGCTGCATAACTTGTTGAGTGCGTCCAACATATTCTATTTTTATTTCACATTTATAGCATCGTCACATCTGTTAATTTGTACACATGTTTGACTTCTTGGCCTGTGCTTCAAGAAGATCCCGGGGTCCAATTCCACAATGCTGAGAAAGTGGCAATGCAGATCAATATAATGGTAAAGAAGGCATGTGGTATGCTTGCCTTCATTGAGTATAAGAGAAAGGAACTCATGATGCAGCTTTATTGGACTTTGGTTAGGCTGCATTTGGAGTATTGTGAGCAGTTCTGGTCACCCCATTACAGGAAGAATGTGGAAGTTTTTGAAATGGTGCAGAAGATGTTTACCTGAATGATGCCCTAGATAAGAGGGTATTTGCTATAAGTAGAGGTTGGACAGACTTGGATTGTTTTTTCTGGAACACCGGATGTTGAGACGTGACAGAAGTATATACAATTCTGAGTGGAATAGGTAGGGTAGACAGTCAGACCGTTTCTCCCCAAGATTAATAAATCAAATGAATGAATGAATTAATAGTTTATTGTCACATGTGACAAGTCACGGCATAGCTTTATGTGAGAGGGGCGAGGTTTAAAGGAGGTATGCAGGGCAAGTCTTTTTACACAGAGTGTAGTTGGTGCCTGGAAACTGCTGCCATGAGTGATTGTGAAGGCTGATATAATAGTGGCATTTACGAGGCTTTTGGATAGGTTTATGCAGGAAATGGAGGGATATGGACCATGTGCAGGCAGATCTTGGCATTGTGCTCAGCACATATATTGTTGGCTGAAGAGTCTGTTCCTGTACTGTATTGTTTTATGTTGTATGTTCCAGGGTCATGAATTTGTGGAATTTTTTGCCACATAAATCTATGTTTTGAGGCAGAGATAGATCGATTCTTGATTAGTATGGGTGTCAGGGGTTATGGGGAGAAGGCAGGAGAATAGGATTAGGAGGAAGAACAGCCATGATTGAATAGCGAAGTAGACTTGATAGGCCAAATGGCCTAATTCTGCTCCTATCTCATGATCTTATGATCTTATGTGGGATCTTTTACATTCAAATAGTGTTAGCTCCTGTTAATAATAGGACACATTTGATGCTTGGAATTGGATTTCAGCAAAACTGAAAGCAAATAAAGCAATGTAAACATATATCCATATATGGGGATGTAGTTGTGGTGGCAAGACCAGCATTTATTGCTCATCCTATTTTGGCCTTGACTATGGGGGTCTAACCCATTTACTTCAATTGTTGCAAACATTTTACTGAAGGTACTCTCACAATGTTTTTCGGCAGGGATTGAAGCATTATGCCCCTGTCCCACTTAGGAGACCATTAGGGAGACTGACAAAAACCTCCGGGAACCGCACGGAAACCTTGGGTGGGGCGCAAAGTTTCCAGAGGTTTCCGTTCAGGTTTCCTAAGTGGGACAGGGGCATAAGGATTCAATATTTTTTAAAAACACATGCGGGAGGCACGTTGGAGTAGTGGTAGAGTTGCTGCTTTCCAGCGAATGCACCGCCGGAGACCCGGGTTCGATCCTGACTACAGGTGCTGTCTGTATGGAATTTGTATGTTCTTCCCATGACTTGCGTGGGTTTTCTCCGAGATCTTCGGTTTCCTCCCACACTCCAAAGACGTACAGGTATGTAGATTAGTTGGCTTGGTAAATGTAAAAAAAATTCCCTAGTGGGTATAGGCTAGTGTTAATGTGTGGGGATCGTTGGTCATCGCAGACCCGGTGGGCTGAAAGCGCCTGTTTCCAAGCTGTATCTCTAAACTAAACTGAACTAAACATGCCTAGATATTCATTCATGGTGTGTAATGCTAGATGGTGGCTTTGCACTAGGGCTGCGTGCTTTAGTTTGCTTTCAAAATTCAAATCCATTCAACTCAATGGAACTAAAGAGCGAAACTTGCAGTTGCTACTATATATATATATATATATATATATATATTGCACTGCCAGCTGTGGGGGGATTTCTAGGCACATAGGTCTTCTTCTTGCGTATGGCGTGCACAGCTAAAGTTGTAAGACAACTTGAGGGTACACAAAAGGCTGGAGAAACTCAGCGGGTGCAGCAGCATCTAAGGAGCGAAGGAGATAGGCAACATTTCGGGCCGAAACCCTTCTTCAGACTGATGGGAGGTGGGGGGGGGGGGGGGGGGGGGGCGGGGAGAAGAAAGGAAAAAGGAGGGGGAGGAGCCCGAGGGCTGGGGGAGAGGTGGGGAGGGGGAGGAGACAGCAAGGGTTAACAGAATTGAGAAAATTTAATGTTCAAGCCCAGAGGATGCAGACTCCCCAAGCGGAATATGAGGTGCTGTTCCTCCAATTTGCAGTGTTGCTCACTCTGGCCGTGGAGGAGGCCCAGGACAGAGAGGGCGGATACGGAATGAGAGGGGGAGTTGAAGTGCTGAGCCACCGGGAGGTCGGGTTGGTTATTGTGGACCGAGCGGAGGTGTTCGGCGAAACGATCGCCAAGCCTCCGCTTGTAAGACAACTTGTTCTGTTTGATCTTCCGTTTGTGTACGCCAGGTTGATTGCATTTGTTGAAACAGGGTGGACCACGTGAAGGTTGCAATCTCCCACCCCAGACACATAGGTGAATATGCCCATGAGAGGCATAAAACAAACATTATTTTAAATTCAATTAACTGATTTTTTTTTTTAATGTGGCTATTTTGCAGTTGATCCTACACCAGCAAAGGCACAAAAGGCAAAAAGAGAATGTAATTTTTTTTTGATCATTTACTTTTAAATGTTTCTGAAGAGGATTGGGGGAAAGGCAGAAATCCCACTCCTGATAATATGTTAGATCAGCCATGATCATATTGAATGGCGGTGCAGGCTCAAAGGGCCGAATGGCCTACTCCTGCACCTATTTTCAATGTTTCTGTGAAATATTCTTGAACTGTAATGTCAGATTCTTGAAGTTATGAGAGAAGACAATGGGAAACAATATGTAAGCAAAAGTAGTTGTAACCTTTAACTATTGACAGCACAGGTGTGAGCAGATTATTTAACTTGAGTATCAAGCACAGGGCATAGAGAATGTCAAGTCAAATAATATAATTGGTGGGATATGTACCAGAGATATGAAATAATAGTTTGAGCTCTGTCAATATTAATTTGGAGGAACTCATCCAAATCCTGATGTCAAAAAACCCTTTCAGATGGTACAATTACCATTCTGTAGGCACTGGCAGTGACAGAGATTAAGTAGCCTTTTCTTGATTCATGCCTAAAGTTATCTTTTAGGCTAGGTATATCGGAAGGATTGATGGTGGCATTGTTTATAAAATAGAGCATAATTTATTTTTGTTTAATTATGCATTATTAATTTGTGCTCTTTGCTTTTCAGAAGAAAGGTTTCAAGCATTATATTTATTCTGTACATAGATTATGATAAAGTATGCCAACTCTGAGTTGGCTTGAGATAACTTTGGGCTTTCATTCCATGAGCCAGTACATGAGGGAACTGCTGTGACATACACAATGTCAGACACAATTATCAGTGAAGTGATTATCTGGAGCCATCTGGCAAGATGGTGTGTCAAATCTTTTTAAATAGAATGAAAGGTTTCATGGAAAATGGAAAACAGATCTTCAGAGAGCTGAACATACATTAAAATAAATGACAAAGGGCAAGATAAAGCTTGAGAACAGCAAAGCTGTCTTATTTATATTTTGTATGCTTTGGGAGGTTATTCCCTCGTGGAAACAAGAAAGTGAAGAGCGACTAGAGATGAAACCACAATAATTGCTGCTGAAAAATTCTGTCAAGAATTAAAATCTCATGAATTTTAATTAGACTCTCAGTTAAATACAATTGCTGTGGCTAGTGGAAAAAAAAGCCCGACATTAATTTACGACTGAACAAAAACTTTTTGTCTGCATTTTTGATACCTTCAGCTGAAATGTCATTTGCAGTAGTTTCAAAGCTGAACAGACATGAATTTGTGGCTGAGATGGTGATATCTTCTTCAGTGAAAGTTGTAAGACAGCCTATTCTGTTTTCTCTATTCTCAAATTGTATGGAACGCTTTCCATTAACAACTTACCGTTCATTCTGCAATGAATCTTGAATGTAAAATGTTTACCTGACAGTAACAAAAAGAATAACAATCTCTCGAACAAGGAATGTAATTTTTTGCTATTTGAAAACTGCAAAATCTATGGCATAGGTAAAGTGGAAGAAGTTGCGCAGGCTGGGACTTTATTCCTTGAAGCACAGGATTATGAGGTGTGATCTGAGACCGTTTCGTAAAATCATGAAGGGAATAGATAGGGTGAATGCACACTTTTACCCAGAATAGAGGAATTAAGAACAAAAGAACATAGGTTTAAGATGAGAGGGGAATTATTTAATAAGAACCCAAGTAGCAAGTCTTTCACTCAGAGGGTGGTGGGTATATGAAACAAGCTGCCAAGGAAGGTAGTTGAGGCATGTTCTATAATAGCAGTTAAAAGACATGGGGACAGGAACATGGAAGGAAAGGATTATAGGATTATGGGTCATATGGGCAAATGGGAGTCAATTAGGTTGCGATTCTCAGTCTGAGTTGGGCCGAAGAGCCTGTTTTCATGCTGTATGATTCTAGGACCCATGCTGGCTGACCCAAGTGTTAATCCATGCTAGCTGACTGATTCTAATTTGATTGAAGATGCTTCAGTTATGATACTTGCACATACCATCCTAGCCTATGTAAAGGTATTGGCCCTGAAATTCAAAGCACTGCAATCTCTTGTATAAACCAAGATTGCTTTCCTCTGTCTTGGTCAACCCCAATCTTTGGTCAGGAGCAGGGCCCCTAATGTGCTCACAATACACCAGGTGTGATCTCATTAGGGCCCTGTACAACTGCAGAAGGACATCTTTGCTCCTATACACAACTTCTCTTGTTATGGCCAACATGCCATTAGTTTTCTTCACTGCCTTCTGTACCTGCATGCTTACTTTCATTGACTGATGAACAAGGACCCCTAGACCTCGTTGTACGTCCCCTTTTCCCAACTTGACAGCAATCAGATAATAACCTGCCTTCCTGTATTTGCCACCAAAGTGGGTAACCTCACATCTACGCACATTAAACTGCATCTGCCTTGCATCTGCCCAATCACCCAACCTGTCCAAGTCACCCTGCATCCTCATAGGATTTTGGGTGGGCGCGACTCGCGTTGCAGCGGCCCCTACAGCCTGTCTGTCTTTTTTTTAATTTTTTGTCTAGTTAAATGTAGTTGTTCGTGTTTTTTTGTATTGTCTCTAATTATGCATATGTTGGGGGGGGTGGGGGCTCCAGTCACTGAGCCTGTGGAGCTGTGGACTCACCGTCGTGGGGCTGGTCGGCCCCGGAGCGTGGGGAGCGGTGGTGGCCCGCCGATGCGGCCCGACTCCGGAGCTTCAGCTCCAGCTCCAGCTGCAGCTGCAGACCGGTGGACTGTTGGGATATCGGGAGCTCGCGGGTCCGGGTGGGAGACCGCTTCCCAGAGCTCCCGCAACACAGCTTCTCCAGCCCGTGTCGCGGGGTTGGAGCGACCCGGAGCGGGGCCATACATCCCCCGGTGAGGCTCTAATGGACGTGGGTCATTCCAGCGGGACATTCCAGCGCCCGCCGGGGGCTCCAAAGTTGTGACTTTTGGGCCTAGAGCTGCGGACTCACTCGGCGCGGCCTCAATTGCCATGGGACTTAACACCGCCCGCCTGGGGCTTCGACCTCGAGAGGGAATTGGTGCGGGGGAGAGAGAAGACTTTGCCTTCCATCACAGTGAGGAGGAGATTCACTGTGATGGATGTTTGTGTGAATTGAATTGTTGTGTGTTTTTTTATGAATTGTTCTGTTTGTATGGCTTGTAGAAACGGAGTTTCGTTCGAGCCACTCTGAGGTTCGAATGACAAGTAATAAAAATCAAATCATGGCATCCTCCTCACAGTTCACACTGCCACCCAGCTTTGTGTAATCTGCAAATTTGCTAATGTAACTTTTGTTCCTTCATCTAAATCATTGATATATATTGTAAATAGCTGCAGTCCCAGCACCGAGCCTTGCGGTACCCCACTAGTCACTGCCTGCCATTCTGAAAGGAACCCGTTAATCCCTACACTTTGTTTCCTGTCTGTCAACCATTGTTCTATCCATGTCAGTACCCCACCCCCATTATCATGTGCTCTAATTTTGCCCACTAATCTCCTGTGTGGGACTTTACCAAATGCTTTCTGAAAGTCCAGGTATACTACATCCACTGGCACTCCCTTGTCCATTTTTCTAGTTACATCCTCAAAAAATTCCTGAAGAATAGTCAAGCATGATTTCCTATTCATAAATCCATGCTGACTCGGACCGATCTTGTTACTGTTATCCAAATGTGCCGCTATTTCATCTTTTATAATTGACTCCAGCATCTTCCCCGCCACCGATGTCAGGCTATCTGGTCTATAATTCCCTGTTTTCTCTCTCCCAATTTTCTTAAACAGTGGGATAACATTAGCTACTCTCCAATCCACAGGAGCTGATCCTGAATCAATAGAATATTAGAAAATGATTACCAATATGTCCACGATTTCTAGAGCCACTTCCTTAAGTATCCTGGGTTGCAGACCATCAGGCCCTGGGGACTTATCAGCCTTCAGTACCATCAGTCTACCCAACACCATTTCCTGCCTAATGTGAATTTCCCTCAGTTCCTCTGTACTAATGGTCCTTGGGCCACTAATACCTGAGAGATTGTTTGTGTCTTCCTTAGTGAAGACAGATCCAAAGTACCTGTTCAACTCTGTGCCATTTCCTTGTTCCCCATAAATAAATCACCTGTTTCTGTCTTCAAGGGACCCACATTTGTCTTAACTAATTTTTCCTCTTCACATACCTAAAGAAGCTTTTACTATCCTCCTTTATATTCTTGGCTAGCATACCTTCGAACCTAATCTTTTCTCCCCATATTGCCTTTTTAGTTATCTTCTGATGCTCTTTAAAAGGTTCCTAATCCTCTGGCTTCCTGCTCATCTTTGCTATGTTATACTTCTTCTCTTTTATTTTTACACTGTCCTTGACTTCCCTTGTCAACCACGGTCACATCTTACTTCCCTTAGAATCTTTCATCCTCTTTGGAATGAACTGCTCCTGCACCTTCTGTATTGTTCCCAGAAGTACCTGCCATTGTTGTTCCACTCTCATCCCTGCTAGGGTCTCTTTCCAATCAACTTTGGCCAGCTCCTCTATCATGGCTCCATAGTCTCATTTGCTCAACTGTAATACTGACACTTCCAATTTTCCCTTCCCCCTCTCAAATTGAAGATTAAAACTTATATTATGGTCACTACCTCCTAATGGCTCCTTTACCTCATGTTCCCTTATCAAATCTGGTTCATTACACAACACTAAGTCAAGAATTGCCTTCTCCCTGGTAGGCTCCAGTACATGCTGCTCTAAGAATCCATCTCGGAGGCACTCCACAAACTCCCTTTCTTGGGGTCCAGTACCAACCTGATTTTCCAATTCTACTTGCATGTTTAAATTTCCAATAACCACCATAGCATTACCTTCTCTACATGCTCATTTTCACTCTTGATTCAAGTTGCACTCTATATCCATGCCACTGTTTGGGGGCCTGTAGATAACTCCCATTAGGGTATTTTTACCCCTACAATTCCTCAGTTCTATCTATACTGACTCTACATCTCCTGATTCTATTGCACCACTCGAAAGGGACTGAATTTCATTCCTCACCAACAGAGCTACACCACCCCCTCTACCCAACTGTCCGTTTTTTAGATAGGACGTATGCCCCTGAATATTCAGTTCCCAGCCCTGGTCCTCTTGCAGCCATGTCTCTGTAATTCCCACAGCATCATATTGCCAATTTCTAACGAAGCCTCAAGCTCATCCACTTTATTTCTTATATTTATGCGCATTCATATACAACACTTTAAAGGTATTCACCTCCCCTTTCGCACCGGTCACTATTGCCCCCGACTGTACTCTCTTATCCCTCTCAAACTTTCATTCCCATTAATCCGGGAGTATTTGGTAACTTTTCCTTTTCTCACTTTCCCTTTAACTCCATCTTTATACTCCCAATTTGTCAAATCCTCCGACCCGCTATTTAGTTTAATCCCACACGTGTAGCACTAGCAAATCTGCCTGCCAGAACATTGGTCGCCCTCCAGTTAAGGTGTAACCCATCCCTTTTATATAGGTCACCCCTACCCCTGAAAGGATCCCAGTGATCTTGGTGAAAGATCCCAGTGAAACGGTGAAGTCCGATTCGACCTGCAGAGAGCCTTTGCATTTATTTTCAATTAGCTTTCACAGTTAAATATGACCTTACAAAGTTACCCTTAAAGTTAGGAGCCACAGCTGGGGCCTTGTGTCTTGGGACATATTCTTGATCATCCAATTGACTCTTGCTGAAGTCACAGTAGAGGATTTCCAGAACAATCGGGGAATTTTGATGCTATCATGTTGTTAATGGCCTTCTTTGAAATTATATTGAACTTCAGAACTTTAGTTGTAAGGTAAATGATGCTGTGCTACTGCATATGGTGGTATTTAGACCCTATGATACTTGTTTTGGCTTCCACTTGAAATATAGGTCTTTCATTTCCTGTGACCCAAGCAAGAGTGTCAAAACAGCACTGACAAGTTTTCACTAATCATTGCTCCTAATAATGAAAGCAACATGCCTGACAACACATTGTCATTGCAAAATACTGACAGCTGCAAAATTCAAAGTAGCTAACATGTTAGGCACTGGCCCTTAAAGGGATCTTATCCATGAAGCCCACCTCCCTGATGCAAGCAGTCTGCATTGTGCAATGGCAGATGGAGGGGGTGAGGGAGAAGCAGGAGATTCTCTACCCCCAATCCCATGATGTTGCCGTCTGGAGATCCTGATCGAGGAGGCTACTCAAGGAGGGACGAGCCATGTGCCAGAAGGGGAATGTCCAGAGCACCAAATAACTCTGCTGTCTGCACCTTCCAGCCAAAAAGAAACACCAAGTTGCGAACACCTAGAAATATGGAACGATAACAGAATGAGTCCCAACACCTGATAAAATATGCCAAGGTGCTTGTCTTATAATTTGAATTGATGTTCAAACCTCCTATCCTCACCTGCAACACCCGAATCACCACACAGCTCTCTGATACATACTTACGGTCAAAGCCAAAGCCAAAACCCTCGCATACATCTGATTCGGAAGCTGTGGTACTGGTTCTGGAATCTTCAGCCAACCAGAACGACTTAACTTCATTTAATCTAAGTAATAGAAATGATCACAGCAGGCATGGTTTTGTTTAGGTAATTGGGCTCCCCCTATCTAAAACAACATGAGAATAAAGAAAATACGATAAATTATTCCCACACTCAGGCAGTGTCTCCCCATGTCAATATTCCCACATTCAGAATCAGACAGGCACTCCCCACACAGAGAAACGTCCACACCCAGTCAAACGTTTTTCTGAATGCTCATGCTCTTTCCACAAAGGACTGTTGGAGCAACCTCTAGCAAGCCATTTTTATATTCTTTTCCATTCCCTTACTGATCTTTCTGCCCTTGACCTTCCACACTGCCTGAATGAAGGAAGAGCACTTGATAATCTCCTTGGGTACAACCCAACAATCCAATGGCATGAACATTGAGTTCTCCATTTTCCTGTAAACCTGATCCCCCTCTGATTCCCCCATCCCCACTTCACTGGTGTACACAGTTTTCTCCCTCCAGCCCAGTCATCTTGGGCTGTTCCTTTCCCCTCCTTCCACTCATCTCCCACCCCTCCAACTGCGTCTCCCATTTCCCTTTTATCTCCCCTCTTTCCACTCCCATGTTCCTTTCCGCCCACATCCCTCCCTCTGACTTTACATTTCACCCCTTCCTTACTTATGTGACATTTTCCAATCACCCATCCTTCATCTGTACTCTCCTATCACTTGCCAGGCTATGCACTACACCACCATTCTTTAGCAGCTTTCCCCCTCAACTGTATCAGTCTGAAAGTTCCTAATTCGAAAGATCAAACGTCTATTTCCCTCCACAGATATTGTGTGGCCCACTGAGTTACTCCAGTGGCCTGATTTTTTACTTTAAAAGTTGCCGGAGACTGGTGCTAGGTTGAAAGGAGGGATGTGTTTGATGTGTGCAGAATATCGTTAGATAGTAAAATGCTCTTTCAACAGTTCATCTGTTTCTCTTACAATAGATGTTGCCTCACCCGTCTGCTGAGTGTACATCATTTCCTCTATTTTATTTCATGTTTGGTGATCTTGGCACTCTCCCTGAATTATGAAGGTCAGTTTAGAGGTAGCCAATCATTGGAAGTGGGGAATGTTGGATGAATGTTGTAAAACCCAAATAGCCTCAGCCTTCATGAATAGCAAAACAAAAATCACCAACAGCTTGTCTTCTTAGCAGGTAATTTTCCTATCGACCAAGCAATCTCATGCTGTCTCTGACCATCTACAAACCACATCGATTTTGAGACGTAATGGAAAGATAATGAGTTGGAAGGATCACTTTTGTGGATTTATTTCCAGCACTCTCTCTTCTTCAAGCCTTTCTGAGCTGATAATGCTGAAAGACTCCAAAGGCGATGCACCTGTTTATACAAGTTCTGCCGCACTGACAGCTGGTTTGTAATTGCAGCTTTGCTGAATTCAAGGTCCTATTTGCAATTCCTTAGCCTGACAAGGTTTACAGATGCTGACAGTCATGGCTAGTTTCTTTAGACCTTAGATGTTACTTTTACTGTAGACTTTGGAGACACAGCGCAGAAACAGGCACTTCGGCCCACTGAGTCCATCGTTCACCCCGTACACTTACACTATCCTACAGACCAAGGACAATTTTACCGAAGCCAATTAACCTACTTTGAAGGACTTTGGAGTGTGGGAGAAAACCGGAGCACCTGGAGAAAACCAAGGCGATCGCAGGGAGACCGTTCAAACTCCATACAGACCAGTAGTCAGGATCCAACCCGGGTCTCTTGTGCTCTAAGGCTGCAGCTGTGCCATTGTTTCGCCCCAAAGAAGCAAATTTGGGAACTAAATTTTTTCTACTACATTTATTCTACTCCAAGGGGAAAATATAATCTTCCGGTTCCCTCCAAATTAAACATATAACCTAAAAACATATTGATGACTTGGAAACATATAAGTGTTCCTTCATTGTTGCTGTGACCAAACCCTGGAACTTCCTGCTAAATAACACTGTGAGAGAACTTTCATCAGACAGTGGCTGTTCATGAATGCTACTCACTAACTACTCCTAAATGGTAATAAACACTGGTGGCATGGTGGTGCAGCAGTAGAGTTGCTGTCTTACATCACTTGCAGTGCCGGAGAAATGGGTTCTGTCTGTGCGGAGTTTGTACATTCTCCCCGTGACCTACGTGGGTTTTACGATACGATACAGTGCGATAGAATTTTATTCATCCCAGGAGGGAAATTGGTCTGCCAACAGTCACACACAATAAGGTACACGAAAACTTGAAATTAAAATTTAATAAATGGTGAAAAAAAGAAAAAGACAAGCCACTGTACAGTGCCTTAACCGGAACGAACGAACAAACAAACAAACAAATGCAGGATTTCCCCCTGGGCAAAGGATTCTAAAAACAAGAGTGCCCTCCCTCCCCTCTCTCCCACACCAGGTCCTCCTTTGTTCTCCCACCGCCCCTCACTGCAGTCACCCCACGCCGGGTCCTCTATTGTTCTTCACGGCGGTCCCCCCACACTGGGTCCACATTATCATCCCCTCCCCCTCTTATGCTCATCGACCGCTGATCGCAGGGTGATCGCATGCCCCCACCACCGAAGCCCTGTGGAAGTTAATAATGATTTAAAGATACAAAATGGATTCCGCTGAAACTAAGACAGGCTTTCACCGTGTTCTGTTAAATTGCTAAGCTAGCAAAATGACACTAACCCTTGCTTTCAGTACATTAACAAGGCCAGCAGACTGTCGATGTTCCTCTTTCCAATAACATAAGCGAGATAACAAGCACAACTTCATCAATGTCTTCTCTATAATGTAAACATAGGAGAAAATTCAGACTAACTCTTGTTCCACAAGATTATGATGTGTGTCATAAGTAGAAAAAAACAAAATGCTTGTTCTGCAGAAATATAACCTTCTCATATAACTATATATGGCTAACCCTTCCTCTGTCAGAAGAACCTGTCAATCTTCTGATGCTGTCCATCTTAAGGGTCTGTCAATCTTAAGAAGCAAGTGGCTCTACTAAACTTTATAGATAACGTATTGCTGAATCACCGAATAAAGGTGTATATATACATGCACTGAAATTAGTGTCCCTTTGTGTGGGACTTCTCTGCATAGTCTGTTATCAGCAAACTGTACAGAGTTTTACCACACCCGCCTGGTGAAATAAAGATTATACTGTTTGATCACTGATTGTATTTGCGTTTTTGTCTGTTTAGGAATATTTGGACCACATCATTGGCATTGCCGGCAGCTCTTGCTGGAAACAATCGCTGAAGACTGAGTAAGAGGCTACAGTTTGGCCGGAGTCTTGAAGGGAGAAGAAATTGCACTATCAGACCCCTTGAGTCTGAACTCCGGGAACACTGTTGTCCTTCGTCCGAAGTGATCTGGTTCCTGCCAAGATCTTTCAGAACAGACTGAACACACTGAATGTCTACTGAACTGTGAGTTTGGTGTTTGTGTGATTTCATGGTGGTTTTATGGTGGTTTCACCCTGCTTGAAATGGTATGAAACTGCATTTGAATGTGGTGGCCTTGCACCTTGCATGAAATGGTATGAAACTGCATTTGAATGTGGTGGCTTTGCACCCTGCATGAAATGCTATGAAGCTGCATTTGAATTTGGCAGCCTTGCACCCTGCTTGAAGTGGTAGGAAACTGCACTTGAATTTGGTGGCCTTGCACCCTGCTTGAAGTGGTAGGAAACTGCACTTGAATTTGGTGGCCTTGCACCCTGCTCGAAGTGGTAAGAACCTGCACTTGAATTTGGTGGCCTTGCACTCTGCTTGAAATGGTAGGGAAATGGATTTGAATTTGGTGGCCTTGCACCCTGCTTGAAATGGAATTTCAAGGAATAGCCATGAGTCAACTGCCAGCCCACCAGCTACGAGTGAGCTGCCAGCACATCAGGCTTGAGGAACTGAGCTGCCACCCCATACCAAGAACCCATACCAGCACTCCAGAAAGCCCCCGCACTGGCCACCAATATTGAAATTGGTGGAGAGGTGGAATATTGCGTCGGGGGACCAGCCCTCCTGTGTGAACATGAGACTCGACGGGTCCCACTTAGTCTAGTTAAACACTAAATTCCTTCCATTTGGCCTATAAATTCATGACAATGAGATTTAAAAATCATGTTATATTGTGAATTATTGTGTGAATGTTATTTGGACACTTAGGCTTTAAAAACATGTTAACCTTTTCTTAAGAAATGGATAGATGTTTAGATCTAGTAATTGAATTTTGTAATTAGCTACAATTAGGTTAACTAATTATATGCTTTAATTTCAGGTCATCCAAGTAAGATTGTTTCATATTTGTTTCAGAATGCTTCAATTTATAATAACTGAAAATTTCATTCAGTTCTCTTAATCTTTAAGAAAGTTATGAGCTTTTGACTGTCCTTGATCACAGCTTTTGTGTTAAGTCAATGGAAAAGCAATAGGGAACAAGATGCTAATTTCTGAGTATGAAAATGGCCATAAATGTTTTAATACTGAAGATACAAAAGTAAATTAGATGCCCAATTAAACTTATTTTTATGCTTTATCTGATGGGATAAATTGCAGACTTGATTTTTTTTAATCTAAAAATTTTGTAACATTGCTGCTGCCTGTCCCGCTGAGTTACTTCAGCATTTTGTGTCTATCTTCAGAGGGATATGAATCATGCACAGGCAAATGAGATCAGTTTATCTTGGCATCGTGTTCGAGATAAACATTGTGGGCCAAAGGGCCCATTCCTGGGGTGTACTGTTCTATGTTCTAAGAAACCTTGGTGCTGGATCTCAATCAGCTTGCGCGGACATTTTATGAAAATTCCAATGGGAGCATTAACGTGATTAATGTAGATGGCACTCTGCACATGCAACACAGGAAATGACTCATCACTGTAACCATAATTCACAGCAGGAAACCTGAGTGAATTTCTGCAATAATGTAATTCAGCGGTCATATAATTGGAAGCCACTGTTATTGAATTACATTCCAAGGAACAGCAATTCTCATTTACGCAGCAATGTAAAAAAACACGCAATGCCATTGAATTTCTAGCACATTAGAAATTCTGTCGATATTGGAGCCAATAAACAAAGATTCAAAATGAGGTTGAGAATTTGTGTCACTCTGCTCCAGTTAATAGACTACCTTATAATGAACGTTTATTGACTTGAGTAATTGGTCAGTTCTTCCACTGCCTCTCAATCACCGGCTGCCTGTCATTGGATCACAAAGTTTTATCCACTGCGGTCAATACACCTGGAAGGCCAGTGTGGACCAGGGCGGCACAATAAACTAATAAATGGCCCACTGCACTCACAGAATGGCTTTGTCAGCCAATGAGACTCCAAACTTGACTCCAGGCTCATCAATTGTCATAGATATCACTGAAGCTGAATATTGGTTTATGCAAAGAATCATAGAAGTGTACAGCACACTAATGGGCTCTTTTAGCCCTCTTCATCTACTCTGAAGGTGATGTCTTTCGATGTTAATCTCATCTGCCCGCTTTAGGCCCTTATTCTTCTGTGCCTTTGTAATGCAAGTACCTGGCCAAAAGCCTTTTAAAATCTTAATTGTATCTGCCTCAATCACTTCCACTGGCAACCTATTCCAGGCATTCATCACATCTGTGCGTAAAACTCAATTCTCCTTTCAATTTCTCTCTTCTCACTTTAAACCTGTCCCAATTAGTTGTGGAATCGTCTACCTTGGGAAAATGATTCTGACTATCCTATGCTTCCTGGGTAAGCGACACAGCCTCAGCATGATTTTCAGTTGCAGACATACTGCCTGTGAAACCTGCCGATACCCTATTTGAATTCAGTGGCGGGTCAGTTAGCAGCACAGTTAGCAGTTGCTGTGGAAAGTTCCTTCAGTGCAGAGAAACATGTGCAAGTACTGGCAGAATTTTGGCGTTGAGGTTCTGGCCAAATATCATCATCTCCACAGATACACTCTGACCTCTTGAGTGCATTCCAATTTTTATTTTGTAACTGGATGCCTGGCATTGACAAATTCAATACTTTGTGTAACCTACCAGTGTTGCATCGACAGGATTTTCTATACATTGGCCCAGACCACACTAATCCTGCCCATGCCCTATGTTTCCTGGATGCTCCAGCTCTGCAGCTAAGCTATTTAATTTTACCCAGAAGACTCCCAACATCACCACCATGGCTTTTCTGTGGGTCCTGAGTGATGATACTGCAACAGGCAGTGGATGCTAAAACTAACATTTTTAAGAAGTCAAATGTGGGTCCCTTGAAGGCAGACACGGTGAAATTATTATGGGGAACAAGGAAATGGCAGAAGAGTTGAACAGGTACTTCGGATGTCTTCACTATGGAAGACACAAACAATCTCCCAGAAGTACTGGAGGACAGAGGATCTAAGGAGGTCAAGGAAGTGAAGGAAATTTTCATTAGGCGAGAAATAGTATTTGGTGGGCTAATGAGACTGGAGGATGATAAATCCCCTGGGCCTGTGGGGTTGGGGGGGCAGAAAGAAGATAGGAAGAGGTGGAGACAGTGAGCTGTGGGAGAGCTGGGAAGTTGAGGGGAAAGAGGGAGAAAGCAAGGACTATCTGAAATTGGAGGTCAATGTTCATACCGCTGGGGTGTAAATTACCCAAGCAAAATATGAGGTGCTACTCTTCCAATTTACGGTGAGACTCACTCTGGCCATGGATGAGGTGCAGGACAGAAAGGTCGGATTCAGAATGGGAGAGGGAGTTGAAGTGCTGAGCCACCGGGAGATCAGGTTGGTTATTACGATCTGAGCGGAGGTGTTGGGCGAAGCGATCGTCAAGCCTATGCTCGGTCTCACCGATGTAGACCAGCTGACACCTAGAGCAGCGGATGCAATAGATGAGGTTGGAGGAGGCGCAGGTGAACCTCTGCCACACCTGGAAAGACTGCTTGGGTCCTTGGATGGAGTCAAAGGGGGAGGTAAAGCAACAAGTGTAGCATTTCCTGCAGTTGCAAGGGAATGTACCAGGGGAGAGGGAGGTTTGGGTGGGAAGGGACAAATTGACAATGGAGTGACGGAGGGAGCGGTCTCTGTGGAAAGCCGAAAGAGGAGGAGATTGTAAGATGAGGCCAGTGGTGGGATCCCGTTGGAGGTGGCGAAAATGTCGGAGGATTATCTGTTGTATGCGACGGGTGGTAGGGTGGATGATATATATAGTCTTTTCACTCTCTCTAAATGTCTCTGATAATCTGAGACAGAGAACAGCTAATTTTTTTAAATTTTAGTTATTACATTTTAAAATATTAGTAATTCATGAAAATGAAAGCCCTCTAAAATGATTCTCCCCCTCACCTTAAACCTATGATCTCTGGTTCTCGATTCCTGTACCCTGGGCAAGAAATGCACAGAGCGTGTATGGAATGAGCTGCCAAAGAAGGTAGTTGATTGAGGCAGGTACTATCGCAATGTTTAAACAACATTTAGACAGGTACATGGATAGAAACATAGAAAATAGTTGCTCATCATCCACAATCAATAACCCATGCCTGCCTTCTCCCCATACCCCTTGATTCCGCTAGCCCCAAGAGCTCTATCTAACTCTCTTTTTAATTCATCCAATGAATTGGCCTCCACTGCCTTCTGAGGCAGAGAATTCCACAGCTTCACAACTCTCCATGTCATTCCACAAATTCACAACTCTCTAGATAGCTTTAGAATGATATGGGCCAAATGCAGGTAGGTGGGACTAGTGTAGATGGGGCATGTTGGTTGGTGTGGGCAAATTGGGCCAAAGAGCCCGTGGGCAAGTTGGACCGAAGAGCCTGTTTCCACACTGTATGACTATGACTATGATATGCTTATTTAAAAAATGTGGAACTATTATTTTATGTTATGCAACATAGTGGTGCAGCTGGTAGAACTGTTGCCTCATATTGTCAGTGACCTGGGCTCAAACCTGACCACAGGAGCTGTCTGTGGAGTTTTCACATTCTCTCTGTGATTGCGTGAGTTTTTCTCCGATGCTCCGGTTTGCTTCCACATGCAAAGATGTGTGGGTTTGTAGGTTGATTAGTCATTGTAATTTGTTCCTTGTGTGTAGGGAGTGGATGCAAAAGTATGATAACATTGAATAGTGTAAACAGGTGACTGATAGTCAGTGTGGACTCGGAGGGCTGAAGGGCATGTTTCCATGCTTTATCTATCAATGATTCAATGATTATCACTGAATTAAACCGCATTGATATACATTAAATTAAAGAGAATAAATATGTATTTGCGGTGGTGCTATATGCACCAGTTATGATTGCTCTAAAGCCATGGGATTACAGATGAATTAATGAAGTACCTCTGTCCCCAGGGCTCATATGAAATGGTCTTGACCTTGATGGTGAGTCCAGGTACACAGCATGTAGACCAATACATACACGTCTAACCTCCAGTAAATTCTTGACTGTCACACTGCACTGTGCAGGCTGCATTGCACATTGCAGCTAGCTGTCTTCAACACTAGAAAATATAATCTTGTTTCTAGGCATTTAATTGCATAATGATTGCTGGCGATTACACTAATATATTGCTTTTTTTGCTATGATAGTGGTACGCTGATACTGTGTGATACCTAATTGGGTGTCATTAACTGTCTTAACTGGAGATATGTGTTAGAAATCCCACTGATGAAAGGTGTGAAATTTAATTTTAAGCAATTAAATTAATTTGCAATATAAAGCTATTATCAGTGAAAATAAAACAGCTGTTTTATCACGTAATCCCATCTGGCTTGCAAATGTCCTTTGGGGAGGAACTGTACCCATTTTATTCAAATATGGCCTGTACCTGACACTGCACACGCATTGACTCTTAGAGGCACAGGAAACTGGTTTGTAAAAAAAAGACCAAAAAGTACTGGAGTAACTAACTCTTGGACATGAGTCCCTTTACATCTCCTTCTCCCACCAGGAAGTTCTTATGTCCGTCTAGTTCTTCCTTGAAGACGGACCCAATTAGTTCCCCGCTATTAACACACTCCTCTGCCTGGCGGAACGTCCTCACCCTCAACAACTTCTCGTTTGACTCCTCTCACTTGCTTCAGTAAAGACGTAGCCATGACCGCTCGCATGAGACCCAGCTATGCCTTGCTTTTCAATGGTTACATTGAACAGTCCTTGTTCCAAACATACACTGGTGCAATCCCCCAACTCGTTCCCCACCACATTGTGGCTGTCTCCTGCATCCGTGTAGAACTCGTTGATTTCATTAACTTTACCACTAACATTCACCCTGCCCTCAAATTTACTGGACTATCTCTGACACCTCTCTCCCCTTTCGTGATCTCTCTGTCTCCATCGCAGGGGACAGACAACTAACTGATGTCTACTACAAACCTACTAAATCCCACAGTTATCTGGACCATACTTCCACCCACCCTACCTCTTGCAAGTATGACATCCCTTACTCTCAATCTCTCTGCATCCGCCACATCTCTTGACATTAAAGTGGGTAGTATCGTAGATACCAAAGATGGTTATCAAAAATTACAGCAGGGTATTGATCAACTGGGCAAGTGGGCTGAGCAATGGTTAATGTGAGGTGCTGCATTTATGGAAGTCAAATCAGGCCAGGACCGTCACTGTGAATGGCAGGGCCATAGGGAGTCTTGTAGAGCAGAAGGGTCTCGGAGTACAGATACACAGTTATATGAAAGTGGTGATTTCATAAATAGGGTGGTCAAGAAGGCTTTTAGTACATTTGCTGCTCCCAATATGGTTTCCTTTACATTTGATGAGACCAAGCAGAAATGTGCACTCAGTCCACCAAAGCCTGCTGGATCTCTCTGTTGCTAACCATTTTAACTCCTCTTTTCATTCCCATATTGACCGTTCTCTTCTGGGCCTCCTCCATTGCAAGAGAGGGATGCCACATGCAAACTGGAGGAACAGCATCTCTTATTCTGCTTGGGTAGCTTACAACCCAGCTGTATAAACATGGAATTCTCACTTGTTGATAACCAACTCAACAAACATCCCATATCTCCTATCCCCCCACCCCTCTCTCTTCCCTGTGTCCCACCTAGATGCACAACCAAATCTCCCAGAATCTCACTCAAATTTCCCCTTTCCCTCTTCCACCTATACCCATTAATCTAACCACATTTCACACCTCTTATCTGAAAGATCCTTTCACCTTTTGCCTTTATCTAATCATCTGCCATTCATACCCCCCCCCCCCCCCCCCCCCACTTGTTTCAATCTATCACTCGTGGGTATGACCCAACTCCCACAACTTTTCCAGTTATTTCCTCCCGACTACTGGGTGTCATGGTACACCAGTCATTGAAAGTAGGCATGCTGGTGCAGCAGGCAGTGAAGAAAGTGAATGGTATGTTTGCTTTTATAGCAAAAGGATTTGAGTATAGGAGCAGGGAGGTTCTACTTCAGTTGTACAGTGTCTTGGTGAGACCACACCTGGAGCATTACGTACAGTTTTGGTCTCCAAATCTGAGGAAGGACATTATTGCAATAGAGGAAGTGCAGAGAAGGTTCACCAGACTGATTCCTGGGATGTCAGGACTGTCTTATGAAGAAAGACTGGATAGACTCAGTTTATACTCTGTGTGGAATGATCTTCCAGCAGAAGTGGTGGAGGCAGGATCGATTTTAACATTTAAAAGTAAAGTGGATAGGTATTTGGACGGGAAGGGAATGGAGGGGTATGGTCTGAGTGCAGGTAGATGGGACTAGGGGAAAATAAATGGAATGGTCGGCACAGACTGGAAATTGTCGTGAAGGCCTGTTTCCGTGCTGTAATTGTTATATGGTTATGGTTATATGGTTATACTCTCTAGAATTTAGGAGATTGAGAGGGGATCTTATAGAAGCTTACAAAATTCTTAAGGGGTTGGACAGGCTAGATGCAGGAAGATTGTTCCCGATGTTGGGGAAGTCCAGAACAAGGGGTCACAGCTTAAGGATAAGGGGGAAATCCTTTAAGACCGAGATGAGAAAGACTTTTTTCACACAGAGAGTGGTGAGTCTCTGGAAATCTCTGCCACAGAGGGTAGTTGAGGCCAGTTCATTGGCTATATTTTAGAGGGAGTTAGGTGTGGCCCTTGTGGACTTACTTACTTACCGTCTGGAGTGGGATCCCTCGCCGGGAATCCCTGGAGAAGAGCTCCGACCGCCGGCCTGCGGCCTACGTCATCCTGAAGCCGCTGAAGTATCGCCTATCCATGTTCTCCAGAGATGTTGTCTGACCCACTGAGTTGCTCTAGAATGTTGTGTCTATTTTTGTTGACTCGTCACTGCCCTCTGAAATGGCCTTATCTGACATCAGCTCAGATGGCAATGAGTGATGGAGAATAAATGCAGGTCCTTTCAGCAGCACTTATCTCCTATAAACAAATACATTGTAAATGGGGTGCAGTTTTATTACCGGGGCTTAATGAATCCGGCAGCACAGTGGTACATCAGTAGAGTTGCTACCTTGCAGTGCCAGAGACCCAGGTTTGATCCTGACTATGGGTGCTGTCTATACAGAATTTGTATGTTCTCCCTGTGGCCGCCTGGGTTTTCCCGGGTGTTACGGTTTCCTCCCACATTTCAAAGGCGTACAGGTTTGAAATTTAATTGGCTTCTCTAAATTTCTCCTAATGTGTAGGATGCAAAAGTAGAATAATCTAGAACTTAGTGTATGGGTATCATTGGTCGGCATGGACTTGGTGGGCTGAAGGGCCTGTTTCCACGCTATATCTCTCAAGATAAAACTTTAATTATGTGAGTAAGGATGAAATGCCTGACTCACTGGAGGTTATGTTGGTTGGGAAATTTCAGGTTCAGTGACATTAGTCTGAGACAGTAACTTCAGGAGATAGCAAGGTGACCAAGCATTTCATGCCCTCCTCTCGAATTCTCTCTTGGCCTTGCTAAATCTCTTTTCTCTTCTAAAACGTCTTCAAAGTCACTTTCCAATGCAAGTTTTCATTCACCTGCCTAGCCAAATATGTTCTAGTTTGTTGCCTGTTTAATATCCTCCACAGGTCCCAGAGATGCTTGGGTTAAGTGGATAGATATATGGACGGGAAGGGAATGGACGGGTATGGTCTGAGTGCAGGTAGATGGGACAAGGGGAAAATAAATGGTCGGCACGGACTGGAAGGGCCGAGAAGGCCTGTTATATGGTTATATGGTTATAAGTGTTTCATTTTAAAGGTAAGAAATAAATGGGAGTTTGTATGCTGTATGGAGATGAAACCCAAATCAGAATTCTGACAGTGAAATTAGGAAGTGCCAGCAGTTTACATTAAGTTTCTTGAACGGGGAAGAAGAAAAAACAAATAGAAGTACTAAAGATGGGAGAAATACTAGGATTTTACAGTATTTGTTTAGCGCAGGCACTGGAATCAGCACGAGAACTAATGACCAGCCCTCAATCTGCAACACAAGCCTCATTGCACAAAGAGGAAAAACGGATAGATCCTATCCACCATTTGGTCTCGGGATGATGAAAATAAGCTTATCTGAGATGCAGATGCCAGACATTATCAAGACAGAAAAATCACCATTTCAGGTAGAAAAATGATTGTGCTTTTTTGGTGCTTGTGTTTCAGTGACTATAGTTCCACGGTACTGAAGAATACATTAGCTGATGGGCAGTCAGGTTGTGGCTACATATTTTGTACTAACTTGGCAAAGCCTTGCGAGCACGTTTGTGTAATGGAACTTTGCACAATGGGAACGGGATTAAAACTACCCACATACGTTCATGCATTAATCCTCACAGCCAAGAGGCAGAAGGGACTTTCATTCCATTAGGTTAGACTGGGATTGAAGATCAAACAGCGAGCAAGAAAATAATTGTAAAAGATAAAAGGCATCAAAAATAATGAGAAGGGATGGTGGATCTCTTCTGAGGTTAACTGAAGTGCATAACTTACAGGAATTAGATTGAAAGAAAGAAAAAATATCATTAATGTAATAGTGCTTTCTGTTCATTCTGAAGGAAGGAGAATATTAAAAGGTGAACAATTTTGGATTTTTCTTCTCCAGAAAGGATTGTTTACATTATTTAGGGGCATATTGAATAACAATTGCAGTCATCAGTATTACAAATTTTATTCCTGCAAGGTTTATGTAACAAAATTTTCATTTTACTTCGGAGTCACGTGAGTGACTACATGAAGAAGGCCGTCCCCACGCATGCGCGTTAATATCATAATTCATGTTTACATACCCCATGCACCTTTGTTTACATGTGGTCACACGTTTACATCATTACGTCAAGTTCATCTAGAGCCTTAAGACTCTGATACTAGTTCAGACCATCTCCAGGTAGTAATGTGAGGTTTGGCTTATACAGGAGTAGATACTGATTTCTAATCTCACTCCACCAGGACTGCCACAACACCAGCAGCAAGGGTTATGTGCGGTCCTCTGGACCACATCCTGTCAACTGCAGGATGATCTAACAAACGAGGTATCCAACATTTTATTTTAACCCATTGCCAAACTAGGGGTATTTGCCAACTCTATTTAGGTTCAATTTATAGTTCCCATCGGTTGAGAGAGGTTACTTTTATTATTGTTTGTTCTTTTATCAGCATCAGCATGTTTTTAAATCTATGTCATGTATGTTAGAAGATTGAGGGGGGATCTTATAGAAACCTACAAAATTCTTAAGGGGTTGGACAAGCTAGATGCTGGAAGATTGTTCCCGATGTTGGGGGAGTCCAGAACAAGGGGTCACAGTCTAAGGATAAGGGGGAATTCCTTTAGGACCGAAATGAGGAAAACATTCTTTACACAGAGAGTGGTGAGTCTCTGGAATTCTCTGCCACAGAAGGTAGTTGAGGCCAGTTCATTGGCTATATTTAAGAGGGCGTTAGATGTGGCACTTGTGGCTAAAGGGATCAGGGGGTATGGAGAGAAGGCAGGTACGGGATACTGAGTTGGATGATCAGCCATGATCACATTGAATGGCGGTGCAGGCTCGAAGGGCCGAATGGCCTACTCCTGCACCTATTTTCTATGTTTCTATGTTTCTATGTATACATTATGAATGTTTCCCTCATCTATGGTCAACTGATGCAGTCGTGCTTGTGTGGACTCGTTTTTCCACGGCATGAAATCACAGACCTTCAAAATCTTCACGTAGTCACTCACATGACTCCTAAGTAAAATAGTAAGATTAAACGAGAACTTACTAGTTTGAAGTTTGATCATTATTTTATGAGGAGTTATGATGAGGGATTACGTGCCCTCCGCTCCCTACCCTCGTAACATAACGATCATCTGGTAGTTCTAGTCATCTATAATCTTACTATATTAGTTCAACAACTGTTATCTGTGATTTCACACCGCTGCTTTGAAGATTGACGCGCATGCCTTCTTCACGTAATCCCTCATCATAACTCCTCATAAAATAACGATCAAACTTCAAACTGGTAAGTTTTCATTTAATCTTACTATTAATATTCACAATAGGAGAGTCATCATCATTGGTGGTCACTCAAACGAGTATGGCTGTCCTCTCCTCTCTATACGGTTGTCTACTTGTGGGTCTGCAGATGTCTGTAGAGGGCGATCTGCAATCCACACACCTTAGTGCAACGTGGGCAGTGGAGACTGGCGGTGGTTGGTAGTCGTTGAGCCCCATTCTCTCTCTCCTTATGGTGCTTTTGCTTTGTCTCTACGACACGGCGCAGTTCCATTTCATGACGTGCAGCAAGCCATTTCATGACTTGCACGGATTTCCTCCAGGAGCGCCTGTCCAGTGCAATGTGCTCCCAGTTGATTGATGTGATGTGGACTTTCTTCAGACTTTTCTTGATGTTGTCCTTGAAGCGTTTCTTTGGCCCGCCGGGTTCTCGCCGCCCTTCCTTCAATTGAGAATACAGGATCTATTTAGGGAGACGTGTGTTGGACATGCGGATGACATGGCCAGTCCATCAAGGTTGGTGCTGCATTATTGTGGTGGTGATGCTGGTCATGTTGGCTTCCTCGAAAGAGCTGATGTTGGTGCGTTTGGTCTCCTAGAATCTTTCGTAAGGATCTTTGATGGTATTGTTCCAGGGCTCTCAGGTGCCTGCTGTAGATGGTCCATGACTCGGCTCCATACAACAGGATGGAGAGGACAACAGTTCTGCAGACCAGCAGTTTTGTTTGAGCCTTTAGCTCTTGGTCTTCAAAGACTCTATTCAAGTCAAGTCAGATTTATTCATCACAATAAATGGCCCTATCCCACCGTGCGAGTCCACCCACGAGTGACCACGAATGAAAGAAAAAAAACAGACTCGTGGTTGTGTACGAATTTTGCAGTTATCAATCTGTTCAACAACACCCTCACTTGCACATTTGAAGCCTTGAGCTCCTTCGATAATCTCTGATTCTGTTCACTTTCCATGATGTAGTCCCCAATCCTGACCCCTTAAAGCCCTGTCTCACGGTGCACGAGTCCACGCACGAGTGACCCCAAGTAAAAGAAAAAAAAACAGACTCATGGTTATGTACGAGATTCCAAGTTTATGTTCAAGTGTTTAGCCGAGTTCCCACGGGTATGTTATTTCTGCGATGTTCCAAGTTCCTCTCCCGAGTTACTCTTGAGCCAACCATGAATTAAGGTCTGTTTTAATAAGCAACAGTGTTAAAGAAGACATCTCCACCCTACGGTCTTGAGTTAAAGATAGAATTCAGCGCAGCAGCATCTATTAATATAATCTACAAAGGGAAAATGCGCACCGTCCAGTGCCAGAGCAGTTATACTTATGATTTGTTTGAAACACACATCACGTAGTTAGAAGACCAGTGGGCGGAGGTTTGTTAAGTTTTAATTGAATTTATTGCCAGGTCTACACACTGCGGGGAGGCAGGAGACGAAATCTTTGAATGTGGACGGATGTCTCCACGCCTGCTCGTTCTAAGCGGAATATATTTTTAGTTCAAGCCGGGCTTTGGTTTTATTCCTTGTTTTTGTTTATTCGCACACACTTTTCGTGTGTGAGGGTGTGAGAAGTCCATGCCGGGTGCCGGCCGGCCACAGCCGCTGTTCTTTCACATCAGTTGCACGTCAGATTGTTGGGAAATGGAGCTCAGGGTTCGCCTCCTGAGCTGCTTTGGTGCCCAGGCGTGAGTTGAGTGGAGGGAGGTTGGAGGGGGATGCGCGGGCATTAATCTGTCTGGGGTGACAAGGCTCTTGGGTTAGGCTGAGATCATTCTCTGTGGGATGATCTTAGTGTGGGAGACAAGTGTAGGAGAGGTGTACTGACTGTGTGGGCACTGTGTGGACACTTTGGTAGTGATTGCCCACCAGTCTCAAAAGCCGCTGTGTCTCCCTGTCCCTAGGATAGCAAGGGGCAATCAAACAGCACAATACCCCCCTCTCCCTCCACGCCAACACGAAGGACAACGATCCCAAGGCTTTACCGTCAGAAACAGCGGGCAGGCGACAATCACCCGCCATAACGCGAGAGAGATCATGCACTATAGTAGGTCTCCTTTGCACGTAGTGTTTCTGTCTTTCTCCATCTTATTGTTGGCCCTGTCTGTCGCCACCCCCACCCCCACACCCACCCCATGCTTCTCAGCCATGTGTGCAACCCCTTCCCTCCCCACTCCAGCTCCCCGCCCATTGCACCGGGTGCGGGGGCTTCGTACCGTCTTCACGTTGGTGACGCCAGCAGGTCAGTGCCAGTCGCCCTGGGGCAGGTGTGGGGAGGGGAGTCAGCGGGCACGCCGTCTCTGCCACATCATGGGCCGCCGCCAACCAAGCCACCCGTCCACGTCCACACGCTCGGTAGAACAGGAGCTGAGACTGGGAACTGTACCGCCCTTGCCCCCTCCCTCTGCAACTGCAAACAACCCCACTCTCCTGCTCACCTAACCCGCCCATCCATTCTCTCTGGGTATTGAAGGCGCTTCTGGTCTGCAGTGTGCAATAGCACCAAAATACATTGCATCTTTAGAAAGGAAAAATACAAAATTTGTCAATCCCACTGGATAGGCCTTATTCATGGTGCTGTACAACACGGAAATAGGTCGTTTGGCCCAGCTTGGCATGCCGTCCAAGTTGACATCTTGAGGTAGTCCTATTTGCCTGCATGTGGCCCATAGCCCTCTAAACCCCTCCCATACATTTATCTGTCGTTAATAACCCCAAGAAAATTCCTGCTTCAGTTTCCTGGGTCCATCTCAGAGAGAAGTCTCCCCCCTTTCCAGGGTTAATCACTCCACTGTATAATGCTCTCTGCATTATGAAGTCCCCGACAGTGAACCCCATGGGCAATCACTGCCAAAGTGTCTGCTCACACAGTCAGTACACTTGTGACAAGTGATTTGTCTCCCGTACTGTCACCCCAACTCCCCCTCCCCCCCTTCCCCTCCCCTCCCCTCCCCTCCCTCCTCCGCCCCCCCCCCCCCCCATTCACAACCCCTCCCCTCCCTCCCCCCCACCTTTTCCTCCCAACAGTCCCATCCCAACCCCCTGGAAAACTGAAGGGAGTGACAATCAACTGCCACGGATACAAATAATGTCATACAAAAGAAAGGGCAGATGCTGGTTGACAAAAGGTGAATACTGGAGTTACACAAAGACGCAGCAGAAATTTGGAAACGTCATCCCGTCACCCATTCCTTCTCTCCAGAGATGCTTCCTGCCCGCTGAGTTAAAGAGTGCCCACGGTAGACTCATGAGTCACTAAGGTAAACTCACGGCCACTACGTTCTTACAACAAGTTTAAATGTTTCAATTTTTAACTTCAACCGTAAATTTGACTTGTGGAAAACTTTAAACAAGTTTGAATTTTTTCAAGAGTTAACAAGTTTCACGGGTACCTGCCGTTAGCGCCACGAGTCGCTAAATTGCGTCCGTACGTTCCAACGTTCCCGCTACGTTAATTGTACATGATTACCACGAATGAAAACTTGGGGTCACCCGTAGGTCGACTCGCACTGTAAGACAGGGGTTAAAGTGCAGTGAAATGAACTTGCCAACAGGGGTACAATAAAAAAAAGAACACACAATAGATAATAAAAAATGTAACACAAACTTCCACCACAGCATTCATCACTGTGGTGGAAGGCACAAAGTTTAGTCAATCCACCTCCATTTTCCCCCGAGTCTGGCATAGGCTCCACTGGCACAATTCAGGCGATGGTTAACCTCAGAGTCGATGTCAGCTTTTGAGGAAAGAATGCTGCCAAGCAAGGTAGGGAAAGTGGTCAGAGTTTTCAAGAGTGGTGTCGTCCACTTTTATAGTGGGCTGGGTAGATGGCTGGTTGGAGGCGAGGTTGATGTAGGACCTGGGTCTTCTTGATGTTTAAGGCTAGGCCCATGGCTCTGTATGCCTATTAAATTTAGCCTGAGGTGACTTGAAACCAGTTGGGTAAGTTAGATTTTTCTCCTTTATATGATCTATTTCACACAAAAGGTTGTAGGTAGGCTGCCAGAGGAATTAGTTGAGGCAGGGTCAATAACATAATTTGAAAGACATTTGGACAGATACATGGATAGGAAAGGTTTAAAGGGATATGAGCCAAACGCTGAAATTGGGAATGGCGTAGAAATAGCAGCTTGGTTGGCTGAATGAGATAGGATGAAGGGCCTGTTTTCTTTCTATATCTAAATTACTAAAAGTCTGATCTTAACCACTTTTGGCTCGATGTGCTATGATTTCCAAGACAACGCCGCCACCTACGGCCATCATTTTTGGCCAGCTCGCTCAGAGCCCCCCTCCGCCTTCCTGGACAAGAGGATTTTTCCCATCAATGAAAAATCAGAGAGATATTAATGTTTTTTTAAAAATCACCATTCTCTCTGCTGCCCCTGCTGGAGGGAGGGGGAGGGACTATAAAACCAGGAAGTGGTGTGCCTCACTCAGTCTCTGCAAGATGGAGGAAGCCAGTGATGTGCCTCACTGGTCTCTGAATACACGTCTACTCAACTGTGAGTGCCCTTAATGTGGTTTGAAAATGAAAACATGGTTGGTTTGAAGTAAAAAGGCATTGCCTGCAAATGTTTGTTTGGAGGTTTTGGGTTGAAGTTAAAGGGCACTACTGCAAATGGTGGCTTGGGTGCTTTGGGTTGAAGCAAATAGGCACTACTGCAAATGGTGGCTTCGGTGCTTTGGCTTGAAGTGAAAAGGCACTACTGCAAATGGTGACCTGGGTGCTTTGGCTTGAAGTGAAAAGGCACTACTGCAAATGGTGGCCTGGATGCTTTGGCTTGAAGTGAAAAGGCACCACTGCAAATGGTGGCCTGGGTGCTTTGGCTTGAAGTGAAAAGGCACCACTGCAAATGGTGGCCTGGGTGCTTTGGCTTGAAGTGAAAAGGCACTACTGCAAATGGTGGCCTGGGTGCTTTGGCTTGAACTGAAAAGACATCACTGCAAATGGTGGCTTGTGTTCTTTGGCTAACTTCCTGTTTGCACTGTATATTGCTACCACTTATGGCTGTGATTTTTGGCCATCTTACTCAGTCCCCCTCTGCTCAGCAGGTGCAGAGGATTCTCCCCATCAATGAAAAATAAAGGTGTTATTAGTGTTTAAAAAATGTTGAGAATCTCTCTCCTGTCAATCACGCCATGAAGGCCACACCTTTTCCGGTGGGAGCGGTAAGGGTTATAAAACCCGGAAGTGTGGGTGTGGGTTTGGCTCAGTCTCTGCATGATGGGGAGGGAGAGGTCACAACTCTGTCTGAACTGTGAATCAACTGAACACACTGAATGTCTACTGAACTTTGAGTTTGATGTTTTGTGTGGTTTTATGGTGGTTTCACCCTGCTTGAAATGGTATGAAACTGCATTTGAATGTGGTGACCTTGCACCCTGCTTGAAGTGGTAGGAAACTGCACTTGAATTTGGTGGCCTTGCACCCTGCTTGAAGTGGTAGGAAACTGTACTTGAATTTGGTGGCCTTGCACCCTGCTCGAAGTGGTAAGAAACTGCACTTGAATTTGGTGGCCTTGCACCCTGCTTGAAATGATAGGAAAATGGATTTTAATTTGGTGGCCTTGCACCCTGCTGCCAGCACATCAGGCTTGAGGGACTGAGCTGCCAACCCAAGAACCCATACCAGTGCTCCAGAGAGCCCCCCCACTGGCCACCAATATTGGAATTAATGGAGAGGTAAAATATTGCGTCGAGGGACCAGCCCTCCCATGTGAACATGGGACCCAATGGGTCCCACTTAGTCTAGTGACTATAACTCCACCTCAGCCAAACTAATCTAAGAATCAGTGGAAACAAATCAAATAGAATGCCAAATCTAATCATTGGCTTTTTTTCCTTCCCAACACCATTGGACTGCAGCTGGTGATCATTTATTCAGTCCATCACATATAAATTCCCAATTTAGTGTCATAGTCATAGAGTTTTACAGCACGGAAATATGCCCTTAGGCACAACTCATCCATGCCGACCAATGTAAGCCTAAGCTTTGGCTGATGTCTCTAACAGTTTTATTCTTGTTTCTGTCTCATAATGGCTTATTTGACTTTCATTAGCACAACTTTGGTCCTCATGTTGATAAACAGCAATGAAAGTTTCCAAAGGTGATGGAAAGACTAGGTGCTGGGAGCTCTCTTATACCTGCATTAAGGAGGCAATTAAAGACACCTGAGCAATTACAAACATCCGCGAAGCCATGTGCCCCAAACATTATGGTGCCCTGAATTGGGGGGACTATGTATAAACACAGCTGTAATTTCTACATGGTGAAACCAAAATGTATAAAAATGGCTTTTATTAAAATCTGACAATGTGCACTTGAACCACATGTGATTTTTTTCGGTTACAAATATCAAATTGTGGAGTACGGCGGCAAATAAATTAATGATCGGTCTTTGTCCCAAATATTATGGAGGGCACTGTAAATCCCACTGGCAAAACTGCCTCCACCACTAACCCTGGCAGCACATTCCAAGCACTCATCACCCTCAGTATTAAAAACAATTGTCCCACACATCTCCTTTAAACTTTGCCCCTCAAGTATTTAATATTTCCATTCTAAAAAACAATTCTGATTGTCTACCAGACTATCAGAGGTAACATTACATCTTTAGCCACATTCCAATGATGGGAAACTACATTTTTAACATTCATTTATACTTAACCCAAGTGCTGCCTATATTCACAAAGTAATATCCATTTTAACACCTCCATTAAACTTTACAAGAGGTATTGGACCAGCAGGTTCAACTTGTTATATCATATTTAAGCCTCTGTGCAGCAAAATCAGATGTGGGATTTTCACTTTTGCAAAGAACAGATTTTGCTTTGCATAGAGTCCATTCAGAAAGTATTCAGACCCCTTCATTTTTTCCACATTTTGTTACGTTACAGCCTTATTTGAAAAAGGATTAAAAAACATTTTTTATCATCAATTAACACACAATACTCCAGAATGAAGAAGTGAAAACAGATGTTTAGAAATTTTTGCAACATAATTAAAAAGAAATAACTGAAATACCACATTTACATAAGTATTCAGACCCTTTGCGATGATACTCAAAATTTAGCTTGGGTACATCCTGTTTCTATTGATTATCGTTGACATGTTTCTACAACTTAATTGGAGTCCATCAGTGGTAAATTAAATTGATTGGACATGATTTGGAAAGGCACACACCTGTCTATATCAGGTCCCACAGTTGAGTGCATGTCAGACAGATCTGAGGAAGGCTATAAAACAATTTCTGCAGCAATGCAGGTCCCGAAGAGCACGGTGGCATCTGTCATTCTTAAATGGAAGAACTTTGGAACTACCAGGACTCTTCATGGAGCTGGCCACCCAGCCAAACTGAACAATTGGGGGAGAAGGGCCTTGGTCAGGGAGGTGATCAAGAATCCGATGGTCACTCTGACAGAGCTCCAGAGTTCCTTTGTGGAGATGGGAGAATCTTCCAGAAGGACAGCGATATCTGCAGCACTCCACTAATCAGGCCGTTATGGTAGAGTTGCCAGACGGAAGCCACTCCTCAGTAAAAGGCACATGACAACCTGCTTGGAGTTTTGCCAAACGGCACATAAACAAGATTCTCTGGTCTGATGAAACCAAGATTGAACTCTTTGGCCTGAATGCCAAGCGTCACATCTGGTGAAACCAGGCACCGTTCCTCACCTGGCCAATACCATACCATATAACCATATAACAATTACAGCACGGAAACAGGCCATCTCGGCCCTTCAAGTCCGTGCCGAACAACTTTTTTCCCTTAGTCCCACCTGCCTGCACTCGTACCATAACCCTCCATACCCTTCTCATCCATATGCCTATCCAATTTATTTTTAAATGATACCAACGAACCTGCCGCCACCACTTCCACTGGAAGCTCATTCCACACCGCTACCACTCTCTGAGTAAAGAAGTTCCCCCTCATGTTACCCCTAAACCTCTGTCCCTTATTTCTAAAGTCATGTCCTCTTGTTTGAATCTTCCCTATTCTCAAAGGGAAAAGCTTGTCCACATCAACTCTGTCTATCCCTCTCATCATTTTAAAGACCTCTATCAAGTCCCCCCCTTAACCTTCTGCGCTCCAGAGAATAAAGACCTAACTTATTCAACCTATCTCTGTAACTTAGCTGTTGAAACCCAGGCAACATTCTAGTAAATCTCCTCTGTACCCTCTCTATTTTGTTGATATCGTTCCTATAATTGGGCGACCAAAATTGTACACCATACTCCAGATTTGGTCTCACCAATGCCTTGTACAATTTTAACATTACATCCCAGCTTCTATACTCAATGCTCTGATTTATAAAGGCTAGCATACCAAAAGCTTTCTTTACCACCCTATCTATATGAGATTCCACCTTCAAGGAACTATGCACGGTTATTCCCAGATCCCTCTGTTCAACTGTATTCTTCAATTCCCTACCGTTTACCATGTACGTCCTATTTTGATTTGTCCTACCAAGGTGTAGCACCTCACATTTATCAGCATTAAACTCCATCTGCCATCTTTCAGCCCATTTTTCCAACTGGCCTAAATCATTCTGTAGACTTTGGAAATCCTCTTCATTATCCACAACACCCCCTATCTTGGTATCATCTGCATACTTACTAATCCAATTTACCACCCCTTCATCCAGATCATTGATGTACATGACAAACACCAAAGGACCCAACACAGATCCCTGAGGCACCCCACTAGTCACCTGCCTCCAACCCGACAAACAGCCATCCACCATTACCCTCTGGCTTCTCCCATTCAGCCACTGTTGAATCCATCTTGCTATTCCTGCATTTATACTGCATTAACAGTTGAACCTTCTTAACCAACCTTCCATGAGGAACCTTGTCAAAGGCCTTACTGAAGTCCATATAGACAACATCCACTGCTTTACCCTCGTCAATTTCCCTGGTAACCTCTTCAAAAAATTCAAGAAGATTAGTCAAACATGACCTTCCAGGCATAAATCCATGTTGACTGTTCCTAATTAGACCCTCTTTATCCAGATACTTATATATTATCTCTAAGTATCTTTTCCATTAATTTGCCCACCACTGAAGTCATACTAACCGGTCTATAATTGCTAGGTTTACTTTTAGAGCCCTTTTTAAACAATGGAACAACATGCGCAGTACGCCAATCCTCGGGGACTATTCCCGTTTCTAATGACATTTGAAATATTTCTGTCATAGCCCCTGCTATTTCTACACTAACTTCCCTCAATGTCCTAGTGAATATCCTGTCAGGACCTGGAGACTTATCCACTTTTATATTTTTCAGAAGTGTCAGTACTTCTTTTACTTTGAAACTCATAGTATCCATAGCTACTCTACTAGTTTCCCTTACCTCACATAATTCAATATCCTTCTCCTTGGTGAATACCGAAGAAAAGAAATTGTTCAACGTCTCCCCATCTCTTTTGGCTCTGCAGATAGCTGTCCACTCGGTCTCTCCAATGGAGCAATTTTATCCCTTGTTATCCTTTTGCTATTAATATAGCTGTAGAAACCCTTTGGATTTACTTTCACCTTACTTGCCAAAGCAACCTCATATCTTCTTTTAGCTTTTCTAATTTCTTTCTTAAGATTCTTTTTACATTCCTTATACTCCTCAAGCACCTCATTTACTTCATGCTGCCTATAATGATTGCAGATCTCCCTCTTTTTCCAAACAAGATGTCCAATTTCCCTTGAAAACCAGGGCTCTTTCCAATTTTTACTGGTTCCTTTCAACCGAACAGGAACATAAAGATTCTGTACTCTTAAAATTTCCCCTTTAAATGTCCTCCATTTCTCCTCTACATCTTTCCCATAAAACAAAATGTCCCAGTTCACTCCTTTTAAATCATCTCGCATCTCGTTAAAGTTAGCCTTTCTCCAACCAAAAATCTCAACCCTAGGCCCAGTTCTGTCCTTCTCCATAATTATATTGAAACTAATGGTATTGTGATCACTGGACCCGAAGTGCTCCCCAACGCATACCTCCGCCACCTGTCCCGTCTCATTTCCTAACAGGAGGTCCAGCACTGCCCCTCCTCTAGTAGGCACCTCTATGTATTGCTGCAAAAAACTATCCTGCACACATTTTACAAACTCCAAACCATCCAGCCCATTCGGTGAAACCAAACCATCCAGCCCATACCTTCGGTGAAGCATGGTGGTAGCAGAATCATGCTGTGGGGATGTTTTTCAACGGCATGAACTGGAAGACTAGTGTAGTGGCACCTGCTGGCGCACGCAGGTATCGAACCCGGTGTTCGGAAGCCATAGTCACATGACTCTGGAGGGGCTGCTGTTTTTGCGCGGTTTCGCTTTCGCGCCACAGTCAGATCTGTTTGCAGAGACCTGTATGCCAAGGAGCTATTGTGTTAATAAATCAGTTCAGAAAACTTGGTTGTCGTCTTTGCATCTGCCAAATTGGTGACACCGACGTGTCTAGCGGTCATTAGACAAGAGATCATGCTGGAGGACTACATCCCCGCAGAATCGGCTGGCACAAGGCAGGGCTCACAGGGCTTCAAGCTACCTTCCTTTTGGCCAGATCAACCTCTCGTGTGGTTCGCCCACGTTGAGGCACAGTTCCATCTGCATCGAATAATTGCGGATGACATGATGTATTTCCATGTGGTAGGAGCTCTGCCACAGGACTGTGCCTCGAGGCTGTTGCCATATATTAGAGACCCACCGACGATCGCAAAGTACGAAGGTTTGAAGGTCCTGCTGTTACATACCTTCGATCTCAGCCATAGAGACAGGGCGGCGAAGATCCTGCACATGGACAGTGTCGGTAATCGGCAGCCATCCACCATCATGGCGAAGATGCTGGCCCTGATGTACGGGCATCGCCTGTGTCTGCTTTTCGAACAGGCGTTCTTGGAGCAGATTGATAATCTTTATTGTCATTATAACATGAGAACATGTACAACAAAATTAAAATGCCAACCAGTCAGTGCACCATTCACACATTCCTAAAAGCTAACGATACGTAAGCATACACACACCACCATAAAATAAGCATAAACACACAACCATACTTTCTTCTGTCGATTTCACAATCCATTTGGTATGTAGCGCACCTGCGCTCATTTGGTGGCTACATTAAGTGTAGTTATTGCTGTGGGATAAAAACTGTTATTTAGTCTGTTTGTCCTTGTCCTCATTGATCTGTACCGTCTGCTTGACGACAACAGTTCAAACAGGGAGTGGCCGGGGTGGGAAATGTCCTTTATAATATTCTGGGATTTCTTGAGACAGTGGGAACTGTGTAGGTCCTCCAAAGTGAGGAGGGGGCAGCCGACAATCTTCTGGGCATTGTCAATAGCCCTCTGGAGCACTTTCCTCTGGGCCGATGTGCAGCTGGTGTACCACATGCATACACAGTATGTTAGGATGCTCTCTATGGAGCACCGATAAAAGGACAGCAGGAGTCTCTTGGTGTTGTTGTTCTTCCTGAGCACCCTCAGGAAGTGCAGTCTCTGCTGGACCATTTTCAGCAGCGCAGGGATGTTCATGCTCCATGTCAGGTCCTCCTCAATGTGGATTCCCAGGAAGCAGAAATCCGCCACCATCTCCACACAGTCCCCTCTGATGATTAGTGGTGTAATGTTCGTTTTCCTCTTCCTGTAGTCTATTATGAGCTCCTTTGTCTTTGAGATGATGAGGAGCAGGTTATTCTCTCCACACCATATTGTCAGCTGCTCCACCTCATCCCTGTAAGCGTACTCTTTCCCCCCAGAGATGACCCCCACCACCGTGGTGTCATCCGCGAATTTGACAATGGTGTTATTGTTGTGGGCGGGGGTGCAGTCATATGTGTAGATGGTGTAAAGCAGGGGGCTCAGCACGCAGCCCTGTGGAGAGCCAGTACTGAGGCTGAGGGTCGTCGATGTGTGATGGCCCATTCTAACTCTCTGGCTGCGAACCGACAGGAAGCTATTTATCCACATGCAGGTGGAGTGTGGAAGTCCCAGGTGCCCCAGTTTGTTCATCAGTTTATGGGGAAGGATGGTGTTAAAAGCAGAGCTATAGTCCACAAAGAGCATCCGCACGTAGCTCCCCCGCTGCTCCAGGTGGGAGAGTGCAGCATGGAGGGCTGTGGCTACAACGTCCTCTGTGGATCTGTTCGCTCTATACGCAAATTGGTGGGGGTCAAAGCTTTGGGGGAGGAGTGATGTGATGTGACCCCGGACCAGTTTTTCAAAGCACTTCATCACCACTGGTGTGAGTGCGACTGGCCTGTAGACGTTGTGGCTGGAAATGTGGGGTTTTTTGGCAAGGGGACTATGGTGGAGGACTTCAGACAGGGTGGGACAGTGGACTGGGCCAGAGACTGGTTGAAGATCCTCGTAAATACTCCAGCCAGCTGGTCTGTGCAGTCCTTCAGCACGCGTCCTGAGACGCCGTCAGGTCCAGCAGCCTTCCTCGGATTGATGGCCCGCAGCGTGCGCCGCAACTCATGCTACTCTATTTTGAGGGTTAAGCTGCTGTGGACCATGTGGTGTGATATGGCTGACGAGACAGATGCCAGACGAGGTCCGTTTGATGCTCGGCGTGGCTGATTTCAGCGATCCCCAGCACCTCGCGGAGAGAGCCGAGAAGTTGCGGACCCCCAGACAGCGGGACGTTTGTTCTTTCACCCGCGGTTGCACCAGACAGCGCGGGTGCAACCGAGACAACATTGGGACGAAGGTCAGGATCCGCCCAGCGCCATCTCCGTTACAGTGTGGAAGCCCGAAGATGCCGAAGCCCCTGTTCGTTTCAGGGAAATGCCTCGGCCAATTGCCCATAGAGGCGAATGCGATCGGCCCAAACGAATGACTCTACGTCCGAGAGAGCCACTCTGGCCACCATTTCCTGGTCGACTCCGGTGCCATAGCTAGCATCCTGCCACCGACGACCCGAGATACCCGTGTCGGTAAGGTAGGACCTGTCCTCTCGGCCGTTAACGGAAACGGGATACCACCGCATTCGCACTTACGGTACATGGACCTTGGACTTAAATTTTGACTCCCACCCGTATAGGTGGAAGTTCACCGTTGCTGACGTTGCCCAGCCGATATTGGGGGCCGATTTCTTGCGCACATTCTCACTGCTAGTCGATGTGTGAGGCGGGCAAATGGTTCCATTGTTGGACCTGTGCCCTGCCAAGCCGTGCAATCCATTCACGCCCCAACAGCAACTCTACGAGGTAGTTGAGATCCAGCAACGTTTCACAGCCTTTCTCATTGCATTCCCAGGGTTGCTCATGCCCCGGTTTGATGGGGCCGCGCCCCGTCATGGCGTGGTCCACCACATTACCACTAAGGGCCCACTGGTTCATGCCCGCTTGCGCCACCTTCCGCCCGATAAACTGCGCATCGCACGAGACGAGTTCCAACTTATGGAAGACATGGGGATTGTCTGGCGGTCGGATAGCTCTTGGGCTTCCCTTCTGCATATGGTGCCCAAAGCATCCGGGGGTTGGAGATTTTGCGGTGATTACAGGCGTCTAAACGTGGTAACCACAGCAGATCGGTACCCAGTCCCGAACATCCAACATTTCTCAGCTCATTTGGAGGGCGCCTCCTTATTCTCAAAGGTCGACCTTGTCCGTGGGTATAATCAGATTCCAGTCCATCCCGACGACATCCCTAAGAGGGCCACCATCACCCCTTTCGGCCTTTTCGAATGGCTAAGAATGCCTTTTGGACATCCTTGTGATTGAGGCAGTGCAGCGAAAGTTCACGAGATTGATCCCTGGGATGGCGGGACTGTCATATGAGGAAAGATTGAAAAGACTAGGCTTGTATTCACTGGAGTTTAGAAGGATGAGGGGGTATTTTTTAGAAACATATAAAATTATAAAAGGACTGGACAAGCTCGATGCAAGAAAAATGTTCCCGATGTTGGGTGAGTCCAGAACCAGGGGCCACAGTCTTAGACTAAAGGGGAGGTCATTTAAGACTGAGCTGAGAAAACACTTTTTTACCCAGAGAGTTGTGAATTTATAGAATTCCCTTCCACAGAGGGCAGTGGAGGCCACATCACTGGATGGATTTAAGAGAGAGTTGGATAGAGCTCTAGGGGCTAGTGGAGTCAGGCGATAAGGGGAGAAGGCAGGCACGGGTTATTGATAACGGACGATCAGCCATGATCACAATGAATGGCGGTGCTGGCTCAAAGGGCCGAATGGCCTCCTCCACCTATTTTCTATGTTTCTAGAACTATGCCTAAGGAAGACCTCGACGTCTTCTTGGCCGAGCTGGTTTATGGCTCGGTTTTGCGGGTACCTGTGGATTTTCTGCCCGCCACCCGCGATCAGGTCCAGGCTTTGGTGGTGCTAGCTGACCTTCGCCAGCGCGCACGCGCGTTGGTCCCGGTTCCCACCTCCCGACACAGGTCATCCATGGTGCATGTGCCTACTATGTTACAGGATTGTGCTTATGTTTTCCTTCGTAGGGATGCTCACCACTCGCTATTGCAGCGGGTGTACGAAGGTCCATACAGGGTACTAGAGACTGGAACCTCGAAGTTCACGTTGGACATGCGTGGCAGGGAGGAATTCAGCTCCATCAGCCACCTTAAGCAATCCCATGTTGACGAGGATAGCCTGGTGGCTGTGGCTATTTCGTGGCGTAGAGGTCGTCCACCGGCCGTTTTGCCGCCCTCCACACCTGTTACCACCGGTTATGTTTCACCAGTCCCCGCCCGTCCCTCGTTCGCGTTTGTCGTGTCCCTCCGGTTCTGTTTTGCCGGTCCCGAATGTTACGCTCGTCCCGCGACCTCAGACTACACCTTCTGGTCAAACCGTCTGGTTACCTGTGCGTATCCGTACTGCGGGTTCTGGGGGGTGGGGGGGGGGGGGGCCATGTAGCGGCGCCTGCGGTCACATGACTTGGGTGGGGCTGCTGTTTTCACGCGGTTTCACTTTCATGCCACAGTTGTGTTGCTCACCATTGGTGTGGTCAGACGTGTTAGCAGAGACCTGTATGCCAAGGAGCTATTGTGTTAATAAATTAGTTCAGAAAACTTGGTTGTCGTCTTTACATCCGCCAAACTAGTCAAGATTGAAGGAAAGATGAACAGAGCAAAGTACGGAGAGATCCTTGAAGAAAACCAGCTCCAGAGCGTTCTGGACCTCAGACTGGTTGTGGAGGTTCATCTTCCAACAGGACAATGACCCTAAGCACACAGCCAAAACAATGCCAGACTGGCTTTGTGACAGTCACAACTGTGATATTTCAGTTATTTCTTTTTAATTACTTTGCAAACATTTCTAAACACCTGTATTCACTTTTTTATTATAGGGTATTGTATGTAGATTGATGATAAAAAAAATTTAATCCATTTTAGAAAAAGGCTGTAACGTAACAAAATGTGGAAAAAGTGAAGGGGTCTGAATACTTTCTGAATACGTTACTTCAGTGAAAATTAACCTGATTGCACATTACCAACAGAACAAGCACGCCCTTGTTAAAGGCTACTTCATAAAAACTAATGTATTATGTCTGTAGTCTTTGGTCAATTTCATCAGCTTCATTGCAGCAGTGTGCAATTGTCATGAAGTTGCTTTTTTTGGTTGTAAATTGTTCCAAAGGATTGTGCCCAGAGTCTGATAAACTTTGGATGAATACCAAAGTCAGTTTTTGTAAGAAAATTGATTTACTGCAGCTATTTTGGATTAATTTTAATTACAAAATAACATCAAAAGCGCAAAATACCTTGGAGCCCAACAATTTTGAAGATGCACTGTTGAGTGGCAAGCGATTGTAGTTAAATTGCAGAGGACCACAACAATAATTGCCGTAATACTACTTGCACACGAATTAGCACATCAATACTCCTGTCTAGAATGACTCATGCAACACAGTTAAACACTGAACAGACTGTTATGCGGAGTAGGATGATGTGAAACGAATTAAAAACTGTAGTACTTTGTAATAAATCATAATTTTTTTAACTCCCCATGTGGAATTTCATTTTATCAACTTATTAATTTGTTATACTGGAAGTTACTAGACCAAGTGGGACCTGTTAGGTCCCTGTCACGTGGGAGGCCTGGTTCTCCAACGTAATATTCCACCGCTGACCCATAGCCCTCAATTACGAATGCTCGACTGAAGGGCCGGCACTAACAGCAGAAATGAAGTTAAAGTTAATAACTTTGCATTTAATATTTCCATTACCTCACCATCCCTCTTCGTACCCCTATCCTCCTTCATTCCCCCTCATCGCCAGCACTTCATTCCCCTCCTCTTCACCCTCCCTCTTCTTTCTCCTCTCCTCCTCCCATCCCCACTCCCTCCTTCACCTCTCCCTCCCTCTCCTTTGCTCTACCCTCAGTCACTCCCTCCCTCTCTCCATAACCCCCCCCCCCCCCCCCCCCCGGCATGATTTTGAGGTGGAAGCTGCGGTGTTTTTAAAAATAGGTTTTTTTTAATGTAAATGAGATTCCATTGTGATGTAATTGTGGGGTAGAACACTGCTGAAGGGCAGACAGGTTTTTTAAAGTTTTTTTAAAAATGTCAATAACTTGTAAAATATACCATCAATCTGAACAAAACATTTAATTTACATCACAGGACAATGGTGAGTAAAGGGCCTGTCCCACCAGCATGCAACTCTATGCGAATAGCGCGACCTAACGTGGTCGCTTGAGCCGTCCGGCGTCGCGGGGCCGGTCCCACTTCGATCGCCGGAGCTGTGCGGAATTGTGCGGAGTTCGTCACGACACCGCGCGGGGATCCGAAAAACCGACTATGTCCAAAAATCCCGCGCAGCAACGGCTTGTCGGCTCGCAGTCGCCTCGACATTTACAAACCGCCCGGACATCGTGCCTCCGTGAACCTATTTGTAAGTGCCTCCGTGACCCTCTATGTGTGTGGCTCCGTGGCCCTGTATGTGTGTGTGCCTCGGTGCCCCTCTCTGTGTGCCCCTCTAAGTCCTGGCGAACTTACCTAGGGCTTGCTTCAAGTTCGCCTCGCTTTGCGCCGCGTTGCGCCACTCACCCAACCTCCGCGCGTCCCCTGCTGCCGGTTTAGTTGCGCTTGCCGCATGCAGGCGCATGCTGGTGGGAACGGCCCTGTACAGGGGATCACCCGACCTCCGCGCGGTCCCCGCTTCTAGTTTGATCGCGTTCATCGCATAGAGTTGCATGCTGGTGGGACAGGCCCTTTAGGTGGGTCAAAAATGGTAACGCTATCATGTACAGTTTTTGCACAAATACAAACTGGGCAAACAAACAAGATTAGAGTTTTAGTGATATAATATACTAGACCAAGTGTCACACAGGAGACCTGGTCCCCCAACACAACCCATTCCCCCATGCAATATTCCACCACTCACCCATAGCCCCCAACTGTGCAGGCGTGGCTCATTTCCCCTCATCCCCAGCACTCCTCCTCCTCACCCTCCTTTTCCTTTCCCCTCTTATCCTCCCCTCCCCCACTCCCTCCCTCACCTCTCCCTCTCCCCTACCCTCAGTCAGATAGATGGATATATAGATAGATACAAGATGATACTTTTAGTATTATATTTTTTAGATATAGATACTGCTTTGTTGTATACTGAAGAGCTGAACTAAGTTATTTCAAGGTGAAAATGAAAATTGTAAGGATGTGCAGACACAGAGATCGCACAGATCATTTTAACTTTTCCAGTTAATTAATTTGTGGGCATTTATAACCCTGTGCTCACTGGAGTCAGAACAACTAATTACCTTTCCATAAATAAATCAGAAACAGATGTGGATCATTTGACCGTTGATGACAATATCATCAAAGATCTACTACTTTAGCACAATTCTCTTGCCTTGTCCCCGTATTATTTGATTCCACTAATATCCAGAAACCTGTAGATTTTTAATTTGACTGAACTCAATGACAGAGCTTCCATAGCCCTTTAGGATTGAGAATTCCAAACGTACGCCACAATCTGTACGAGTATATTTCTCCTCAGTTCCATCCTAAATGGTTCATCCCTTTTTCTTTGACTGTGACCGCTATTTCAAAATGCCTCAGCAAAGGGAGATACCATCCTTTATTTGCCCATTTGGGCTGTGTAAGTATATTTTTAAGCTTCATTGAGATCTCATTCTTCCAAACTCAAGGGAAATCACACTTTCCTAAATCACCCCTCCTACAGAAAACCCACCATCCCGGGAACCAGTCTAGAGAAGCTTTACTGCAATGCCTCATAAAATGTACACCATACTCCAGGTAAAGTCTTACCAATGCCTTATATAATTTCAGTAATACATCTTTACAGCTGAATTCAAATCCTCCTCTGATAAAGGCCAACATATAATTTGCCCTTGTAAACATTTTAGCTTTTAGTGACTTTTGTACTGAACATCTATGCGGTCGTAGGATGTCGTAGGTGTGGTCGTAGGTGGACGTCCTAATGGGCCGTCGGTTGTCTGCAGCTTGACGCAGCTTGATGTCGACGAGATGGTAGGTTGTCGTAGCTTGTCGTGGAGGAGGGGGGGGGTCTAGTCGTCGCTTTTTCGTTGACCTGCTACGACTGTGATAGTTGCCGGCAGTCATCGAAAAAATCGCCTAAGTGGGATAGGCCCTTAAGCCATCGATATATGATATTAACAGGGATGAATCAGCTGAAGGGCCTGTTTACATTCTAAATGACACCATGAATGTGCTGTCTGTATCTCAAAATCCCAGTGGCTGTCCTCTTGTGGTTTCCTTTCCTCTTAATGTGTCCTGTTGACTATAGGTTCTGTTCCTTCTGGTTATGCTTGCTATCCCTCTGTATCTGAACTGCTTTGCACAGCATGATATGATCTTTTCTGTTAAGTGCCAATACCTAAACCTGTCTTTCTAATTTCTTTCTAAAACACCTGTTACATTTAATTTATTACTAGCCTCTCTCCATCTGCTGATTAAGCAATTCCTCATAATTTTTGTTTGCCCTTTTGTATGCTGAATTACTTATTGATTACTCCGCTTATACTAATCACCGAGAATTTTGTCACAAATATTGCTTGCTTCAGCAAAATGACTTTTTGATTGTTTCAACTATGCTTTGTTTTATTTCTTGCTTTACAACCTTTCTAAGAGTTTTCTATTCTAACAATATTACAATATGAAGAAACATCAGGATGTTTTAAATGAGGCTGGAACATCACAATAATTTGCTTTGGTTGCCTCTGACAGAACTTACCTTGTAACTGCACTATAGCCCCATGTGTGTGCACTTCCATCTTCATGCAGCATCTAACACTTGGTAGTTGCCTTCTTCTGTGCTTCATTGTGACTCTTCATGCCGCCAAGTCAATTCAAATCAAGTTTGTCATCATATTCACAGGTACACTGAGGTTCAAGTGCAATGAAAAATCTTGCTTGCTGCATCTTCACGGCACAATCAGACAAACATATAAAATAACAAATTATGCATAAATCATAAATAAATTACTGGTTGTAAAAGGAAAAACATTAGTGCAAAAACATACTTAGAAAAAAACATGTCCATGGTAGTGCAAGAGGTGGACATGAGTGTTCCATTGTTGAGGTATGATTATGCAAGTCAAGAACCTGATGGATATTGGAAAGTAGCTGTTCTTGAACCTATTCTGTGGGACTTTGGCCCGACAATAGCAGTGAGAAGGTAGCCCATATGGTGAGCATCCTTGATGATAGATGCTGCCTTCTTGAGGCAGTGCATCATACAGATGCTTTCAATGGAGGGGGAAGCTGTGCTATGAAGGGCCAGGTTGAGTCCACAGCTCTCTGTGGCATTTTGTGTTCCTGTCCTTTCAAATCGCCATACCAGGCCATGATGCAACCAGTCAGGGTATGTTCTACAGTGCCTCTTTAGACATTTGCTGGAGTTTACTGAGATAGTATTCTTACCTGGACAGAAAACATTTATGTGGTTTTTAATCTTCCACAGGTTGTATTACATTTATCAGAATTGCTCCAAATTGTTAGCAAACAATAAAGACTCTAAAGAGGCTCTTACTCCCACAGAGCATGCACCATCATAGGGTTAATGCACAGGTTGCAATCTCTTTACAACTGAAATACACACAATTTGGAGGCAGTGTAAAAGTGGATGGGCATAGTTTCTAAGTGTAAACTGTAACATCAGATAATATCACCTGTTACTTCTTATTGCTATTCATTGTTGACAGTGTATTCCCAAGTAACACAAACTTAATGAAGTATTTGCTAATTTTAATCCATATCAAGGTTTTCCATTTCATTTCTTTGTGCTCAATCTGTCTCACGTTGGTTTCCTGTATGCTCCTTTCTCTCCTGTCTCTTTTGCTGTACCTCGATACACATAGAAACATAGAAACATAGAAATTAGGTGCAGGAGTAGGCCATTTGGCCCTTCGAGCCTGCACCGCCATTCAATATGATCATGGCTGATCATCCAACTCAGTATCCCGTACCTGCCTTCTCTCCATACCCTCTGATCCCCTTAGCCACAAGGGCCACATCTAACTCCCTCTTAAATATAGCCAATGAACTGGCCTCAACTACCCTCTGTGGCATGAGTTCCAGAGACCCACCACTCTCTGTGTGAAAAAATTCCTTCTCATCTCGGTCCTAAAGGATTTCCCCCTTATCCTTAAGCTGTGACCCCTTGTCCTGGACCTCCCCAACATCGGGAACAATCTTCCTACATCTAGCCTGTCCAACCCCTTAAGAATCTTGTAAGTTTCTATAAGATCTCCTCTCAATCTCCTAAATTCTAGAGAGTATAAACCGAGTCTATGCAGTCTTTGTTCATAAGACAGTCCTGACATCCCAGGAATCAGTCTGGTGAACCTTCGCTGCACTCCCTCTATGGCAATAATGTCCTTCCTCAGATTTGGAGACCAGAACTGTATGCAATACACGTGACAATAATAAACGAAACTAAACCAAATGTCCGAAAGTTGACATCTCTGACTTAACCTTCCTGGATTTATTTCCAATGTTTGCATTTCAGTCACACCTATAAACCATTCTCTCAAGATACAATTTGGTCAACTGCACTAATATCAGTAAATCTGGGCCTAGGATAATGTCATTCGTAGATCTACAGAACCCTTGAATCACATCCACGATGCATCACAGGACATAAAGCCGGGAGGGCCATCAAAGCATCAGCTCGGTCTGAGCATGATTCAGATTATCCACTAAATGGCAGGCACAAAGCTCTTCCCCAAAGGCAGTGAGGGATTCTCCACTGTAATATCTTCATCTGGCGTGATTGAAGATGCCACGCTACATTATGAGGTGCTGAGCCTTTCAACCTCCATTCAGTCTTGCATCTTAACACTCCTGTGAAATAGCTACCGAATATTGTCCAAACAAATTGTGAACTACTTTCTGCTGCGTACTGCTCTGAAAAAAGCAATATCGCTGAGCCACTGCATTCTCGCCTCGAACATTTCATCATGGACTCTTCACTACTCCAGGATATCTCGCCCTGAATGAGTTCCTGACTCACCTGATGCTTTGTTCTGTTTATTTGCCTTTCTCCTTCATGGTGGCCATCATAGACACAAATCTGCATAGGGGCCATGTGAGACAAGAGAGACTGCAGATGATAGAATCTTGAGCAAACAACTAAATGCTGGAGGAACTAATTGAATTATTTCTGCATTTTGTTTCTTGCTTATGATCCATTTGACTCAGCTGTGAAAAGGACCATGCCACCATTATCATTTCTGTGTACTTGTAACAACCTGTAACAATGAATCATGCCCTGAGTGAAACTGACCCGCATTTCTCAATATATCTCTATTCTGATTGTTATTCAGAACCCCCATTCAAATATTAAGTCAAGAGTGTTAAAAAGCTTTGGAGACACTAGAAACTACAGATGCTGGAATCTTAAGCACAAAACAAAGTGCTGGAGGAACTCAGCGGGTCAGGCAGCATCTGGAGAGTGAAATGGACATATGAGGTGAGTCTATAGAAGGGTCCTGACGCCAAACGTCATCTGTCCATTCACTCCACAGATGCTGTCTGACCGGCTTAGTTTCTCAGAGTTTTGTGTTTTGTTGAACGGTTTTGCTAGAATTTTGTTGTTTGTCAACCCATGCATTCTAGAAAACTTTGAAAATGTACCTGCTAGCCAGTGCCATCAGCAGATTTGCAAACCAACAACTGACAGGCACATCATACACACCAAACAAATCGAAGCTGCTGCCCATGCTCAGCTGAAACAGTCAGTTAATTATTCTATAATTGCAACCTCTACTAACCTCTGAACAAGGCTAATTTTTCAATGATTAATTTTGCTCATTTACTTTTCTTAAACAATGGAATGGCATGTGCAATAATGGAGCGGATCTTGTGTCCAGAAAATTATAATTAGACTGGGAACTGGGTGCTTGTTTAAAGTTAAAAAAGGGAGTTTACATGAACTTTAAAGTGGAAAATAGTGAAAGGGAGCTCATGTAAATATCATAAATAAATATAAAACAGTTGAGCATATTGTCTTCATAGGTAATAGGGAGAGAGAAATGAAGAACAAAAGATAAAATATTAGAGCAAATATTATTTATTCATTAACTTTACTTTTCTTAAATAAATATTTTCAATTCAATTCTGATTCAATATCCGATTATGTATAATGCCTGGCATGTATTCAACATATCCACCATTCCACCAACCATTACCCGACATTGCTTCAGTGTCCTTGTCTATTTGAGATAAATACTTGTTTATTTGAGTAACCACAGAAAATGAGATTTTTATCTCATACAGTATCTTCAGCAACGGTTTGTTGTTCTTTGTATTTTTCATATTCAGCAGGATCAGAATTAATATTTGTGTTTTTGTACGGTTTACCTTTAGTTTTATGTAAACCCTTCTGTCTGTAGTCATCAATGGCTTGTTTTGCTGCTGACCTTGCTGCTCACCTGCTGCTGACCTTCTACCGCTCGTCCATTGAGAGCCTGTTGACATACTGCATTACAGCATGGTATGGCAGCTGCACCATGGCAGACAGAGAGAGGCTTCAGAGGGTAGTTAGGGCAGCACAGAAGATCATCGGCTGCCCTCTCCCCTCTCTGATGGACATTTACACCTCCCGCTGCCTCAGCAGGGCGAAGAACATTATCAAGGACAGCTCCTATCCTGGCCTGTTCAACCTGCTACCCTCAGGGAGGCGCAATAGGTGCATCAGCACAAGGCCAAATAGACTCAAGAACAGTTTCTTTCCAAAATCCATTATCTCCCTGAACTCACACATGCACTGACTTCACAGCCTAACCCCCGGACTTCCATCTATCCACCTACTGTAATTTGTACTGTAACTGTAATTTCCAATATGTGCAATAACCCATACTGGATATAGGAATCCTATTTATCCATTCTATTTATCCATTGTCTTTTTATAGGTATGTATATGGCGCTGCAGAAACTGTGCACCTTATCCTCCCCCCCCCCCCCCTTTTTTGTTTTGTTTTGCACTGAGTAGGAGCAGCTTTTAATCTCATTGTACATGTGTATAGTGACAATAAAAGGCATTCTGATTCTGATTGACAACTGGAGATCTCAACATTGAGGAGCATGCATCATATTTAGTTATTGTATGAACTCTTCCCATTGATTTCCTGTCATTTGACCCATCGACAGATTTGTCAAGTTCACATTGGACTTGCTCCCCCAGGCTTACCCAAACTTTAAATTGTTGTGGATGCTTTGGGCCTCTCCTTTCAAACAGAGCATTGGGCTTTGAACATCAGTAATTAAGGACATCATTTACCTATTAAATAATTCTTATTCATTACCAAGCTAAGTATGACCTGAGATATTTTGTTGCAGTAAATCATCCTGAACATGACACAGTAAGCCCATTCCGTCTTTATAATGTTAGTCCCATTATCCCAATCAATATGAAAATAGAAGTACCCTATTAAAATAATCTTTATATTATGCCTGATTAATTTTTGTGGTTTAGCATGTTACCAGGTCACAGCTGTTGCCAGGAAGTCAATTTCATAAAACTATACCCTACCATCACTGAATTGATTCTTATGTGCTAAAGCTGTTCATTCCCAGTAAAATTTTCTGAATCTTTCCTGTAGACTTCAATTCACTGGCCTGCAGTTTGGCAGTCGTGTCTCAGAAATAGCCCCGTTTGTGGGGCATCTTGGTCACATGGACAAGTTGGGTGGATGGGCCTGATTCCCTGCTGTATGACCTTGTCATGGCTTCAAGATAAATTTGTGCCTGCAATACATTCAATTTGCACCGGGTACCATTTCTATTATCATTTTCCTTGAACTCTCCTTGATTATCTCCCACTTTAAAGTTCACGTTCACTCTCTTTATCCATTACACTCACACCCAGGTTCTAGCACAGTACTGTGGTTCCTATTCTAACAAGAGTGTGTTTTTGCGCCAGTACCACTGCCCAAAACTTATGAAATGTAAATCTGATAAACCCATTAGGGTCACCTTTTAATTTAACTCCTAGCTCCTGGTACTTTGTAAACGTCTACCCTAACCTGCATTGTGTTTTCTTTGCCTGAACATCACTTATAATAACCAGATGGATAAAATGTGACCAAAATTTGGGCAATCTCTTCCACTTCTCTTTTGTGGCTTGGTGTATCTCATTTTTATTCAGCTGCAATCTTTGCAGGAGTGATATCTTTAGTTTAGTTTAGTTTAGAGATACAGTGCGGGAACAGGCCCTTCGGCCCACCATGTTCGCACTGACCAGCGATCCCCGCACATTAACACTATCCTACACACACTAGGCACAAATGTACACATACCAAGCCAATTAACCTATAAACCTGTACGTCTTTGGAATGTGGGAGGAAACAGAAGATCTCGGATAAAACCCAAGGAGAACGTACAAACTCTGTACAGATAGAATCCGTGGTCAGGATCAAACCCGGGTCTTCTGGCACTGTAAGGCAGCTCCTCTGCCGCTGCGCCACTGTGCCATCTCTCATAGTCTGCTATCTTATCTAAAGGTGTTGTACAGTATGGGAGAGGAGCTTCCAGAAATCAATGGCTAAGAAATCTCATTAGCGATTGCTACACATGCTTGGGATTGTTTTCTTCCATTTTCTTCCATATTTCACAAGGGAAAGTGGTTAGGAGCTGACTGCACTCTGCCACTCAGGATAAATGACTAAACACATTCTTCAATGAGCAGTGAAACAAGGAAACCACGTTTTTCTATTAAAAATAAAGACCTAGTTGACAACGCTTTCAGTGATAGCATCTGAACAACAGCTCAGGAAATTGTTGTAGTATAATCTAGTAATCTAGGATCTATATAATTAAAAGTCTCATCTTGACCACTTCCTGTTTGCACTGTGCATTGATTTTAGGAAAAATGCTACCACATATGGCTGTGATTTTTTGACCATCTTACTCAGAGCCCTCCTCTGCTGTGCAGGCCAGAGGATTTTTCCCATCGATGAAAAATAAAAGACTTATTAGTGTTTAAAAATCTTGAGATTCTCTGTCCTGTCAATCACCACCACGAAGGCCATGCCCCTTCCAGTGGGAAAGGGGAGGGACTATAAAACCCGGAAGTGTGTGCGTGGCTCAGTCTGTCTGCAAGATGGAGCGACTCTCTGTCTTCTGGGAAACTACAGAACACTGTGAGTATGCAATGTACTTGAATAAATGATTTGTTAGCCCTTACTGAAAATGAAATGAGTTCTTTGGCCTGCCCTGTGCTTGAAACTGCAATGGCAATGGAAAAGACATGAAAATGCAATGAACTGTTTGGCTTGGGCCTGTCCTGTGCTTGAAAGTGCAATGGCAATTGAAATGAAGTGAAAATGCAATGAGCTGTTTGGCTTGAGCCTGCCATGTGCTTGAAACTGCAATGGCAATGGAAATGTAGTGAAAATGCAATGAGCTGTTTGGCTTGAGCCTGCCATGTGCTTGAAACTGCAATGGCAATGGAAATGAAGTGAAAATGCAATGCGCTGTTTGGCTTGAGCCTGCCCTGTGCTTGAAAGTGCAATGGCAATGGAAATTAAGTGAAAATGCAATCAGTTGTTTGGCTTGGCCTGCCCTGCGCTTGAAACTGCAATGGCAATGGATGTGAAATGAAAATGCAATGAGCTATTAAGCCTGCCCTGTACTTGAAATTGCAATGCAATTGGAAATGAAATGAAATCAGTTGTTTGGCCTGCCACAAACCACTAATTTTGGCACACAACATAGAAACATAGAAAATAGGTGCAGGAGTAGGCCATTCGGCCCTTCGAGCCTGCACCGCCATTCAATGTGATCATGGCTGATCATCCAACTCAGTATCCCGTACCTGCCTTCTTTCCATACCCCCTGATCCCTTTAGCCACAAGTGCCACATCTAACGCCCTCTTAAATATAGCCAATGAACTGGCCTCAACTACCTTCTGTGGCAGAGAATTCCAGAGACTCACCACTCTCTGTGTAAAGAATGTTTTCCTCATTTCGGTCCTAAAGGAATTCCCCCTTCTCCTTAGACTGTGACCTCTTCTTCTGGACTCCTCCAACATCGGGAACAATCTTCCAGCATCTAGCTTGTCCAACCCCTTAAGAATTTTGTAAGTTTCTATAAGATCCCCCCTCAATCTTCTAAATTCCAGCGAGTACAAGCCGAGTCTATCCAATCTTTCCTCATATGAAAGTCCTGACATCCCAGGAATCAGTCTGGTGAATCTTCTCTGTACCCCCTCTATGGCAAGGATGTCGTTCCTCAGATTTGGAGACCAAAACTGTACGCAATACTCCAGGTGTGACCTCACCAAAACCCTGTACAACTGCAGTAGAACCTCCCTGCTCCTATACTCAAATCCTTTCGCTATGAATGCTAACATACCATTTGCTTTCTTCACTGCCTGCTGCACCTGCATGCCTACTTTCAATGACTGGTGTACCATGACACCCAGGTCTCATTGCATCTCCCCCTTTCCTAATCTGCCACCATTCAGATAATAGTCTACCCTCATGTTTTTGCCACCAAAGTGGATAACCTCACATTTATCCACATTATACTGCATCTGCCATGCATCTGCCCATTCACTCAGCCTATCCAAATCGCCCTGCAACCTCCCAGCATCCTCCTCACACCTAACTATACCCCCCAGCTTGGTATCATCTGCAAATTTGGAGATGTTGCATTGAATTCCCTCGTCCAAATCATTAATATATATTGTAAATAGCTGGGGTCCCAGCACTGAGCCTTGCGGCACCCCACTAGTCACTGCCTGCCATTCTGAAAAGGACCCGTTTACTACTACCCTTTGCCTCCTGTCTGCTAGCCAGTTCTCTATCCACATCGATACTGAACCCCCAATACCGTGTGCTTTAAGTTTGTATGCTAATCTCTTATGCGGTACCTTGCCAAAAGCCTTCTGAAAGTCTAGATCTAACACATCCACTGGTTCTCCCTTATCCACTCTACTAGTTACATCCTCGAAAAATTCTATCAGATTTGTCAGACATGATTTACCTTTCGTAAATCCATGCTGACTTTGTCCAATGATTTCACCACTTTCCAAATGCACTGCTATCCCATCTTTAATAACTGACTCTAGCAGTTTCCCCACTACCGATGTTAGACTAACTGGTCTGTAATTCCCCGCTTTCTCTCTCCCTCCTTTTTTAAAAAGTGGGGTTACATTAGCTACCCTCCAATCCTCAGGAACTACTCCAGAATCTAAGGAATTTTGAAAAATTATCACTAATGCATCCACTATTTCTGTGGCTACCTCCTTGAGTACTCTGGGATGCAGACTATCTGGCCCTGGGGATTTATCGGCCTTCAATCCGTTCAATTTACCCAACACCACCTCCTGGCTAACCTGGATTTCACTCAGCTCCTCCATCTTATTTGACCACCGTTCCACTGCTATTTCCGGCAGATTATTTATGTCTTCCTTAGTGAAGACAGAACCACAGTAGTTATTCAATTGGTCTGCCATGTCCTTGTTCCCCATGATCAATTCACCTGTTTCTGACTGCAAGGGACCAACATTTGTTTTAACTAGTCTCTTTCTCTTCACATATCTATAAAAACTTTTGCAGTCAGTTTTTATGTTCCCTGCCAGTTTCCTTTCATAATCTATTTTCCCTTTCCTAATTAAGCCCTTTGTCCTCCTCTGCTGGATTCTGAATTTATCCCAGTCCTCCGGTAGGCTGCTTTTTCTGGCAAATTTGTATGCCTCATCTTTTGTTTTTATACTATCCCTGATTTCCCTTGTTATCCATGGATGCACCACCTTCCCTGATTTATTCTTTTGCCAAACTGGTATGAACAATTTTTGTACTTCATCCATGCAGTCTTTAAATACCTTCCATTGCACATCCACTGTCAACCCTTTAAGAATCACCTGCCAGTCTATCTTGGCCAATTCACATCTCATACCTTCAAAGTTACCTTTGTTCAAGTTCAGAACCCTTGTTTCTGACTTAATTTTGTCACTCACCATCCTAATGAAGAACTCAACCATATTATGGTCACTCTTGCCCAAGGGGCCACGCACAACAAGACTGCTAACTAACCCTTCCTCATTACTCAATACCCAGTCTAGAATAGCCTGCTCTCTCGTTGGTTCCTCCACATGTTGGTTGAGAAAACTAGCCCACATACATTCCAGGAAATCCTCTTCCTCAGCACCCCTGCCAATTTGATTCACCCAATCTACATGCAGATTGAAGTCACCCATTATAACCGTGTTACCCTTGTTGCACACATTTCTAATTTCCTGTTTGATGCCATCCCCAACTCCAATACTACTGTTAGGTGGCCTGTACACAGGTCCCACTAGCGTTTTCTGCCCCTTAGAGTTTCGAAGCTCTACCCATATCGATTCCACATCCTCCACGCTAATGTCCTTCCTTTCTATTGCATTAATCTCCTCTCTCACCAGCAACGCTACCCCACCTCCTTTTCCTTTTCGTCTATCCCTCCTGAATATTGAATATCCCTGGATGTTCAGCTCCCAGCCTTGGTCATCCTGGAGCCATGTCTCCGTGATCCCAACTATAGCATAGTCATTAATCGCTATCTGCACCTTCAACTCATCCACCTTATTACGAATGCTCCTCGCATTGAGACACAAAGCCTTCAGATTTGTTTTTACAACACTCTTACTCCTTATACAATTATGTTGACAAGTGGCCCCTTTCACATCGATCCCTATTACACTTGGCCATACTCTCCTATCCCTTTGTGAGCTTTCTTTCCCATTAATTCTGGGGTCATTAACCATCCCTTTACTCTCTTTCCCTTTAACTCCATTCTCGATTATCCCATTTGACACCCCACCCCCCTTATTCAGTTTACAAGGCCTGTATTAACGGAGAAACCAGTCCCTTTTGCCCAAAATGCCCATATTAGCCCAGGAGCATTTTGGCCCAAAAGGCCTGTGCCAGGCCAGGAAAAGTCCAGAAAAAGTGTCTTTCTCTGAGATCTCACTCTTTTTTTTAAAGAGCCCCTTCAGCCCATCAGGCCTGTACTAGCCCAGGAGTCCCTTCGGCCCATCAGTAAGTATTCCCCCTGCAAGTATTAAACTTCACCCCAGTATTTTTCTCCCTCCCTTCATTTGATTCCTGTCAGATCCAGGCCAGAATAGACTTTCTTCCTTCATTGTTGTGATCTGCAGAAAAATATGAAAAATGTCTAAAATTGATTCTCCACCCTCTCCCCCTTCTCTCTCACCTGTTTTGGGCAGAATTTCTGGCAGTTTCTGAGCTGCCAGCCCACCAGGCCTGAGTGACTGAGCTGCCAGCACTGGGCCTGAGTGACTGAGCTGCCAGCCCACCAGGCCTGAGCGACTGAGCCGGCAGCCCAAGAATCCATTCAATGTCCACACTAGCCCTCTGGAAACCAGTCCCTTCGGCCCACAACACCCATACTAGCGCTCCAGAAGACCCCCCACTGGCCAGCAATATTGGAATTAGTGAAGAGGTGGAATATTGCGTTGGGGGACCAGCCCTCTCGTGTGAACATGGGACTCAACGGGTCACACTTAGTCTAGTAGTATAATAGTATTGTTATAGTATTAATCCACATTAATAGGCCCACCTGATAGTAGTTCTCTTGTCGGTGCACTCGGTATCTCTGTGTGGAAGAAATTAATTTAAAGGTAAATAAAAGGAAAAACAAAAAGTTCCAGACTTTGCAGGTTTGCTTCAAGAGACTTGCATGATATCATGGAGGAATGGGGGCAGAAAACTGCTGACCAGTTCTCTGACTTCCAAGCAGAACTAGCCAACTGTTATACTGTGAAGTAAATAACTTTTGTTTACTTTTGTTAGATAGTATTCTACAAAAACATTCTATCACCACATGGGTACCAAGTATTTCATTAGTCATAACATAATGTTTGCTTATGTTCATCTTATTCATCAACAGATGGTTTACTACAAATTAAACACAAAACAAGGGATTCTATCTCATCTTTCAAGCGGCCCACTTCAAGCTGTAGAATTTAGCGTGTCCGGAAGCTATGATCCTCGCTGACTCGTTTGAATTTGCACCAGCTCAACTAAATGGGAATGGTCTAGTAGTTGTTTCCAGGCTGAGTCTATTGACAACTCTACTGTTTTGCTGAGGAAGTGTAGAGAGCTGTGTGACCTGCCATCTAACAGAATCCTCGAGAGAACAAGATTTTTTGCTCGAATGCAACAGGCTGGCGAGCCTGTGGAACGATTCATCAGTGACTTGAGACATCAGCTCATGATGCAGATTTGGTGAGTTGGCAATTGAGCTAATTCGTGATAAAATTGTGGGAGAAATAGGCGACCGCTACAAGCCGAACTGCTGCGGAACACTGAACTGACTTTGTGCTTGTCGGATGGCTGAGACTGCAGCACCACTGGCTGATTTTGATAGTGTGAATACTAATCAACAACTGAATGTAAATCTGGCTAGTTATTCTCCAGCAAGATTTCTCAATGCGTCCCGCAAAAATTAGAATATGCCTGCCACGAGGTGCACCAACTGTAACTATTTCCACCCCAGGGGGTGCCAATGTTGTGTAGCCCAAGGGAAAGTATGTCATAATTGCAAGAAACTCAACCACTTTGCTAACTGTTGTCGATCTAGTGGGAGCACAGCTTCAAGGATGAAGCTGCACTTGATTCAACAAGACGCGTCCGATACTGATTCCCATGAACAGGACGAATCTTCCCACGGGAATGACTTTGATAACACAGACACTGAGTCCACCATACTTTCCCTAAACCTGTGCACCCCAGGCAAAGTGACTGATCCTGCAGTGACCATGATAATCAATAACAAACCTCTGATTGCCAAAGTCAATACCGGCGCCAGAGTCAATGTCATGTCACTCAAAGTGTTCAATAAGATAAGGACCACTGAGGTCATGAAAAAAGACTACTCCACTCTACATGCTTACGGAGGAGAAATTCTTTACCCGCTGGGTAAAGTCGAATTCAAATATACCATCAATGAACAGATCAAGAACTTAATCTTTTACATCGTTCAACCAATTTCTGAGACCCTGCTAGGCAACAATGCATGCCATGACCTGGGTCTGGTCTATTTCTGGCATGCTGTCCACAAACTCTGTCTGACAGAGGAACCAACAAAACAGATGCTATCCAACTACAAAGACTTGTTTGACGACAGGCACGACAAATAAGATCATTGTTGACCATACGGTCACCCCGATCGTATGTGCCCCTCACCACGTCCCACATGGCATGCATGAGAAAATGCACGATTAACTAAAACGTATAGTCTCTATCAGAGTTATTGCCGAAGTCAGCGAACCCTCTGACTGGATCTCCACCATGGTCGTCACCACAAAGAAAGATAAAAAAGAGTTACGTATCTGCATCAATCCTAAAGATTTGAACACATCAATCAAATGCCAACACTACCCAATGAGAACTACCGAAGACGTAGCGGCACAAATCAGTAACGCAATGGTGTTCTCAGTTCTGGATGCCAAAAGCTCTTTCTGGCAAATCACGTTAGACCGTGCCACATCGGCGCTAACAACTTTCGCCACCCCGTTACTGATTCCTAAGAATGCCCTTTGGTATCATGTCTGCTAGCAAAGTCTTCCAGCGTGCAATGGAACAACGGTTCACAGAATCCCCTTGTGCCATAATTGTTGACGACATCCTGGTTTATGGCAGAGATGCGACTGAGCATGATGCCAACCTTTGCAAGGTGCTGGACTGTGCCAGGGACATTAATTTAAAACTGAACCCTCTGAAGTGCAAGTTCAGAGTTCCCAAGTCATGTACGTAGGTCATGTGTTCACCAGCAACGGACTAAAACCTGATCCGCTGAAGACTGCAGCAATCAACGAACTGCCAGTACCAACTGACGTCACAAGCCTACAATGGTTTTTAGGCATGGTTAACTACCTGGGGAAATTCGTCCCCAATCTCAGCGAATTACCAGTCCTTCTGAGTCCGTTTACCCACAAGGACAACACCTGGACCTGGTACTCCAACCACCAGCGAGCTTTCTGTATGTCTCACTGTCTTTCTATATGTCTCTATGTCTTTCTGTATGTCATGTTGTCACTTGTATGTGGATACTTATCCAATAAACATATTCACTCATTCATTCATTAATGTAGATATTTTGTATTTAATTTCTTACAATGAAAGATGTGAAAAAAGGACAGTTTTCACAGAAAGTTTTCACTCTTTAATTGTCCACATTTCATAAAGACACTTCTTTCTTTCCATTGCTCCTATTAACCCATTGTGCCTTATGACTATGACATTATATGGAGCTCATCCACTCAGCAATCCTGTCCTCACCATGCCAAATATATTCCCTTTGTGCTATCCATCTATCCCCCATTTTACCAGTGGCTTGATCCTAACTTGTTTTATTTCAAATCAGAGCTGGAAGGAAATCCAGCTTAAAACATTAATTCTGGTTTTGTTTCCACAGATACTGGCTGACCAGCTGAGTGTTTATTTATTCTTTATGTTTTGACCAATTGAACATTTCTGGGTGATGTTGGGTGTGTGATGGAGGATACACAAACAACTCCACAGCTCTGCTTTGAATGCAGCAGTGGGATCTTTTACATTTATCTGAAGGTGAGTTGAGCCATTGGTTTAATCTCTCGCCAGAATGGTAACCCCCTATTGACAGTGCAGAACCATGTCACAACCATGCAGAAATGAGAGCCTGCAGTTTATACTTGTGCTTCACTTTGGTTTGAACCCATGATCTCTGATGTAATGGACCAATGTTGCAACTGACCCAGACTGACCGGTTGTGTGCTTTAGAACATAGAACAGTACAGAGCAGGAAAAGACCTATGCCGAACATAGGCCAATTTAAACTAATGCCATCTGCCTGCACATGACCCATTCCCTTTCAAACCCTGTATGTTTATGTGCCTGTCTAAATGCCTCTTTAAATGTCACTTTTGTATCTGCTTCTGCTTCCACCACTTCCCCAGTGGTGTGTTCTGGACACCTACACTCTCTGTATACCTTGATACCAGATAATTACTCAGCACTTTTTAAAAGCAATGTCGACAGCACTAACTGCTTTTTTGCTGAGATTCTATCAACATCTCTCTCCACTTGACAGAAAATTTAATGAGTTATTTATGTCTCCCAATATTTTAAATTTTGAATTATATTGTCATTCCAATGAAAGCAAGTTGAATGATGAGTATCTCTTCATATCTCAGAGCAGTAAATCCGAGAATTATTCTAAACCTCTCCAAAACATCACCAAAGCAAATTTATAAAATAAATCAACAACTGTTGATCGAGACAGATGATGATTAATTGGTTGCTAAAGGGCCGGTTAATGCCAAGGTATTATATTTCAAAGCTGACAGATATTGTGACGGGAGGTTAGCATTAAAAGTTATGTGGAGAAATAGGATTAAATGATTTCAAAAGCTTTTGAATGCATATCTGTTTGATTGTCTGCTTATCCAGGGCAGCCAGGGCCTGGAGGTGCTCCTGTAGCTATTACCTGCACCTACCTGCAAGAAGAGTAACTAACTGTATTCATATTGCTGGGGCTAGACAGCTCAATTGGAAATAGAAGAAAGACAAAGAGAGAGAGAGAGAGAGAGAGAGAGAGAGAGAGAGAGAGAGAGGGGGGGAGACAGGGAGAAAGTCAAATGGCAAAAACAATTTAGTCACAACTGAGTTAAAATCCTCACAAAGAACACGCCAATTAATTATGCAGCCAAATTGGCTTATTGAAGCTCTAAGAATGAAAATAAAGTGGGTGTTGGAGAAGTAGTGCAACTATACTTTGAATGTACTTTATTATGAATGTGTAATTCTATTGAATTTGAATTCAAGTGAAAAACATGTGAAATCAATGAAACTATTGGAAGTTTTGTTTGACCACCTGGAATGGAATTTAGAAATTCTCTCATTACTAGATAAAACAGGGAAAAGAGCTAAAACCTATTTCTCGAAGCAGGGTGGAAAAGGAGAGTGCAAAACATAGTCTAAGGTCAAAAGGAAAACTGCAATGCCAATTGTTGAATGCAACTAGCTTTTATTTTAAAGGAACACATCTGAGCCATGTAAGTATTAGAGTCTGGGAAGGATCCCTGATAGCTACTAGTTGATATTGCAAGTGAATCGCTGAGACACGAGCTGCAGTCTGGGCTGGAGAGCCTAAGACATTGTCTCTTGCAGTGAGATGAGACCTGGTTAGCCACCAACAGCTGTACCTCAGTGAATGATTAGTGGATTGACCTCCAGAGACCTCTATTACTGTACACAGGGTTCAAAGATAAATACAGAGGGATAGAGAGAAAGGCACAAAATGCTGGAGTAACTAAGCGGGACAAGCAGCATCTCAGGAGAGAAGGAATGGGTGACGTTTGGGTCGAGAGCCTTCTTCAGCCTGATGTCAGCAGATAGGGAGATACATAGATAAAGAAGTATAAGGTGTGAAAGTAGGATAAAGGGAATGGAGATCAAGGAAAATGTAGAATAGATCATTGTTAGCTGGGAGAAAGTAACAACAAAGCAAACAGATAAAATGTAGTTAGAGAGCAAGACTGGTCGGAGAACTGGGAAAGGGCGGAGATGAAGAAAGAGGGAAAGTAAGGGTTACTTGAAGTTAGAGAAGTCATAGTAACATACAAAAGTAGGTACAGGAGTAGGCCATTTGGCCCTTCGAGCCAGCACCACCATTCAATATGATCATGGCTGATCATTCAGAATTTGTACCCAGTTCCTATCTTTTCCTCATATCCCTTCAATGTTCAATGTCCATGGTCATACCGCTGGGGTGTAAGCTGCCCAAGCGAAATATGAGGTGCTGTTCCTCCTATTTGCACTGGGCCTCACTCTGACAGGGAGAAAGAGCAAGGGAAAGATATCTTCTATCCTGCTGTTACATTAAAGGTTACTCTCAATGCAAGTAAAGGCATTTTACAGTGAAATTAAGAGATCTGGCCTTTTCTTCACTTACTATAATCTTTAGTCAGCAATTCTCTACAGATAATAATAACTTAAACCAGTGAATTGGAGCCGTCCCTGCAACCGATTCTGACATCAGATCTCCAACCCTGTTCTGATCTTCCTTTCAGGCCTGATGACAACAATCATAACCTAGATTGGATCTTGTGACTAAATCTCACCAATATTTCAAAGTTGGACATCTAAGACATCAACCATTCTTTTACTCAATGACCCGGCCCATGAAATAGCCGTTGCTCTTAATTGTAGCCCTCAACAAATGATTGCATGTCATATTGATAAGGTCAGGTCGTACGACATAATGGAGGTTCCTGGAGAGAGCAATAAAGAACAACTTGTTAGCACATTTCAATGACTGCTTTAAAGGAAGATTCACAAGCAATGATTGTCACTGGAAAGAAGTACCAACTAATGAGCCTATGCTTAAAAGTCAAAATAAATTATAACCTCTCCTTTTGAAACTAAGCATTAGCACAGTGTGTGGTGGAACATTTCTAAAGGGCACTTGTTGGCCTGATTGGTCTGGCCTTCATGGGAGTAAGCTATTTGATGCTTGTCAAGCCTCCACAGACAGTTTGTCCATCTTAAACAACTAATTGAATGGGAGTGCAATTGGCGGTTGGTGGAGAAGAGACACATGGTGTTGATCAGAAGAATTGTGAAATTTAAGCAACACTCATGATGAACCTTCCTCTCTTCACATCTTGTTGCCTTCACTGAACATCAGGCTTGAGCTTTCGGCTGGGTAGAAGCAATCCTACTGCTGACCATGCTCCATATTCAAATATTGTGCTAGTCAAATTTCAGCAAGCAGGGGCAGAACTGCACCACTGACTTATATGTTGACACTCAGGGAAAGCAATGGCATCCAGTAGATATGAAAGAGGTTTTAGCCCAACCATTTCTGGACCACTGTGGATTGGCAATACATACACCACTGCACACATATACGTACACATACACTGGACTTTATGTTAGACTCTAGACTTTAGAGATAAAGCACAGAAGCAGGCCCTTCAGCTCACCGAGTCCCCGCCGACCACTAGCACTATCCTGCGCACTAGGGGCAATTTACAATTTTACCAAAGCCAATTAACCAAAAAACCTGAATATAGACACAAAATGCTGGAGTAACTCAGCGGGACAGGCTGCACCTCTGGAGAGAAGGAATGCGTGACTTTTCAGGTGAAGATCCCCTACACAACCTACAAACCTGTATGCCTTCGGAGCATAGGACGAAACCGATGCACCCAGATAAAATCCACATGGTCACAGAGAGAACATATAAACTTTGTATGGACAGCACCCACAGTCACGATTAAACTCGGATATCTGGCACTTTAAGGCAGCAGCTCTGCCGCAGTGCCACTGTGCCAGTTTTTCTGTGCGGTGGTATTTTTTCAAGCCCACCGTCCAAACAACAGATGCAACCATGGAAGAAATATTCATGTTAAATCCAGTCAAACTGTTAATCAGTCTGTGAATCTTTTCATTGCTGTGAGATATCAATTGTTATCTTTCTGTTAGGTAGTTTCAGACTCGGGGATTGAACATTGCTTAGTTCTGATAGTAGCAATGTTACAAAATTTTGAGATTTAAAAAATCATGTCTGCAATTTATCCCATCAGATAAAGCATAAAAAGAAGTTTAATTTGACACCTAAATTACTTTCATATCTTCAGTATTAAGAAAGTTATGGTCATTTTCATACTCGGAAATTAGCATCTTGCTCCCCATTGCCTTTCAATTGACTTAACTCAAAAGCTGTGATCTGGAAAAGTTAAAAGCCCATAACTTTCTTAAAAATTAAGAGAACTCAATGAAATTTTCAGTTATTATAGATTGAAGCATTCTGAAACAAATATGAAACAATCTTACTTGGATGACCTGAAATTAAAGCATATAATTATTTAGTTATCTAATTGTAGCTAATTACAAAATTAAATGAGTAGATCTAAACATCTATCCATTTCTTAAGAAACGATAAACTTTTTTAAAATTGCCTAAGTGTCCAAATAACATTCACACAATAATCCACAATATAACATAATTTTAAAATCTCATTTTCATGAATTTCTGGGCCAAATGGAAGGAATTTAGTGTTTGATTCCTGTAAATTAATGGCCATTTAAATCAACTAGCGAGTGGGTTTTAGTGGAATACGGTGGATTGGAACGCTGCGGTTAGCGGTGAAGTCGGGAGGAAAAATACTGTTTGTTCATAGATTTTTTGGGATCCCATTTTGCAACATAAAAAATATTATTAAAGCCTCCCGAAAAACCAACTTTTAATATAAAAATAAACTATTTACCTTTTCTTCTCCCCTACGCAAAATCCTTCCGGTTGTCGGTGCTCACGGCTTTTGAAGGTGATTTTTAAATTACTCTGGTTAATAAATAATTTAGAGTAATTTAAAAATACCTTCATTCATGAAATGTCGGAGCGATTTTTCTTCCGCAACCAAATCGTCCGACATTCATCGATTTGTCCTGCCTGTTGAAAAACGGCACTTTAAGCCCGCCCCCCTCTGAAAGGCGCCAAAGTCGCGCACACGGGGAGCGGCAGAACTGCAGCGCTGCTCAAGGTAAGTTTTGCAACATACCTACTGATAGGTTAACACAATGCTTCCAGTTGAGAAATAAATTATTAACATTTTTAACAAATATGAATATGATTTATTCCATGGCACTGGTAAGAATGGAGGGTGTATTAGTGCTAATCACAGAAAGCATCCACAGAGTTACACCTGAGGATTAAAAAACTGCTGGAGGGACTCAATGGGTCAGGTAACACCTGTGGGGTGAAATGGACTGACAACATTTTGGGTTGGGACCCTTCTTCCGACTGATGTGGTTCCCAGAACACCATCATGAAAGACAAGCAGCAATACATCATCAAAACTGTGTTTACAGATCGAAACAATCAGATCAAATTTTATTGGTGAAATAGAACATCGGCTAAAACAAAACCAGCATCTGAAAGAAATAACATTGGAATCAATTAATCAAGACATTTTTCTTCAGTAACCATCTCACCCTGAAGAAGGGTTCATAAGTGTTGCCTTTTCATTCCCTGACCCATTGAGTTCTTCCAGCAGGGTTACACAAAAAGCTGGAGAAACTCAGCAGGTGCAGCAGCATCTAAGGAGCGAAGGAGATAGGCGACGTTTCGGGTCGAGACCCTTCTTCAGACTGGAGTTCTTCCAGCACTTGGTTTTGCTCAAGATTCAGGTATCTTCAGTTTCTTGTATCTCGTTCTTACTAAGTATATAAAGAATGAACACATTTTTTAGAGGGAAATCTGTCTCATTTTCGGTTTTTCAAGATTTGTCATCAAGTTCTTTATTTTCCTACCATATGGAAAAACTTCAGAAAAACCCCAACCTATCAGAAAGTACTGTCAGTTACACGTAATCAAAAGGATTTCACATGTGGACAGTAATGCAATACATTGAGTAATGAATGTAATTAAGAGCAATTTGTTTAACACAGGGTCCCTCTGCTAAAGTTATGGAGAGAGAACAGGAGAGTCCTGAACTAATTCACATCATATATAGAAAATAAAGACAAGAATTTGCATTTCTATCACAGAAAACATCCCCATTTTAATCGCATTACCACAGAGTTATAGGTATTAAATGCTAGGTATTCCCAAATCCTTCACTGGTGATTTCATGCTATAAACTGGAAATCATGAGTAAGCTGACAGTTAATCAGAAATGGTGCAGTTAATAGTTAATATATTATGTTAATATTTCTGACTTCTGTCAAGAATCTCTTTACGATAATCTTTACAGCATCAGCAGTTCCCTCTGACACAAGAATCTCTTTACAATAGTTTATGAAGTTTATTCATAATAGTTGCAGAATGTAATATTTGATCTAATCAAGTCAACATCATAATGAATTTTGATCCACAAGATGCTGGAAGGTGTCATCTGTCCATTTGTTCCACAGTTATTGCCTGATCTGTTGAGAACCTCCAGTGCTTTGCGTATTTTAAAACCTGTTATTGTATGCCCTACAATACCTAACCATATACTCAACACTCTCTGTGTGAAAACATTGCCCACCAGGTTCCTATTAAATCTTTAAATCGTCCCCTCTCACTAAATCCATGCCTTCTTTGTTCCTTCCCTGAGAAAAAGACTCCAAGCATTCATCCTCGCTTTTCCATTCACAATTTTATACACCTCAAGAACATCGCCCCTCATCCTCCTACACTACAAGGAATAAAGTTGACTGCCCAACCACTCTGTAGCGCAGGCCCTCAAGTCTTAACAACCAACTTTTACAATAAAACCTCTCTGCGCTTAGCATAATGGTGTTTTTCCTACAACAGAGCAAGCAAAATTGAACACAATTAGGAAATATATCAGTAAGCTATCTATCTATCTATCTATCTATCGATCTATCTATCTATCCTCTCACCTTGTCCTCTCCCGGTTTGCGTTGTTTTTAAATTTGCACAAAACGGTACCCTATATCGCTATGATTTTTTTCGCCACCTTACTCATGTTCTCCTATGCTCCAAGAGCACCATATTTTGTTCCGATCGGTGAAATATTACAAAAGTTATTGGACTGTTATTCGCCGGGAAGACGACGCCCCTTCCGGCACCCGCTGAGTCAATCACTGGCTCCTTCAGGAGCGGAGTGTGGGCTGTGTTTGCGAGCTGGCTGTGTTCGGGGGCGAGGGCTGGCTGTGTTCGGGGGCGGGGGATGGCTGTGTACGCGGGTGGGGGCTGGCCCTGTTTGCTAGTGGGAGTGGGCTGTGTTTGCAGGCGGGGGGCTGTGAGCGCGACAGGCGCTGGGGACGGAACCGCTGAGTGAGTCCGGAGCCGGGTCCTGGAGCCGGTGAGTGCAGTCGGAGCAGTGGCCGGGAACCAGAGCCCACACACACCCTCCCTCCCCACACCACCAGCTCCCCCACACCCCCTCCCTCCCCCACACACACCCTCTCCCCCATACACATCCCCTCCTTCACATCCCCCTCACCCACACGCACACGCCTCCCCCACACACACCCTCCTCCCCCACACATCCCCCTCCCGAACACACCCACCCTCCCCAACACCCCCCCCCCCCCCCACCAGCCCACGACAGACCCCGCCTGAAGCCATCCCCATCTCCCAGCTACAGAACGCTCCCGCCGTTGCATTGGGGGAACAGGTGAGTGGTGGAATATTGCATTGGGGAATGGTTTGCTTTGGGGGACCAGGCCTGCCATGTGACTGGGACCCAACGGGTCCCACTTAGTCTAGTGGCTTATTAAAATAGGACTGATTAAATGTGAATGCTTAAAATACTTTGGTTGATGACTTATCAGCAGTTCAGCTGAACTTCATGTAACAGCAGATGGAAGCGATAACTGTGACCATTTTTATGACAATGATCTTAAGATTCTGCTCAAATCGATTTTGTGTGCACTGTGGATAATCAGGTATCAGCAGCAACCGGCTTTAATAAAGACATCAATCAATCTGCTGTCAGGACTTCAGGATCATTATATTTATGATTAAGTGGCAGTGACATGAAGAATTGCTTAAATGTAGTAAGTTCATGGTCACCTTTTAATTTAACGAGGGCTGAATTTTAATTATCTTAAAGCAAGAGAAAATTATGGAGTGGCAGTAGTAATTATTTAAGTCATAGAAGAAACATAGCCCTATGGATAAAGAGGAGATGGTAGGAAACTTAGGAGAGGAAGATATACAACCAACCTTAGGTCAGGAGGATTTGGGAATCTACAACTGCAAGTCAAGAAAAAGCCCAGAGCCCATGCAGACATGGAAGGCACAAATTCACCAGTCGCACATAAAGCAGAGCAATCGCAAAAATCTTTTCTCACAGAGTTTTTTCACAGACCCTTTTTCAATCCGTCCTGACCCAAAGTTTGAAAAAGTGTCTCAACAAAAAACTTCACCCATCCTTCCCCTCCAGAGATGCTGCCTGACCCGATGAGTTATCCAGCACTTTATGTTTCGCTCAAGATTCCAGCATTTACAGTTCCTTGTCTCATTGTCTTTGAATATCAGCCTATCTTCTGCAGCAGGCACGTGCCGTCAGGGTAGGCAAGGTAGGCACTGCCTACCCTAACTAAAATTATAAAATGATAATTATTAAATATGAATAGTAAAGGCAGGGGAGAATTATGCCTATCTCAGAGATCGACATGTAATACGTGAAAGTGTGTGCAGCCCGCGTGCCATGGATGCTGCTTCAAGTCGTCAATTTCAAGCAGAGCTGAAGGCAGCTGAAATTTAGCTTTTGCAGCGTGGACTGTGTACTGCGCATGCACAGCACAAGCGGCTGTAAAAGGACAGCACCACTGGGGTGGGGGGGGTGGAGAGTTCCTATCACAGCATATGGGGACTCTGGCCAGTGGTAAAGTTGCGGGAGGGCAGGAGCGTTGAGAAGAAGGGGGTCGGAGATCATGCCAGAGCAACCAGCTCAAGAGCGGGTTAGCGGGCTATGGATAACAGGACAGTGGGCGGTGGAGCTTACTCAGTGCGAGTAACCTCAATTGTCAGTGCGAGTAACCTCAATTGGTCCCTTGTTCGCACTGACACAGGAGTGTCCACTGCCCGCTGTCCTGTTGTCCATCGCCTACTAACCCACTCTGCTCTATGATCTTTGCTCTTGAGCTGGTCCCCTCACTGTTCAGACGGAGAGCACTGCCAGAGGTGAGCGGGCCGGCAGAAGGCGCTGAGGTCTGGCAGCCATTCGCAGCCACCTGAGCTGCTTCCCTCCCTGGCCACAATGCTGTGGCTCCGCACTCGGAGTGCCGCGGCAGCAGTAAGTGACTGAGTTGCTGGCATGATCTCCGACCCCCTCCTTCTCAACACTCCTGCCCTCCCCACAACTTTACTCCTGGCCAGACTCACCACACGCTGTGAAAGGAACTGGCCCCACAATTGGTCCCTTGAACTAGTATAGTCATTCAATAAGATCACAACTGATTCAACTTGTCCCGGTATGTTCCCGTTTTTCCCATCATCTCTCCACCTGTTGTCACCCTCCACCCCCCACCCATTTAGTTTCAGAATGAAGGAGATTTGGAAGCCTTGGGCAAATTGAATTGTTACTTTCTTTATTTTTATTCTATATTTTTACGGAGAGGAGAACAATCTGCGCATGCGAGGTTTAAGATTTTTTTTAAAGCCGACTGACTGCCTACCCTGAATAAGTACTCATGCACGTGCCTGCTCTACAGTTGCATGCAAAGTGTATTTCTATGTTTATCCTTTTGCAAACGACAGATTAAGTGATTGGTTGTGTTCATGGTGTAGAGACATATCCTGGAATTACATACAGTCAGCTTGTGATCTCACATCCATCACTTTTATTAGTCAACATTACATAAGCTAGGGTCTGAAATGTCCTATTGGATGCATCTGATGTAAAAAATGAATAGAAACAACCTAGTTATACTTTTATATCTTTATCATCTGGTCAAAGGATATTACATTGCAAAACACTTCCTGTTATTTTTATTTGCTGGCTTTACTCAATTAATTTAGTTGGTAAGATTGGAATGGGGATCAAATTAATTCAAATGCATACATTTTATAGACCAATTGACAAAACTCATGAGGAAAATTTATATTGCTTACAGCCTCTTCTTAAATATTTGTTAACACTGTGGGCTAAATAATAAAAATGTTTTTCATAATACTCTGAATAAAATGCTTTTATTAAATGAACATTGACAAAATATGAGTTTAGGCAGTTTGCCACAGCTGATGAAACACAATCCTTGGCATATCATTTGTTGCAGCAGTAGCATAGAAGGTTTAATGAAATGTGCGGCTAAATGACAATCTTCCAAGACTAAATATTTATTTGCAATCATCAGATGTAGAGAACATTTCTCACTGAAGTTTATTACAGGTCTGCAGGCAAGAAATTCAATTATGTAGCGCATGATCTTTAAGTGCCACAGAACCAAGTAGTAGCATAAAGCTGATCATAAATTGCAAATGCTAGCTTTCAGCTCACATTGTGCACAATGAAGCATTTGATTACATTTTTACATGTGTGACATGTTCCCGCACCCGAAGAGCAACAGACCTACAATTGTCCAGCAGCCTGTGTTGAATGTTTCTCTTGTTAATTGCTTCATATATGTACAATCGGCATTTGATATCACCCACTCGCATGAAATCAGATTTGATGTTAAACATCTAAGCATCTACCGTTCTCTGCTGCAGAGAACTGCACAGATTTACAACCTTTTGCATAAAGATGTTTCTTCTCATCTCATCACAACAAGCCAAATGCTTATCATGAGACATTGCCCTCTGGTTCGCTACTTTCCAGCGAAAGAAGACAGCCACTAGCCTCCCAGCAAAATCTTGTAATTTCACATTGCATCTTCCTAATTCCCATGAGCATAAATCAATCATTTTCAGGTTATCTTCACAGAACAAGCTATTATCCCAGAAATAAATCCTATGAATCTAGGCCACACAGACCAAACCTAGCATATCTTTCTTCGGGTAACATAGTGCTTCGTTTTCTTGTCTTGGGTCCAGTAACCTGATCTGATTGGCTTGAACTCACTGCAGCAATTAAGGAATTTAAATGCAAACTAGACTAAGTGGGACCCATTCGATCCCATTCTCACATGGGATGCCTGGTCTCCCAACACAATATTCCACCACTCACACATAGCCCCCCAGCTGCGCAGGTGTGGCTGACGGGTTCCTGATGCGACGGATCTGATCCCACCACCTCCCCTTACCCCCCACTCTGCCATTTATCATTTCCTCCCATGCACTCACTCCATCCCCCCTCAACCACCCCCATCCACTCTTAGCAGCTCTCTGGCGGCGCAGCCATTCCAACCCATGGGGTTCCAATTGTGATGTAGAACATGCGGGTATTACTGCGCAGGTGCAGCTGACAAGCATGGCAAGTGGAAAAGGGAGGGGGGATGTGGGGGGAGGGTGTGGGGGATGGGGGAGGGTGTGTGGGGACAAGGGTGTGTGGGGGATGAGGGTGTGTGGGGGACGGGGGTGTGTGGGGGAGGAGTGATGTAGGGGAGGGGGTGTGTGGGGGAAGGTTTGTGTGGGGGAGGGGGTATATGGGGAGCGGGATTATGGGGAGGGGGGATGGGGAGTGTGGGGGAGGGTATAGGTGTGTGGGCGGAGACATTTAGGGGAGGGGGTTTGTGAGCGGGGGTGTGTGGTGGGAGGGGGGTTGTGGGGGTTGGGGGTAGGGGGTGTATGTGGGAAGGGGAGAGGGCTGTGGTAGGGGGGAAGGGGTGGGAGAGGTGGAGGGGGTGTGTGGGTTCAGCGGCACTCGGCTCCAACCACACTCACCATTGCCAGGACCCAGCTCCAGACTCACTCAGTAGCTCCTGTCCCCGGCTCCTGTCACACTCTACGGCTCCTGGCCCCGGCTGCACTCAGCGGAACCTGGTTCGTCTTGGTGAACGCTGCCGCCACCCGCAGACAGAACCCAACCCACGGAACACAGCCCCGACTCGCCCATAAACACAGCCCCCACCCACCCGCAAACACAGCCCCCGCCCGCATACGCAGCCCCGCCTGTGAACTCTGCTCACTCATCTCCTTCAGCTTGATTCTCGCCGCCGGTGATTGACAGCAAGTGCCGGAAGGGGCACCGCCATCCCAGCTAATGACAGGAGAGAAGACCAATAACTTTTGTATATTTCACAGATCAGAAGAAAACTTGAGGCACTTGCAGCGCAGGAGCAAGGGGAATAAGGTGGCAAAAAATCGTAGTGCTATCGGGTAGGGGAAAGGGGGAGGAGGGGGGAGGGGGAGGGGGAAGGGGTATGGGAGGGGGTGTAGCGGAGAGGGGGGGGCAGAGTGGGGAGGGGGCAGCGGGTGTGGAGAGAGGGGGGAGAGAGGAGGGGGGAGAGAGGAGGGGGGAGAGAGGAGGGGGGAGAGAGGAGGGGGGAGAGAGGAGGGGGGGAGAAAGAAGGGCTTTAACATCGGGAGAGGATGGAGAGTAGGGGAGAGAAAATACTTTGCCTTTGCGTCTCCTCCTCACTGTGATGGATGTCCGTGTGAATTGAGTTGGTTGTGTGTCTTGTATAGATGTTTCTTTTTGTTGTATAGTGGCAGAAACCAAAGTTCCTAACAGAAAAATAAAGTTCATTGTATTGTATTGTATTGTATTGTATCAGTAACAGTGATTAAGAGGCTACTCAATAGTTGTAAAACACCTATCTGACTCATTACTTTAGGCCATAGAATATAGAACAATGCAGCATAAGAATATGCCCTTTGGTCCACAATGTTGGTGCTGAACATAATGCCAAGACCAACTCCTATCTACTTGCACATTTTCCATATCCCTCCACTTCCATACGCATATCCAAAAGGTGCTTAAATACCACTATTGTATCTGCCTCTACCAACTTTCTGTTAACATGTTTTCCTGCACATCTATATAACTAAAAGTCTTATCTTGGCCACTTCCTGTCTACGCTGTATATTGATTTTAGGGGGGAAAAAACTCTGTATCGCTATAATTTTTTACTATGGAAATGAAATAACATGAAAACGAGATGAGTTGTTTAGCCTGCCCTGTGCTTGAACCTGAAATGCCAATGGAAATGAAATGAAATGAAATGAAAATGAGATGTGTTGTTTGGCCTGCCCTATGCTTGAAACTGGAATGGCAATGGAAATGAAATGAAGTGAAGATGAGATGAGTTGTTTGGTCTGCCCTGTGCTTGAAACTGAAATGGCAATGGAAATGAAATGAAATGAAAATTAAATGAGTTGTTTAGCTTGCCCTGTGCTTGAAACAGAAAAGGCATTGAAAATGAAATTAAATTAAATGAAATTGAAATGAGTTGTTTGGCCTACCCTGGTCTTGAAACTGAAATTGCAATGGAAATGAAATTAAATTAACTTAAAATGAAATAAGTTGTTTGGCCTGCCATGTGCTTGAAACTGAATTAGCAATGGAAATGAAATGAAATAAAATGAAAATGAAATGAGTTGTTTGCCTTGCCCTGTGCTTGAAACTGAAATGGCAATGGAAATGAAATGAAATTAAATGAAATTAGTTGTTTGGCCTGCCCTGTGCTTGAAACTGAAATGACAATTGAAATGAAATGAAAATGAAATGAGTTTTTTGGCCTGCCCTGTGCTTGAAATAGAAATGGAAATGGAAATGAAATGTTAGGCCTGCCTGAAACCACTCATATCATAGCCCAACAGGCCCCCATTAGCCGAGCAACCAGGCCCTTTTGCCCAAAATGCCTGTATTAGCCCAGGAAGTGCATTTTGGCCCAAAAGGCCTGTACCAGGCCAGGAAAAGTCCAGAAAAATTGTGTTTCACTGAGATTTCACTCAGATTTTATTTATAAAGAGTCCCTTCAGCCCATGAGGTCTGTACTAACCCAGGGGTAGTCCATTCAGCCCATCAATAAGTATTCCCCCTACAAGAATTAAACCTCATCCCAATATTTTCTCCCTTCATTGGCTCCCTGTGAGATCCAGGCCGGGATAGACTTTTCTCCTTCATCGCTGTGATCTGCAGAAATAGATGAAAAATGTCTAAAATTGATTCTTCACCATCTCCCCCTTCTCTCTCACAGAGTCCATCACCTGTTTTGGGCAGAATTTCTGCAGTTTCTGAGCTGCCAGCCCACCAGGCTGTTTTTCAAATGATGCGAGATCAACAGGTATTAATGATCAAAGGGAACCAGAAGTCCTTCTGCACAAGTTGTTACAAGTTAACAACCTGGAAAAGTAAGTCATTAGGAAGACAGATGATACATTGGTCGATAGTACAAGATGATATGAGTAAAGATTTATATACAGGAAAAGTGCACCAAATGTTCACCAGATTGATTTGCAATGGTAGTTTTGTCATTTGAGGAAGACTAATGAGTTTAGGCATATATCCCCTTGAATTAACTACAATAAGAGGTAATCTTATTGGGCGGCACGGTGACACAGTGGTAGAGTTGCTGCCTTACAGCATTTGCAGCGCCGGAGACCCCGGGTTTGATCCCGACTACTGCTGCCATCTGTATGGAATTTGTACCTTCTCCCCTTTCTCCAAGATCTTCGGTTTCCTCCCACACTCCAAAGCTTAATTGGCTTGGTATAAATGTAAATTCTCCCTCGTGTCTGAAAGATAGTATTAATGAGTGGGAAAAGCTGGTCGGCGAGGACTTGGTGGGCCGAAGGACCTGTTTCCGCATTGTTTCTCTAAACAAAACTAAAATAAATCTCACAGAGAGAAGCAACATTCTTATGACAGGATAAATGCAGAGCTATTGTCACTGATGGTGGCATGGGTCCAAACAGGTCCTCAGTTTCAAAATGAGAGGATGGTCACCCAGGCCAGAGATGAACCATCCAGAAATGAGCAGATCTTTGGAACTCTCTGCCTGGGAGAACGGAGGCCCTGGCAAACCTAAAAGTGGGCATCAATGAGTAGGTTAGTGGAAATCAGAAAAATATGGCAGATACTGTAAATCTATAAAAGAGGAAATGCTGCAAATACTCAACAGGTCAGGCTACATCTGTAGGAATAGATAAATGTTTGATATCTAGTATCTGCCTGATTTTCACTAAAATGCTCCTGCCTGCTCATTTTGGGGTTTTGCTAGGACTACTTGTCTCCTCATCTTGCCTTGCTGAATGTTTTCACATTTTCTGTTTTTATTATCTATGAACCTTTTATTGGACAAATTAATGGCACTTTTCATTAATTGGATAAAGATCGACAGATTGGGTACCAATTAGCCAAATCAAATTTACCTTCATTTCGTGGACAGGACATCAATTTACAATTTTCCACGTCATTGGCCAAATGTTAGGTACATTGTTGAGCATTGAGGTGAAGATCACTCGCAACCTGACTGTGTTTACACAGTTGAGAATTTGTGTACAGAATTCACAAAACACTAATAGGAGCTCATATGGTAGATAGCTCAGGCTGTTCCCACTGTTAGGAAAATCCAAAAAGCAGAGCCAAATCTCTCAGAAATTATGTAGAGAAACACCATTACAAATTGTTGCTAGCTCAGTTATTAATTTTATATCTGAATTTGCTCAACCTATTTAGCCAAGTATTGATATGTACATGTGATTATTGTGCATGAAAGTTGTTTTCTACCTTTATTTCCTGTGAAAGCCCATAAAGGCTTTTGAACTCGGTTATCTTGTGGAAAATCTATAAGCTGAATAATAATAATATTTTTTTGTCAACAGTGTAAATGGCAGATTATTGTCTCATGATCCTATGTCAATCTATTTGCTATTTTATAAACTTCAATATACTGGATATATGCGTGAAGGAACTATTCATTCATTAGTTATTATGTTGGGGTACCATCCAGCTCTGGCTTTCTGGCTGATATTCACACACTTCCTTGCCGGGTGATGTCTCAATCATCCTCCTGCGCTTGCCACGGAAAGTATAAAAATAAGTATAAATTACACAAGTTTACATTTATAATGGAAAGTGAAGGGTGCAGTTCATGGTAGTTCTCCTCCAAGACAGTGAATCCTGATTTGATCAACAGAAGCCACTTTGGTTAATCTCTTCAGAGTTGAAGAAAATCAGTCTGAAGAAGGGTCTCGACCTGAAACGTCACCTATTCCTTCGCTCCATAGATGCTGCCTCACCCGTTGAGTTTTTCCAGCATTTTTGTCTGCCTTCTGAAGAAAATGAATAAACTTCAAAAAGGATATCGCTCAGCATCCACCTCTTTTGTATGTGAAGTTATAATGGACTGGAGAATAGTAAATACCAATCTATCATCTTAGCTGCAACTGTTACAGTTTTATTTTAGATCCAACAGAATGAGCTTCAATGCCACCTAAATCCGAAAAGACTTTCACTAACAGCCAGTGGCCTAATCTTGTTTTATCACTGTCTAAACATCTAAAAGGAATGCAGAATTATGACGTAATACACGTGAAGCATATTTTGCCATTATCATTATGAAGAATCAGGGTAAAATTGGGGAGTGTCTTGACCTGAAACATCACCTATTCCTTTTCTCGAGAGATGCTGCCTGACCCGCTGAGTTACTCTGGCTTTTTGTGTCAATCTTTGGTGTAAACCAGCACCCATAGTTCCTTCCTACTCATAAAATATTAACAATACATACTGACTGGAGTTTTTATGGACATTTTCAACCTCTCACTTCTGAGGTCTGAGGTTTCCACATGCTTTAAAAGGACATCAATTATACCGGTGCCCAAAAAGAGCAAGGTGACATGACTCAATGACTATCGACCTGTGGCACTAATGTCTCTGGTGATGAAGTGCTTTGAGAGGGTGATCATGGCGCAAATCAACTCCTACCTCAACAAAAACCTGGAACCTCTGCAGTTCGCTTACCGCCACAATAGATATACAGTGGCTGCGATCTCGCTGGCTTTCCACTCCGCTCTGGACCATTTGGAGAACAAAAATTCATATGTCAGGCTGGTATTCATTGATTACAGCTCGGCATTTAATACAATCATCCCCTCCAAGCTGGTTACCAAACTCGCAGAACTGGGTCTCTGCGCATCCCTCTGCATTTGGATCCTCCACTTCCTCATTCACAGACCACAGTCAGTTCCTATTGGTGGAAATGTGTCAGCCTCAATAACAATCAGTACGGGCGCACCTCAAGGCTACGTGCTTAGCTATATACTCTATGCTCATGACTGCATAGCGGGTCATAGTGCGAACTCCATCATCAAGTTCGCTGACGATACCACTGTTGTGGAACGTATCACTGATGGGGACCAATCAGAGTATAGAAGTGAGATCAACCGACTGACCAAATGGTGCCAGCACAATAACCTGGCCCTCAACACCAGCAAAACCAAGGAACTGATTATGGACTTTGGAAGGGGGAAGATGGGGGCCCACAGTCACGTTTATATCAATGGGTCAATGGTGGAAAGGGTCAAGAGCTTCAAATTCCTGGGCGTGCATATCTCTGAAGATCTTTCCTGGTCCGAGAACACTGATGCAATCATAAAGAAAGCACATCAGTGCCTCTACTTCCTGAGAAGATTACGGAGAGTCGGTATGTCAAGGAGGACTCTCTCTAATTTCTATAGGTGCACAGTGGAGAGCATGCTGACTGGTTGCATCGTGGCTTGGTTCGGAAACCTGAGTGCCCTGGAGCAGAAAAGACTACAAAAAATGGTAAACACTGCCCAGTCCTTCATCGGCTCTGACCTCCTGTCCATCAAGGGGATCTACCACAGTCGCTGCCTCAAAAAGGCTGGCAACATCATCAAGGACCCACACCATCCGGGCCATACACTCATCTCCCCACTACCTGCAGGTAGAAGCTACAGGAGCCAGAAGACTGCAACGACCAGGTTCAGGAACAGCTTCTTCCCCACAGCCATCAGGCTATTAAACTCGGCTCGGACAAAACTCTGTACATTAATAGCCAGTAATCTGTTTATTTGCACTTTATCAGTTTAATTATTCATGTATGTATATATTTATGCAGTGGACACACTGATCTGTTCAGTATTCATGCCTACTATGTTCTGGTGTGTTAAAGCAAAGCAAGAATTTCATTGTCCTATCAGGGACACATGACAATAAAACTCTCTTCAACTCTTGAACTATTGGACTGATTCTAAATACACTTGCACTTCAAAGTGTTTTTTCTGTAATCAATCAATGGAAGGATTGATGTTGATTGTAGACAATATTATCCATAGGTCAATCTCAACAGGAGCGTGCAGTTCCATATGTAGTGAGCATGACTGAGGCTCCTCGGAATGTGAGGAAAGAATGCTAACACAAACCTGCCTGTTCTTCCATTCTTTCCTTACATTCTGAGCCACTGAAAGTACAGCTCAGGAAGTTCAGCCAGAGATGAGGCAACTGATGTAAACTCTTTGGGCTACACAATCCACTGAGGAAGCAATAGATTATTACTATAAAACCTGACAATTCCATTGGATAGGTTGTCCTACTGACCCAGTTGTGAATCAGATCAGTCAGGGAGATACAAGGAAGCTTTCTTATGCAAGTAGCTATTCATTACCAAAATTAGTTCTTCACAGCTTTATGCCCCTGTCCCACTTAGGAAACCTGAACGGAAACCTCTGGAGACTTTGTGCCCTACCCTAGGTTTTCGTGCAGTTCCCGGAGGTCCCAGAGGTTTTTGTCAGTCTCCCTTATGGTCGAAAGTGGTTTCCGTTTAAAAAATCGGTAATTTTTTAGTTGAAGCCGGTTGCAATGCTAGTTGAAGGTGGTTGCCGAAGGATAAAAACCTCCCAGAACCTCCGGGAACCGCACAGAAACATTGGGTGGGGCGCAAAATCTCCAGAGGTTTCCGTTCAGGTTTCCTAAGTGGGACGGGGCATTACAGACAGGAAATGAGTCTTCCATGTATGAAAGCCTCAGTCTTCTGGCTCAATTGAAAAAGGGTGAGGAGATTTAATCTAAGAGCAAAAAATAATCTTAACAAGAGGTTTTTTAAAAATATTTTCTAACTCAGGACTATGGATGATTCATCATGAGAACACCATTGTTGGATGACTAATGGGTAACAATAAATCAGAGTACTGGAGAAAGATTGATAATCTGGTTGAGTGGTGCCAGAGCAATGATCTTTCTCTCAACATTAACAAGATCAAGGAGCTGATTGTTGACTTCAGGAGGGTAAACGTGAGGATCCATGAACCTGTGTTCATCAATGAGACAGTGGTGGAGAGTCAGCAGCTTCAAATTCCTGGGAATACACATCTCTGACGATCTGCCTTGGACCAGCATATTGATGCAATCAAAAAAGATGGCTTCAGTGCCTCTACTTCCTCAGAAGTTTGAGGAGGTTTGGCATGTCACCAAATATTCTATCAAACCTATGCAAGAGTGCAGTGGAGAACATACTGACTGTTTGCACTGCGGCCTGTTTATTAACTCAAATGCCCAAGAATGAAGGAAGCTTCAGAAAGCGGTGGACATTGCTGGGTCCATCATAGGTACTGACCTGCCAACCATCGTAGGAATTTACAGTAAACACTACTTTAAGAGGGCAGATAATATCATTAAAGACCCACAACACCTTTCTATGCTCTCATCTTAGTGCTGTTGTCAGTAAGAAGGTACAGGAGCTGAGAACTGTTATCTCTCTGTTCAAGAACTGCTTCTTCCCATCAACCATCGGGCTCCAGCACAACTTTAAACATAACCCTACATCAGCCCATAAATACTATGGATGTTCTATCAGATACATATGTAGCTTGGTGTGCAGCATTGTGGTCTGGTTACCTGATATAACATAATTAATCAAATTAGATGCCCTTCGGTCATGGCTGATGTAAAGAACATGCACGTACACAGAGAAATCTTTACTACTACTTTATTAATTAAACACACACATCACTGCCCTAGCTGTACGTGGTCTGTCACGAACACTAGAGAGAGAGAGCTAGGGGTGGGAAGGTCACAGTTATACTCGATTATGGGGGAGTGGTTAGCAAGGGCTACGTCACTACTGTTAAAGGTGTACACACATATCATCTACATCCTTCCTCTACAAAAAACAAAACAAGGAACAGTGACAGGCGACCACGTCTCATGCGCTAAGGGAGAGTAAACATCAGTAATGCAGGAACATAGAATCTTACGTAATCACCATAACGGTCTAGCGGCCTGACAAGGCAACCAGACCGGGTCCGAACCTCGCCATCACATCCTCCCCCAACGGGAACGAGAGGGACCGGCGCACGGGCAGGAGGGGAGCCCTTGACAGGAGAACCCCTGGGCGACGAAGGCGGCGGAGAGGACGGAGAGGTGGGAGACGAGAAGGCCGGAGAACCAGGGAGCACAGCGGGAAGATGCACCGGGGAGGGCCGAGAGGGAGGAGGACTGGGCAAGGCGGGCATGGGACGAGGCGGCAAAGTCGGCACGGGGAGCATACGGTGCAGCCGGAGGGGGACGAGGCTCGTTCACAAGCTGGAGGTGCTGACGAGACCTCCGGTAGATCGTGCCGTCGTGGTTGACCAGGTATGAACGAGGGGAGCCAGCAGAACTGACAACAAGGGCGAGTCTAGAGTGGCCGGAGGCAGACCGCATGCGGACGGCCTGGCCAGGAAAGAGAGGGCGGAGGACACGGCAGGACTTGTCATGGGAGCGCTTCTGGATACCGTGTTTATGGGCAATGCGCTTCCGGACCGTGGCAGGTTTAAGGACGGAGGGAGCAAGCGACTGCTGTGTCACAGGGATCGGAGCGTGTCTCCAAGGTTGGAGGACGCCAGTATGTGACTTTGTTTAACGTGGAGAGACTGGTGCATAGACAGCCACCACATGGTCCTTGACAGATCTGGGTCAGGATCCAGTGGCATGGAGTCCAAGATGACCGGAGACCCTTCTCTGCTGCAGCCGTCATCCATCCTCCCAGCCATTGTGACGATCCACTAAGGTCAGCCATCATCCTCTGCCTGTTCCATCGTTGAGGTCTTGGTTGGATTGCTCTTTGTCAGAGTCCTCCCCCTCGACCTTACCACCATGGGTGGCCCTACCAGGAGCATAGCTCCAGGATCTCAGGACCACGCAAGTTTCTCCACCACGACAAGTTGACAATCCACGGAAAAGAATTGCATTGTAGTCTATTATATATTTATTATTGTGTTATTGATTTAATGGACCTGTAAAGTTGCAGTAAGTAAGATGCCCGGTGCAAATGATGATTAAATACTCTTGACTCTTGACTAGCCATGAGTACATTTAAAGCTGCGATTAATTGATTTTAGGACCATTAGGGCTTCGGGGATAGAGGACTCAGGTGATAAAGTAGATTCAACCCTGGCACAAGCCTTGCTTTATTGTCAATGCGCACTTCTTATTTATTTTATCAAATGGATTTTAATGTTCTGCTGGGACTTTCAGTGGTGTCAACTGCCCTTAGGGAGTGTTAATGGTCAGTTATTATCCTCTAACAGGCATAGCTGGGGTAGACAGTCAGGACAATTTTCCCAGGATAAGACATTTCATGGACTAGAGGGCATGGCTTTAAGGTGAAAGACAAAGTTTAATGGAGGTGAGTGGGGAATGTTTTTCTACACTCTTGGTGGTGAGTGCCTGGAATGAACTGACAGGGGTGGTAGTGGAGGCAGATATGATAGTGGCATTTAAGAGACCTTTGGATCGGCAAATGGATATACAGGGAATGTAGGGATATGGATTATGTGCAGGCAAATAAGAGTTGGTCTTGGCATCATGCTCAGCACAGACATTGTGGGCCAAAAGGCTTGTACCTATGCTGTAATGTTCCATGGTCAATACTTTAGGAATATTAGGATCTACAATCAGACTGGTGACTTTGTACAAGCACTCCAGCTCTCATTAAGTAATCTGCTATGACTGAAAGTGTAAGTTATCCTAAAACCCTACGTTTTTGTATTTTTTTCTGATCCCCAAATGATTCTTGAACAACCTACACTGGGAAGTAACAGGTTAAGATCCATTTAACAAACACTTTTTTGACAAAAGCCAGCAGTTGGATCTCCACAGCTGATGGCTTGCAATAGGACATCACGCAGTTCTGCTTTATTGGAAAGCTGGTTCAACATCAGAAATGCCTTTGAATTACAAAAATCTTGGCCACTGTAGTATTTCCTAAATTGTGCTAAATTCATAAGAACTGTTTGTTTGCAGCCACTTTTATTTGTTTTTATTTGTTATTATTGTGCAGCGCTCAATTTCAGCTCTATACTTTCATTCCAATTTATTTTTCCAGTAAGATCTTTATTTTTTGTGAAATGAGCAAAACTTGAGTTTTGTTAGCTTATCTTTGAGTTGTTCCTTCCCTTCCAGTTCAATAATATATGACTCACTAAAGCAATAATACCACAAGAAAACCCAATTCAATAAACAGAGAAAATGTAATACGCAACTGGCAGCCTGAAGGTGCCACATTCCTCACAGAAGTCTCTGGAGAGATATATTTACCAATTATTTAATTTAAAATATAATGGCATTGCCTTGTCTTATTGGATTACATTAATTTCTTTGAAATACTTTTTGCCAAATAGCCAAAATAGAGCAATTTAATAATTTGTTGGATCTTGAAGAACATGGTCATAATTGAAAATATATTACAACTCCAATATGTTTCCTTGAATAAAAGACATAATGTTAATGTCATTAAACTGTTAGTTAAGTTATTTTATCAGATTGAGTAGTAAATTAGTAAAATTGTGGAAAAGGCCATTAGAACCAAACAGAACAGTGCCCATTTCATAGAAGCATAGAAACATAGAAATTAGGTGCAGGAGTAGGCCATTCGGCCCTTCGAGCCTGCACCGCCATTCAATATGATCATGGCTGATCATCCAACTCGGTATCCTGTACCTGCCTTCTCTCCATACCCTCTGATCCCCTTAGCCACAAGGGCCACATCTAACTCCCTCTTAAATATAGCCAATGAACTGGCCTCAACTACCCTCTGTGGCAGAGAGTTCCAGAGACCCACCACTCTCTGTGTGAAAAAAATCCTTCTCATCTCGGTCCTAAAGGATTTCCCCCTTATCCTTAAGCTGTGACCCCTTGTCCTGGACTTCCCCAACATCGGGAACAATCTTCCTGCATCTAGCCTGTCCAACCCCTTAAGAATTTTGTACGTTTCTATAAGATCCTAGAGATTCTAGAGAGTATAAACTGTGTCTATCCAGTCTTTCTTCATAAGACAGTCCTGTTTCTCACCATGTTCTTCAATTCATTGAATCTTGAGAAACACATCATCATGGCTGATTTTGTCCACTGTGTTAATATGACAGCTAGTCCCCACACAGTTTCAACATTATGGATCATCTGACCCAGTCCTATCACCCTATAATCAAATGCGTCTGCCTGAACATCGAGATTGATTTTTGTGTCAACCTACAAGTCAGAATTATTAACTACTGCAAAAAGATGATCTGAGATAAGATTCCAAGCAGCATGCTGGATTTTAATGGGTAGATAAATATCTATACCCTCTTGTCACCCTGGTGTGAGCCATTTCCAACTGATTGAAATGTTGTTTATTCAACATTACAGAATCCATGATCGTCTCCAACACATGAGGAGTTGCATCTAGTCTTTGAAGAAAGAAAATGTTTTGTCTGACTCACCCTTGACATGCATTGAAGGTTGCTGCATCTGTGCTGAAGATATTTGAGGCTAATAATTACAATTACAAACATTATTTTAAAAACATTATAAGTGTTAATGAATCACTGCCAACGTACATGAACAATTCACTCTTGGTGGGCAACTGAAGGCCTCGAGTTATATTCTTCCAGAAATGAATCATTTAAAATACACCTTTTTTTTCAGGAGATGCATTTGCTACGTGTATTCTCCCTCACTAAATCCAATTTTTCTTTCCTTCTTTTAACTTCTCTTTCTGTACCTTATTTGGCATTGAGTCGCTCCTGCTTCTCAGTCCTTCAGTCAGATTGGTGCAGGGAAAGTGCAGTTGATTGTCCCCGTTTCACTCATCTCCTGGATATCTTGTTCCTTGGAAAACGATTCCAATTGCGCTTTATTGTTACACGTGAAGTGCAAATGCACAGTGAAATTATTTTCTTACAAACAGTCCAGTGGAGTATCTCCATCCCACGTCTTGATTAGAAATTATACAGAAATAGTGTAGAAATAGTCTACTGATCCTGCATGCAAGAGACTTCATCTTCCAAGTCCAGTCCACGCTCCCGTTGCTATGAGGGGTGTCCAATTCAGGCAAATTCCAGGCTGCTGCAGGCCTCCAGCCACCACCTTCCTTGGTTGACCTCCAATTAACATCCTCTCCTCACCTGTCCACCTTTGTTCCCTGGGGGTGCCTCCTGCAGCCAGCATTGAGGTTGCGGTTGGCCCAACCCCAGTTCCCTCTCCTCCCCTACCAATCTCGCTCCTCTCCTGTCAGGTCCGTCATCATCGCCGTCTCCATCCTTCCAGTCTATGGTCTTCGGGGGATTATGTTCAATGGCTTGGCGGTCCCCTCCTTACAAACCGAGGTCTTAAACGCATGTAAATCTTTCTTTCCTTCTTCTAAAATCTTTTTATTGGTTTTCTTTTCCAAAGAAAACAAAAATAAAACATTTTTAAAAAACAGAGCAAAAAAAAAGTGATAAAAGCAACAATGATATTGATACATGGGGATCAGGATTACATTAATAACAGGTATAACCTGATATGAGACCAATGTCAAAATACACATTGACTATAGACCTGCCGGACCCTATATAAATATAGTTAAATCTTTAAAAGATGTAGAAAAACACACAAAAATAAAAAGACAAAAAGAAAAAGAAAAAAGAAAAAAGCAAAACTAAAAAAATAAAGTTAAAAAAATTAATAATAATAAAATAAAACTAAAAATAAATTAAATAAATAAAAACTAAACAAGGCAAAACAAAATCTGAACTCAAAGTTTCAACAATTTAAGTCTGTATGACGTCAGGTCCATTCCACCATATAGAAGTAAAATAGTTTTTATAACGGTTAAAGAGGGAGCAATTTATATTGTATGAAAGTGTTTGAGCATACGTCTTATTATTGGGTTAGTCGTACATTTATTCAATCTCGTAATTGTGAAAGGTAACGAGGCCCCTCGAATAGAGGCCAATGATAGCCCTTTGGAGTCTATAATGTCAAAGAAAGATTTGGCAATAAAAATTGGGATTGTCTGAAATAAATACAGAAATTTAGGTAAAATTAACATTTTAATCGCCAATTAGGGATAAGGACATTGGTGACCATTTAGTAAACTGATGTTTAATATGGTCAATTAAATTTATAAAATGGGCTTTAAATAAATCCTTGTGTTTCTTGGTGATCTTAATACCTAAATAAGTAAAACCTTCGGTAGTCAATCTAAATGGAAACTGACCATAATTCAAAACAAGATTATTTAATGGAAAAAGCTCACTCTTACTAAGATTTAGTTTATAACCAGAATAACTACTAAATTGATTAAGTAATGCTACTATTGCCGGAATAGATTTCTTAGGGTAAGAAATAAATAATAACAGATCAACTGCGTAAAGAGATAGCTTATGTGACTGAAGAAGGGTCTCGACCCGAAACGTCGCCTATCTCCTTCGCTCCTTAGATGCTGCTGCACCCACTGAGTTTCTCCAGCTTTTTGTGTAACCCTAGCTTATGTGTCTGATTCCCAAAAGGTTCCAAAGCAATATCAAATATTAAAGGACTTAAGGGAGTCTAATACCTCGAAAGAGCCTGAAAAAAGGGGATCTCTGATTATTAGTAAATACAGAAGTCTGTAGTATATGATATATCAGCTTGATCCAAGAAATACATTTTGGACCAATCTTACATTTTTCAAGTGTATTGAATAAATAAACCCATTCTATTCTATCAAACGCTTTCTCGGCATCAAGTGAGATGACACATTCTGGGGTTTTATTAAACTCTGTATATACAATATTCATTTATCTCCTGAGTAACGATTTTTAATTAAACCGGTCTGATCTTCAGAGATAATTTGCGGTAAAGTCTTTTCCAATCTCATAGCTAATATTTTGGAAAGAATTTTGAAATCTACATTTAACATTGATATAGGTCTATATGACAGTAGGGTCTTTATCTTCTTTAAGAATTAAAGAAATAGAAGCTTCATAAAAAGATTGTGGTAATCTATTCCTTAAAAGGGCTTCTTTAAATACCTTACGTAGCCATGGAGACAATAAATTTGAAAAAGACTTTAAAAATTCTACTGTAAAAACCCATCTAAACCGGGAGCTTTACCAGTATTCATTGAAAAGATTTCTTTCTGGATTTCTTCTTCCGTGATGGGTTCATCTAACAACAGAGACTCATTATATGGTAAATTTAGTAAGTTCACTTTCTTTAAAAACTCATGCATTATATTAGAATCAGTAGGAAGATCTGATTGGTATAGGGAGGCATAAAATTCTTGAAAGGATTTATCAATTTCGTCATAGAAACATAGAAAATAGGTGCAAGAGTAGGCCATTCGGCCCTTCGAGCCTGCACCGCCATTCAATATGATCATGGCTGATCATCCAACTCAGTATCCTGTACCTGCCTTCTCTCCATACCCCCTGATCCCATTAGCCACAAGGGCCACATCTAACTCCCTCTTAAATATAGCCAACGAACTGGCCTCAACTACCTTCTGTGGCAGAGAATTCCACAGGTTCACCACTCTCTGTGTGAAAAATGATTTTCTCATCTCAGTCCTAAAAGACTTCCCCCTTATCCTTAAACAGTGACCCCTTGTCCTGGACTTCCCCAACATCGGGAACAATCTTCCTGCATCTAGCCTGTCCAACCCCTTAAGAATTTTGTAAGTCTCTATGAGATTCCCCCTCAATCTCCTAAATTCCAGCACGTACAAGCCGAGTCTATCCAGTCTTTCTTCATATGGAAGTCCTGCCATCCCAGGAATCAGTCTGGTGAACCTTCTCTGTACTCCCTCTATGGCAAGAATGTCTTTCCTCAGATTAGGAGACCAAAACTGTACACCAGGTGTGGCCTCACCAAGACCCTGTACAACTGCAGTAAAACCTCCCTGCTCATGTACTCAAATCCTGTTGCTATGAATGCCAACATACCATTCGCTTTCTTAACAGCCTGCAGCACCTGCATGCCTACTTTCAATGACTGGTGTACCATGACACCCAGGTCTTGTTGCATCTCCCCTTTTCCTAATCGGTCACCATTCAAATAATAGTCGGCTTTCCTGTTTTTGCCACCAAAGTGGATAACCTCACATTTATCCACATTATACTGCATCTGCCATGCATTTGCCCACTCACCCAGCCTATCCAAGTCACCTTGCAGCCTCCTAGCATCCTCGTCACAGCTAACACTGCCCCCCAGCTTCGTGTCATCCGCAAACTTCGAGATGTTGCATTTAATTCCCTCGTTCAAATCATTAATATATATTGTAAATAGCTGGGGTCCCAGCACTGAGCCTTGCGGCACCCCACTAGTCACTGCCTGCCATCCTGAAAAGGACCCGTTTACTCCTACTCTTTGCTTCCTGTCTGCCAGCCAGTTCTCTCCACATCAATACTGAGCCGCCAATACCGTGTGCTTTAAGTTTGTATACTAATCTCTTGTGTGGGACCTTGTCGAAAGCCTTCTGAAAGTCCAGATATAACACATCCACTGCTTCTCCCTTATCTACTAGTTACTTCCTCAAAAAATTCAATAAGATTCATCAGACATGATTTACCTTTCGTAAATCCATGCTGACTTTGTGCAATGATTTCACCACTTTCCAAATGTGCTGCTATCCCATCTTTAATAACTGACTCTAGCAGTTTCCTCACCACCGATGTTAGACTAACTGGTCTGTAATTCCCCATTTTTTCTCTCCTTCCTTTTTAAAAAGTGGGGTTACATTAGCTACCCTCCAATCCTCAGGAGCTACTCCAGAATCTAAAGAGTTTTGAAAAATTATCACTAAGGCATCCACTATTTCTGGGGCTACTTCCTTAAGTACCCTGGGATGCAGCCTATCTGGCGCTGGGGATTTATCAGCCTTTAATCCATTCAATTAACCTAACACCACTTTCCGGCTATCCTGGATTTCACTCAGTTCCTCCATATCATTTGACCCGCGATCCCATGCTATTTCCGGCAAATTATTTATGTATTCCTTAGTGAAGACAGAACCAAAGTAGTTATTCAATTGGTCTGCCATGTCCTTGTTCCCCATGATCAATTCACCTGTTTCTGACAGCAAGGGACCTACATTTGTTTTAACAAATCTATTTCGCTTCACATATCGGTAAAAACATTTGCAGTCAGTTTTTATGTTTCCTGCCAGTTTTCTTTCATAATCCATTTTCCCTTTCCTAATTAAGCCCTTTGTCCTCCTCTGTTGGACTCTGAATTTCTCCCAGTCCTCTGGTAGCTGTTTTCTCTGGCTAATTTGTACGCTTCATCTTTTGCTTTGATACTATCCCTGATTTCCCTTGTTATCCATGGATGCACTACCTTCCCTGATTTATTCTTTTGCCATACTGGGTTGAACAATTTTTGTAGTTCATCCATGCAGTCTTTAAATGCCTTCCATTGCATATCCACCATCAACCCTTCAAGAATCAATTGCCAGTCTATCTTGGCCAATTCACGTCTCATACCCTCAAAGCTACCTTTCTTTAAGTTCAGGACCCGTGTTTCTGAATTTCACTCTCCATCCTAATGAAGAACTCAACCATATTATGGTCACTCTTGCCCAAGGGGCCACGCACAACAAGGCTGCTAACTAACCCTGCCTCATTAAAAGGGAGATGCAGCGAGACCTGGGTGTCATGGTACACCAGTCATTGAAAGTAGGCATGCAGGTGCAGCAGGCAGTGAAGAAAGCGAATGGTATGTTCGTTTTCATAGCAAAAGGATTTGAGTATAGGAGCAGGGAGGTTCTTCTTCAGTTGTACAGGGTCTTGGTGAGACCACACCTGGAGTATTGCGTACAGTTTTGGTCTCCAAATCTGAGGAAGGACATTATTGCCATAGAGATGGTGCAGAGAAGGTTCACCAGACTGATTCCTGGGATGTCAGGACTGTCTTATGAAGAAAGACTGGATAGACACGGTTTATACTCTCTAGAATATAGGAGATTGAGGGGGATCTTATAGAGACGTACAAAATTCTTAAGGGGTTGGACAGGTTAGATGCAGGAAGATTGTTCCCAATGTTGGGGAAGTCCAGGACAAGGGGTCACAGCTTAAGGATAAGGGGGAAATCCTTTAAGACTGAGATGAGAGAAACTTTTTTCACACAGAGAGTGGTGAGTCTCTGGAACTCTCTGCCACAGAGGGTAGTTGAGACCAGTTCATTGGCTATATTTAAGAGGGAGTTAGATGTGGCCCTTGTGGCTAAGGAGTCAGAGGGTATGGAGAGAATGCAGGTACAGGATACTGAGTTGGATGATCAGCCATGATCATATTGAATGGCGGTGCAGGCTCAAAGGGCCGAATGGCCTACTCCTGCACCTAATTTCTATATTTCTATGTTTCTATTATTCAATACCTAGTCTAGAATAGGCTGCTCTCTCGTTGGTTCCCCTACATGTTGGTTTAGAAAACTATCCCACATATATTGCAAGAAATCCTCTTCCTCAGCACCCCTGCCAATTTAATTCACCCAATCTATATGTTGATTGAATTCACCCATTATAACGGTTTTACCTTTGTCGCACGCATTTCTAATTTCCTTTTTGATGCCATCCCCAACTCCACTACTACTGTTAGGTGGCCTGTACACAACACCCACTAGCGTTTTCTGCCCCTTTGTGTTTCGCAGCTCCACCCATATCGATTCTACATCCTCCAAGCTAATGTCCTTCCTTTCCATTGTGTTAATCTCCTCTCTAACCAGCAATGCTACCCCACCTCCTTTACCTCTCTGTCTATCCCTCCTGAATATTGAATATCCCTGGATGTTCAGCTCCCAGCCTTGGTCACGCTGGAGACATGTCTCCGTGATCCCAACTATATCATAATCATTAATAGCTATCTGCACATTCAACTCATCCACCTTATTACGAATGCTCCTTGCATTGAGACAGAAAGCCTTCAGGCTTGTTTTTATAACGCTCTTGCCCCTTTTACAATTATGTTGAAAGGTAACTTTTTTGATTTTTGCCCTGGATTTGTCTGCCTGCCACTTTTCACCTTGCTACCTATTACCTCTATCCTCATTTTATGCCCCTCTGTCTCTCTGCTCACACATTTAAGAAACCTACCCCCTCTTATTCTCTGTTTATTATTTTTTTCTTGGTCTATAGTTACTGGTACAGTTCATGGTCTGCAGTTACTGTACCATCCCATTTTCTCACTTTAGTAATCTGACGTTTGGCCGACACCGCTTTCAATTGATTAGCGAGTAATTTACCAGATTTTGCGCCATGTACATAAAATTGAGTTTTGGTTTTAAGTAACTGGTTCTCAATCGGTGATACTAATAACAAATCATGTCTCAATTGCAGTTCAACTCTATTCTTGTACAGCTCTAAACGAGGAGCTTTTGAATATTTTTTATCAATTTCTTTAATCTCGTCAACCAATGTACCTATTTATTTTTTATTTTGTTTTTTTAATCCCGCGGAGCATGAAATAATTTGTCCACGAATATATGCCATAAAAGCATCCCAGACTACACCATTGGATATTTTTTCAGTAGAGTTTGTCAAAAAGTAAAAAGTAATCTGATCTTTCATTAAATTAATTAAATTTATGTCTTGAAGCAAAGTAGCTTTAAATCGCCATTGTTTAGCACTAAACTTGGAATCAGGTAGATTGATTGATAGTTTCAAAGGTGCGTGATCAGAAATAGCGATTGTGTCATACTCACATGCAGTGACCGATGGAACTAGCCGAGAATATAATATAAAATAATCAATCCTAGAATAACTGTGGTATACATGAGAGAAAAATGAAAATTCTTTGTAATTTGGGTGCAAAAATCTCCAAACTTCTAACATTCCAGAGTCAAGTAAAAAGAATTAATCAAATTAGCTGATTTATTTGGAAGCACATGATCAGATGTAGACCTGTAAATCGCGGGGTTCAGACAACAGTTGAAATCTCCACCCATTATTAAAAAGTGTTCATTTAAATTAGGAAAGGATGCAATTAACTGTTTAAAGAAACTCAGGGTGATCAATATTTGGTGCGTAGACATTCACCATAGCAACTTTTTTCATGTAAAGAACACCAGTAATCACCAAAAATCTGCCATATGGATCAGAAATTGTTTCATTGTGAACAAATGGAATTGAGGGGTCAATAAAAATAGAGACTCCTTTCACCCTAGCCTGTGAATTTGAATGAAACTGCTGTCCTCTCCAAAACTTAAAAAATCGTAAATTGTCATCTTGCCTTACATGAGTTTCCTGAGCAAAGATAATCTGAGCATTTAGTCTGTGAAGAACTTTAAAACATTTTTTCCTCTTAATGGGATGGTTCAAGCCATTCACATTCCATGAAAGAAAATTAATAACTTTATCTATATTGCTTGTAAAAATCATGTGGGATGTAATGGGATAATTTCTTGAAGCCTAAAAGTTAATGATAATGGAAGAAGAAAAATCTAGGGCAGAGCCAAAAGTGACCACATTTCAGACATTTTTGTAGTTCAAACTTTGCACAAATGGAAAACACTAAATTGGGAACCACGGACCCCTCCCCCATCCCTCCCACCCCAGTAAAGCTCCAAACTGACCAATAGACAGTCAGCAAGCTATCTAATCCCTTCCCCAAACCCATCTTCCCTAGTAACAGTGCTCGGTAGTCAAAATACATTCCTTATTATCTCTTTGAGAGAGAAGAAAAAAAAATACAGACTGACCTGAAGTTAATGAGCGAAAGCTACATATTATTATCCAAGGTCAGGATATGAGAAACAAGAACTGCGTTCTCTTAGTTTGTCTAATGACAGTGGAACACAAAATTAACAAAGAAATTCTTTAAAAAATATATATAAAAGAAAAACAACTCGTCCAGTTAAATTCTTAATCATTACCAAACAAAATATTGTCAAAATAGGAAAAGTAAATCTCCAGTTATAACTTAATCAGCTATCAATTGGCCATCTTCCTCCTCGTAGCTCTCCAGAAAGCTAGAGGCGTCTTGAGGATTGTTAAAAAATCAAAAATTTCCGTTGAAAAGTCAAATACGCAATCTAGCTGGGTATAATAAAACTGGCCTTAGCTTTTTCTTATACAAATCAGACATTACATTATAAAAGGACTTTCTTATTTCCAAAAGCTCGTAACTATAATCATGGACACACCAAAATTTGCCTCCTTCATATTCAACCACACCCAACTTTTTTGCTGCCTGGAAAATATTCTCCTTCATTTGCCAAAAATAAAACCGAATAATCAAATGTCTCGGTTTATTACCGGATTTCTTCCCACTCCTGTGAGCGTTATCCAAAAACGGAAGGTTTTCATTGTGCTCAACGTTAAAAGTTTCCTTTATAATTTTAGAAGCATATTTTATAACGTTATCTCCTTCTTGACCTTCCGGCAAACCAACAATTCGTAAATTCAAAGGCCAGCTTCTGTTTTCTAGGTCCATATTTTTAGTCTTGTATTGCTGAAGTGATCGAGTGTTTTCATTCATTTTCCGTTCCAGTTTTTCAATCTTCAAATCTCTCTCCCGTCCCAGGGTTCGCAAAATATCAATTTCATCCTTTTGTTCACGAAGTTCATCTTGTAACAAAGACAGTCTTCCTTGGACTTCCTTCAATTTTGTCAAAACTCCTTTCACCATTTCTTCCAAACTGCCAAATCTTATTTTCAGCTCATTTTTCAGCTCATTTTTCAATTCATCATTCATTTTCGATATTGCTTCGAAAAATAAGATGAAAAATGAGATTTATTCATTTCTCTCCTCTCAGCTTCTGTATTGAAAGACATTATCTTTGTAGATTTTAACTTCCATCTCAATTGATCATTAATTCTGTCCACTGATTTCTTTATTCATTGCCTTTGTGTAAACTTTGCAGCTGATATTTACAATCAGTGTTCCTGGAGCACATAGCCTTGTTTGTCTCAAAGTCTCGCAAACAACATATATTTGGATTTACCTTCAATTAATTTTCATCCATGCCCTCCCCGCCCTCCACCTCCCAACCCCTGGGTGGTGAAAAAATAACTCTCCCTCAATCAATTTCCTCTTGTACTTACAAAATCTCACAATCTAGCCCTTGGCTTCCATTCACCAAAATAATTTTTCAGTTATCAATCTGTTCAACAACACCCTCACTTGCACATTTGAAGCCTTGAGCTCCTTTGATAATCTCTGATTCTGTTCACTTTCCATGATGTAGTCCCCAATCCTGACCCCTTAAAGCCCTGTCTCACGGTGCGAGTCCACGCACGAGTGACCCCAAGTAAAAGGAAAAAAAAAGACTCATGGTTATGTACGAGATTCCAAGTTTATGTTCAAGTGTTTAACTGAGTTCCCACAGGTATGTAATTTCTGCGATGTTCCAAGTTCCTCTCCCGAGTTACCAAGTTCCTTTCCCGTTACTCTTGAGCCAACCGTGAATGAAGGTATGTTTTAATAAGCAACAGTGTTAAAGAAGACATCTCCATCCTACGGTCTTGAGTTAAAGATAGAATTCAGCGTGGCCACATCTATTGATATAATCTACAAAGGGAAAATGCGCACCCTCCAGTGCCAGAGCAGTTATACTTATGATTTGTTTGAAACACACATCACGTAGTTAGAAGACCAGCGGGCGAAGGTTTGTTATATTTTAATTGAATTTACTGCCAGGTCTACATATTGTGGGGAGACGAGAGATGAAATCTTTGAATGTGGACGGATGTCTCCGCGCCTGCTCGTTCTAAGCGGAATTTATTTTTAGATGCCTTTCAAGCCGGGCTTTGGTTTTATTCCTTGTTTTTGTTTCTTCGCACACACTTTTCGTGTGTGAGGGTGTGAGAAGTTCATGTCGGGTGCCGGCCGGCGGCAGCCGCTGTTCTTTCACATCAGTTGCACATCAGATTGTTGGGAGACGAAGCTCAGGGTTCGCCTCCTGAGCTGCTTTTGTGGGGGGGGGTGCCTTAATAAGGCACCTCATTATTCTGTCTGAGGTGACAAGGCTCGGGTTAGGCTGGGATCATTCTCTGCGGGATGATCTTAGTGCGAGAGACAAGTGTAGGAGAGGTGCACAGACTGTGTGGGCAGACACTTTGGTAGTGATTGTCCACCAGTCTAAAAGCTGCTGTGTCTCCCTGTCCCTGGGATAGCAGGGGGTGATCAAACAGCACAATACCCCCCTCCCCCTCCACACCAACACGAAGGGCAACAATTCCAAGGCTTTAGACAGAAGGCAGACGCAACAAGCTGGAGTAACAATGCGGGTGTGGTAACATCTCTGGAGAACGTGGATAGGTGACATTTTGGATAAGGGCTCATCTTCTGAAGAAGGATCTCGACCCGAAAAGTCACCTATTCCTTCTCTCCAGAGTTGCTGCCTGACCCACCAAGTTGCTCCAGCATTTTGTGTTGGGCATCAAACAAACCCTCTTCCAGTCGTTCTGCTCGTTTTCCAGATCGGCTAATTATACATACAAGAGATTACAGTGTGGAAAATAATATTGACAGTGCAAAGGTCTATAAGGGAAATTGGGTGGTGCCGCGCGCGGCAGCCTCTCCAGCAGTTTGTCCGTCATTTCACCCTTTTTGTTAATTTTAGTCTTAAAGTATGTTTCTGGAGGTTTCTTAGTCTTTTTAACGTGGGGGTTGGGGGAGGGGAGAGAGGGGGGAAACCGTTTCTCAGTCACTTTCTGGTCGAGGATGCGTATTTTCTCCGAGTCACGTCTTCGCCTCCCCTCGCAGCCTACAATCTGGATTGGCGCGGCCTTTCCTGCCGGAGACCAGCCAGAACTTCAGCAATGGGCACAGCGCTGAATTCCATCACGGAGCAGACAATGCCTTACGGTGGGTTGCCATGTTGGAGCTCCGGAATGTTGGGCCTGCTGTTTAGCACCGTAGATCTGTGGTTTGCGGAGCTTCTAGCCATAGGTGGTACTTGCTCTAACATCGCAAAGTCCTAGGATCTTTTGCCGAAGGTCGCCAGTGTTGAATCTCTGCTCAGCTCGGCCTGTGGACTTCGGGAGCTGCAGTCTCCGGTAAGAAGTGGCCAATTTGGAAACTCCAAGCCACTGAGAGTGTTCTTCCATTCCAATGTCGGAGTTCCGATCATCTCGGCGAGAGGGCCTGAACATTGGGCCGTTCGTAGCGGCAACTGCGGAGGGCTCAAAGGCCCCGACCACGGATGAACAATGAAGAAGATGACTGAACTTTATTGCCTTCCCTCACAGTGGGAAACGTTGATTCCACTGTGTGGGGATGTTTATGTTAAACTCTATCGTGTATTATGTTATTTTTTATTTGTATGACGGTATGGTAATTCAAATCTCACTGTACCAATTGGTGCATGTGACAATAAATATAGCTTGAAGTTGAACAAACTTGAACTTGATTAAAATTATCCATATTGTATGTGCCTGAACCTTATATCTATGAACCTGCCCACAGCTTTTGTTATTTATTTACTTGTGCCCTGGATTATTATGTGTTCCCTATGTCTGCACTGGTGTTAACATCATACACTATTGCAACTTACATTTTTCCTACTTGATCCCTTGTAAATTTCCTTGGATCAAGCAATTCTACTCCCAAGGACACAATGTGCTGGAATAACTCCGCAGGTCACGCAGCATCTCTGGAAACATAAATAGGTGACATTTCGGGTTGAGACTTGAAACGTCACATATCTATGTTCTCTAGAGATGTTGCCTGACCTGTGGAGTTATTCCATCACTTTGTGTCCTTTTGTGTATTAACCAATATCTGTAGTTCTTTTTTGTACAATTCTACTCTTATTTTATTAATATGTCCAAACCAGGAAATTCTGAACTAATATACTTTGTGTTAATCTGACAATATACACTTGGAATTAAATTGAACACTTCTGATTTTCCAGAGCCACAGTCAGCTTACATCCTATTCCTTTCATATTTTTTGATTCCCTCAACTCCTGAGCAATTTGTTTGATTGAGCACTAAATCGGTTTTCTGATTTATAGGCAATATGTTCCCTCGGTTACACTCATATCACCATGTTACAAAAAAAATAATAATTGTATCCACTGTAAGCATTATTAGGTGCATCGAAAGGAATTACATACTAGCAATTAAAAACTAAAAAAGTATGTTCAATTAATCCTTACCTATGACCCTGGCAGTTATTCGTCTTTATTGAAATGAATGAGCTGTCATTTGCTGCCGCAGGTCTAATTTACCTGGGCTTTGTGTGTTAATGCTCTGATACCGGGAGTACAATGTCAGGCAAGTTTGGACATTGCTGCTGAAGAGCAGCCAGTTATCATGGCACTGGTCCTTGTGCACGGGTCAGAGTGATACAGTGCGGAAAAACACCCTTCGGCCAACTTGCCCACACCGGCCAACAATGTTCAAGCTATACTAGTCCCATTAACCTGCACTTGGTCCATATCCCTCCAAACCTGTCCTATCCATGTATCTTTCCAACAGTTTCTTAAACAATGAGATAATCTCAGCCTCAACTACCTCCTCTGGCAGCTTGTTCCATTCAATGCCACCCTTTGAGTGAAAATGTTACCCTTCGGATTCCTATTAAATCTTTTCTCCTTCACCTTGAACCTATGTCCTCTGGTTCTTGATTCCCCTACTCTGGGCATCTACCCGATCTATTCCTCTCATGATTTTGTACACCTCTATAAGATCACCCCTCGTTCTCCTGTGCTCCATGGAATAGACCCAGCCTACTCAACCTCTCCCGATAGCTCACACCCTCTAGTCCTGGCAACATCCTCATAAATATTTTCTGATCCCTTTCAAGCTTGACAATATCTTTCCTATAACATGGTGCCCAGAACTGAACACAATATTCGATATGCAGTTATACAACTGCAACATGACCTCCCAACTTCTATGCTCAATACTCTGACTGATGAAGGCCAAAGTGCCAAAAGCCTTTTTGACCACCTTATCTATCTGCGACTCGACCATCAAGAAACCATGCACCTGTACTCCTATATCCCTCTGATCTACAACACTACCCAGAGGCCTACCATTTACTGTGTAGGTCCTGTTCTTGTTCGACATCCCAAAATGCAACACCTCACATTTCTCTATATTAAATTCCATCAGCCATTCCTCCTGGCCAATCGATCCAGATCCTGCTTCAATCATTCACAACCATCTTCGCTATCTCATCCTGATTTTTTTGTTTTTCAAAGAAAAATGTCAGCAGGTCAATGCAGAACCACTGGCATCTCCTTAAGGGCGTGTCCTACTATACGAGTTTACCCAAGAGCTCTCCCAAGTTAAAAAAAAAACTAGTGGTAAGTACGTAGAATGTACGTAGTGGGTACGTCGGAGCTCGGGACGTCTCTTAGCGTCTTGTAACACTAACGGCAGGTTCTCGGGAAACGCGGTAAGCTTGTGAAGTTTCTTCAACATGTTGAAAAATGTCCACGAGAGCCCCGAGTATCTACGAGCGGCTATTACCGGGAGAACTCTCAAACTCCCGGGAGTAAACTCGGGAGAACTCTTGAATTACCTCGTACAGTGGGACAGGCCCTTAACAGGTTCTTTGAATTAAATTTGATCAAGATGAATTCATGTCGATAACCAAATAAAAATATAGTCCTCCTGGAACTTGTGTGCACAAAGTATCTAACTCCTTACTTACCAGTTGAGCCTGACGACACCTATATTGCTTACTCAAGGCATCAAGAGTTAGGAGTCAAGAGTGCTTTATTGACATACTGTATGTCCCAGGTAGAACAATGAAATTGTTCTGCTGCTGATAGGGGCTGCTGAGATCAGCTGCAAAGACCACAAGATATGGTTTACAGTCTTTTTCTTTCTGCTCCTGTCAACAATACAATGTATTGCTGTGAAACTTGTGATTAATTAATTTCTGTTATTAGTGAGGTGGATGGCATGTGAAACCTAAAGGTGAGTTTGATCCACACAGGAACGATGGTCTATAATCTCATCCAAAACATTTTGAAGAGCAATTTGCTTCGCAATTGAAGCATGCAGGTCATAATTCTGGAGGGTTATAGATACAGATTGTTCAACAGAATTCTAATCTTCACAGTGGAACTAATTAGGATTCTGTTGAATGGAAGTACAATAATACTTGTCAGCAGAGAACTTTAGATCCCCAGCACAGCTGCTGAGAAAATTAAAGGTAGTTCCAGAAATATAAAGTAAGCACATGGTTGGTTGCCCAGTATTTGTTCAAATGTACATCAAACCTGACATCGGCTTCCCTTTCTGTTATTAAGATTTATTGATGTTACTGCAGGCACATTTTAATGTGCATTTATTATGAATCCAATTATTATTGTAATTGCACCTTTGTTGGATATGTGTTAGATTAAAATTGCCATATGTTTGTGAGTTTTCTGATGTGTGTCTTATTCAGAAATCAGATACATTCATCTTAGGGTTAATAAAGGATAATGGATGTATGAAAAATATTATTAGTTCCCACCATATATTACATGTTGTGTCGGTTATAACGTTTACGAATGCCAAGGTATGCTAAAACAACCTATATAACTAAAAGTCTCATCTTGACCACTTCCTGTTGGCGCTGTACTACACCATACTAAAGTTTGCAGATGACACCATCATGGTAGGCAGGATCACGAGTAACAACGAGGCCGCCTACAGGACAGAGGTAGAGAACCTGGTGAGCTGGATCCGTGAGAACAACCTGATTCTCAATGCAGCAAAAACAAAGGAGATGATCCTGGACTTCTGGAGGAGACCAAGGACCCTCATCCATCAGCCCATCACCATTAACAGCGAGACAGTGGAGGCTGTGCAGAACATCAGGTACTACCATAGAGCTGTGACACTACCCCCCCTCCCACACTGATCCCCCCCCCTTCACTCTCACACATCCACCCATACTCCTATATGTTTATAGTCTTTTTAACGTATTTTTATACTCATATTCCTGAGGACTGCTCCAACAAAATTTTGTTGTCTTGTACAATGACAATAAAGATTATTATTATTATTATATGGATTTTAGAAAAAATGCTACTTCCGGGGGGGTGGGGGAGACAGGACTATAAAATCCAGGATGCCTGGACGTCACTCTGGAAGATCGCGAGGGAGAGGCTACAATTGTGATTCTGCAGTGAATCAACTGAACTGTGAGTCTGCAATGTACTTCCAATAAACGATTTGTTAGGCCTTAATGAAAATAAAATGAGTTATTTGGCCTGGTCTGTGCTTGAAACTGAAATGGGAATGGAAATGAAATGAAATGAAAATGAGATAAGTTGATTGGCCTCCCCAGTGCTTGAAACTGAAATGGCGATGAAAATAAAATGAAATGAAAAAGAGATGAGTTGTTTGGCCTGCCCTGTGATTGACACTGATATGGCAAAATAAATGAAATGAAATGAAAATGAGATGAGTTGTTTGGCCTGCATTGTGCTTGAAAGTGAAATGGCAATGGAAATGAAATGAAATGAAAAAGGAGATGAGTTGTTTGGCCTGCCCTGTGCTTGAAACTAAAATTGCAATGGAAATGAAATGTTTGCCCTGCCTGAAACCACTCATTTCAGCCCACCAGGCCCCGTTTAGCCACGAAACCAGTCCCTTTTGCCCAAAATGCCCGTATTAGCCCAGGATTTGCCCAAAATGCCCATATTAGCCCAGCCTTGGTGACCAGCAGTGGTGCCGGGGAGATGGCTGCCCTGCCGGCAGTCTGTGCTTTTTTCATTATTTTTGTCATTTTCTAGTTTGTTAAAAGTTTTGTTTTAATATTCTTCGGTTTGTTTTATGTGGGGGGAGGGGGGAGGGGATTGGGGGAAACATTTCTTCAAGCTCTTACCTTCCCGGAGATATGATAAATTTTCGGATTACATTTTACGGGCTCTGTGGCCTTCCATCGATGGAGGTGGAAGCCTTGTTGAACTGTCGTGAGACCCACCGCGGGGCGTGGACTTCAAATCGGAGCAGATCGCTTGCCTGGTATCGCTCCCACCACGACCACCGTGACTTTAACATCAAGGGCTCGCAGTCTCGGGTGAGGCTAGTCAGGAAGGTCCAACGTCGCAGAAGGTTCACCAGCCCCGACGCGAGGTTCGATCGCCCAGTGTGAGGGAGCTGACATCCCTTTGATGTGGGAGCAGATCGCATCGACGCGGAGGGCCAGAATGCTGCCGGCTATGGGAAACAAGATCGACCCGTCAATGGGGCCTCGAGGCCCACGACCGAAGAAGAACTAAGGGAAGGACTTGAACTTTATTTCGTCTTCCATCACAGTGAGGAATGAGTAGGAGTCACTGTGGTGAATGTTCATGTTAAAATGTGTTTTTGAAGTGATCTGTTACTTTTAATTGTATGACTGACCTGGCCAATGAAATTCTTCGTATGTTGCAAAACATACTTGGCGAATAAAGTGTGATTCTGATTCTGATTCTGATTCTGATTCTGGAAGAGCATTTTGGCCCTAAAGGCTGAGATTTCACTCACTGAGATTACATACAGATTTTTTTTATAGAGTCTCTTCAGCCCATAAGGGCTGTACTAGCCCAGAAGGAGTCCTTTCGGCCCATCAGTAAGTATTCCCCCTGCAAGTATTAAACCTCACCCCAGTATTTTCTCCCTCCCTTCATTGACTCCCTGTGAGATCCAGGCCAGGATAGACTTTCCTCCTTCATTGCTGTGATCTGCAGAAATAGATGAAAAGTCAAGTCAACTTTATTTGTCACATACACATACACGATGTGCAGTGAAATGAAAGTGGCAATGCCTGCGGATTGTGCAAAAACTACAGAACAGAATAGAACAACATCAGTATTTATAGGTTAGAAAATATTTTTTTACAAAAGACACAACACAACAGTAAATTAGTACAGTAAGTTAGTCCCTGGTGAGATACGAGTTTACAATCCTGATAGCCTGTGGGAAGAAACTCCGTCTCATCCTCTCTGTTTTCACAGCATGACAGCGGAGGCGCTTGCCTGACCGTAGCAGCTGGAACAGTCCATTGCTGGGGTGGTAGGGGTCCCCCATAATGTTGCTGGCTCTGGATCTGCACCTCCTGGTGTATAGGTCCTGCAGGGGTGTGAGTGTAGTTCCCATAGTGTGTTCGGCTGAACTGCACTACTCTCTGCAGAGCCATCCTGTCCTGGGCGGAGCTGTTCCCAAACTGGTTTGTGATGTTGCCAAACAACATGCTTTCTGCAGCCCCAGAGTAGAAGCATTGAATGATCCTCAGAGAGACTCTGAATTACCTCAGCTGCCTGAGGTGGTAAAGGCGCTGCCTTGCCTTACTCACCAGTGCGGCAGTGTGTGTTGTCCATGTCAGATCCTCTGTGATGTGGTCTCCCAGGTATTCAAAGTAGCTCACGCTATCCATAGTAGTCCCATTTATCTCCAGTGGCGTGTACGTTCTCGGATGTTGTACCCTTTAAAAGTCCACAATCAGCTCCTTAGTTTTTGTGACATCCAAGAGGAGGCTGTTGTCCTGACACCAGAGTGCCATATCAGCCACTTCCTCCCGGTAGTCCTTCTCATCGTTATCGGAGATCAGGCCCACCACCACTGTGTCATCAGAAAACTTGATGATGGAGTTGGAGCTGAACCTGGCCACAAAGTCATGTGTGTACAGGGAGTACAGTAGGGGGTAAGGACGCAACCCTGGGAGGATCCTGTGTTCAGGGTGAGGGGGTTGGATGTATGTCTCCCCATCTTAACCACCTGGGGCCTGGCAGTCCAGGACCCAGGCACACAGGGGAGTGTTAAGGGCCTGCCCCACTGTACGAGGTAATTCAAGAGCTCTCCCGAGTTTTAAAAAAAATCAAACTCGTGGTAAGCACGTTGAATATACGTAGCGAGTACGTCGGAGCTCAGGACGTCTCTTACCAGCTCGTAACGCTAACAGCAGGTACTCGGGAAATGCGGGAAGCTCGTGAAGACACATGAAGAACGTGTTGAAAAATGTCCACGAGAGCCCCGAGTACCTATGAGCGGCTATTACTGTAATTCTCCGAGTTCGAATCAGGGGAAACTCGGGAGAATTGTTGAATTACCTTGTACAGTGGGGAAGCCCTAGTTTCAGCAGCTTCTCAGCCAGTCTGGTGGGGACTATCATTTTGAAAGCTGAGCTGGTCAATGAACAGCATCCTCACATAGCCCCCCTTCTGGCTGTCTAGGTGACAATGTCTAAAATTGATTCTCCACCCTCTCCCCCTTCTCTCTCACAGAGTCTCTGTTTTGGGCAGAATTTCTGGCAGTTTCTGAGCTGCCAGCCCACCAGCCCTGAGTGACTGAGCTGCCAGCCCACCAGGCCTGAGTGACTGAGCTGCCAGCCCACCAGTTTCCAGGGCCTGTTTCCAGCCTGTATCGCTCTATGATTCTATGACTCTTTGACTCTATGAGTTTAGCACCTTATTTCATTTTCATCTATTGGCAAATAGTAAAATTCACTGCCTTGTCATCAAAATATCTGAACATCAGTCAAAGTCTTAACATGTGCTCACATAAACACTGAACCTCAAGATAACTTACCACCAACATCTCAAGTGCAGTTACATATAGGCAATGAATTTAGATCTTGCTCGCAATGTCCACATCTCAAGATTATAAAACCCTAAAAACCCTCACTACACTCAGCAGGACATTCACACTTATGTCAGAAATATTACACTGGCATTGGTATTTATATAATTGTTGGGCAGCACAGTGGCTCAACTGGTAGAGTTGCTGCCTCACAGCACCAGTGACCTGGGTTTGATCCTGACCACAGGTGCGGTCTGTATAGAGTTGTGTGACCGTGGGGTGTTTTGATAAGGGTGATCCGGTATTCTCATAACATTCCAAAGACGTGCAGCTTCCCGTGATGCACTGCAGAGCCGGACAAAGGGCTGCCCGTGGCCACGCATGGGAGGCAGGCCTGACTCATTGCCTTGAAGAAAGACTCAGCTGGCCATGGCCGCAGGGCAGAGGCTCAGAAACCACTGAGCTTGGCCCCAAAGACTGGTGAGTCAAGAAGGAGGGAGCCATTGGCAATGACAGATGTGAGGAGTGGGCCGGTAGGAGAGAAACCAATGAATTGCCTACAGCGCCTTGAAGGTCAGCTGCAGGAGGTACCCCCCGGGATACAGCGGCGGTCGGGTGAGGAGAGGGACATCAATTTGCAGGCCGAGCAGGTCGAGGGTGATGGAGGAGGTTTGCTGCAGCCTGGGGCTTATCTCGATCAGGTGCTGCTCCAGTACAGCGAGCACGTGGACTGGAGTTTGGAATTTATGTAAATTGCACAAAAATGTGGAAACTCGTTCATGTGAGATCTATGCAAAGAGAATTTCACATGTGATGTTAATACACTATTGAACCCATTGTAAGTTAATAGGCTTTTGTAAATTGCCCTTAGTGTGTAGGATGTGAAACAGGAATAACATAGAACTTGTGTTTGGATGATCATTGATCGGTGTGGACTCGGTTGGCCGAAAACCCTGTTTCCACGCTGTATCTCTCAAATAAAGTAAAGGCAAATATTTTCATTGTAGCTTGGTACATGTGACAATAATAAGCCTAAACGTAAACCCAAGTGACACTCCGTATTAAGCCCATGATGATTGTGGCTGAAATTGCACTCACAAAATGATCAGGAGCCTGTACTGAGGAAAGGTGTCAAGCAGAGGCAGGTTCTCCAATATACATCTTTCTGTCCAGTGCAATGGCTGAAACATGTAGCATCAGTAGGTTAACTGAGGATGCAGGCATTGTGCATTCTGCCTGGGTACATGGCATGGACAAGGGTTTTCTGTCCAAGGTCACTCACCAACCGCACCTTCAGGGATTTCATGCCTTTGGCCTTAATGTAAAGTTCTGGGTTCACAGATGCTGCTGTGAGTGCCATTCTCCAGACATTTAGAACACCTGTAAAGTCCACCGGGCGCCCACTGTATTCCACACAAGAAGGAAATAAAGAATTCTCCTCTCCATGCACAGAGATTATCCGTGCTGTGCCCTTTATAGCCTTGAATTAGCTGTGAAATTTGGCTTACATCAGCCGCTGCCTGGACCGATGCAGAAGCCAAGTGATTCAGACTGACAGTAACCTTCAGCTGTCAGAGGAGAGCAGTCTGGCACATGTCCTTGACACCTCTGTATTGATGTCCTCATCATACAGATGTCCTGCTCGTCTGACATTGGTACTGGATTTGTGGTTTGATGGTGCACTTCCCTGCCAATGATCACAGCCTGGTTCACACCACCCCCTATCCCTCCCCCTCTGCCATAGACTCCATCTACATTTCACACTGTCTCATGAAAACAGCCATCTTAATCAAGGACCACTTACACCCTGGTCATTCCCACTTCTCTCCACTCCCATTGATAAGAGGGTATAAAAGCTTGAAAGCATGTGGCTCCAGATATAAGAACAACTCCTTCCCTACTATTGTCAGACTCTTGATCGGACTCCCATATGCTAAAGATGCATTCTCGATCTTCCAATCTATATCATGGTGGCCATTGCACTTTTCTTTAAATCTGCACGTTCTCTGTAGCTGGTAGCACAATATTCTGCATTCTGTCTTCTCCTTTACCCTACTTGTTGTACTCATGTATCATATGGTCACCCTGATAGTATGCAAAAGAATATATTTCATTATATCTCGGTATACGTAACAATAAATTGATACTAATATCTCGGGCCATCTGCCACATCTTTCTTTGGGTTCCTTTGGCTAGTCACCATTGTCATTGGCCTGTTCTATCCTGCCCTTGATTGTACATGCTTAACGTGCTCCACGTCACAAGCAACGAGGTGGCCAATCAAATTGTGTGTTTTCCACTATGCAATAAGGCTGCAATTACATTATAGAAACATAGAAACATAGAAAAATAGGTGCAGGAGTAGGCCATCGGCCCTTTGAGCCTGCACCGCCATTCAATGTGATCATGGCTGATCATCCAACTCAGTATCCCGTACCTGCCTTCTCCCCATACCCCCTGATCCCTTTAGCCACAAGTGCCACATCTAACGCCCTCTTAAATATAGCCAATGAACTGGTCTCAACTACCTTCTGTGGCAGAGAATTCCAGAGACTCACCACTCTCTGTGTAAAGAATGTTTTCCTCATCTCGGTCCTAAAGGAATTCCTCCTTATCCTTAGACTGTGACCCTTTGTTCTGGACTCCCCCAACATCGGGAACAATCTTCCAGCATCTAGCTTGTCCAACCCCTTAAGAATTTTGTAAGTTTCCATAAGATCCCCCCTCAATCTTCTAAATTCCAGCGAGTAAGCAGTGAGAGGGGAAGGGGTGAGAGCGAACAAGGAAATCTGTAACTGACTTGGAAGGAAATATCAATGATAACCCACTACCATCGGACCGGCCGATGGTACACTGACTTTATAACTGACTACCACTGACTTTTACTTTTTAAGTATATTGGTCAAAATATATGCAGTATGCAATTGAATTTGAGTTGTAAAACAAGGCTCACAAACTGTTCTTGTACTTATCTCTCTCCCTCTCTTTGACCTATCCTTATTTTGCTAATAGTCTTTTCCCTTACTGTTTAGCCATTCACCCAGAGGCATTCTTATCATATTTTGCAATTGATTCTTTTGTTTAAAAGTTAAAAGCAATTTTTAATGGATGAAAAATCAATTTGGATTTGTATCAAAGAAATGTCAAATCATTTGCAGCAACACATCTTTAATAGGAAAACAAGTAAAGCGATAGAGCCCCTAGGGTAAATAAAGAATTCTATGGTTCTTTGATTCAAATTGAATAAAGTCAACCCTTCTAAGGTAATTTTCAACATCTATGTTGTGCGGATCCCACTGCAGATGCCAACACATGTTCAGAAACAGAAATCTCATAGTGCACATAAATAATGTCATTAGTCAGAACACAGAGTGAGGGTCATTAGCCCATTGAAAGTGGACAAACTATTTGTGAAGCAATCTAATCAACCCCCCCCCACCATTTCTCTCATATGTTTGCATGTTTTTTAACCCTCCGATATAAATTCTCAAGACACTTCATCCATCACAAAAGTAAAGCAGATGACTCAATTTCTTCCCTTCATCTAAAACATAAGCTAAGCAATGAAAATGATCAGCTCTATTACTATTACTATTACTATTACCATTGTAACATTAAGACGAAACCCAAACTAAGTATTTATTTCTACGGACAATGCTGAATAGAATTTAAGCTATATTATTTTCATGTTTACATGAATAAGCCAATATATTTTTAGAATAAAATAAAATATTTCTGGAATATTCAGTAGATCATGCAAATACTTTGAAAAAGTAAATGGAATCAATGTTTCAAATCAAAGTCTGAGATTTACCAGTGCTGATGTAAATCATGAAACTACAAAATAGCTAAAGAGCAAAGAATACTTGCATTGGAATCACTCAGCGGTTTGGGCAGCAACTGTGGGGGACATTTTTAAACAACTGTTCAGGTTGGACGATTTCTTCAAACTATAAAGAATGGTCCTAACCCAAAACATTGCATATCACAATCACAATCACAATAATACTTTATTAGCCAAGTAAGTTTTGCAACATACGAGGAATTTCATTTGCCAAGTCAGTCATACAAATAAAAAGCAACGGAACACACAAAACAAATATTAACATAAACATTCATCACAGTGACTCCGCCACATTCCTCATTGCGATGGATGGCAAAACAAGTTCAATCTCTTCCCTTAGCTCTCTCGTGGTCGGGGGGCTCGAGCCCTCTGTTGATGGAATGATCTTGATTCCCGTAGCTGGCGGCGGGCCCTCCGTGTTGAGGCAATCAGCTCCTGCTTTGGGGGATGTCAGCTTTCCCGCGCCGGATGATTGAACCCTGCGTCGGGGCTGGTCAAACCTTCCGCGACATTGGAACTCCCGACATCCATGGTCTTTCCCGAGACTACGAGCTCCTGATATAAAGTCCACAGGCTGCGGTTGGAGAGACTCCAATTTAAGTATCTGCTCAAGTTCAGTTGGAGTAGGCCTCCAGCTCCATCGATGGTAGGCCGCAGAACCACCGGAGAATGTATTCCGAAAATTAATCGCATCTCCGGCAAGGTAAGAAACTGAAAAAAAAGTTTGCCCCGACCCCTCCTCCTCCCCCCACATAAAACAAACCGGAAAACATTTACACAGACTTTAAACACACATTAAAAATTAACAAAAAGACGAAAAACAAACAGACTGTTCATGGGGCTGCCAATCTTTCGGCGCCCCTGGTGGAATATCCTTGTTTTCTAGAGACTGCTGCCTGATCTACTGAGTTACCCCAGAACTTTGTATTTTTTTGCTCAAGATTCGAACATTTGCAGTGCCTTGTGTCTAAAAAATGTGTTGACCCTGGAAATTTGAAATTAAATTCTTGACCTAATCTTATCTCGACAATAGAACAGATTCATCCATCTATCTATCTATCTATCTATCTATCTATCTATCTATCTATCTATCTATCTATCTATCTATCTATCTATCTATCTATCTATCTATCTATCTATCTATCTATCTATCTATCTATCTATCTATCTATCTATCTATCTATCTAAAAGTCTACACTTGACCACTTCCTGTTTGCACTGTGTATTGATTTTAGAAAAAATGCTACCACTTACAGCTGTGATTTTGGATCATCTTACTCAGTCACCCTCCGCTCATCAGGTGCAGAGGATTTTTCCCATCGATGAAAAATAAAAGAGTTATTAGTGTTTTAAAAATGTTGAGATTCTCCCTCCTGTCAATCATGCCTTGAAGGCCACGCCTATTCCGGTGGGAAGGGTGAGGGATTATAAAACCCTGAAATGTGGGTGTGGCTCAGTCTCTGCAAGATGGAGGAGGGAGAGGTCACAACTCTCTATCTGAGCTGTGAATCAACTGAACACACTGAATGTCTACTGAAATGTGTGTGGTTTTATGTGTTTTTGTGTGTTTGTTATGTGTTTTTAATGTGGTTGTATGTGGTTTTGTGGTATTTTGTGGTGTTCTATGTGTTCAATTTCACCCTGCTTGAAATTGGTATGAAACTGCACTTGAATTTGGTGGCCTTGCACCCTGCATGGAATGGTATGAAATGGCATTTGAATTTGGTGACCTTGCACCCTCTTTGCAATGGTATAAATTGCACTTGAATTTGGTGGCCTTGCACCCTGTTTGAACTGGTAATAGCCTGCACTTGAATTGGTGGCCTTGCACCCTTCTTGAAATGGTATGAAACTGCACTTGAATTTGGTGGCCTTGCATCCTGCTTGAAATGGTATGAAATTGCACTTGAATTTGGTGGCCTTGCACCCTGCTTGAAATGGTATGAAACTGCGCTTGAATTTGGTGGCCTTGCACCCTGTTTGAACTGGTATTAGCCTGCACTTGAATTTGGTGGCCTTGCCCCTTCTTGAAATGGTATGAAACTGCACTTGAATTTGGTGGCCTTGCATCCTGCTTGAAATAGTATGAAATTGCACTTGAATTTGGTGGCCTTGCACCCTGCTTGAAATGGTATGAAACTGCATTTGAATTTGGTGGCCTTGCTCCCTGCTTCAAATGGTATGAAACTGCAGTTGAATTTAGTGGCCTTGCACCCTGTTTTAAATGGTATGAAACAGCTTTTGAATTTGGTGGCCTTGCTCCCTGCTTCAAATGTTATGAAACTGCAGTTGAATTTAGTGGCCTTGCACCCTGCTTGAAATGGTATGAAATTGCACTTGAATTTGGTGGCCTTGCACCCTGCTTGAAATGGTATGAAACTGCACTTGAATTTGGTGGCCTTGCACCCTGTTTGAACTGGTATTAGCCTGCACTTGAATTTGGTGGCTTTGCACCCTTCTTGAAATGGTATGAAACTGCACTTGAATTTGGTGGCCTTGCATCCTGCTTGAAATGGTATGAAATTGCACTTGAATTTGGTGGCCTTGCACCCTGCTTGAAATGGTATGAAACTGTATTTGAATTTGGTGGCCTTGCTCCCTGCTTCAAACGGTATGAAACTGCAGTTGAATTTATTGGCCTTGCACCCTGCTTTAAATGGTATGAAATGACTTCTGAATTTGGTGGCCTTGCACCCTGCTTGAAATGGTATGAAACAGCTTTTGAATTTGGTGGCCTTGCACCCTGCTTGAAATAGTATGAAACTGCATTTGAATTTGGTGGTCCTGCACACTGCTAGAAATGGTATGAAACGACATTTGAATTTGGTGGCCTTGCACCCTGCTTGAAATGTAATGAAACTGCATTTGAATTTGGTGGACTTGCACCCTGCTTGCAATGGTATGAAACTGCATTTGGTGGCCTTGCACCCTGCTTCAAATGGTATGAAACTGCAGTCGAATTTAGTGGCCTTGCACCCTGCTTGAAATGGTATGAAACGACATTTGAATTTGGTGGCCTTGCACACTGCTTGAAATGGTATGAAACGGCATTTGAATTTGGTATCCTTGCACCCTGCTTGAAATGGTATGAAACTGCACTTTTAAGGACGACAGCAAAACTTACTAAGCGAGGCAAGCGACCCAAGGAAAGGCTAATGGAGTTTAATTCAAATACAGTGCATTCAGAAAGTATTCAGACTCCTTCACTTTATCCACATATTGTTATGTTACAGCCTTATTTTAAAATTGATTAAATTCATTATTTTTAAATCATTCTACACACAATACCCCAGAATGAAGAAGTGAAAACAGGTGTTTAGACATTTTTGCAAAGTAATTACAAATAAATAACCGAAATATCACCTTTACATGTATACAGACACTTTGCTATGAAATCCTGTTTCCATTGATTATCCTTGAGATGTTTCTACAACTTGATTGGAGACCACTAGTGGTAAATTAAATTGATTGGACAGACTTGGAAAGGCACACACCTGACAGTGCATGTCAGAGCAAAAACCAAGTCATGAAGACGAAAGAATTGTCCGTAAACCTCCGAGACAGGATTTTGTCGAGACACGGATCTGGGGAAGGGTATAAAACAATTTCTGCAGGATTGCAGGTCCCGAAGAGCACAGTGGCCACTGTCATTCTCTTTTTCTTTTTTTTAATTTTGTTGTTGATTTTTTATTTTTATATAGATAGAAAATAATAGAGAGGGAGAGAAAAGTAACCAAAAAAAAATTAAAAGAGAATGGAATAATCAGCTAATTATACATCATTGGAGATATGTCCGTGAATTATAAAATGTAATTCTTCATCTAATCCTTGATTCGGGGTTCACTCAAGTTCTCGTGCCGAACCGGTTTGCCCCTTCAAATAGTCAATGAATGGAGACCATATTCTAGTAAATAGTTCTTGTTTGTCCATTAAGACAAATCTTAAGCTTTCCAATTGTTGGGTCTCCAAAATTTCCATAATCCATATTTTAATTGTGGGGGTTATAGGGCCTTTCCAAAATGTTAATATTAATTTTTTCCCAATTATTAAACTATAGTTGATAAAGTTTATTTGGCTTGGTGTAAATATTTGATTTTGTTCTAGTATTCCTAATATTAATAGTTTTGAATCGGGGTCCAATTGGATGTTGACAACTTCTGAAATCATCTTAAAACTTTTTGTCCAAAAATTATTAATTTTTATACAACTTACAAATGTGTGCATTAAGTTAGCCTCTGAGTGCTGACATTTTTCACAAATAGGTGATATGCTTGGGAAAATTATATTTAATTCTGTTTTTGAATAATGCAATCTATGTAATACTTTAAATTGTATTAAAGAATGTCTAGCATTTAACGAACAGTGATGTATATGTTGTAAGCTGTCGTCCCAAATATCTTGCCTTATTGGTTGGCCTAATTCATTTTCCCATGATTGCCTATATATTTCAGTCGTGGGTGCATCGTTATCTAATAGGATATTATAAATATAAGATATCAATTTTTCTGTGTTAGGGCGTTTATTCAAACATTCATCAATAATTTCTGTCTTTCTATTTCTATAGTCCTGTGTATTTGATTTAGCATAGTCTCTAAGTTGTAGGTATCTAAAGTAGTCATTTGAGTGAAATCCATAAATTTGTTGTAGCTCCTGAAATGAGAGGAATGTACCTTTCCTATAAATATGACCCATCTTTGTAATTCTGTGATTTTTCCATTGTAAAAAACCTTTATCCATCGTTGAGGGTTTAAATGTAGGGTTGTTTACAATGGGAAGAAATAGTGGTAAATTATCCAATTTTAGTGTATTTTTTAATTGTTTCCAAATGCGTATTCCACTATATATTATGGGGTTTTCACTATAGGTTTTTTTGCTTAATTTAGTAATAGCAAATAAGATCAACCCAATTTCAAAAGGTACACAGTCTTCCTTTTCCATTTTTAACCAATCTGGTTGTTGGTCCAGTTCTTCCAACCAAAAATTCATATTTTTAACGTTAACTGCCCAAAAATAGAGCATAAAATTTGGTAGGGCTAAACCTCCATTTATTTTTGATTTACATAAGTGCTTTTTATTTATTCTGTGGTTCTTATAATCCCAGATAAAATTAGTGACTATAGAGTCAACCTTTTAAAAAAAAGTTTTTGGGAGATATATCGGAATTGATTGAAAGAGGTACAATAATTGTGGGAGAAAAATCATTTTTATTGCATTAATTCTATCAAACATTGAGATAGGTAATATTTTCCAATATAAAATATTCTTATGGAATTTGTTCAATAAAGGCGGAAAGTTAAGTTTAAATAAAGTATATATCTTTGTTACATAAATTCCAAGATATTTAAATTTTTCATTTACTATTTTGAATTCTTGAATTTTTTTAAGAGGTTACTAGGGAAATTGACGAGGGTAAAGCGGTGGATGTTGTCTATATGGACTTTAGTAAGGCCTTTGACAAGGTTCCTCATGGAAGGTTGGTTAAGAAGGTTCAACTGTTGGGTATAAATGCAGGAATAGCAAGATGGATTCAACAGTGGCTGAATGGGAGAAGCCAGAGGGTAATGGTGGATGGCTGTTTGTCGGGTTGGAGGCAGGTGACTAGTGGGGTGCCTCAGGGATCTGTGTTGGGTCCTTTGTTGTTTGTCATGTACATCAATGATCTGAATGAAGGGGTGGTAAATTGGATTAGTAGGTATGCAGATGATACCAAGATAGGGGGTGTTGTGGATAATGAAGAGGATTTCCAAAGTCTACAGAGTGATTTAGGCCAGTTGGAAAAATGGGCTGAAAGATGGCAGATGGAGTTTAATGCTGATAAATGTGAGGTGCTACACCTTGGCAGGACAAATCAAAATAGGACGTACATGGTAAATGGTAGGGAATTGAAGAATACAGTTGAACAGAGGGATCTGGGAATAACCGTGCATAGTTCCTTGAAGGTGGAATCTCATATAGATAGGGTGGTAAAGAAAGCTTTTGGTATGCTAGCCTTTATAAATCAGAGCATTGAGTATAGAAGCTGGGATGTAATGTTAAAATTGTACAAGGCATTGGTGAGACCAAATCTGGAATATGGTGTACAATTTTGGTCACCCAATTATAGGAAGGATGTCAACAAAATAGAGAGGGTACAGAGGAGATTTACTAGAATGTTGCCTGGGTTCAAACAGCTAAGTTACAGAGATAGGTTGAATAAGTTAGGTCTTTATTCTCTGGAGCGCAGAAGGTTAAGGGGGGACTTGATAGAGGTCTTTGAAATGATGAGAGGGATAGACAGAGTTGATGTGGACAAGCTTTTCCCTTTGAGAATAGGGAAGATTCAAATGAGGACTTAGAATTAAGAAATGACTTTAGAATTAAGGGATAGAGGTTTAGGGGTAACATGAGGGGGAACTTCTTTACTCAGAGAGTGGTAGCGGTGTGGAATGAGCTTCCAGTGGAAGTGATGGTGGCAGGTTCGTTGGTATCATTTAAAAATAAATTGGATAGGCATATGGATGAGAAGGGTATGGAGGGTTATGGTATGAGTGCAGGCAGGTGGGACTAAGTGAAAAAAGTTGTTCGGCACGGACTTGAAGGGCCGAGATGGCCTGTTTCCGTGCTGTAATTGTTATATGGTTATATGGTTATATGAAGGGAAATTGTTGTAATATATGTGGGTTACGTTACATTATTGGCATGATTTCACTTTTATTCCAATTAATACCATATCCTGAAAACGAGCCGTATTGAGTTATTAAATTTAATAAGTTTGGGATACTAACTTCAGGTTTTGTAATGTAGATTAATACATCATCTGCATATAAGCAAATTTTATTCTCAGTATCTTTAGTATTATACCCTTTTATTTCAGGATGGGACCTAACGCTTTCTGCTGGTGGCTCTATTGCGAGTGCGAATAATGGCGGGGATAACGGACATCCTTGTCTACAGCCTCCAGATAAATTAAATTTAGCTGATAACATTTGATTTGTCGATATTCTAGCTGTTGGATTAGTATATAAAATTTTACCCATGTACTAAACTTCTCTCCCAATTGAAAATTTTTCATAACCGAAAATAAATAGGGCCATTCCACCTGGTCGAATGCTTTCTCAGCATCTAACAAAATAATTGCTAGATCTTCATCAGTACTTCGCTTTGAGTATATAATATTGAATAATCGTCTCAGGTTATATGAGGAGTAGCATTTTGGTATAAATCCTGTTTGGTCCGGGTGTATTCATTTATTAATCACTGTGCTTAATCGTTGTGCTAGGATTATTGTTAATATTTTTTGATCAGTATTTAGGAGAGCTATAACTCTATATGTACCTGGATCATCCACGTCCTTATCTATTTTTGGTATAAGTGTTATTATAGATTCATTTAGCGTTTCTGGTAATTTCTGTTGGGTATAGGTGTGTTCATACAGTATCTTTAAACGCGGAGCAATCAGATCATAGAATTTTTTATAGAATTCGGAACCTATGCCATCGGGGCCTGGGGCTTTACTGTTTTTTAGAGATCTGATAGACTCTTCAATTTCTTTTACTGTTATTTCAGCATCTAATAATTCTTTACCTTTCAAATCTAACCCTTTAAGGTTGCATTTTGGTAAGAATGCTTCTATTCCTGTCCGGTGATCTATCGTTTTAGCTGAGTAAAGGTTTTGGTAATATTGCAGAAATCTCTCATTAATATCCTTAGATTGTACCAATGGTTCTCCTGTTTCTAAGCTAATCCTATGAATTGTTTTTTCCCCGTCCAGTTTCCGTAGTTGACGAGCCAATAATTTTTGAGGTTTATCACCAAATTCAAAATGTAGTTATTTGGTATATTGGTAAAATTTTATAACTTGGTCTGAATATATTTCATTTAATTTATATTTCAATGCTGCAATTTTATTGTGTTTTATCATAGTTGGTGTAGCAACATTTTCTATGTCTAATTGTTTTATTTCCCTTTCCAGTGCCTGTAGTTTAGCCCGATTCTCTTTATTATGAAATGCTTGGGAGGAGATCATAGTTCCTCGAGTAAATTCTTTAAATGTTTCCCAAAGTAGGGAGGCAGACGTTTCAGGGTTATCATTGATTTCAAAGAACATATTAATCTGTTTAGTGAGATATTCCTGACATACTTTTTCCTTTAAAATTTGTGGGTTAAGTTTCCATTGTGACTGTTTCTCCGTCCTTCCATTTAATTTAATCATAAATGTTAAAGGAGCATGGTCCGAGATTATAATATTGTGATATATCGAGTTATAAGTAAATGGAATAAGCTTGGAGTCCACCAAAAAATATTCTATTCTTGAATATGTTTTATGTACCGATGAATAAAATGAATATTCTCGTCCGGTTGGGTTTTCTATTCTCCAGACATCCTTGATATGATTATATATGCATTTAATAAGGCACTGGACTGCGATTTTATTTTCCGTTGTCTTGATGATCTATCTAAATAGGGGTCTAATGTACAATTTAAATATCCTATGATTAAATTGTGTTGTATTAATTCTGGAATTGTATTAAATATTTTCTTAAAAAACAAGGGACTATCAAAATTTGGTCCATAAACATTAATAAGAGTCAGTTTTAGTGCATACAATTCACCTATTAATACAATATATCTACCATCACTGTCCGTTATAGTTGATATATGTTTAAAAGGTATCCCTTTACGGTTTAATATTGCAACACCTCTGGATTTATGTGTAAATGAGGAATTATACGCTTTATCAATCCATTTAGCTTTCAATCTGCTCTGCATCCTTTTTAAGGTGAATTTCCTGAAGAAATATTACATCTGTTTTAAGTGCTTTTAAATGTGCTAATACTTTACCTCTTTTGATTGGTTCATTAATACCCTGAACGTTCCAACTACAAAATGTTATTCCTTCACCCCCAATCTTCTTATTCGAATCTTGCATCTTTTGTTTAGGGTGGTCTATAAAAGAGCAGATAGTTCAGCTCAACAAGCCCAACATTACACCCGAACATCAGATAGATGAATTTTAAGTCTCGTTGGACTTTCTCGCGTACATATCTCCTTTGATAAAACTTATGACTCCATTCAAACTTAAAATTATAATAAACTATTATATTAAAAAAAGTGATAGAATAAGCGGTTAGTAAAGTGAAAAAAGAGAGAAAAAAACTACATCTATAAGTAGTGCAGTTAGTGATAGCCATACTAACATGGCTAGCCGTCTACCGACTTCCGTAGCCTTTGAAAAATAAAAAAACTTAACTAGCTCCATGCTCTCTTTAAGATGACATTTCATAGCAATATTTTACCCGGGGAGGAAACATTTAAAGTTCCAAAGTATTCATATTCCATTAGTAAAAAGTACAAAACAAAGAAAAAAAATAAAAAATAAATAAAAAGGTAACTATTATCAACATATAGTATAAATCTCATCTATATCAAAAAGAGTTACCAGAAAAAATAAGTGAAATCAAGCTTTAAATGCAACCGTAGTTATAATTGCCATTTTAACTAATTCTAAGTAACCATATAACAATTATAGCACGGAAACAGGCCTTCTCGGCCCTTCAAGTCCATGCCGACCTTTATTTTCCCCTAGTCCCATCTACCTGCACTCAGACCATACCCCTCCATTCCGTTCCCATCCATATACGTATCCACTTTATTTTTAAATGTTAAAATCGATCCTGCCTCCACCACTTCTGCGGGAAGATCATTCCATAAAGCACCCACTCTCTGAGTAAAGAAGCTCTCCCTCATGTTACCCCTAAACTTCTGTCCCTTAATTCTCATGTCATGTTGTTTAAATCTTCCCTACCCTCAATGGGAAAAGCTTATCCACATCAACTCTGTCTATCCCTTTCATCATTTTAAAGACCTCAATCAAGTCCCCCCCTTAACCTTCTGCACTCCAAAGAATAAAGACCTAACTTGGTCAACCTTTCTCTGTAACTTAGTTGCTGGAACCCAGGCAACATTCTAGTAAATCTCCACTGTACTCTCTCTATTTTGTTGATATCCTTCCTATAATTAGGCGACCAAAATTGTACACCATACTCCAGAATTGGTCTCACCAATGCCTTGTACAATTTTAACATTACTTCCCTACTCCTATATTCAATGTTCTGATTTATAAAGGCCAGCACACCAAAAGCTTTCTTTACCACCCTATCTACATGCGATTCAACATTCAGGGAACTATGCACAGTTATTCCTAGATCCCTCTGTTCCACAGCATTCCTCAATTCCCTACCATTTACCATGTACGTCCTATTTTGATTTGTCCTGCCAAGATGTAGCACCTCACACTTATCAGCATTAAACTCCATCTGCCATCTTTCAGCCCACTCTTCCAAATGTCCCAAATCTCTCTGTAGACTTTGAAAATCTACTTCATTATTCGCAGCACCACCTATCTTAGTATCATCTGCATACTTACTTATCCAATTTTCCACCCCATCATCTAGATCATTGATGTACATGACAAACAACGGTGGACCCAACACAGATCCCTGAGGCACCCCACTGGTCACCGGCTTCCACCCTGACAAGCAGCCATCCACCATTACTCTCTGGCATCTCCCATTCAGCCGCTGTTGAATCCATCTTGCTACTCCGCCATTAACACCCAAAGATTGAACCTTCTTAACCCACCTTCCATGGGGAAGTAATTCAATTATAGGTAATTAGTAACCGTTAGTAATAGTTATTAGTAGTATCGCGCAGTTATAATTAGTATTTATCAGTTATTGATGTTAATAGTAACTATGAGTATAGCATGTCCATAGGGAAAGCCTTAAGGCCCTGTCTCACGGTGCGAGTCATCCCACGAGTGACCCCAAGTGAAAGAAAAAAAACAGACTTGTGGTTGTGTATGAGATTTCAAGTTTATGATCAAGTGTTTAACCGAGTTCCCATGGGTATGTCATTGCTGCGATGTTCCAACTTACTCTCCCGAGTTAACAAGTTCCACTCCCGTTACTCTTGAGCCAACCGTGAATGAAGATATAAGTGTGTGAGGGTGTGAGAAGTTCATGCAGGGTGCCGGCCGGCCGCAGCCGCTGTTCAGATTGTTGGGAGACGGAGCTCAGGGTTCGCCTCTTGAGCTGCTTTGGTGCCCAGGGTAAGTTGAGGTGGAAGGTGGTTGGGGGTGGGTGGGGGGCTGACAGACAAGGCTCTTGGGTGCTGGGATCATTCTCTGTGGGATGGTCTTTGTGTGGGAGACATGTGTAGGAGAAGTATACTGACTGCAGGCAGACACTTTGGTAGTGATTGCCCACCAGTCTCAAAAGCCGCTGTGGCTCCCTCCATGTCCCCCTCCACGCCAACACAAAGGGCAATGATCCCACTTATCAGCATTAAACTCCAGTTTCGCATCGTCTTCATGTCGGCGACTATCCCAAGGCTTCAGACGGAAGGCAGACGCAACAAGCTGGAGTAACAACGCGGGCCAGGTAACATCTCTGGAGAACGTGGGTAGGTGAAGGTGACGTTTCGGATAAGGGCTTGTCTTCTGAAGAAGGATCTCGACCCGCTGAATTACTCCAGCATTGTTAAAGAAGGAACTGCAGATGCAGGAAAATCGAGCGTACACAAAATTCTGGAAAAACTCAGCGGGTGCAGCAGCATTTATAGAGCAAAGGGATGGGTGACAGAAGGGTCTTGACCTGCTGAAATTCTCCAGCATTTGAATCCCCCATTCCTTCCCTCCAGAGATTCGGCCTGTCCCGCAGAGTTACTCCAGCTTGTTTGTGTCTATCGTTGAATGGGTAATGTTTCGGGTCGAGACCCTTCTTCGGACTGAAAATAAAACTTGCCTCGCGTGAAGCTGCTTGTAAATTAAAACATAGAAACAAGAAATGCTCGTCCACTGTGAGCGCTGGACAACTCACCGGGTGCAAAACTCCGCTGCATCCCGGGCGGAGGGCGATGATCACCGGACTGACCAGCAAGTAGAGGCGGTGGGTCGGCCAAGCCCGGTTCCCCGCCACCGGGATAGACACCAACTACTGGAATAAACTCAGCGGGATCTCTGGAGAAGTCTGAAATAGGGTCTCGACCCAAAATCTCACCCATCCCATCTCTCCAGAGATGCTGCCTGTCCCTCGGAGTTACTCCAGCATTGTGTGTGTCTATGGGTTACACAAAAAGCTGGAGAAACTCAGGGGGTGCAGCAGCATCTAAGGAGCGAAGGAGACGTTTCGGGTCGAGACCTTTCTTGTGTGTGTCTATCTTCGGTGTAAACCAGCATCTGCAGTTCCTTCCCAATCCCACACTCTCGGCCCCAGGGGGGTGAATGGAGCATCACACGTGGACACAGCCCACCCACCGCCCCAGACCTGCCCCTCCGGCAGGTCTTTAACCGCGTCCTAAAGCCGTTCGTGTTAAAGAAGGAACTGCAGATGCTGGAGAATCGAGGGTTACACAAAAAGCTGGAGAAACTCAGCGAGTGCAACAGCATGAAGAAGGTCAGCAGGTCTCAAGAAGGGTCTCGACCCGAAACGTCGCCTATCTCCTGCGCTCCTTAGATGCTGCTGCACCCGCTGAGTTTCTCCAGCTTTTTGTGTAATCCTAAACTATAACTATATATATTTATAACTATATCAATTTTTCTTTAGTATGGTTGGTAGTTATTCTGGTGACTGCCTGCACCTCTAGATGTCTTTCCATAGCTCCGGGACAGGTGCCTCAGTAATAAAGGACAAGTTGCAGATCATCGCAGAAAGGCTGAAGATAGACACAGAATGCTGGAGTGGGACAGGCCGCATCTCTGGAGGGAAGGAATGGGTGGCATTTCGGGCAAGTCTGAAGAAGGGTCTCGACTCCATTCCTTCTCTCCAGAGATGCTGCCTGGTCCGCTGAGTTTCTATCTTTGGGTCAGTCTTTACTCGAGTGAACGAACAGATTATAAGAAAGTTCCCACGGTAGACTTACGAGTCACTAAGGTAAACGCACGGGCCACTACGTTACTACAACGAGTTTAAATGTTTCCATTTTTAACTTGAAGAGTTAATTTGACATGTTTGATTTTTTCCACGAGTTAACAAGTTTCCCGAGTACCTGCCGTTAGCGCCACGAGTCGATAAGTTGCTCGTGCGAGTTCCGACGTTCCCACTACGTGATCACCACGAGTGAAGACTCGGTGTCACTCGTGGGCCAACTCGCACCGTGAGACAGGGGTTTTATTCAGCAATCCTTATCAAATTTCAATTAGGTATAACAGCTGTCCTTGGGTATAACAGCTTAAGTTCCATCCGATCTTTACAAAGTTACATTGTTCGTTGACGTCAGGTGTTTTGTAATTAATGTTCAGTCATCAGGCACACTCTTGATATTCTGGGCAAACTCCAGTGCATCCTTAGGGTTGGTAAAGATGTGTTCATGCTGATTGAGGGTAACTTTTAATGTAGCCGGGTACATCAAGCCATACTTCAGATCTTTCACATCCTTAAGTATTCTTCTTGTCTCTTTAAACAGCACTCTCTTCCTGGAGACCTCCACAGGATAATCTCGATAGATATTCATCTTATCTCCATCATATGTGAGATTCCTGGTACGAACAATTTTTTTCATCATCTCCTCCAGTACATGGTTGTATTCCACCTTTACTATCATTTGTCTTGGTGGGGCATCTGCCCATGGGCGGCATCTCATCACTATGTGCTCGACCTAGCAGAGGCATTTGATCCAGATTTAAGACTTTTTGCAATAAGTCTGCAGCGATTTCGCGGGGGTCTCGTTTCCCCTCTCTTCCTTCTTGAATGCCGTGATTCTTAAATTCTGACGCCTCTGACGTCCTTCCAGTTCAGTGCATTTTTCAGTTATTTTACTCAATAATTCTGATAAGCGTTGGTTTTCTCTGATAAGCTTTTTTGTCGTATCAGCACTTGTTGAAGCAATCTCCTCTAAATTGGTTATTGCTATAGTCTGTTGATTCAGTGCTTTCTCAATGGGATCCAACCTGTCATTAAAGCTGGACTCCATCGAGTTGATTTTGACATCCATCTCCGCAATCTGTTGATCCAGCTTTTTTTCCATTTCTTTCTTCCATGCTTCCAATAATTCAAGGATGGTGGAGTTGATTTCTTCCTTCATTTCCTCCTTAAACTCTTCCTTAAAAATTTGAAGTTCTTCTTTAAAATTCAATTTCTTCAGTTCCTCCTATATATTTTAAATTTCCTGAGATAGAAAAATCCGAAGATCTTCTATCTCAGATTTTTTTTAGGCTTTGGCCTCCTCGAAACATCTTCCTGGGATGACGTTGTACCTGGGCCCGAGGCTTCAGTCGGGCCTACTTCTTCCGGTGCCTGTTTTGGCCTGGCAGTCCGTTTCGGTAGCTTGGGGGGGGTATGTTGCAGAGACATACCGGAGTCACGCGCCTGATGGCGTCACTCACGTGTTGCAGGCAGCCGGTGCAGTAACAGCAGGTAGGTCTGTTTTTCTCCCCGTTTTTTTGCGGATTTTTTATGGAGCTAGCTGGCGTTGGTCTCTAGCTGGCGTTGCGTAGCGCCACTGGAAGTCCACCTCTGTCATTCTTAAACGGAAGAACTTTGGAACCACCAGAACTCTTCATAAAGCTGGCCACATGGCCAAACTAAGTAATCGAGGGAGAAGGGCCTTGGTCAGGGAGGTGACCAAGAACATGATGGTCATTCTGACAGAGCTCTAGAGTTCCTCTGGGGAGATGGGAGAACCTTCCAGAAGGATAACTATATCTGCAGCACTCCACCAATCAGGCCTTTATGGTAGAGTGGCCTGACGGAAGCCACTCCTCAGTAAAAGGCACATGACAGCCCACTTGGAGTTTGCCAAAAGGCACGAGAAACAAGATTCTCTGGTCTGATGAAACCAAGATTGAACTCTTTGGCCTGAATGCCAAGCATCAGGTCTGGAGGAAACCAGGCACTGCTCATCACCTGGCCAATACCATACTTACGGTGAAGCATGGTGGTGACAGCATCATGCTGTGGGGATGTTTTTCAGCAGCAGGAACTGGGAGACCAGTCAGGATCGAGGGAAAGATGAACAGAGCAAAGTACAGAGAGATCTTTGATGAAAACCGGCTCCAGAGCGTTCTGGATCTCAGACTGGGGCAGAGTTGCACCTTCCTACAGGACAACGTCCCGAAGCACACAGCCAAGACAACGCAAAAGTGGCTTTGTGACAAGTCTGTGAATGTCCTTGTGTGGTCCAGCCAGAGCCGGGACTTGAACCAGATCAAACATCTCTGGAAGGACCTGAAAATAGCTGTGCATCGACGCTCCCCATTCAACCTGGCATACCCAAGAAGACTTGAGGCTGTAATCGCTGCCAAAGATGCCTCAACAGAGTACTGAGTAAAGGGTCTGAATACTTATGTAAATTAGATATTTCAGTTATTTCTTTTTAATTACTTTGCAAAAATTTCTAAACACCTGTTTTCACTTTTGTATTATGGGGTATTGTGTGTAGATTGATGATTAAAACAATGAATAAAATCCATTTTAGAATAAGGCTGTAATGTAACATAATGTGGAAAAAGTGAAGGGGTCTGAATACTTTCTGAATGCACTGTAAGTGTGAGGTGTTGCACTTTGGGGAGTCAAACCAGTCAGGACCTTCACGATGAAGAGTAGGGCCCAGGGAAGTGTTGTAAAACAGATGGATCTAGGAGCGCAAGTACATCATTCCCTGAAAGTGGCACTGTGGGTACTTGGGTGGTGAAGTAGGCTTTTGGCCTTCGTCAGTTAAGGAATTAAGTACAGAATTTGGAACCTTATGCTACAGTTGTTCTAGAATTTGATGAGGGCATACTTGGAATATTGTGTTCAGTTTTGGTTACCCTGCTATAGGAAGGATGTCATTAACCTGGAAAGAGTGAAGAGAAGATTTATGCAGACGTGGTCAAGACTTGAGGGCCTGAGCTATGGGGAGAAGTTAGGCAGTCTAGGACTTTATTCCTTGGAGCACAGAAGACTGGTGGGTGATCTTGTAGAGGTGTATAAAATAATGAAGGGAATAGATAGGGTGAATGCGCAGTCTTTTTCCTAGGGCAAGGAAATAAAGAACTAGGAGGCATAGGTTTAAGGTGAGGGGAAAGATTTAAACCTCAGGGGCAACATTTTCACACAGGACAGTGAGTGTATGGAACTAACTGCCAGAGGAGGTAGTTGAGGCAGGTACTACAACAGCATTTAAATGACACTGGGACAGGTTAATAGTAGGGGAGATTTAGAAGTATACAATGTGAACAAATGGGACTAGCTTAGATGGTACATCTTATAGGTATGTTACAAAACTTACCTTGAGCAGCGCTGCAGTTCTGCCGCTCCCCGTGTGCGTGACTTTGGCGCCTTTCAGAGGGGGGCAGGCTTAAAGTGCCGTTTTTCTACAGAGAGGGCAAATCGATCCATGTCGGGCGATTTCGTTGCAGAAGAAAAATCGCTCCGACATTTCATTCATTAAGGTATTTTTAAATTATGCTAGATTATTTATTAACTAGAGTAATTTAAAAATCGCCTTCAAAAGCCGTGAGTGCTGACAACGGGAAGGATTTTGCGTAGGGGAGAAAAAAAGGTACACAGTTTATTTTTATATTAAAAGTTGGTTTTGATGGGGGCTTTAATCATATTTTCATGTTGCGAAATGGGGTCCAAAAAAATGTATGAACAACAGTATTTTTCCACCCGACCACTGCAAACCGCAACGTTCCAATCCACCGCATTCCACTAAAACCCACTCGCTAGTTGATTTAAATGGCCATTAATTTACAGGCATTAAACACTAAATTCCCTCCATTTGGCCCAGAAATTCACGAAAATGAGATTTTAAAAATATGTTATATTGTGGATTATTGTGCGAATGTTGTTTGGACACTTAGGCAATTTAAAAAAAGTTTATCTTTTCTTAAGAAATGGATAGATGTTTAGATCTACTCATTGAATTTTGTAATTAGCTACAATTAGATAACTAACTAATTATATGCTTTAATTTCAGGTCATCCAAGTACGATTGTTTCATATTTGTTTCAGAATGCTTCAATCTATAATAACTGAAAGTTTCATTGAGTTCTCTTAATTTTTATGAAAGTTATGGGCTTTTAATGGTTCTAGATCACAGCTTTTGAGTTAAGTCAATTGAAAGGCAATGGGGAACAAGATGCTAATTTCCGAGTATGAAAATGGTCATAACTTTCTTAATACTGAAGATATGAAAGTGAATTAGGTGTCAAATTAAACTTCTTTTTATGCTTTATCTGATGGGATAAATTGCAGACTTGATTTTTAAAATCTCAAAATTTTGTAACATTGCTACATCTTAGTTGGCATGAACGAGTTAGGTCGAGGGGCCTATGTGTTTGTCTCTATGACCATGACTGTGTGCCTCTGATTCCAGCTTGTTTTAAAGCTGAGGGGTGCAACTTTCCAGTAGTTCATTTTATGCCAGATTGAGAATGATTCTGGCATAAAGCTGCATTTTTACAATTCCCAGAGACAGCTGGACATTCTGGTCATTTTCAAAATATAATTTTCACTGTTCTTGGTTTTATTAGATGGTAATAACAAGGTGTCTGGAGAGCAACGCTCTACATATGCAACCTGTGACAATAAAGTTAATAGAGTAATGATAGTTGGAGTATAACTGCAGCTCAAGATGATTTCATGTATAGTACCAGAAAACAAATTATGTAGATAAAGAATTCAATTACCAGCAAAATTGAGAAAGCAGAATATCGTATACAGTGAAAAAGCATGAGGTACTAAAAAGTCTATTAACAAAATAAAGTGACTGGCAACTAATCAAAAACTGCACCATGTACATCTTTTCTTGTGAAGCACCATAGATAAAATCTAGGGGATTGCTTTTGTACTCTTGTACTCAGCACAATCATAAAGGTCATTATCACTGTCATGTTCTGACATTTGCATTAATTGCAAACATTGTGACCATCCGAGTAGAAAGTCAACACAATTAGTTCCATTATTGGGAGAGAAAGAATTTAGAATAAATACATGGATGAATTTGCATTTATTTTTGAACACTGCAACAAATCTTTTAATTAAGCTGTACTTGAATGGGGTTTAATACACTCTAAAACAGTAATGCTTTTTTATTCAGGTCTGCTGCTTGCGGAACAGGTGGCAGCTCAAAAGAATGGTATGAGAAATATTCTGCTTTATTTTTACAATTCAACAAAGATTAAGGTACTTTATTTGTTCCCTTAAAGGGGCGATAAAAGATGTGTGAATTACATATAGTACTAAACTAAGTGTGACCCGTTGGGTCCCAGGATCACACGGGAGGGCTGGTCCCCCAACGCAATATTCCACTCCACCAATTCCAATATTGGTGGGCAGTGGTGGGGGGGGAGGGGGGGGTGGGTGGCTATCTGGAGTGCTAGTATGGGTATTAAAACCAAAAACATACATCTAACGGGACTAAAAATTTAAAAAGACAGATGGACTGCAGTCGAGCCACTGCTGTTAGGCTCGCTTTAGCACTTTTAAAACCAAAAGCAAGGCAGTTTGCTTTAGCATTTTCAAAACTAAAGGCAAGGCAGCTTGCTTTAGCACTTTCAAAACAAATGGCAAGGCAGCTTGCTTTAGCACATTCAAAACCAAAGGCAACACAGCTTGCTTTGGCACTTTACTAAACCAAAGGCAACACAGCTTGCTTTCGCACTTTCAAAACCAAAGGCAAGGCAGCTTGCTTTAGCACTTTCAAAAGCAAAGGCAACACGGCTTACTTTAGCACTTTCAAAACCAAAGGCAACACAGCTTGCTTTTGCACTTTCAAACCAAAACACACTTGCATTTACAAACTACATTTTCAAAACACATTAAGAGCACTGACAGGTCAGTAAAACCACTCACAGTTTAGTAGACATGTGTTCGGTGTTATTCACAGCTCAGACTGAGAATTGTGACCTCTCACTCCCCATCTTGCAGAGAACTGAGGCACCTCCACACTTCAGGGTTTTATCGTCCCTCTGGAAGGGACTTGGCCTTCAGGAGAGAGAATCTCAACATTTTTTAAACACTAATAACTCTTTTATTGTTCAACGATGGGAAAAATCCTCTTGTTCTGCGTAGGATTGCCAAAAATCACAGCATTTTATCTAAAATCAATATACAGAACAACAGGAAGTGGTCTAAATCAGACTTTTAGTAATATAGATAAAAGGACTGGACAGGTTAGATGCAGGAAAAATGTTCCCAATGTTGGGCGAGTCCAGAACCAGGGGACACAGTCTTAGAAAAACGTTTTCACTCAGAGTTGTGAATTTGTGGAATTCCCTACCAGAGAGGGCAGTGGAGGCCAAATCACTGGATGGATTTAAGAGAGAGTTAGATAGAGCTCTAGGAGCTGGTGGAATCAAGGGATATGGGGAGAAGGCAGGCATGGGTTATTGATTGGGAACAATCAGCCATGATCACAATGAATGGCGGTGCTGGCTCGAAGGGCCGAATGGCCTCCTCCTGCACATATTTTCTATGTTTCTATTACATATTTCCCCTCTCTGAGGACTGATAGATGATGAAATCTATGAAAGTTCCCCCTTCTGCCATTTATGTTTAGGTTAGCATCTGTGATCTTCATATTGAAAACACACTAGGGTTTTTTTCCTCACAATCCTCACGGGCGCGGGGCCCCTCTCTCTTAGGACCTTCAAAAAGTCTCCGAACTGACACTTATCAGACTCAGGAAGACCACTATCTTTACTGCCAAGTATAGTAATCCAGTGAATTGATAAGTCTCAGCCGGTCAGGCCACCATCTTCCAACTGACTCGATTCTGGTCTTAGCGCACTTGTTTGTTTTCGGAAACCCCCGAATCTCCCTCGAGACACAGCACTGGAATCCAGGCAATCCACCAACCTACTAACACCCGAAGCAACATCTTCCCCCTCACTACACTCAGGATCATCGTCGGAGTTCGGAGGACCAGCGATCATCTGTACACTAGTTCTATCCTACACATTAGGGACAATTTGCAGAAGCCAATTAACCTACAAACCTACATGTCTTTGAAATGTGGGAAGAAACCGGAGCTCCCGGAGAATGTACAAACTCTGTACAGACAGCACTCATAATCAGGATCGAACCTGTGTCTCTGGTATTATAAGACAACAACTCTACCACTGCACCACTGTGCCACCCAAAATCTTGAGATGTTGTGAGTCGGGACCCTTTTCAACCCAAAAGGTTGCCTTGCTATTACTTCTAGAGATGCTGCCTGACCTGCTGATATACTGCAGCACTTTGTGATTTGACCCTGCAAGGAAGCAGATACCATGGGATGGCAGACACCATCCACTGGGGATGCATGCACAATGGTTCATGCTCTTTCAAAGCCCAGTTGAAGTAATACAGGAGTATTAATACAGGAGAAACCACACTTCCCCATGGACTCACCAAATAAGCCTTGTTTGTAATATTTGCTTTCTGAAGAAGTGTTTCAACCCGAAACGTTGCCGATTTCCTTCACTCTATAGATGCTGCCTTACCCGCTGAGTTTCTCCAGCACTTTTGTCTACCTTTGTAATATTAGCACCAGGCTATCTAGAATAGAATATTTTTTGCATTGTTGCTGATCTAATTACTTTTATTTCCCATTGGTAAACTAATATAAAACAATGAAATCAATTGGTGATAAGTGTGGCTAGAGAAACTGTGGCACAGAAATGGAAAGATGGGCACACAGTGGCACATCTGGTAGAACAACTGCTTCACAGTGCCAGAGACCCAGATTCAATCCTGACCTCAGGTGCTGTCTGCTTGGAGGGCAAGCAAGAACAGGAAAGGAGAGAGGAAGGGAAACGAGGGGAGGGGAGAGAGGAGAGGAGAGGAAAGGAGATTAGATGATATCTATCTATCTATCTATCTATCTAGTTTGTTAAGTTATTTTTAATTATTTGTTTGTTTATGCCTTTCTAGTTTTCTAACTACATGTATTTAGCACTATTCATGTCTTTTGCACAAATGCCCCAAAATGCATTCATCAGGGTCCCCCGTGTACCATGCAATCCTAATGAGTACACTGTACTGTGGAATGTTGACAGGGCGTAGGTGGAGAAGACCTTACCTCATAGGAGAATCTAGTGTTAGATAAAAATAAGAGTTCTGCCACTTAAATGAGTGATGACGCAAATTTTATTCTCTCAGAGGCAAATAATTATTTGGATTTTTACTCGGAGCGTGGCAGAAAGAGGTCTTTGGATATTTTTTAAGACAGAGATAAATCTTTCTCAAGAAGCAAAGGTGTAAAAGGATTGCCGGTGGACACGAAAGGAGAAATAAGGTTACAATCAGGTCAGTCATAATATCACTAAATGGCGGAGCGAGTTCAAGAGGCAGAGTGGTCTACTCCTGTTTCTGATTCATAAGTTTGCATGGTCTGTCTAATTCATCTAGGCATATGATCACAATAGGTTTTGGTGAATGTTGTTGTGCTTCAAACAACGTACCATAGTTGGTCTCTTTTTTGCTTATTTTGCCATTCTTTGAAATTTTAAAGAAAATTACAGGGAATGGACCTCAGCAGATGGCATCCTAGGGAACTGATGGGCTGAAAGCACCTCTCTGCATTAGAAAATGTTCTGGTTTTAAGAAGACACATGTAATAGAGATTACTTAACTTAAAATTGGATCTTGTTTGGGGCTCCTTGCTTGTCAAACATTTGTGCACGGCGCCCTATGCAAAGCTGGTCTGGCCCAAAACAAGACAGCAATGGCAAACATGGTTGCAACAAAAATGTTGTTTTAAGACACAATCTGTGTGAATCTGCCTTCCAGAATACTCATCCACTTCTCAGTTTCTTCCAGGATCTATTTGATACACGGTGTTAGCAATATGGTGTTATATATTCTCAGCCACTTATCAAGCTGCATATGCAGACCCTGGGACAATCACTGCTGATTCTAGATGTGCAAATACATGAAACATTAATTTCTAGGAGTCACCTTTATATTGCCAGGCACGACAGCACAGTAAGAAGCTGCATGCCTCAGTGATTTCCAGCTCACCCTGTATGGATTGGACCTGGAAAAGAATCATGATGCAGAACTTCCATTCTATTAAACTCAAATAAGATCTGCCCTATCTGCAGATCTAACAGATGTGCATCATTCCAAGATGGCAGCACTGGCTTAACAGCTGCGGCCCGCCTGCAGTCCGTCTGTTATTTGATTTTTCTGCCCTGTTCTTAGTTGGTTTTGTTTTATCAGATTGTGTGTGTATGTGGGTGGGGGGGAGTAACATGTCTGGGTCTCTTCCTTCGGGGGGAGGGGGTTGGTGCGACTTTTCTGTCATATTCCCCGTCTTCGTCACCGTCTGCGCCGAGGTCTAATGCGGAGTTGGCGGCCTCGGACCCCGGGGCTGTTCCAGTGGTGGCGGCGGCGGCAGCAGCAGCGGCAGCGAGCCGACTCAGTCCCGGAGCGGTTCCAGCAGCGGCGGCAGCAGCAGCAGCGGTGACCTGACTCGGTCCCAGGGCGTTTCCAGGAGCGGCGGCGACGGCAGCAGCAGCGGCAGTGGCGACCTGACTAGGTCCCGGAGCGGTTCCAGCAGCGGCAGCGGCCCGGCTCGGTCCCGGGGCAGTTCCAGCAGCGGCGGCGGCCCAGCTCGTTCCCGGGGTGGTTCCAGCAGTGACGGCAGCAGCAGTGGCGGTGGCCCAACTCGGTCCCGGAGCGGTTCCAGCAGCGGCAGAGGCGGCCCGGCTAGGTCCCGTGGCAGTTCCAGCAGCGGCAGCAGCAGCAACCCGACTCGATGCCGAAGCGGTGGTGGTGGCAGTAGCAGCGGCCCGACCGCGACCATGGGCCCGGTGGAATCGGCCGCAGGCCCAGTGGACGACATCGTCAGGAGCTCGCAGCTCGCAGGTTGGTGACCTGTTTTTATGAGCTACCGCAACAACAGCTTCATCCGCTGGTCTGGAGGGTGGCAGCTTCGACCACCCCGGGCCGCGGAGTTGAACCGGCCCGTTCGCGGAGCACGGTTGAGCTGCGGGACTTACTTACCATCACCCGGTGGGGTCACAACATCTGAAGCCTGGATCGCCTTGGCGCAGAGGGAAACAAAGAGGGAATAGACAGAGACTTTAAGACTTTGCCTTCCATCACAGTGAGGAGGTGTTTGGTGAACTCACTGTGATGGATGTTAAATTTGTGTTTATTGTGTGTTCTGTCATTTAAAAAAAAAATTATATGTATGACTGCAGGGGACCGAAATTTTGTTCAGACCAAAAGGTCTGAATGACAAATAAAGAATCTAATCTAATCATTTATGTAGTAGCTTCTATAGAGATGTGTATGTGTCTCACCCATGCAATTTGTTGGAGGTACTCGGTCTATGCCTTAATCGTAGGTAACTAAAAACCTGCTTGGGAGGCACCATGGATTTAGGGATATTGGAAGGGGCTGAGAATGATTCACCTACATCACTCTCTCACTGTCCCCACCACCACCCCACTAGCCTGCATATCAAGCACAAACCACAATGATTTGATGGTTTGTGCCCTTCCATTGGATCCCCAAAGTCTGGCTGTCATTGGGGTCCCTACCAGGTGAAATAAAATCAAGCAAATTTCCAGCGCATTTTGTCATAAAATTATCGTCATAACGCGTTGATACACGCCCGTTAGCCCACTATGTCCAAACACACCATTAAGTAGTCATCCATATTAATCCCATTTACCAATCCTAGGTTTACAGTGGTGGCTCAAATGTTCAACCCAGATTTTTTTAAATGCTGTGAGGGTACCTGCTATCGCCATCTTCTTAGGCACTATGTTCCATGATTGTAATCACTCACTAGGTGAAAATAATTAGGAAATTATTTTCCTAACGCAGTATACCCTCTGGTTAATCCAATCTTTCCTCATTGCAGCGACATTCTAACACAGGCAACGTCCAGGTGAACTTCCTCTCCGCCATTGCAAGTCTCTCCACATCCTGTGAATCTCCTAGAATAAAACAATAGACTTGGTGAAAAATGATGGAAATGGAAATCAGGTTCCTGTGTGATGTTGAATGTAATGATGGACATTAAAAATACCTTTCAAATATTCAAGGCATTGTGTAGAAAATGGGTCATAACTTGTGAATCCCAATCATGATGATGCAGCTACACTAAAATGGTTAAGGGGCTGTCCCACTTGGGCGGCCTAATTGGCGAGTTTAGGAGAGTTTGAAAAAAAATGACATGTTGAAGACCTCCTTCGACTATGTAGAAGACCTCCCGCGACCTCCTTCGACTATGTTGAAGACTACCTTCGACTAGCTACGACTAACTTCTGGAAAATTTGACACCGAATAATGGAGAGTGAAGACGACCTCCTTCGAACTCCCTTCGACCATGATGAAGACACTCTACGACTACCTTCGACTACCCTCGATTACCTACGACTAACATGCCGACCTACTACGGCCTATTACGAACTACGACCAAATCTACGAGTAAAAAAAGTATAGATGTTTTTTACTCGCGGGCATTTTTCAACATGTTGAAAAATACGCCGTGACCTAGCTGAGGCCTCCAGTACATGGGGAACACTCTCGAGCATGAGGGAGAGTTACAAACACCTCCTTTGCCCTCGTGTCGACCATGCTGTGAGTATGAGTCAAGGACAAACTCGCCAGAACTCGTGGGTTAGGTTGCCCAAGTGGGACAGCCCCTTTAAGGGCCTGTCCCACTTGGGCGACCTAAGCTGCGAGTTTAGAAGAGTTTCCCCTGGACTCAAACTCACAGCATGGTCGACACAAGGTCCAAAGCGGTCGTATGAGGTGACAGGAACTCTCCTTCATGCTCGAGGGAGGTTCCCGCCTACCCGCGGCCTCAGCTAGGTCACGGTCAAATTTTCAGGATATTGAAAAATGTTCTGCGAGTAAAATTTGGTCGGCATGGATCTTTTTCACTCGATGTGCAATGGAGTGGGGTTGCTATTTACTTACAGGCACTCTAGGGCAGCCGTTTTACTTACAGGCACTCTAGGGCAGACATTTTGATTGGCTCATTGAAGTTTCACGACCTAGGAAGACCTACCAGTAGGTAAAATGCCTGCTAACTTTATTAAATTTCCTAAAGGTGTCCCCACTCCTTCTTCTCCTCCCCCCTTCTCCTCCCCCCTTCTCCTCCCCCCTTCTCCTCCCCCCCTTCTCCTCCCCCCCTTCTCCTCCCCCTCTTCTCCTCCCCCTCTTCTCCTCCCCCCCTTCTCCTCCCCCCCTTCTCCTCCCCCCCTTCTCCTCCCCCCCTTCTCCTCCCCCCTTCTCCTCCCCCCCGCGCTTTCTAAAGGACTTACTGTACACTGTGGCAGCCGTTTACCTTCCTCTTCATCGCACAAACAACGCTCCTCCACTTTCCCTGGCCCTCACGTTCGCGATGTGTTTGTGTGTGTGTGTGTGTATGGTCGGTAGATGCAGCTCGCAGTTCAGTCGATCCAGCTCGCGGTTTCAGCGCTGCCGGTTGATCCAGCTCGAGGCTTTCCAGGAGAGTGCCCTTGAGCTTGAGGCACTCTTCTGGACTCGCGGATTAGGCCGCCCAAGTGGGACAGGCCCTTTAAGATATGAATAAGAAATGGTCTGAAATATTGAGGGACTGCAGCAGTAAAAGGTTAGCTGCAGCCCTTCAAATACTAAATAAAACAGTAGTAACATTGCCAGGAACCCAACATTAGTTTCTGTAACATACCTTGGTGAGGAAAATGAATGTGGAGGATTTTATAACATGAAGTTGGAGGATTCTTATCCATGGATAATAATTAGCACAATGAGAAATCATAGGTCATGTCTCACGAATATACGGGGCATCTTTGATGCGTGAACTCAGCAAATAAATGAGGATCGACTGATGGAAATAATTTAATTGAATGCTGATAGAGGGCTGTTGTCAGAGATTTATAAAAGAAGGATTGTAAAATTAATAGAAAATTACTTAGTTGAATTGATAACTAATTGGAAATAGAAAGCAAAGATGATCAAAATATGAATTATGTCTGAGTGAAGAGGAATACAGGTGGCAAAATTTAATGTTGGGCCACACATTCACATTATTCCCATTATCGTGTACCTACAAACTGTGAATGGCTAGATTGTAATCATGTTTACAATCACTGTAATTTTGACTAGTACACAGGTGTCAAAGGTTATGGGGAGAAGGCAGCAGAATGGTGTTAGGAAGGACAGATAGATTAGCCATGATTGATTGTCAGAGTAAACCTAATTCTACTATCACTTATGATCTTATGATGTATTGTCTTTCCACTGATTGGTTAGAATGCAAGAAAAGCTTTCTACTGTACCCCAGTACACATGACAATAAACTCAACGTCCAAAGTCAATCTGCAAATATTGCTGACAGTTCTGATCAGAACTGCTTGTGTTCATCCATTGAAACAGAAGTAAGGCCTTGACTTCATTCACCCTCTGTGCAAAGCAGACGCCTATAATGTCAATGGTGCAGTACAGTAAACCGTTGTTATAATGGCCATGGAGGGCGGAAGGCGAGTTGCCGATTGTCTGCTATAACCGAGTAAGGTATTAACATTGAATAACTAGTAGAATAAACAACTGCAATTGTTGGTGAATAGAAAAAAGGACAGAAAGTGCTGGAGTAACTCAGCAGGTCAGGCAGCATCTCTGGAGAACATGGATAGGTGATGTTTTGAGTCAAAACCTTTCTTCATGGGCGGGGAGGCAGTGCAATTCGGTAATGGTGTGGGCAGCCGTCGGTAGGTCTGTCCACTATAATCAAAATCCTTTAAAAAGAGGTCTGTTAAAACAGGGATTTATTGCAGTGCAAATAGATCACCAGGGGCGCCGGGGGGATGGCAGCCCTGCAGACAGTCTGTTCATTTTTTCTTTCTTTTTGTTATTTTTTTATGCGTTAAAAAGTTTGTTTTAATGTTCTTCGGTATATTTTATGTGGGGGGAGCGGGGAGGGAATCGGGGGAAACTTTTTTCAAGTATCAATTTTCAGCTCGCATTCTCCGGGCTCTGCGGCCTACCATCTGTGGAGCTGGAGGCCTCGTCAGACTGTCGTGAGCTCCATTGCGGGGCGCAGACTTAACATCGGAGTAGATCCCTTGCCTGGGATCGCTCCCATCACGATCACAGTGGACTTACTATCAAGGGATCACTGGAGAGGCTAGTCAGGAGCTCCAATGTCACGGAAGACTCGAACAGCCACGACACGAGGTTCGATCGCCGGCGTGGGGGAGCTAACATCCCCCCCAATGCAGAAGCTGAATGCCTCGATGTGGAGGGCTGCCGGCTACGGGAGTCAAGATCGTCCTGTGAACTGAGGGCTCGGGGCCCCCGATTGAGGAAGAACAAAAGGAAGGACTTGAACTTTATTTCGCCTTTCATCACAGTGAGGAATGTGTAGGAGTGTGTACAAAAAATGTGTAGCTTTTAATTGTTTGACTAACCTGGCCAATGAAACTCCTCGTATGTTGCAAAACATACATGGCGAACAAAGTGTGATTCTGATTCTGATTGTTGAGAGCTTCATTAAAATTGGCATTATATTACTAATGTTCTCTCCAGGCTTCTAAATTACCCCTAGTACATGGATGAGGCGTAGAATCTGGGGTGAATAAAATGGGGTTGATGTTAGATTACTATAAATGGGAGGTTGATGGTCAATGTGGATTTGGTGGGCCGAAGAGCCTGTTTATGTTTCGTATTTCATTCTACTCGTGATATATTTTTGGAGAAACAGAATGGAAACAGGCCCTTCAGCCCACCCAGTCCGCATCGATCAGCACTCATCCCATGCACGAGCACTATTCCACACACACTAGGGACAATTTTACAGTTATACCAAGCCAATAAACCTACAAACCTCTTTGGAGAGTGGGAGGATACAGGAGATCCCGGACAAAATCCATGCAGTTCTTAAGGAGAACGTGCAAACTCCGTACAAACAGCAACCGTAGTCAGGATCAAATCCGGGTCTCTGACACTGTTAGGCAGCAACTCTACCACTGTGCCACAGTGCAGCCATTGATGATGATGTATGTTTACATGTCAGTTACACATAAAATTAGATGAATGCTTTGTGCAAGACAATTTTAGAACATTGCAATTAGATGATATTGACCAAACGCACCATTGCCATTGGGCAATTCCAACCAACCAGTTCATGTGATATAAAATGATCATCCCAAACTGTTGCTTCTTATGAAGTAGTAAATTACCTGCACTTTTCTCATCGCTTTCTATTTTTACTTCTATTCCTTCAATGTTAAGTCAAGGCTAACAATGAGGAAAATGTTCTTATGTTCCTTTATTCAATTCAGCTCTTATGTCACAAAACTGTATTCTTATTTAAATTTAAAGTGGAAACAACCCAAGGGAAATACAAAAAAAATCCATATAATGTAGTTTGGGTGAAGGAAATAAATGAATTTATAACTAATTTATGGAACATTCATGCAGGAAAATTAAGAATTATATTTGTGCTGAGCACATGAAAAACATTGGCATTTGTTCCAAAAGCACTGCATTCCATTAATGATATAGAGGACAGTGTTTCACAGATACAGATATGGTGATCGCAACAGGTTTTAATTCCCTCTGCTCTACCTGTCATTCAAGTATTCAAGATTGATTGGTATTTCACTGCAAAGTCATGAGTGTATAAGGAATATAGTAGGGGGCTGAGAATGGCAACATACATTTAATTTATATTTATATCTTTTATTGTGATGGGAAGGAATTTAACTCAGAATGTATTCAAGAGAGAATACATCTGGATCAAACCGGGTTTATCCCCAAGAGACAATCATTTAAAAATTTGAGACGTCTGCTTAACATAATGCACTCACACCAAACTAAAGATCCAAATCTTGCAATTATTTCGCTGGATGCAGAGAAAGCTTTCGATCAGGTTAAATGGAAGTATATGGTTAAGGTGCTGCATAAATTTCATCTGGGAGAGAATTTCATTCAATGGATTAAATTAATATATAATAAGCCAACGGCCAGAATATTAACTAATAATATTTTATCCATGAAATTTCAACTGTCAAGGGGTAATAGACAAGGTTGTTCATTATCACCATTGTTATTTGCCCTCATAATAGAACCACTAGCGGAAAGTATTAGAACTCACCCAAATATCCATTGATATAAGACGAAATATTCAAACAATAAAATATCATTATACGCTGATGATGTACTTTTGTACATCCCAAAGCCTCATATCACTATACCCAACATTTTAATTTAATTGATGATTTTGGTTCATTTTCAGGTTATAGAATAAATTGGAATAAAAGTGAAATCATTCTACATGAAAGATTCTACACATCTTGTACAATTTGCTTTTAAAATAGCTGTGGAAAAAATTAAATACTTAGGTATTGAAATTACTAGAAGATATCAAGACATGTTTCAAGCAAATTATAACCCTGTACTTAAGAAACTACATAATTTAATTAAATTCTGGAAAATGCTTCCGATGTCCTTAATAGGTCGAATAAACACCATAAAAATGATTTTTCTGCCCCAAATGCTATACTTGTTCCAATCAATTCCATTATATCTACCCAATAAGTTTTTTTTTGAAATTGGACTCAGATATTACAAATTTTATTTGGGATTATAAGTCTCACAGAATACAAAGACCACACCTGAATAAACCCAAAGTAGTCGGGGGATCAGCACTCCCTAATTTTATGTATTATTATTGGTCAGTAAATATTAGAAATATGATTCAATTGTTGGATAATTCTCTTCATCAACCAGAATGGATCATTATGGAGAAAGAGGACTGCTCCCCTTTTAATATTTGTGCAATCCTTCTTTCACCAATGACGGTGAATAATACAAACTACAACAAAACTCAATTATACATAGTACAATCAGAATTTGGAAACAAATAAAATACAATTTAAAATTAGGAAGCTTGGCTCTCCTATCTTCTATCGCTTGGGGCCTTCTGTTTAAACCCTCAATTATAGACAAAGCATTTATACAATGGGATGGAGCAGGAATTGAAAATTTGGGAGATTTGTATGATCCGGGAAAACTATTATTATTTAAACAATTACAACTAAAATATAATCTGGGTAACAAACAGTATTTTAAATATTTCCAAATATGTGATTATCTGAAAAAACATGCACAAGAATTTCACAAAATGACATTAGACTTACTAGATGAAGTAATGAATACAAAGGCGGAATCAGCAAATTTAATTTCATATATATATATAATATTATACTAAATGCAGTAATACCAAGAATGGAAGGTATCAGAGGTGAGTGGGAAAATGAACTAAGCATAAAAATTTCCCTTGAAAGGTGAAAAGAGCACTTATTAAATGTGCACAAATGCTCAATTAACGTGAGACACACTTTAATACAATTTTAAATTTTACACAGATTATACTACTCAAAACTAAATTAAATACTTTTTACCCTAACGTTTGACCAATTTGTGATAAATGCCGGTGTCAAGAAGCAACATTTGCGCACTCATTCATCTTCTGTACAAAAATTCAAAGGTTTTGGATTGAAATCTTTGAAATTTTCACAAAACTGTTTAAAATAAAAATGACACCAAAGCCAGAATGGATTATTTTCAGAATGACAGAAGGTAGTTCAGAATTAAATGTGTATCAAAAGAATCTATTTGATTACGGCTTAATAATAGGAAAAAAGCTAATCTTAAAATTCTGGAAAAATGCTCCTATACCAACATTAAATATGTGGATTTCAACTATGTTTGAAACACTACATCTGGAAGATATGAGACTCTGCCTGGCAGGAAAATCAGAACGCTTCTATCAGACGAGGTCTGCATTTATAGAATTGCTACAAAGATAGGGTGCAGGAGTACCTTGGGCCTTGGTGGGGGGGATGGAAAACTATCGTGTTCGTGAATTCCTTTTGCGTGATATATATAATATAGTAACTGGCTTTTTTTTTTTCCTTTTCTCTATCTTTGTCTTTCTTTTCTTTTCTTTTCTGGGGTCTATCTCTTAACCCCCTTTCTCTAATTATTTGACCAAGGGTTTCTTCTCCCCTTTGGCACGCTCTTTCACTTTCACAAATCTTTTCACCTACTTCACTCTCTTTCTTTCTATTCTTTTTCTATAAAAGCCATAAAATTATGGGGTACAATGATAACAATATATATTAATGTACATTGATGTATTTGCCTCTAATAAATAAAAATATTTTAAATTGTTTTTAAAAAAGAATGTATTCAAGAGAGAGTTATATAGAGCTCTTGGGGCTAATTGAATCAAGGGATATGGGGAGAAAGCAGGAACTGGGTACTGATTTTGGATGATCAGCCATGATCATATAGAATGGCGGTGCTGGCTCGAAGGGCCAAATGGCCTTCTCCTGTACCTATTTTCTACGTTTCTAACCACTTTCATCCTGAGAATATTACCTTGAGGCAATATTATCAATGTGGGAATTTTTTGTTATCATTTATTGTCAGTCGCTTTATGAAAATGAACTCTCTTCTTCGATAGCCAACAACAAAACTGGAGAGTGTGTCCCTTTTCCTCAACACAATCACTGTGATAATTTAAATCATATTTCATTGAATATCAGTGCTGGCTCTCATAAATACCACAGTATCAATTATGGTAATTGCAGGAATGGTGTATGAATGTATCACTAAGCATGAAGTAGCTGCCCTTTGATTCACCAAGACTCTTATCTATGGTAAAATATTCATAGTTTAATCGAGGCATGCATTCTGCTTAAACTTTTACAGGCTTATGTTTTTTTTAAGCATTTACTCTGAATGAAATTCAGTACAGTACATTCATTTTATTCTACAATAAAATACTAATAAAGGAGTTGACTGTTTTGTTCACTTTTGTTGCGTTGAATTAGAATTAGAAGATATTGTTTAACATGGATGGTGTGAGTTCCCTGAGAAACCCATCTATTTTTAATTCAAAGGAAAATAACCACATGTATAGAATATGTAAATGAGCATGTGTAAAGAAGAAAACCTTTAATTAAGGCCCAGGTGTGATTAGTACATGAGAAATCAGATCACGAGAAGGTAGTGCCCCTTTCACCATTCACCACAACCAAGTCTCATCATTCACTTACCTCTATTTTCCTGTCCTATCCCCATATCTATATATTCCTCCAATATCCAAGAATCTATTGATCTCAATTTTGAATGTAATCAATGACTGGGTTTCCACAAACTTGCAGGTTGGAGAATTCCAAGGATTCACTTCAGACTGAGTTAGGATTTGTTTTCTCAATTCAGCCCAAAAAGGCTTATATTGAGTTTGTGGTCACTGGTTCTAGACTCTTCCATCAGTTGCTTTCCACATCTACTCTGTGGAGCCCTCTAAGAATATTATGCTTCAATGAGATCACCTCTCATTCTTCTAAATGCAAAGATAAGGGAGGCTTTAGCTACTCAATCTCGCCACACAGGACAAACCCGCCAACAAGGCACTCTGCCGTCTCTGAGGCTACCTGCAGCATTTGAATTGGCATGAAGGGGACTGCTACCATCCTGAAACTACCATCCCAATCTTTGTTCACCTGCTTCCATCTCTGTACTCCAGTTTCAAGTCCTCATATCAGCCTTTTCTAACACTGGAGCTGTGACTGCACCAGCTCAATACAACACCTCACACTTTGTAATCTGCAGGAATAATTGAATGAAGTGTGATCAAATTGAGTGGCAGAACAGTCAGAAAGGCCCAGTATCTGCTGAGTCTGAAGGTGGTTCTCATCCTGAAACATCATCTATCCAGGTCTTCCAGAAATACTGCCTGACACCCAGCACATTGTGTTCCATTCATAAAGGGGCAATTAGCTTCATCCTGTTCCCATTTTTGTGTGCTTATCCCCATTGGCAATGTCTAATTTCCTTAGGTGAAAATATAGGAACTGGTACATGGGAAGGTAAAATACAGTGGTGAGATCAAGTGAGCAGTAGTGGAGAAACAAGAAATATGATATGAGATAAGAGACTAACGGATGGACTTGCCTATCATACTTTCTCTTTCATTATCAGCAACACCGTCGATATTGTATATTATCCATAGTTGCTGTTGCTGATCAATATAATTTTCCTCATCAGTCCCCCTCATCCTATTGAGATGGTTTTGTGGGAAAGGAATGGGCAGGTTAAGACAAAGTGAGCATCAAGTCTTTGGAATTAAGGAGGCAAATAAGTAGATAGAAAGATCTACTGTAGATAAAGAAAATGATTACAGATGCCATGTCAACTATCTGGTTCATCCTATCTTGGTTATTTCCATCTTCCTCTTTGAATATTTGACTGATTTTAGAGGTATTGCTTCCTCTAATCAAAGTATCATTCACTCTAGCCACCCCATCAATAATTGAAAGCTTCAACTGTTCCAGTGTAATTTTCTCCTCATTTTAGAAAGTTGAATTTACTGTGCCTTTCTCAAGAGGTGGGTTGTTTAAAATCACATTTTCTTCAGTGTTAGTAAAGACCCCCAGGGCCGCCATGGAGACGGCAGCCCTGCCGGCAGTCTGTTTGTCTTTTCACTCTAATTTGTTATTTTTCAGTTTGTTAAACGTTTTTGTTTTAATGTTCTTCGGTTTGTTTCATGTGGGAGGAGAGGGGAGGGGATCGGGGGAAACTTTTTGTCACGTTCCTACCTTCCCAGATATGTGATCAATTTTCAGATCACATTCTCCGGGCTCTGCGGCCCCTGGAGCTGGAAGCCTCCTTGGACTGTCGCGAGCCCCACCGCGGGGCGCGGACTTAACATCGTAGCTGATTCCTTGCCTGGGATCGCTCCCACCGCGACCACCACAGAATCAACATCGCGGAAGGCTCGACGTGGAGGGCCCGAACACTGTCGGCTATCGGAGTCAAGATCATCCCGTCATTGAGGGGGATTGAGGCCCATGACGGAGGAAGAACTAAGATAAGGACTTGAACTTTAGGAGTCACCACAGTCACTGTGGTGGATGTTCATGATAAAATGTGTTTTTGAGTGTGTGTTACTTTTAATTCTGTTACGCATGCGAGCTCACTGTCAGAGACCTTCAGAGCTTCTTCACAGATAAATCTTCCAAAACAGTCTTTTGATGAATAAATTCTTTATTGTTGATGAAAAACAATAAGATACATCCAAATGTCTTCCGACCCGTTACTATAATCTTCATCGAACTCCAGCTTATCGCTTTAAACGTTTGAAAACTCCCCATGTCTCCGTTACACTTCGCATGGTCAAAGAGTAAACCTTCTCTATGCTGGTCGAAAACTAAACTAAAAACTAAGTTTCTGCACAAGAAACTTAGCTTCAAACACGCCCTAAAATACATCATAATTGTCGCTGATCCACTTGGAGAGTGTGAATCCTCCCTTATTGCAGAGAGAGGTCAGATGTCAGAGAAGGTTCACCAGACTAATTCCTAGGATGTCAGGACTTTAATATGAACAAAAACTGGATAGACTCGGCATGTACTCACTAGAATTTAGAAGATTGAGGGGGGATCTTATAGAAACTTACAAAATTCTTAAGGGGTTGGACAGGCTAGATGTAGGAAGATTGTTCCTGATGTTGGGGAAGTCCAGAACAAGGGGTCACAGTTTAAGGATAAGGGGGAAGTCTTTTAGGACCAAGATGAGAAAAACATTTTTCACACAGAGAGTGGTGAATCTCTGGAATTCTCTGCCACAGAAGGTAGTTGAGGCCAGTTCATTGGCTATATTTAAGAGGAAGTTAGATGTAGCCCTTGTGGCTAAGGGGATAAGGGGGTATGGAGAGAAGGCAGGTACGGAATACTGAGTTGGATGATCAGCCATGATCATATTGAATGGCGGTGCAGGCTCGAAGGGCCAAATTGCCTACTCCTGCACCTATTTTCTATGTTTCTAATTGTATGACTGATCTAGCCAATGAAATTCCTCGTATGTTGCAAAACATACTTGGCGATTAAAATGTGATTCTGATTCTGTGTTCAGAGGAATAAAATACAATAATACTTTATTAGTAAAGTATGTTTTGCAACATACGAGGAATTATATTTGCCAAGTCAATTATACAAATAAAAAGCAACAGAACACACAAAATAATCAGTATGAATACATCCATATCCAACAGAAACCACCAGAAACGCTAAACAAATCTATAATAACACTCATACCAAAAACGGAGAAACAGAGAAACAGGTTCATATAGAGCCATAGCTCTCTTAAACACTGATCAAAAAATATTAACTAAAATCCTGGCACAAAGATTAAGCACAGTGATTAATAAATTAATACACCCTGACCAAATAGGATTTATCCCAATACGCTACTCTTCCTATAACCTGAGACGATTATTCAATATTATATACTCAAAGAGAAGTATTAAAGAAGATCTAGCGATTATTTTGTTAGATGCTGAGAAAGCATTTCCCAGGTGGAATGGCCCTATTTATTCTCGGTCATGGAAATTTTTCAATTGGGCGAGAAGTTTAGTACATGGGTAAAACTTTGATATACTAATCCCACAGCTAGAATATTGTAGATTGATGTTGCATGTTAACCAATCACATACCAGCCAGCATCTCTACTGGATCGACTGGATCCACTCCTTCTGTATAACGGTTTTTTGTTTTACCCTTTTGTGAGTTTTTACCCTTTTGCGAGTTTGCTTTATGATGGCCTCTTCCTGTCAAAAACCTGACCCTCTCGTCTTTGATGCGGATATCAGCGAACGCTGGGCCACGTTTGAAATTGATTACCGAGACTACATAAACATTGCACACCGAAATGAACCTGATGCTGTCAAGGCCTCTCTCCTACTCAACCTTGCGGGCCCAGATGCCCTTCGGCAATCCAGAACATTCCGTTATGCTCCGGCAGTCCTCGATGCCAACGACCAGGTAATAACCCCAACTGAATCTCCTGATGACCCCAATGTTCTGATGCGTAAATTTAGCCAGATCTGTGACCTGCCCTCAAATCATATTTTGGACAGGGCTAGGTTTTTCACTCGCCGTCAACTCCCTGGTGAACAAGTAGACTCGTTTATCTCAGACTTAATGTATTTAGCGCTTTTTGCAATGTCTCCCACCCATCCCCGCATGCCTTGCACCCCCCCCCCCCCCCCCCCCCCACGTCCCACGGTCTCCACTAACAACGGGGCCTCTCTCACCGCATGTTTCCCTTTCGGTCACCACAGGCCTCCATCACGTAATTCTTGCCTCCAGGCTGTCCATCTCATCTTTCAAGTGAGGGGGGGGGAGGGTTTGGTCCACACGCGCTCGGGCCGTGTTAGTAGACCACCAGACAGATATGGCGAGTATGTTTAACCCCATGGCATGAGTGCCCTTTCATACTTAACTTTTTGGGGGAAGGATGTAAATTGATGTTGCATGTTAACCAATCACACACCAGCCAGCATCTCTAACTCCACCCCACTGTAATACTGATACTAATACTATTTCCCAGCACCGACAGTTAGAGCAGTCAGGGTGTGTTGGCAACTAATCATCCTTCATGCTGTTAAGTTTTAGTACTGATTAAAGATGTGTTTGAATCATGTACTGAGTCTGGATGTCATTTACAAATATCAACAAACCAAATGTTATCAGCTAAATTGAATTTATCTAGAGGCTGTAGACAAGGATGCCCGTCATCCCCATTATTATTCGTACTCGCAATAGAGCCACTAGCCGAAAGTGTTAGGTCCCATCCTGAAATATACGGGTATAATACTAAAGACACTGAGAATAAAATGTCTTTATATGCAGGCGATGTATTAATTTACATTACAAAACCTGAATTTAGTATCCCAAACCTATTAAATTTAATAACTCAATTTGGCTCGTTCTCGGGATACAGAATTAACTGGAATAAAAGTGAAATTATGCCAATAATGGAAATCAATCCACATATATTACAAGAATCTCCCTTCAAAATAGTTAATGAAAAATTGAAATATCTTGGAATTTATGTAACAAAGACATATACTTCTTTAATTAAACTAAACTTCCCACCTTTATTGAACAAATTGCATAAGAATATTCAATATTGGAAAACACTACCTATCTCAATGTTTGATAGAATTAATGCAATAAAAATGATTTTTCTTCCGCAATTATTGTGTCTTTTTCCAATCAATCCCGATATATCTTCCAAACACTTTTTTCTAAAAAGGTAGACTCTAGAGTCACTAATTTTATCTGGGATCATAAGAATCACAGAATAAATAAAAAGCATTTATGTAAATCAAAAATAAATGGAGGTTTAGCTCTACCGAATTTCATCCTGTATTTCTGGGCAGTTAATATTAAAAATATGAACTTCTGGTTGGAAGAATTGAACCAGCAACCAGATTGTTTAAAAATGGAAAAGGAAGACTGTTTACCCTTTGAAATTGGTTCGATTTTGTTTGCTACCACTAAATTAAGCAGAAAAACCTATAGTGAAAACCCTATAATATATAGTGGTAAACGTATTTGGAAACAATTAAAAAAGACTTTAAAATTGGATAATCTATCACTACTTCTTCCCATTGTAAACAACCCGGCATTTAAACCTTCAATGTTGGATAAAGGTTTTCTACAATGGAAAAATCACGGAATTAAAAAGATTGGTCATCTCTATAGGAAATGCACATTCCTTTCATTTCAGGAGTTACAACAAATTTATGGACTTCACACAAATTACTATTTCAGATATCTACAATTTAGAGATTATGCTAAATCAAATACACAGGGTTATAGAAATAGAGATCCAGAAATTCTTGATGAATGTTTGAATAAACACCCTAATACAGAAAAATTAATATCTTATATATATAATATCTTATTAGAAATTTTAAAGATAATTTTGGAAGTTGTCAACACCCTATTGGACCCCGACTCAAAACTAATAATATTAGGAATATTAGAACACAAATCAAATATTTACTACAAGCCAAAGAAACTTTATCGACTACAGTATAATAATTGGGAAAAAATTAATATTAAAATTTTGGAAAGGTCCTATAACCCCCACGATCAAAATGTGGATTATGGAAATGTCGGAGACCCTACATTTGGAAAGAATAAGATTTGTCTTAATGGACAAACAAGAACTTTTTATCAGAATATTTTAATCAGAAAATGGTCTCCATTTATTGACTATTTGAAGGGGCAAACTGGTTCGGCGCAATAACCTAATTAAGGAATAGATGAAGATTTACATTTTATAATTTACGAACATATCTCCAATGATGTATTATTAGTTAATTATTCCATTCTTTTTTATTATACCTTCTGTTTTTTTTTCCTCTCTCTCTCTCTCTCTCTCTGTTATTTTCTATCTATATAAAAACAAATATATATATATGTATAGAAGTAGAACTATTAAATAATTGATAATATTGACAATATTAATAATGTATGACTACCACAAACAAAATGTTTCTTTATGTACTTCTAATAAAAATATTTTTAAATTTTTTAAAAAGAACACACAAAATACATTTTAACATAAGCATCCACCACAGTGACTCCTCCACATTCCTCACTGTGATGGAAGGTGAAAAAAAAAGTTCAATCTCTTCCCATCTTAGTTCTCCCGCAGTCGGGGTCCTCAAGCCTTATTTTGACAGGACGTTCTTATTCCCATAGCGGTGGTCGAGCTCTCCTTATCGGGGTGATCAGCTCCTGCACCGGGGGGGAATCTCAGCTACCCCGCACCTGCGATCGGACCCTGGGTCGGGGCTGATCGGACCTCTGCATCATTGGAGCTTCCCGACTCGATCTCTACCCGAGACTGCGAGCCCTTGATGGTAAAATCTGCAGGCCGCGGTTGGAGCGATCCAAGGCAAGGGGTCGGCCCCGATGGTAAGTCCATGCCCCGCAGTCGGTGTCAACATCAGTCCCGAGGAGGCTTCCAGCTGCATGATGTTAGGCCGCAGAACAACCAGAGAGATGACCCGGAAACCAATCGCATCTCCGGCAAGGTAAGAGACTGAAAAAAAAGTTTCCCCTGACCCCGACCCCGACCCCTCCCCCAACATAAAATAAACCAGAGAACATTTATACAAACTTTTAAAACACATGAAAAATAAAAAATAAAAAGATGAAGAAACAGACAGATTGCGGTGTGTGGCAAATCGTGCGGTGCCCCCTTGTGGTTATATATCAGTAATCCACTGATAGAGGTGGAAGCATAGAAAATAGGAAAAAGAAAAGCCTATTCAGCCCTTCAAATCCACATTGTCATTTAATATGATCATGGCAGAACATTTATCTCAATGCATATTCCTGTTCTCTCTGCATACCCAATGATGCCTTTCTCCTTTCTAAATGGAAATTTAGCGCTTAAAACCTAATGGGCCTGAGGTTCCATGGGCCACAGGAAGTACATTTTTGTGGAAGAAGGAGAAACATCTTTTGGCTCCCGACTGTCCCTGATGATGACCTGACAGAAATTTGAGCGTCAGTTTATTTAAATGTTATTGGATGGACTTTTAACTAAACACTAGAACAACAACCTAGATCTGCATCATCTACAATTTATTTCTTCCACTTCTGCTACCTCCTTCATGAAAATTGTGCACATTGTTATTCCCAGGTCATACCCCATTTTATTTCATCTTGAGTGTTCAGGAATCAATTCCAAAATGAACAGATTTTGCTCCATTGCTTCAGTTTTGTAACAAAATATAAAATTAAAATCAGATCACTGGGTACTAGATTAAGAAAAAATATTTTATTTGCTCAGAGATTCACTTCTGCCGCTTTTAGATGCTATGGCCAGCTGATCTTTAAAACAACACACTGCATGCAAGTGTAATTTGAAGGGCAGCTACATGGGTAGCTCTGATGGAACTATATAGGTTTGATGAATAATTCATTGAAAACGTTTAGCATTCATTCCCCCCATAATTTTCTGATGCAGATTCTGTAGAATTTTTTTAAATGGTGTGGTCCACTCCGTAACCCAGATTCCTTCCCATCACAGTAAAATACATCAATATAAATCAAATATATGTTGCCATTCTCAGCCCCCTACTATATTCCTTATACACTCATGACTTTGCAGTGAAATACCAATCAATCTCAATTTACAAGTTCCCAGATGACACCAGTGGACCGGAGATTGTAAAAGATTGTTATTGACTTCATGAAGCAAGATGGTACACACGCCCTGGTATACTTTGATGGTGCCGAAGTAGAGATGGTTGAAAGCTTCAAATTCTTTGGAATAAATATCACCAGCTATTTGCCCTGGACCAGCCACATAGCAGCGATGGCCAAGAAAGCACACAAACGCCTTTACTTCCTTAGAAGGCTAATAAAGCTTGGCATGTCCCCAACAATGGTCACCAACTTCTAGAGATGCACCATAGAAAGCATTTCATTGGGTGCATCATTTCGTTGTTTTGAAACAGCTCCATCCAAGACTACAAGAAATTGCAGAGAGTTGTGGATGTAGTCTAGACCATGAGGCAAACCAACCTCCCTTCCATCAATTCCATCTTCACTTCATGCTGCCTCGGCAAGGCCACCAGCATGATCAAGGACAAGTCTCACCCCGGTCACTCCCTCTTCTCTCCTCTCCCATCAGGCAAGAGATTCAGGTTTGAAAATTCAGATTCAGGGACAATTTAATCCCAGCTGTTATCAGGCAACTGAACTGTCCTCTCACCAGCTAGAATGTGGCATTGATGCCCAATTTACCTCATTAGACACCTTTGAACTATCTTTAATAGTAAGATTAAACAAAAACTTACCAGTTTGAAGTTTGATCTTTATTTTATGAGGCATTACGATGAGAGATTACGTGCCCTCCGCTCCCATAACCCCTCCTCATAACACCAGCTGGTAGTTCGAGTTTCTTAAATCTTACTATTCTCAGGTAAATGTTCCTGTCTGTGACTCCACACCGCTGTTTTGAAGGTTGACGTGCATGCGCGGCTGACAGTTCTTCATGTAATCCCTCATCGTAACTCCTCATAAAATAAAAATCCAACTTCAAACTGGCAAGTTCTTGTTTAATCTTACTATTAAACTATAGTACTATATCTTACTATTTTACTTCGGAGTCACGTGAGTGACTAAGTGAAGATTTTAAAGCTCTGTGACTCCATGCTGTGGAATGAATCCATGCGTCACACACTATATAGTTGCCCAAGAAGAGTGGACAAAACTGTAGAGACATGACATAATGAACAAATTGAATTTAATGTGTAGTTAACGATAACAAACCAACAACAGTTCCCCTTCTACCCGAGAGGACATTAACGCGTACTTAAAACTGAGTTAGCAAACATGCTAGTTCCGGCTAAAGGCTTATTATAAAACACTTGAAACGTGCATGCTGTGGACCACCCTGCAGCCGACAAAATCTGGTCTAGCGGGACATCCATGGCCCTCGCCACCGACGTAGCTGCAGACCTGGTGGAATGAGATTTAAACATTTTAATATTAATCCCAGACTTTATTAAAACGTGCTTTAACCACCTGGAAATAGTTTGAGTTGAGACCTGCTTATGTGGTTTCCTGTGGCTAATCAATAATGGTAACTGAGACCTCCGAAACCCTTTGGTGAGGGTAATGTACTGCCGGAGATGAGCAACTACACACGAATTGGGATCCAAAGGATATGCCATGAACTGTAACTTCAATCCCGAGGTCCCTGGTCTACTCTGTTTTATAGGCTCATACACAAAGAGAGTGAAACTATCAGCAGAGGTGTGCATCCTGTCCAAACGAAGCTTATGCGAGGACTGGAATCTCTGTGCTGAAACTAATGCCATCAGCACATCCACCTTGTGCGTGAGTTGGAGTAGAGACAGGGAAGTTGGCGGAGACCATGACCGGAGTAAAGTTAACACCACCCCTACATCCCAAATTTCAGAATATCTTGGCCGAGCAGGAATTGAATTGAAGACTCTCCTCATGAATCTAGACACTAGAGGGTGAGACCAGACTGATTGGTATTCTGAAAGTGGCAGCAGTTATGACGACAGCGCACTTCTGGCACTATTGAGGGCACTGTAGCTTAATTTGTCATCAAAGTACAATTTCGAGAGGAACTCCAGAACATTAGAAATCTGTACTGCCTCATAAGAAATGTCGGCCTGTGCACAGAACACTTCCCTAATATATGAAGCATAATGTTTCTGAGTACTGCCTCTCCACGCTGTACATCCACCGTGCGATCAACTAGACCCTGTCCAAGGAACGGTCTTCTTAAAACCTGCAAATCAATAAATTGAGCCGATCATGCAGAGGATGTACTTCACCAGACATTAGGTTTGTCCTGCCTTTAAGAACCTTCCACACAGGTTCTATAACCATACTTAGGACCAGTGGATACCAGGGCTGAGTTGGCCAGTCAGGGACTACCAGAATGCCGGAGGCAGAGTCCTGCTGGATTTTGCAGACAGCGAGTGACAAGGCAAAATGGGGGAAATGCATTGAAAAACATTGCACCCCAATGTAGCGAAAACGCAACTATCACTACTGCCCCTGGGTCTGGTTCCCATGCAACATACTTGGGTAATTGATGGTATAGCCTTGAAGTGAACAAATCCATATCCGGTGCTCCATACCTAGAAATAATATCCTTAAACACTCTATGATTCAACACCCATTCTGTGTTGTCATTGGATGTACATGGCCTGGTGTCCGCCACCGTGTTGAATCTACCTGGGAGATAGATAGCTGAAACCCAAATATGTCAAACAATACACCATTTCCAAATGAGACATGCCAATTTATCACAGGATACTGACTTGATACCACCCATGTGATTTATGTATGCCACTGCTGTGGTGTTATCTGTGTTGGAACGTGCACATGGTGCATGTGTGCACAATAAGCTTTCAAACCGTAAAAGGCTGCGAGCAACTCCAAATAGTTAACACCATGCAGCTGCAGAAAATATATCTCATGCATATTCCACCTGCCACCGCAGCTTGTAACGGTGTCAGTGGCACCCCACCCCAGAGTACCTGCATCAGTCTGTAAAACTATTGCAGGGCTTACAATTGAAATATTGCCAGAACAATGGCCAATATTGGCTATCCACCATTGTAGGTCATCAATGGCTTTGGCCGGTAATTGCACAGTTCTGTCAAAGTGGCCTGAATTATGTTTGAGTGTCTGCACTTTTGCTCTTTGTAATTGCTGATAGTGCAAAGGCCCATATTTGGCAGCTGGAAATGTAGCCACCAATTTCCCAATTAAGCTAGCTACTTGTCGAATTGAAGGCAGCTGCCGTGTGATAAGATGATTGCAGGCTTCTATTAACTTTAATCTCTTGCCCTCTAACAGGTGATTGGAATTAATAGTAAATCCCAAATAATCCATAACCCTGGATGGAGTCAACCTGGATTTTTCAGGGTGAATTAGGAACCCCAACTGTTTAAACAAGAGTTTGGTGGCTGAAAACGCCAAAATAGTCAATTCCATGGTTTTCCCTATAATGAGGATATCATCCAAATAAGTAATTACTATGTGTTTCTGCTCTCTTAATATTTTAGTGAATAACCTGGGAGCTGAGGTTATCCCATTCGGCTATGCTTTAAACTGCCATAGCTGCCCCATCCATTTAAACTTCATGTATTTTCTGTGATCCTTGTCTACAGGTACAGAATAATAAGCATCTTTAAGATCAATGCATGCCATATAACATCCCCTGTTTTGGCGTTACTAAACATTCTATTTTGAAATGTTTGTACTGCACAAAGGTATTAAGTTGGGTTAAGTCCAAAATAATGCGACACCCTTCATCCTTCTTATGCTGAGGGAAAATATTGGATACGAACTCATGAGGTTCATGACTTTTTTTCAATCACTCATTTAGCACATAACTTATCAATTTCAGCCTGAACTTCCAAATCATCCCTCTTTGAACGAGTAAAGGTACAGTTTGAAGCATGCTGCGTGGATGGGAGAGAGCCCGCAAACTCAATTTTGAACACCTCTATACTGTGCAGTCAGAAGTTAACCACTACCACTCCTGCACAACGAAACGTAACCTACCACCAACATCCAATGGACCCACACCCAGTATGTTACATTGAGACCCAGACCCACCTACCTCCGCATTGGTCAGTGGATTCTGGACGTTTATTTCCTTCCCCGATGTTTGGGGAGTTGAGGTGCTGGTGTGCACCAGCTGCACATCTTGACTGTTGGCCGGCTTTGGCCATGTCCTAAAAAAGACCTCCGGCCGGTTCTTTGGTTCTTCAAGTTGGAGGTGGTCTCCTCTGTAGATCTTCCGTTGGTCGAGGCATATGGGTGCTGGCGTCGGAATGACAACTGTCTGTTAGGTGGTGGAGCCCGCAGTGGCCCCACAGCCTTTGACTCATCGTCCAAATCCTTCACCTGCCTGGACAGGTCTTCTCCAAACAGCAAATTGGGCGGCTGCACAGTACTGGCCTTACACAAACCCGCAAACTTGGGGTTGAGAACAGGCCGAATGGCAATCTTACGAAAACAGTTAATTTCGAACTGTGCATTGCACAACAATGCCATTGCATCCCTTTGAGCCTCCAATAATGCGCAGCCATCTACCAACCTGGCAAATGCTGTCAGCACCGACGCCAGCAGGTTTAGGATTCTCTGCAGCTTGACCTCTTGGGTCTTAATGCCGCTGCCAATATAGCTCCAGATGGAACTATTCACCATGGGTACCTTCAGGGCAGGACAGTTGCTAAGAGCATGGTACCTCATGGCTGTCTCCATCATAATTTGCAGCTGATGGGAAGCCAGATAGTCAATGCTGGCTGCGAGCTCTTCTTCCAGAGGCTCCCCAACCAGCGACGGCATAGCAAACTAAGTGACCATAGTTGGCACTTCCGCATCCCGGGGATCTCGCACTGAGCGGTCCTCCGCCCATGACAGGTGGTCTATGCTCCGGTCCTCCGACGGGGACACATAATGCAGCCTTGTACCAGGCGCTGCTGCGAGCCCTCGAGGCTTGCTGAGATATGCCTCCTGACCGGAGGGCACATCATGTTGGAGCAACTTCTCCAGAAGATGCTCCATGCGGGAAAGGCGTCCGCCGACGCTTCCCGCTCGGGGAGGCGAACACTCCCAGCCAGACTCATTAGAGTCCACTGGCCTGTTGGACTTGCACTTGGCCTTCCCGACCCGCGGGGTAGCCACAGTGCTGTCCATGGGCACCGAGCCCAGGGTCGCTGGCTGTGGAGTCAGTGACCTTGACGGTGAAATGGACTGCTGCCCGCTGACTGCACTGCCACGGTCTTCGGAAGCAGTTCTCCCTGCAGCCCATCAAGATTTCACCTTTTCCATGACCTTCTTGCTGTAAAACAGAAGAATTAAAACGAGCACAGACTAAGTTCAAGACTTACCAGGAGGCCTTTTAAAACTACCGCTGGTGGAGCGATGTGCCACCAGCCAGTCAGTGTGCGTTAGACGTAATGACGCGCATGCGCGGCTGACGGGTTCTTCACGTAGTCACTCACGTGACTCTGAAGTAAAATTGAATTTTATCTTGCACTAAATGTAATACCCTTCACCCTACATCTGTACATGGTTTGATTGTAATCATGTGTAGTCTTTTTGTATGATTGGATAGCACATAACAAAAAGCTTTACACTGTACCATGGTATGCTTGACAATAATAATTAACTAAAATAAAATAATACTGGAAATTATTGCTTGCAAACGATTTTTATGTAATGTCATCGCTACAAGATACTTCTGTGTAAACATTTTTTTGGAAATTGAATCCTATCTGCATGACATTCAATTGCTTCAGCTCTTCAGCTCTGCCACATTTGCCGAGTTGCCATATAACCTGTAAAATTTCCCACGATCTTATACCCTTGCTCTATTATAACAAGTATCCACATTAGATCAATTCCAGAAACAAAGATCTGCAGATGCCAGTTTATACCAAAGATAGACACAAAGTGCTGGGGTAACTCAGCGACTTAGTCAGTGTCTATGGAGAAAAAAGGATAGATGATGTTTCGGGTCGGGACCAGTCTTCAGACTTTTCAGTCTTATGAAGAATCCCGGCCCAAAATGGCACCTATCCTTTTTCTCCAGAGATGCTGCCTGACCTGCTGAGTTACTGCAGCACTTTGTGACTATTTCAACCGTCTCTTGAATAGTTGAATTAGAATGAGAGATGGCTGTTTTCAATCACCACCAAAGATCATTCCCATTCAGCTGGGCTGGCTGTCCTGATCCACAACAACACTGCAATATATACTTAGTCTATTCAAATTAGTTTCCAGATGTAACTCTCTTTGTACCGGCACCTTGTTCAAGATCCCACTGGATCACGAGCTCTGGTTTCCTATTCTCATGAGTTCTACCTTTAATTCATCAAACGTAATTATTCCATGAGTTGTGCTGGAGTTTAATTTTTCCAACCATGCTAAAAGTAAACACTTTTTCTCCCTTAAACTTCCCCAGTTAATGAGGTCTCAGTCCACTAGTGCAGCACCAGGTGACAAAGTTACCTCCAACACCCATTTGATTTTGTATGTTCGTCATTCGATGTGCATTTTGCTGCAGCTATTTTTGTACCCTTTCTTGTCGGTTCATTTTCATGGCTACAAGTATAATTAGTCCGTTTTCATACCTATTTTTCACTGCATTTCTTGGACAGATCTAAAGAACTTTCACAACACATACACATGTCTCTCTACCAAGCTAGTACAAATTAAAAAGCTGATTCTCTGAAACCTCAAGGATGTCAGGTGTGAGAAATCTTATCATTCAAACTGATGTCAAACTGGTGTTCTTCCATGGTTGAGGAAAAGAAATCTTATTGAAGTCCAAGGAGTTTCAATCTGACTGTCCAGGTTACACCAAAGGCAGAAGTGCTTACTGTTGACAATTGCTGATTAAAGTGAGAAACCATTTAATTCCCTTGTTGTGGTATCATCCATCACTTTGATGAACACAAAACAGAAAATTAATACCTTGAATTATAGGGATAATCAATGTGGGACAACAACCAAATTGCAGCATAGAAACATTGTATAACACCAAGGTTCACTCCAAAATAATAAGTTTATTAAATATACTAACTGCACCCACACAATAGAAATTAGTCAAATAGATTATAAAAATGGAAATGTAATTTATTTGATTCAAATTACTGAAAAATAAGATTTATGCAAATCATTGAAGTCCAGGAGGCATCATCATCAATTAGATCTGACTATTGCATGAAGATCAAATAAATGCAGTCAGAAGAAAGTAAAGAAACCTTTTCAACCACACATATTTTGTCTGCAAGACATCCTGAGGTACTTTGTTACCTATGTATTTTTCCAGAATTATAATTATTGTTATGGAAGCAAATTATACACCCAATTAACATACCAAATTAATAGTAAGATTAAATGAGAACTTACCTGTTCGAAGTTTGATCTTTATTTTATGAGAAGTTACGATGAGGGATTACGTGAAGAAGCCCCGCCAGGCGCATGCTCGGCATACTTCAAAGCAGCGGCGTGAAAAACACAGGACCAATAGCCGGAGTAAGATAGTAAGGCTCACAAAGGTTAGAACTACCAGATGATCATTTATATTATGAGGGTTGGGAGCGGAGGGCACGTAATCCCTCATCGTAACTCCTCATAAAATAAAGATCAAACTTCAAACAAGTAAGTTCTCGTTTAATCTTACTATTTACTTCGGAGTCACGTGAGTGATTATGTGAAGATTTTAAAGCTCTGTGATTTTCATGCCGTAGATCATTCCATATGACACACTGCTTCAGTTTACACAGTAGTGAGTAAATAATATATATTGCTTGAAATTATGCAATAAATATTTTAATATTTTAATAATAATAAAAAGAAAAGTAATAACCCCTCTATCCCAGGGGAAATAACAACAAATGATATGCAACAAAGCAAACAATTTTGAACAGAACCCAACACAGCATGTGCAACCTTGGCACTGTAACAACAGGTTTATCATAAATCTAGGAAAGTTTATTCTTTAGACCATCCTGCAGGCTCCAGAATTTGGTCGAGCAGCACATCCTGCACCTTTGCCGCGGACATTGATACCACCCTTGTTATTTAAACACATCAGTGTCTACTCCACTTAATCCAGAACCTGTTTACCCATCTAGAAATAGTTTGTACTGACACTTTTTATATGTTTCTTATGGGTAATGAACATTGGTGTCTCACAATCTCGGAGACTCTTAATTCAATATGTATTAATTCAGATGTTTAACCACACACAATGTTTAGTTGACAGAGTATGTCTTAAATATTACATTGGTTCCAGCCTTTCTTGGCTTGCTTTGCTTGCTTAGATCATGACATAAAATGTTATTTTATCTACAAACAACTGCATACAATCTAACCACAACATTTGTAATGTTTGTACTCATTGTGCTGATATTAATGCTATGCGCATAACCACTTTAAATATTAACTTCTGAAAAGACAGTGATGTAATTGGAGTCCATTGCTGAAGCAATGTGAGAACTATACTGACATCCCAGATTTCTGTATATCTGGGTTTGGTAGGATTTTATTAGAATTCGTCTCATAAATCGGGATATTAACAGTTGAGAACCAATAACTGTCGTTCTGAAATTGTCCTAAATAGGAGGACAAAACACTCCAAGCTCCATTAATGGTACTATAACTCAGATGCAACATAGCAAGGAACCCCTATACATCCGATATGTTTGCAGTATGATAAAATATATCTGACTGTATACAAAAGATTTTCCATTCCTTATATGAAACATATATTGTTTCTTAGTGCTATCTCTCCAAGCTGCAGTTATGACATTCATGGTCCTATCCGACATTCCATCAGAACCTGCAGATTAACAATTAATACGGTCATGTAATAGATGACTTCTGCTGTTACTGGATGTACCAACAATTACTGCACCTGGGATTTGTCATGAATATCTGAATCATCATTCTGAGCACCAATGTGAACAATGGCTATGTAGTAATGGTCCCTAGATAAGGGACGAATCAGATATTAATTGATAAGAACAGATACTACTCTTGATCTTAGCCAAAAGGCCGAGAAGCAATACCAGTTTGGAACCACCAAACGCCTGTGGCAGAGACTTGTTCTATTTTGGTGACACATTGCCTAATCAGGCAAAATGGGGAAAACATAAAAGACTATACTTCCCCAATGTAGCGAGAATGCATCCACCGCTAATGCTCCTGGATCTGGCTCCCACGAGACACATTTAGACCACTGGAGATTAAATCCAGACACAACAGATCAACATTTGGTACTCATACTGTCTGACAATCTTTTTGAAACTTTTTGAATTTTAACATTCATTCTGTATTGTCATTGAACTTTCGTGATCTGTTGCCTTACCACAATATTGTCTTCTCCCACAGTTGTGGTATTGTCTACTCGTAGTTCTTTATTGTAGAACAAACAGCTATCAATGCATACAACGCCCCCAATAACTCCAAATAATTCATACCATGTGTTTGGATAATTAAATTGTCTTGGACAGTCCATCGACCACCACAACTGGTGTCGCTGTCCTTGGCTCCCCATCCGAGAGCACTCCCATCAGTCTGTAATAACACTGAAGAGTGCTGAACAAGCACATTTTTACTTCTAGTAACTTGTGCAACATTGAGAATCCATCATTGCAATTCAGCTCAACCTTTTTAGTTGGTAACTACATGGACCTAATCAATGACCTGCATGCTTTTTACGCTTATACTCTGATCTTTGCAGGCTTTAATCATGCAGAGGTCCCAAATCGACAGCAGGAATGCTGCTATCAGTTTACCAGTAACCATAGCTACTTCTTGGATGGTGGGATAATGTTTTTTGCCAAGACAAATACAGACATTTGTAACATCCCCAACCTTAATTGTTGGTAATGTTACTGACATATCAACTGTATTAAAGACAAACCCCAAATAATCAATTGTTTGGAATGCCTGTAACTTACATGTTGTTTGGATGTACAGAACCTTGGCCTTTCAATAGGCTTATGGTTGCTGAACCCAGTTCTTCAGCTGATTCCCATTTACAATTAACATATCCTCTAGATAAGTCATTACAATGTGATTCTGAGCCCTCATTAACACCAGTGCTGATTTCAATAATTGTGTGAGCAATCTGAGGGCTGAATTTAACCCATTAGGTAATTCCTTCAGCTGACCCATCCAACATTATATTGATGCGCATGCACATCATTACATCAGATGCATGGCACAGCGACGGGCTAGAGATCCACCAGCGGTAAGTTAAAAACTCTCAGGTAAGTTTTTAAACTTTACTACAATTTTGCTTGGTTCCATGAGGCTGGTTGCAGGAGCCAGATGGAACAATTCCAATATGGAAAAAATAACTAAAAGTAAGGCAAGGTGTGCCGCCGATAAAAGTAAAAAAGACTGACCGCAGGACCGTGGTTCTAAGGGGAGTAGAAGGCAACTGTGGCTGACAAGAGAGGTTAGGGATAGAATAAAACTAAAAGAAAAGATGTATAACACAGCTAAGAGTAGCCTGACTCACCAGAGCCGCTGGCAGTACACCCAGTGGCAGTAACTCTGGTGCCTCAGAGCCTGTGGCCACTCCAGTTGAGAGGAAGGACAAGAGGAAATCATCAAGGCCTGTCGACTCTGATGAGTCAGGCCAAGAAGACTCCCCTCCAACCAACAAAAAGGTTTGGGAACATCTGGATAAAATGGAACACCTCTTAGAGAAAATACTCAACCATGAGGTGTTCCAGCCAGGGTTTTATACCCCCAGGTTCCCCAGCAGCTCTCAGCAGCAACCTCTAACAGAGGTATAGAGAAGGGCTATACCTGCAGGAAGAACCATATGCCCATGAGTCTGCATGGGTACCCATACCAGCAGCGCCAAGTCAAGGGCTGCATGATACCTCCCTTGTGCATGAGCAGGGAGAGCCAGGGCAGTATGACTCTGACCCTGAAGTTGGTGATATAGCGGAGGAGCATACACCAAAGCACATGAGCTTTGCTCCAGGTGTGCCAGATGTAGCAAGTAAATTTGCCATACCAGCTGGAACTGGTGGGGAAATGGACGAAAACCTGGCCAGGAATATCAACTATATGGCCTCTCACCAGCTCCAGGAATCCATAATGGATGAAACCTCGAGAAGATATGAGACACCTGTTAACTGTGCGTCGCTCAAAGTGCCCACAGTGAACCTGGCCATCTGGGGGCAAATGGGTGCAACCATGTGGGCGCATAAGTTAAGGCTGCATAAAGTCTTAAAACTGGTTGGAGCGGGAATAACGGCTTTTGGGCGAATGGTGCAAGGGGCACCACTATCAAACACATAGCAGGACATGTTGGCCCTGCTGTGTAACACCCATTTTGAAATCAATTATTTAAGGAAAATTGCCATCAAACCTACGCTCCCTTATGCAGATCCTCCAATACTCAGCCACCAAACGTACTATTCGGGGAGGATCTAGCGAAACAAATTAAAGACCTGGACGATGAGGCAAAAACAATTGGCCTCATCAAAACCCACCCCGGGGGCAGGATGCTGCCTCACAGACTGTACCCTTTCAGATGGGCTACAGACGCTGGTGCAGGGCAAGGACCAAGCCGGGCTATTCCATCTCTATGCCATTGGCACGCACCAAAGCATACCCCCAACAGGAGACAGAGGAATCCAGCAACTATGGAGGTACGAGTAACTGGACTTGTCCAGGACATATCCTCTAGAGATCAGTCACCAGTAGGGGGTAGGTTGCAATTGTTCTACGATGAATAGTGTTGCATAACATCAGATCCATTTATACTGGACAGTATCAGGGGGTCTTGAATAGAGTTTATCTCTGAAGTACATCCACCCGTACAAAATACACCGTCGGGTATTGGTGTTTTAAAAACCAGAAACTCTACAGGTGAATGACAAAATTGAAATATTATTCAAAAAAGGGGTAATTGAAGGGGCTTATCCGCCTCAACAATTTGTGTCCAATATATTCCCCAAGCAAAAGAAGGATGGTGGGTGTCGGGTCATTCTGGACTTAATCCGACTGAACTCTTATGTCCAGTATAAACATTTTAAAATGGAAACTTTCAGTACTGCTAGGCAACTGGTATCCAAAGGGTGTTATATGGTGAGTATAGATGTGAAAGATGCATATTATTCAGTACCAATTTATCACCAATACCGTAGATACTTAAAATTTAGTTGCATGAGACAGCTGTGGCAATTTAAAACCTTTCCCAATGGGTTAACCTCAGCCCCTAGGTTATTTACAGAATTGTTGAAACCAGTATTAGGACTACTCTGCACTCAGAATCACATTAGATGATGTTCTGATCATAGGCAAAACTAAGGAAGCAGCTGAATTGTTGGTTTCAGTTACCAAACACGTTTGAGAGGTTAGGTTTCCTCATCCATCCAACTAAATCCATATTAGTACCGTCTAGAATGGTTGACTATTTGAGATTCATCATTGATTCAACTAACATGTCAGTGACTTTGCCTATGGCCAAAACTTTAGAAATTATGGAGGCCTGTAGCAATCTGGTAGACCATCCGACGAGTAGCCAGTGTTATTGGTAAATTAGTGGCAGCTTTCCCTGGAGTGCAGTTTGGGCCTCTGCACTATCAGAATGTGCAACGAGCTAAAGAACAAGCACTCAAAGAACATGCAGATAATTTCAATAGACCAATGCAGTTGCCAGTTGAAGCTATCACCGAGTTGCAATAGTGGATAACTAATGTCTCACGATATACTAGAGACATTCTGACTAAACAACCTTCAGGTGTTTTACAAACTGATATGAGTGCTTTGGGATGTGGTGCCACTGATACCGAGTCTAGCTTTGGCGGCAGATGGAATATGCAAGAGGCATTAATCCTGCAAATGCATGGGATAAACTACTTAGAATTGCTGGGTACATTCTATGGCCTAAAAGCATACTGCTCAACAATGCATGATTCACATGTTCAGCTCCAGATTGACAATACCACAGCTGTTGCATATATCAATCACATGGGCGGAATTAAGTCATTATCATGTGATAATCTGGCTAACCTCACCTGGCACTGGTGTATTACGAGAAACATCTTGGTCTCAGCTATCTACCTACCAGGTAGAGATAATGTGGTGGCAGACACCAGGTCACGTAAATTTAATGGCAACATAGAATGGATGCTGAATCCAAAAGTTTTCAAAAAGATTGTCGTCCGGTATGGATTGCCAGACATAGATCTGTTTGCATCCAGGTTAAATCACCAGTTACCTAAATATGTCTCATGGGAACCGGATCCAGGGGCAGTAGCGGTGGATGCATTCTCGCTACACTGGGGAGGTACGTTCTTTTATGCTTTTCCACCATTCTGCCTCATCAGTCAGTGTCTCACCAAAATTGAGCAAGGCTCCGCTTCAGGCATTTTGGAAGATTCTGACTGGCCCACACCGCCATGGTTCCTATTGGTTCTGAGACTGATGACACAGCCATTCATGACTATCCACAAATGCAGCAACTTGTTGGTTCACCCGGTGACAGGAGAGAGTCACCCTTTACATGATCGTATTAATCTGTTGATTTGAAGATTCTGACCAGACCGTTCCAGGGGATCAGACTATCGAGTAGGACCATGGATGTGATTACTGCAGCCTTGAGGGATATGTATCTCATATTAAGAAATGGGAGATGTTCTGCTTATAGTCAAATATATCTTATCATACTGCAGACATACCTGATGTATTGGAGTTCCTTGCTACATTGCATTTTGACGAGCAATTGAGCTATGGTGCCATTAATAGTGCTCGAAGTACTTTGTCCTATTTATGGCAGGGGTCGGGACAACACTCTGTCGGATCTCATCCATGCTATCCCTATTCATGAAAGGTATTTTTAACAAAAACCCTCCCAGGCCTAGATATATGGAAATCTGGGATGTGAGCATAGTTCTCACACTGCTTCGGCAATGGGCTCCAATTACATCTGTCTTTCCAGAAGCTAACGCTCAAAGTGGTCATGCTCATGGTGCTAGTTTCAGCGCAACACGTCCAGATATTGCAAAAGCTATGACTGGACAGCATGCATTCTTCTGTAGATAATATTACGTTTTATGTATATGATCTAATGAAACAAAGCAGGCCAGGGACGTCTGGAACCAAAATAAGCTTTAAAGCACACCCCATTGACCTGAGTATGTGTAGTTACGCACCTGCGGCAATATATCGAGGTCAACAAGAGTCTCAGATGCTCCAAAACAGCGATGCTCATCAGCCACAAAAAACCTCAGAGAAAGATGTCAGTACAAACTATTTCTAAATGGCTGAAACAGGTTGTGGATTGTGCTGGAGCAGACACTGATGTGTTTAAATGTCACTCCACCAGGGCAGCATCAATATCCGCAGCGAATGCGCTGGACGTGCCTTTAGACCAAATCCTCGGGGCCGCAGGATGGTCCAGTGAAGGGACCTTTTCACATTTTATGACAATCCTGTCCTCACAACGGAAGGATTTGGGCATGCTGTTTTGGGTTCTGTTTTGTAATTTCCCCCTGGGAGAGAGGGGTTATTACTGTTCTTTTATTATTAAAAACATTAATTGTATAATTTAAACAATGTTCAATACATTATTTATTAATCCTGTGTCAACCGTAGCAGTGTGTCGTATGGAACTGGATCTCCGGCATGAAATCACAGAGCTTTGAAATCTTCATGGAATCACTCACGTGACTCCGAAGTAAAATAGTAAGATTAAACGAGAACTTACCAGATTGAAGTTTGATCTTTATTTTATGAGGAGTTGCGGTGAGCAATTACGTGCCCTCTGCTCCCGACCCTCATAATTGCAAAGACCATCTGGTAGTTCTAGTCTTCTGAGTCTTACCTATCACTTCGACTGTAGTTACTGTGATTTCATGCCGCTGCTTTGAAGATTGATGCGCATGCACACTGGTGGGGCTTCTTCATGTAATCGCTCCTACCAATTTCACAGATACCATTGACTCAAGAAATGGTCACATTTAAAATGTGAAGCCGGGGATCAAGGGAGGAAATGTATTTGCATTTAGACTTATTTGTAACTAGAACAATGTGCAATTTTGGACATGTTTTACAATAGAACACAGAACAGCACAGCACAAGAACACGTTATTTGGCCCATAATGTCTGTGCTGACGATGAGGCCACATATCTACTTGCACATAATCAATATAAATCAATTCCCTACATACTTTTATGCTGATCCAAAAGCCTTTTAAAAATGCTACTATTGTATTATCCTCAGCCATCAACCCTGGCAGTGTGTTCCAAGCCTCTGGAAAAAGTTTCCCCACTCATTTTCATAAGTGATAGGAACAGAACTAGGCCATTTGGCCCATTAAGTCTACTCTGCCATTCAATCATGAATGATCCATCTGTCCCTCTCATCCCAAATTCCTGCTTAGTCCTCATAATCCCTGACGCCCATACTAATCAGGAATCAACCTATCTCTGCCTTAAAAATATCCATTGATGGCCTCCACAGCCTTCTGTGGCAATGAATTCCACAAATTCACCACCTTCTGATTAAAGAAATTCCTCCTCATCTCCTTTCTAAAGGAACATCCATTTATTATGAGGCTACGACCTCTGGTTCTAGACTCTCCCACTAATGGAAACATCTCCACATCCACTCTATCCAAGCCTTTCACTATTCGGTAAGTTTCAATGAGGTTTCCCGTCATCCTTCAGTACTCCGGCGAGCAGAGGCCCAGGGCTGTCAAAAGCTCTTCATATGTTAACCCACTCATTCCTGGGATAATTCACATAAACCTCACCTGGATCCTCCCCAGCACCAGCACATCCTTCCTCACAATAGTAAAGTAGATGAGCTTGAGGCTCAGTTAGAGGTTGGTAGATATGACATTGTGGGGATTACTGAGACGTGGCTGCAGGAGGATCGGGCCTGGGAACTTAATATTCAGGGTTATACATCCTATAGAAAGGACAGGCAGGTGGGCAGAGGAGGGGGGGTAGCTCTGCTGGTGAGGGATGGTATTCAGTCCCTTGCGAGGGAAGATATATGGACTGACGAGGTAGAGTCACTGTGGATTGAGTTGAGGAATTGTAAAGGCAAGAAGACACTAATTGGTGTTATTTACAGACCCCCAAATAGTAGCCCGGATGTAGGGTGTAAGTTGCAGCAGGAGTTAAAACTGGCATGTAACAAAGGTAATGCCACTGTGGTGATGGGGGATTTCAATATGCAGGTAGACTGGGAAAATCAGGTTGGTTCAGGACCCCAAGATAGAGAGTTTGTAGAATGCCTCCAAGATGGATTCTTAGAGCAGCTTGTAATGGAGCCAACTAGAGAAAAGGCAATTCTGGATTTAGTGTTGTCCAATGAACCAGATATGATAAGAGAACTCGAGGTAAAGGAACCGCTTGGAGGTAGTGATCATAATATGATTAGTTTTAATCTGCAATTTGAGAAGGAAAACGTTAAATCGGAAGTGGCAGTGATGGAGTTGAACAAAGGGGACTATGAAGGCATGAGAGGGGAGCTGGCCAAAGTAGACTGGAAAGGGATCCTAGCAGGAATGACGGTGGAACAGCAATGGCAGGAATTTCTGGGCATAATCCGGAAGACGCAGGATAAGTTCATTCCAAAAAGGAAGAAAGTTTCTAAGGGTAGTAGGAGGCAACCGTGGCTGACAAGAGAGGTTAGGGATAGAATAAAACTAAAAGAAAAGATGCATAACACAGCAAAGAGTAGCCTGAAGCCGGAAGATTGGGAAACTTTCATAGGACAACAGAAGGAAACAAAACAGGCAATACGGGCTGAAAAGATGAAGTATGAGGGGAAGCTGGCCAGGAATATAAAGAAGAAGGACAGTAAAAGCTTTTTTTTAGATATGTTAAGGGAAAAAGAATAGCAAAGTCAAATGTGGGTCCGTTGAAGGCAGACATGGGTAAAATAATTATGGGCAACAAGGAAATGGCAGAAGAGTTGAATGGGTACTTCCGATCCGTCTTCACTAAGGAAAACACAAACAATCTCCCAGATGTACTGGAGGACAGAAGATCTAAGGGGGTCGAGGAACTGAAATAAATTTTCATTTGGAGAGAAATAGTATTGGGTAGGCTAATGGGACTGAAGAATGATAAATCCCCTGGGCCTGATGGTCTCCATCCCAGGGTCCTCAGGGAGGTAGCTCTAGAAATAGTGGACGCATTGGTGATCATTTTCCAATGTTCAATAGATTCAGGATCAGTTCCTGTGGATTGGAGGATAGCTAATGTTATCCCACTTTTCAAGAAAGGAGCGAGAGAGAAAACAGGGAATTACGGACCAGTTAGGCTGACTAGTGGGAAAACTGCTGGAATCAATTATTAAAGAGGTAATAATGGAGCATTTGGATAGCAGTAAAAGGATTAGTCCAAGTCAACATGGATTTATGAAATGGAAATCATGCTTGACTAATCTTCTGGAATTCTTTGAGGAGTAAAATGGATGAAGGTGTGTCAGTGGATCTAGATAGATAAATGTGAGGTTATCCACTTTGGCGGCAAAAACAAGGGGGCAGATTATTATCTCAATGAGGTTAGGTTAGGTAAGGGGGAGGTACAGCGAGGGTGTCCTTGTACACCAGTCACTGAAAGTTGGCGGGCAGGTACAGCATGCAGTGAAGAAAGCTAATGGAATGTTGGCTTTCATAACAAGAGGATTTCAGTACAGGAGTAAAGAGGTTCTTCTGCAATTGTATAGGGCTCTGGTGAGACCACATCTGGAGTATTGTGTACAGTTTTGGTCTCCTAATTTTTTGAGGGAGGACATCCTTGTGATTGAGGCAGTGCAGCGTAGGTTCACGAGATTGATCCCTGGGATGGCGGGACTATCATCTGAGGAAAGATTGAAAAGACTAGGCTTGTATTCACTGGAGTTTAGAAGGATGAGGGGGATCTTATAGAAACATATAAAATTACAAAATGACTGGACAAGCTAGATGCAGGAAACATTTTCCCAATGTTGGGTGAGTTCAGAACCAGGCGCCACAGTCTTAGAACAAAGGGGAGGTCATTTAAGACTGAGCTGAGAAAAAAAAATGTACCCAGAGAATTGTGAATTTATGGAATTCCCTGCCACAGAGGGCAGTGGAGGCCAAATCACTGGATGGATTTAAGTGAGAGTTGGATAGAGCTCTAGGGGCTAGTGGAGTCAAGGGATATGGGGAGAAGGCATGGGTTATTGATAGCGGACGATCAGCCATGATCACAATGAATGGCGGTGCTGGCTCGAAGGGCCGAATGGTCTCCTCCTGCACCTATTTTCTATGTTTCTATGTTAATACTAAAATGCAATCTGATCAGCACCTTATAAAGCCTCAGCATTATATCCCTGTTTTTATATTCTAGTCCTCTCAAAATGAAGGGGAAATGAATGGAATTGCATTTGCCTTCCTTACTACTGATTCGACTTGCAAATGAAATTTTTGGGAGTCCTACACCGGCACTCCCGTCCCTTTGCAGCTCTGATTTCAGAATTCTCTCCCAATTTAGAAAATGGCTTACGCCTTCATTCCTACTACCAAAATGCATGACTCCACACTTCGCTATGCTATATTTCACCGGGTCTGCCCACTCTCCCAGCCTGCTTTCTCTACACTGCCCGTCCCTGCTTATCTTAGTATTATCTGCAAACTTGGGTACAAATTCTTCAATCCCCTCATCTAAATCATTGATATATAACATGAAGAGTAGTGGCCCCAGGAACAAACCCTGCAGAACTCCGCTAGTCACTGGCAGCCAGCCAGAAAAAGCCGCCTTTAATGTCACGCTTTGCCTTCTGCCATCTAGCCAACCTGATATCCATGCTAGTATCTTCCCTTTGATAACATAGGCTCTCATCGTCTTTAGCAGTCTCATGTATGGCACCTGATCAAAGGTTTTCTGAAAATCTAGGTAAACATCCACTGACTCCCCTTCGTCTGTCTTGCTATTTACTTCCTCAAAGAATTCCAACAGATACATCAGGCAAGATCACCCCTTCACAAAACCATGCTGACTTTGGCCTATTTTATCATGAACATCTATGTACTCAGAAACCTCATTGTTTATAATGGACTCTAAAATCTTACCAACCACTGAAATAAGGCTATCCGGCCTATAGTTTCCACTCTTCTGCCTTGCTCCCTTCCTAAACAGCGGGGTAATATTTGCAATTTTCCAATCATCTGGAACCACTGGTGACTAGTAATTCTTGAAAGATCGTTATTAATGCCTCCACAATCTCTAAAGCCACCTCCTCCAGAACTCCGGGGTGCAGTCCATCTGCTCCAGGTGACTTATCCACCTTCAGACCTTTCAGTTTCCAAAGCATCTTCTCCTTAGTAATAACCACTGTACCAACCTCCACCCTCTGACTATCGTGGATGTCATGCACATTGCTGGTGTCTTCTACTGTGAAGACTGATGCAAAAAAAGTTATTCAATTCCTCTACTATTTCTGTATTCCCCATTATCACTTCCTGTGGTAACTCCAGTTCAGATTCCTGTGACAGGATGCTTGCTGATCACTGGGGCTCAGGACAATGTAATCATCCCACCACATGCTTAGTGGGGGCAGGCAGGGGGGGTTTCCTTGGAAGCTCCACAAATCACTACCATCCTCTTCTTCACCAGCATCACCTCCCATCTGGGGTGGAAGATTGCAACCTTCACGTGTCAGTGGATGTTTACCTAGATTTTCAGAAAACCTTTGATCATTTTTCAGTGGTCCAATGTGCACTCTTTCTTACTATTTATGATATGTCCTTTAAACTGCCCTTCTTACCTTAAACCTGTGCCTTCTAGTATTTGAATACTCCATCCTGAGAAAAAGGTTATGATTGTCTGCCCATCTCTGCCCCTCATAATTGTATATACTTCTATCTATGTTTCAGCACATTTCTTGCTTATTTGGGAAAGTAGCCTGGGCAGTTCCATGCCCATTCACTTTAAGGGCAATATAATTTCCCTATCCTATTTTCTTGAGGTAATTATGTCTTCAAAATGTGCAGCAGGAATTATTTACTTTATGGCAGAAATGGATCTGAAGTCTGCAATTTGTAACGTGTTATTAACAAGAGGTTCAAAGAGAATTACATCATGCTGAAGATAGTGAAACGTGCATATTTTCTATAACCCCTGGGATATTGCATTTATATGTTGACAAACATTCCATGTACATTTCATTACTATAAAACCTCAATGCCCACAGCCCTTGCTATATATTAAGTTTCCTGTGGTAACTCCAGTTCAGATTCCTGTGACAGGATGCTTGCTGATCACTGGGGCTCAGGACAATGTAATCATCCCACCACATGCTTAGTGGGGGCAGGCAGGGGGGTTTCCTTGAAAGCTCCACAAATCACTACCATCCTCTTCTTCACCAGCATCACCTCCCATCTGGGGTGGAAGATTGCAACCTTCACGTGGTCCGCCCTGTTTGAACTAATGCAATCAACTCGAAGTGCACAAACGGAAGATCAAACAGTGTTAAAGAACGAACTGCAGAAGGGTCTGAAGAAGGGTCTCGACCCAAAACGTCGCCTATCTCCTTCGCGCCTTAGATGCTGCTGCACACGCTGAGTTTCTACAGTTTTTTGTGTAACCATCAAATAGAAAAAGTTGTCCAACAACTTTAGGCTGTGCACGCCACATGAAAGAAGAAGACCTCTTATCTGTTTTTGGGTGATTCCAACTCCAAAATCCATCCCCCTCCCATGTGTTTGACCTTATCCACATGCCAACCTGAGGCACCATGGAGAGATCATCACCACAGCACACACCCCTGAGCAGCACATGCATGACATTACTGCTGCCTGTGAAATGTGCAGGGTTGCTTTTGACTGTTAAAGCCAGCAAAACACTACAGTAAGTGGACTGACAATTTTCCTCTTCAGATACTGTCTGATCTGCCGAGCTTGTAATTGCATGATATTTCATGACTTCTGATCTGGCATTGGTCCAAATGATAACACAAACATGGCAGCAATTTCCAGGTTTGCATTCCTTCAGAGACTTATCATTTTTTATATATAATTTAAGAAATGTTCTAAACTATTCAGCATTTCAGAATAAACTATAAATAAGGTTAAATCATTTCAGAATTAAATAGTTGATATTAAATGTTGCTAGTTTAGGAAATGTTGAACATGTTAAACTGTTTCAGGCATTTCTACAGGTTGCAACGATGATGAACCAGTGTCTCAGGAATTAGAAAACTAAGTGTTGCAAGAACTCAGCGGGCTAGGCAGCATCTGTGGGGTGAAATGGATAGTCGATGTTTTGTGTTGAGAGCATTCATCTGGACAAACTTCTCTCACATCCCAAAGATGTGCTAGTTGATAGTTTAATTACCTGAAAGTCGGTGAGTATTAGGAATATCAGGATGGGGTTAATGGGCATGTGTGTGGGAATGTGCTGTAGGGATAGAAATATAGGAGTGGGATTGACAGGATTGCACTGTGAACCAGCACATTTCTTCTTCTTCTTCTTGTGTTTGACAAACCAGCACACTCAAGAAACATCCTTCAAAGTCATGAGAAAATATGAAAGTAAGATAATATGAAAATCTGATCATTTATTCTAGAAGGTTGAAAGAATGTCATCTCAAAGTAATTACAAAGTGATAAATGATTTATCTTACTCGTATTTCAGTTTAGCATACTTTCCAAAAGTTCTGTGGGGATCTACAAAACTGAAAGAAACATTTACCTTTAAATATTAATAAAATAACCAATTTAATAACTATAATGTTAATATAAACTGACCACATTAGATTCATACAACACATATCTGGCTAGTTCACCAAGAATTCAGTTAAAAAGAAAGCACATATTAAATTTTATTCAGTACTTCTTGGGACAGTCAATGTTAACTCACTTTAATGCATTCATGCTCACCCTGGGAAAAAAAACCTTGGAACATCTGGAAATTATTGCCTCGTTAATCCATGTACGCCACATTCACAAAAAATGATTTAAAGTTAAAATTGAGTGTGAGAATCAACTGAACCAAGTGACCATGCATTAACTAGCATGCATCAAACGACAGCATCCGCTGTGAGCTGTAATTGCCCGAATGTCAAAAGAGCAAATTTGGGGGAGGGAGGACTTTCTTTTATCCAAAATCTTAATGAACTAAATGCAAGTAGATCTCCAATAGAACATTGTTTGTAGCTTTTGAAAATATCAGAACACCTAACCTTAGTTGGTGCATTTCTTAAAGCAGAAAATATTCAGCTGCATCCTAAAAAAATGACATTGACAACGGATCAATTTGTTTGAGCTCATATTTGCACCATCAAAATTAAACAGTTTATTGCATTGATTATGGAAAAAAATAAAGTGTACATTAATGGATTGCATTTTTTTGCATTGTATTTACTTTCTTGAGATCATTAATTTTAAGTCATGTTACAGAATTAAATTACATTTAATGAAATAAAATAAAACAAAATGTTTTATTAGAAAAATAGCACAATAATTAATTTTGACTGGCAATGGTTATCATTGATGAATTTTCTTTAGGCTAACTACACCAAAATTGGAAGCATTCAACCATTAAATAATAAACTCCACCAATTATGGTATTTATAAAATAGAACTATTCAAAAAATTGCTTTGAAAATCCATTATCAAAAAGATTGCTCGACAATTTTAAATTTAGAAGAAAATCTTTTCAGTTGACATAGTTAAATACATGACCCATTTATTTTACTATCAAATCCTGAGAATAAAACATTAATTTGTTTCACTGTAACGTCAGTATCTTGTAATTCATTTGAGTATTTTATTTTATTGTGGTCTATACGTCTGGGTTTCTTGTGTTTATTTCTGCAGGTGCTTGATCCAGAAGTTCCTCGAACTGACGAGCAAAATTAATGAAGACCTGTTGGGCAAGACAAGAATATGAGAGGATGTCAGTCAGATTATCAACATTATAATTAATGGTGTACATGAAAAAACGGGTTAACGACGAATATCTATGGGGCACACATTTACGTATCCTGAGATTCGTAGTGGGGGCACGGGGGTTGGGGGAAGTACAATAAGGAGGAAAGGAAAAAAGACATAACTATTCGGAAACAATACCTTAATTCTAACTAGTAACACTGGGTAAATGGTAACAGTTTTGCTATGACATTGGAATTATTTTTTGCATTTTAATTCATGAGCAAAACCCAGTCGGCCCAAGCAACAGGAATTCCTTGCATCTAATGCAGTAATTTAACTTAAGTTGATAAAATTAATATCAGCTTGATACACGCATGTTTTAAAGCACATTTTCAGTGGATACTTTTTCCTTCAGAGAACCTGTTCTAAAATTCATTCAATCAATTTGAAAGTACAATCGACATGCTGCATTCAAAGAGATTCACAGCTTTTTTTAGCTTAAGTTGTCACATCTCTTCATCTAACTAGTCCTAATTAATATACATAATCTAACAAGATGTGCCCTGTTGCATAATCGAAATTAAAACACATATTAAAGCTACTTAGATCAATTAATGTAATTAGCTCAACACGGCACTGCCATCCCAGGCCGCCATTAAATTTAACTGGTGTTGCTCAAATACATGCAGGTGCACAATGCATTTAATGATCAAGGCCACTAGTGTATGACTAAATACAATAAAGGATCAAGTCTATGGATTAATTTTCTCGCTACACTGAATCAGGGCTATCCAACTATGTGCAGAGTTGTTATTTTACATGAAACAACTTGCAAATTTATGCTCCAGGCAACTGTTGCAACTTTAATATCATAAGTCATGATAGCAAATTCAGATAAGAGACAGGAATGAGCCTTGATTTAAACCAGTATTTTTGTGCATCTAAGAGCCCTGGGCTTCAAGCAAGCCTTGTAAAATAAATAAAATCTAAATCTGCAGATGCTAGAAATCTGAAATAAAAACAGAAAAGGTGGGAAATAACCAACTGGTCAGACAGCAGTTGTGGAAAGAGAGACATGTTAATGTTTCAGATAAAGTTATTTTGTAAAATAATGTCTGATACATCACACCTTTTAGTGTCTTGTCAATGCAAAAACAAATTTCTGACAGACCCCAATGTATCCTGGCATCAAAGGAAGATACATCCATCAGCAAATCAAAAAACAGAGAAGGAAGCATAAATAAAAGTAAAGGAATTTAAACCTTACGGTGAGCAAGATGGAAACAAAAAAAAAACTGCAGATGCTGACAATCTGAAGTGAAATCAGTTAACAGGTCAGATATCATCTGGGGAAAGAGAATTTAAACTATAATTCGTTTTTTCTTTGCACGTGTACTGCTTCTCCTGCAAAGTGTTTCCAACATTTTATATATCATCGAGATCAACAGTCGGCAACCTTGTTCTGCATAGGAGCCAGGACCCATATCTGTGAGAGGATGGCGGGCCACAACTATCGCCATAGTTAACAAATGGAGGAGTAATAATAATACATACTAAATAAATTAGTAATTAGTAATAATATGTATATTAGTAATAATACATACTAATAATACATACTAAATAGTGTGACATTTGGTGTTGCTTTTCGCATTAGTTTTCATGTGTTTTTCAATTAGTTTTCTGCAGTTCCCAGGTCACTCACGTGCCTTGGGACTGGCTGCAGTTCCCAGGTCGGATCACCTGCCCCAGGACTGGCTGTAGCGCCCAGATCACTTGCGTGCCCCGGGACTGGCTGCACCTCCCAGGTTGCGAAAACTAATTGGAAAAAAATACGCCTGCGGGCCTGATGATTTTGGGTTACAGGCCGGATCCGGCCTGTGGGCCGTAGGTTGCCGACCCCTGATATAGATCATACTTTTTGTAAACCAGCATTTGCAGTTCCATGTGTCTTCATATTTTATTCTGCTACATGGAACTAGAATTTGAATGGGTAGTGTTATCAATGTTAGCATTATCATTAGTGGCTCGGAAGAAACAGAATTATTTGCAGTTAAATAGTTGTCGGCTAGGAGATCAAATGTTTGTACCTGGTCAAGTGTTGCTTGGCTAATGGAATAGTGTTGGATGTTGAGTTGTTCTTTGTTATTCTCAAGGAAATGGAACATCTTTGCTAACGCCACATCTTTCTGTGGCACCTGATATTCCAAAGAATACTGATGTTCTTCCTGGGATAAAGAAAGCAGTAAAAGTGAATTACACAGATTACAGTTCCGTATTACAATAGTCCTTCTTTTAGCAGCAGATTAAATGTCTAGTCTTTGTTCTTCAAAAAGTAATGGCTCAAATCACCCAGGTTTAATTTGATTTGATGTTCTTTCCTTTTTTCTTTGAATAACAGGTTAAAAAGTAATTCCTTCACCAAGACCTGAGGGTTTTCACTCAGGGAATTAAATGTGATGGAAATATTTAAAACTTTCTAAAGTTGCCTCGATTTGAGAATTGTGCTTTCAGATCGGAGCACTTTATATGGCACTCCATTATTTAAGAGGAGAGAATGAAAGAAATAAGGTAATTGTAGAGCTGTCTGTTTAATGTCAATTATGGGGAAAATTGCTGAAGGCCTTCTGAGACACTTAACTGAATGCTTCAACAAGTATTACCTACAAAGATGGAACTGCAATAGTCAGAGTATTTTTACACAGAAGGTGGTGAGTGCCTGGAATGTGTTACCAGGAATAGTGGTTGAGGCAGATACAACAGTGGCATTTAAGAGACTTTGGATAGGCATACTGATATACAGTAAATGGAGGGATATGGATTATGTGCAGGTAGATAAGAGATGTTCTTGCCATCATGTTTGGCACAGACATAGTGGGCCAAATGGCCTGTTCTGTGCTTTACTGTTCTATGTTCAAGCAACCTAGTTAAAATTTTATTCAAGGATTATTTGGTATGATAAGGTTCAATACAAGGGATTCAAGACCCAAAATAACATGTATGCAATTGGACATTATCTCCTGATGTACCTCAGTAATTGGTTGAGAAGTTGGAGATGGAGAGTGGATTTAAAGGAAACATTCTGATGGGATATAACATAATGTGTTACTCAGAGGTTGGTTCTGGGTCCCAACAAGGTACTGTAGTGACTTCATAGAACTTCTGTGATAAACAACTTTTCTAAAGTTAACCAGAGAATTACAATTTTTTACTCACAAAATCTGTCCCATTGTATCGTAATGTATAGTTAAGTAAACAAAGATATTGCAACTTTAAATTCTTGCTGTGATTTTACATAACCTTCTCTTTCAAGTAGTATATGGCACGAGTTCCTATTTGTTTAAAAATTACCTTCAATTTTGTGCCTGGGAAATGTGACATCAGCAGTTCTGTGAGCTCCATTGAGTTGGTTAAATTTTGACTTAGTGCTACTTTAACGGAATAAACCTCGCCAAACCTAAGTGATGAAAGAAAATAAAATATTTTTCTTATATCTCACAACATAGAAAGGTTATGAAAAACTGAATATAAACTAAAAACATCATTTATAAATAATTAGTAAATTATAAGAAAAATATTCTAAAAAAAGAACAAATAATATAATTCTACATTAAAGTAGTTTAATCTCCTTTTAGAAACAGCATTTTAAAATTATTACTGTATGGAGAATCATCCGTAGCAAGTAGAACTTAATGTGCTCATTCTGCAACATTCAGTGTTGGGAAGTTAATGGATTTCTTCTGTGTAAATGTGTCCATTGTAGTTTCATTTGAAAGTTTCAATTTGGTGTGTAAATTATTTTCAGTTTATATTTGTCACAAAACAAACAAGTCAGACATTTTGTTTTAATTGTAACATATGGTACTTGAATAGAGATCAGCAAAAGTGGTTCATCACTGGATGCCAAACCTACCTGTTTTTAATGTGCTTGGGAGAGCCAATACATTTGAATTTTCCATTTACCATTATGGCAAGTCTGGAACATAAGGCCTCACATTCCTCCATACTGAAGAAGAATAAAGAGAAAAAAAAGAGTTGGTATGAGATAAATCAGTCCATATAACAACAAAAATTAGGTGAAGTATTTATTTCATCTACGCATCTTATATATGAGCATGCATCATGATTTCAGCTAAAGGTTTTTATAAAATGTAATGACATTTCAAATGGTTACACATCAATAATGTTAAACCATTACTAACCAGACTGTGGTTTTAAACAATTGATATATCAGTAAGTGAGACTCCCTTAAGTATTTAATAGGCCAATATTATCTCAGTAATTAGCCTAGAGGGAAAGTTCAAATCAGTAACTACCAAAAGCAATCAGTAGATACTAACTCAGCACAAATATTTATCATTGGTTCATTAATCTAGTTCCATTTAACTTGATAACACTATGGAAATAAATTGATATAACACAATACAGTGAACATATTACAATTTAAATCAATTTATATTTTATAAATTATAGCTGCTTTTACAATACAACTAACAAAAATCACCAACTTTTTATCAAAGAAAGATTAATCATGAAAGGAAAGTTTGTTGTGACATAATCACATTTTTAAAAAAAGTTAGGTATAAATAGTAATTAAAGCTTGAATATATTTGCACTGCATGTGATTGTTACCTGATATATTTAGTGTGATGGTCAAAAAAGTCATCTGGTATTTTAAATAAAACTCTTTCAGGACCTGAAGTGGTTTAAAGACTCCTCAAGTGGGCAGTGATCCTTTGGCGGTTCCAATACTAATTATGACAAAACTTTAGAGATGTAGAAACAAGGAACTGCAGATGCTGGTTTACAGAAAAAGGTGCTGGAGCAACTCAGTGGTTCAGGCAGTATCTCTAGAGAACATGAATAGATGCCGTTTCAGATCGGGATTCTTCTTCAGACTCTAAGCTCTATAGAGGGTAGAAGGTCGGCGGGGATGAGGAGGCGGAATGTTGGAGACGGTAGAAGGGATTATCACTGGAAGGTGAGGACTCCTTCCCATAGAGAAAGGCCCAGAGGCAGAAGAAACAAAGGAAGATCTCTACACCTTGGCAGGCCCACAACTCGTTGAGGTATGCACAAATGGTGGAATATTGGCAGTGCCAATTGAAAAACCACAGTTTTTAACAAATTTTCAATAAATCTTGATATCGATCACAAAGTGCTGTTAAGGTAAAGTCTGAAGGAGGTTTTGACCTAAAACATTGCCTATTTCCTTTGCTCCATTGATGCTGCCTCACCCGCTGAGTTTCTCCAGCATTTTTGTTTACCTTAAAGACCAAAGAGATAATTTCTAAAGAGCTTAGAGCCTTGGAAGTTGAATCATTGACTGAAATGCCATTAGGAGAATACATAAATGGAGAGATGAAGTGCTATAGGGAACTGTAGTTTGAGGTACATCCCTATCCGTATTCCTATCCAATTCATTTTCCAAGACAGCTCAAATGTCATCTACAATTGCGCTAATGGCACCGCTGTTGGTGGCTGAATCATAGGTGAGGATAAATGACTGGAGAGAAATAGATCATCAGGTTAAGTTGTGACACAACAGCTTTGTCTCACTCAACAACAAGAAACCCAAAGAACTAATCATTGACTTCTGAAATACTCCCCGCCATCAAATGCATCCACACGAGATGCTGCCTCAAAAAAGCTGCATCTACCATCAAAGGTCCCCACTGATCCAAAGTATGCCCTTTTCTCATTGCTACCATCAGACAGGCGGTACAGAAGCCTGAAGTCCCATACCTCCATGTTCTGGAGCAACTACATCCTGGCAACAGAACACTACGGACCACCTCTTACACTGTTTTCTAACAGGGACTTGTTTTCTAATTTCTAATTACTGCCTTGTAGAATTAATGTGTAATTGTATAATATATGTTTTTTGCATGTTGTCTGATTCTTTGTGCCTATGATACTGCTGGAAGCAAGGTTTTTTATTGTACATGTAGCTCTAGCTACAACAATGGATAAGGAATGACCTGTAGTCCCATCCACCAGTATAATGGTGGAAATGCACTGGAAGTGGAGGCTTTGGTAAATCAGATAAAAAAAAGATTAACGGGATAATTTACATTTATCACAGTCACAAACAATATAGTTTGTGACTCCAATAAAGGCCATGCCAATCAATATTATGGCAAGGACATAGCACAGGTATGAAAGGTTTAGAGGGGTGTAGACCAAACACAGACGGGTGGGACTCGCGTAGATGGGGCACCTTGATCAGCATGGGCAAGCTGGGTTGAAGGGCCTGTTTGCACGCTCTATGACTCTATGGCTATGACAGCAATTTTGGATGGAGAATTGAAAACATTGATTTTAAAGTTGTACATTGGTTGTAAAGTGAATCACAATACATTTACAGATTGCATGCTTGAATTTTGCTTTGTGCAGTTTATGCTATTTTATCTCAGTCCTCTGTATTTGAGTTGCAGATATAATGCCATGAGACATATGTAACAATATCCTTCTGTTGCAACTTTGCTCTTACACATGGCTCACAAAGTGTTGTACATGGAATATTTTGTATTGTGCAGAATGACAAGTAGCTTAAAACAAATTACCTTTGCTCCTCATGCAATAACTTTAACAACTGTCACAGGAAAATAAATTTTAGTCATGGAATTACAGCAAGTTTACATTAGATGGAAAGTGATCTATTTGGTTTGTTAAACCCTGCACTACCAAAACAGATATAAATACCGATCATGTTTTCACAAGTTGCAGTATTTGTGTCATGTGCCAAAAGTTGATGTACCTGTGCGATGTCAAGATGGCTGCACACCCAGCATCCACTTCACTGAGGATTGCTCTCCAAAGAAAACGTTTGGATTCGGGATCCATTCCCGAGCTTGGCTCATCCTAAATATAAAAATGTGCCATGCCAAAAGATCAGTCTCAGACCACTTGTACTCTCAGATCAAACAATGACAGTAAAAACATTAGTCACAGATTCATAGAGTAATACAGCATAAAAATGGGCCCACAACATTCATGCCAACCTTTTTGCTCATCTCATCTGTCCAAATGCCTCTTAAATGCAGTAATTGTATCTGATTCCTCCACTAAGGGCATCACAGTGGAGTGCCGGTAGAGTTGCTGCATTACTTCGCCAGAGACCCAGTTTTTTTCTGATTATGGGTGCTGTTTGTACAGAGTTTGTACGTTCTCCCTGTGCCCACATGGGTTCTCTCCAGTTCCCTCCCACATTTCAAAGATGTGCAGGTTTGTAGGTTAATTGGCTTAGATAAAATTGTAAATTGTCCCTAGTGTGCGGGGTGATCGCTGGTTGGCGCATACTCAGTGGACCAAAGGATCCGTCTCCATGCTGTATCTGTAAATCTAAAATAAAGTCTAAAGTTTAAAGTCACCTCATCTGATAGTGCATTCAAAATATCAACCACATTCTGTAAAAAATTACTTACCGCTCAGATCACCTTTAAGCTTTCGCTCACCTATATTTTTGCCCTCTTATTTATGATACTCCTACCATGGTAAAATGGCTATCTATCAATGCATTGCAAAATCTTGTATACTTCCATCAGGTCACTCCTCAGCTACTTTGCTGCAGGAAAACAAGCCTAGCCTATCAAATCTACTGCTAACTAAAGTGTTATAGTGTTAATGCTTTACCCAATCATGCTTATTCAAATGAACATGAATGTTACTTCGGAGTCACGTGAGTGACTACGTGAAGAACCCCGTCCAGCCGCACGTGCGTCATTACGTCAGACTCATGGCGCAGCGACAGTTGGAGTAGCAGGGCTCCTCCAGCAGTAAGTTTAAAAAAACCTAAACTTAGTTTGGAGGTTGCTTTCTGTAGGTACGTTTGGTTTTTACAGCGCTAGTACTAAAATGCTGAAAGCTACGAAGGTGAAGGAGAGGTGACCCGCTAGCAAAAGTTTGGAAGACCACGGGAGTGCGGGTAGCGCCTAGCTCGCCTATATTAACAGGGGGGTTAATGACGGCAGACGTGTTGCCTGTGAGCAGTGTCGCCACGCCGGTGGGGCGTAAGGCCACTTCGAACTCTGCTAGGCCCATTGACTGAGAGTCGGGCCAGGAGGCGTCACCTCCACAAGGGGAGACCGTTTCTAAACGGCTAAATGAAATCGAGGTCCTGTTACATAGAAACATAGAAAATAGCTGCAGGAGTAGGCCATTCGGCCCTTCGAGCCTGAACAGCCATTCAATATGATCATGGCTGATCATCCAACTCAGTATCCTGTACCTGCCATCTCTCCATACCCCCGATCCCTTTAGCCACAAGGGCCACATCTAACTCCCTCTTAAATATAGCCAATGAACTGGCCTCAACTACCTTCTGTGGCAGAGAATTCCAGAGACTCACCACTCTCTGTGTGAAAAATGTTTTCCTCATCTCGGTCCTAAAGGAATTCCCCCTTATCCTTAAACTGTGACTCCTTGTTCTGGACCTCCCCAACATCGGGAGCAATCTTCCTGCATCTAGCCTGTCCAACCCCTTAAGAATTTTTTAAGTTTCTATAAGATCCCCCCTCAATCTTCTAAATTCTAGCGAGTACAAGCCGAGTCTATCCAGTCTTTCTTCATATGGAAGTCCTGCCATCCCAGGAATCAGTCTGGTGAACCTTCTTTGTACACCTCTGTTGGAGAGGATACTCGCAAAGGATGCACTCCGGGAGTACGAGTGGTGTCCACGCCGGGCTGATGGAGAGCCTGTGCCAGCAGCGCCTGCAAAAGGGCTGCTTGATCACTCCCTCATGGAGGAGGAGAGTTTGACGGGTCAGGAGTATTCTGATGCCAAACCAGTGGGTGAACAGAGCCCAGGGGGTGAAGGGCATGAGGTTACAATACCTGATTTGGGTGCAAAATTTGCCATTCCCACAGACGCAGGAGAGCTGTTGGGGCAGCAGTTGTCCACAAGCATAAATTATTTGCTCTCCCATCAGCTCCAAGAGCTGGTATTGGATGACACTGTAAAGAAGTATGAAACCCCGGTTGACTGTGCCTTATTGATGGTGCCGGTGGTGAACCATGTTATACGGGAACAAATGGGGATTGCAGTTCGGGCACAAGAGCTAAAACTCCAGCGGGTGTTGAAATTGCTTGCTGCAGGTATTACTGTGTTCGCCAGAACGGTGGACGAGGGACACCTATTAGAAGCACATCAGGATGCTTTGGGGCTTCTGTGCAATGCACATTTTGAGGTGAACTGCTTAAGAAAGAGTGCCATACGCCCAAATATTCACCCTAAGTTTGCATTGCTCTGTAAGCCTAGCAATGTCCAGTTGCCTAATCTGCTATTTGGGGAGGACCTCGCAAAGCAAGTTAAAGAACTTGATGATGAGGCGAAAACTGTGGGGTTAATAAAAGTGCCGACGAGCAGCAAAATGGGTCAGAGGCAATTCCCCTATCGACGGGGTGCAACGACTGGGGCTGGTGAAGGGACGAGCCATTCATTCTCGAACATAAGAAGCTGCCACAGCCACACGGGGAAGGATGAATTTTCCCACGAGGAACAGGGGGCAACAAGTGCAGGTCAGTGGTTTTGCTCCTGATAGAATCAAATTAAGTGGGAAAGATGTTCAAGTTGGGGGCAGGTTACACTTGTTCCTAAAAGAATGGCAGGAGATAACATCAGATCCGTTTGTGCTGTGCAGTATAGAAGGGTTTCAAATTGAATTCTACCATAATTTGTGTCCACCCACTCAGCATGTTCCAAGTCGGACACTCGTTTTCTCACATGAAGAGAATATGCAGATACAGGCAGAACTTGAGGTATTGTGCAGTAAACGGGTGATTGAGAAGTCGGTTCATCAACTCCACCAGTTTGTGTCAAATATATTTCCTAGGTCTAAAAAGGATGGGGGATGTAGAATCATTCTGGACCTGATGAGCCTTAACCCTTTTGTACAGTATAGACACTTCAAAATGGAGACTTTTCTGATGGCTAAATAGCTGATTTCCAAAGGGTGTTATATGGCAAGCATAGATCTTAAAGATGCATATTACTCCGTATCTGTTCATTGCAATGATAGGAGATATTTGAAGTTTAGCTGGATGAGTCAGTTAAGGCAATTCAAAGCACTCCCTAATGGATTAACCTCAGCTCCTAGATTGTTTACCAAATTGTTAAATAGTTTTAGGGCTACGCCGAGCTCAGGGTCATGTTATAATGACCTATTTAGATGATATCTTAATTGTAGGAAAGACTCGGGATGCAGCTGAAACATCTGTTTCAGTTGTTAAACTCACTTTTGAGCAATTGGGGTTCATAATTCATCTAGATTAATCCAAATTAACACCAGTCAAAATTATTGATTACTTGGGCTTCACCATTAACTCAGATCACATGTTAATGACTCTACCCAGTGATAAAAGGCAGCAGTTAATTGAAGGCTGTATCAAGCTCCTTGGTGAACAACGACCTTCAATTAGACAGGTGGCCAGTTTGATTGGTAGGTTAGCGGCTGGTTTTCCAGCTGTGCAGTTTGGACCTCTGCATTATCAACAATTACAATGAGCAAAAGAACAGGCACTGACACATGCAGGTCATTTTGATAGGCCCATGGGATTACCAGCTGAAGCCATTTTAAAAATACAATGGTGGATCACAAATGTCTCAAGTAGTTCCAGGGAATTTTTGGTTGAACCACCTTCCATAGTCTTACAGACTGATGTTAGTGCTCTAGGTTGGGGTGCTACTGATAAGTTTTCCAGTTGTGGAGGCAGATGGAATAGTGATGAGACATCCCTTCTGCAATTGCGAGGGATCAATTATTTAGAGCTTTTGGTAACCTTTTATGGGCTTAAAGCTTATTGCTCTACCAAGAGTCACTTGCATGTGCAGGTTCAAATTGACAATACTACAGCAGTGGCATATGTTAATCACATGGGTGGAGTTAAGTCAGAATCTTGTGACAGATTGGCTAATCATATCTGGAGCTGGTGCATTGACAAAAACATTTGGCTTTCAGCAATCTACTTACCAGGTAGATTCAACATAGTGGCAGACACAAGGTCACGCCTATTCAATGACAGTATAGAATGGATGTTGAATCAGGACATATTTAATGATGTTGTTGATCGATACGGGATGTCAGATATTGATTTGTTTGCATCTAGACTAAACCACCAGTTGCCTAAATACGTCTCATGGGAACCAGATCCTGGGGCAGCAGCGGTTGATGCATTCTTGCTGCATTGGGGTGGAATGTTTTTATATGCATTTCCTCCATTCCGTCACATCAGTCGATGCCTGCAAAAAAATCAAGCAGGACTCCACTTCAGGAGTATTGGTAGTAGCAGACTGGCCTACTCAGCCATTGTTCCCTTTCATTTTGCAGATTGCTATTCAGCCTCATAATTGTTCCCAAACATAAAAACCTACTGGTGAACCCGGTAACTGGCGATCAACATCCTTTACATGATCGTATTGATCTGTTAATTTGCAGATTCTAAGAAGGTCATGCCTGGGGAGAGGACAGTCCGATCGCACCTTGGATGTGATCACATCGGCCTGGAGGGATAGTACCCAGAAGCAGTACATCTCCTTGATAAGAAAGTGGGAGGTGTTCTGCTTACGGCAGAATATTTCATATCAAACTGCAGACATCCCAGACGTGCTGGAGTTCTTGTCAACTCTCTATTTCGATCATAAGTTAAGCTATAGTGTGATCAATATAGCCAGAAGTGCTCTGTCCTCATATTTACCCATGGAAACATAATTATATTCTGTGGGGACACATCCTCTAGTTTCTAGATTTATGAAGGATTTTTTTATTCCAATCCTCCTAGGCCCAGGTATTCAGTTATCTGGAATGTAAGCAAGGTTCTTATGCTCCTTCGTAAGTGGACTCCTGTCACAGTCCTGCCTTTGCCCAAACTCACCATGAAAGTAGTCATGCTTAGGACATTGGTTTCAGCCCAACGTGCGCAGACATTACAGAAGCTGAGACTAGATATGATGGATGTATCGGCAGATGCCATTACTTTTTATATCTATGATTTGCTCAAGCAGAGTAGAATAGGGGTGACAGGGTGTAGGATTATCTTTTCGGCATTCCCCATGGATTTCCGCCTGTGTATAGTGTCATGTTTGTTATATTACATTGAGGCTACCAGAACCCCAAGAGGAGAGGAATCAGCATTATTTATTAGCCACAAAATAACGCAGAGAAAGGTGTCGGTTCAAACTATTTCAAGGTGGCTAAAGCAGGTGCTGGTTTATGTTGGGATTGACACTGACAAATAAAAATCTCATTCCACCAGGGCGGCATCAACTTCACTGGCCAGGGCGATGGACGTCCCTATAGACCATATCTTCGTAGCTGCAAAATGGTCCAGTGAACTGAAGTTCCAAAAATTTTATCATAAGCCAATTGCCATATCGGGGGTATTTGCCGATTCTGTTTTAAGTTCAGTTTTATAGTTTCCCCTGGGATAGAAGGGGTTACTATTGTTTCTTTATAAATAAACCGTTCATTTGTTTCAAGCAATGTTATGTTGATGCATTATTGATTAATTTCTTATTGGAGTCAATCAATGCAGTGAGACAGCGGGATTTGAATCTGCGGCATGAAATCACAGAGCTTTGAAATCTTCACGTAGTCACTCACGTGACTCCGAAGTAAAATAGTAAGATAAACGAGAACTTACCAGTTTGAAGTTTGATCGTTATTTAATGAGGAGTTACGATGAGGGACTACATGCCCTCTGCTCCCAGCCCTCATAAACGTCATCTGGTAGTTCTAGTCTTCTCTCATCTTACTATTATACTTCAATCACTATTACCTGTGATTTCATACCGCTGCTTTGAAGATTGACGCGCATGCGGCTGGACGGGGTTCATCAGGTAGTCCCTCATCGTAACTCCTCATAAAATAACGATCAAACTTCAAACTGGTAAGTTCTCGTTTAATCTTACTATTTTATCCACGATTTGTTGAAAGTTGGAACAGATTTTTAATATACTGTTTCAGTCTATTCATTGCACATGCATTATGAAACCTATATGCATGCTGAAGCCCCTGGAACATTAATCTGATTACTCACATACCTTTCACAGTTAAACATTTACTCCTTAGCCCATGAACGCAGCTGAAATTTATAAAAGACCTCACCGAATTATGCAACATAATTCACTTAAATATTCCAAAAGCAGACTGCTTTTGAGAGCAAGAAGAGCAAGAAGTGTTAGGGGTATAATGGGAAGTAAATTGGAAATCGTACCAGTAAAATAACTTGAGGTCTGCCAATCAATGCCAGTGCTGTTGACAGCTTCCTTTTTGTGCCACCGCTGTACGTTCTCACTACTTCATTAACATGGAAGGTCAGATGCAGGCGTTGAGCGAGATCATTAATATTCTACAATCGGCATAAAAAGTTAAAAGCAAGTAACATCAGAATTCAGACAAATAATACATCCAAAGCATGAATAAAAAAGGTACATTCGAGAACTGAAAAACAGCAAAATCAACGGTGAAGCAAGGTTTAAACAAGACCACTTATTACATGAAACAATAACTGTACCTGAAAACATCGGAACCAACAGCTGAAAAACCAGCTGAGATGATAGCATGGGTTTTTTAGATTAACTCACCCTCCATCATGTTAGGACAATTTGTTTCTACCAATAATCTGTCACAATGCATTTACATTTTGAGTCTAAATAGCCATTTAACTCAATTCATATTAATATTAACAATTTCAGAAATTGTGCTTTGAACTCTAATTGAGTTTGCCAGACAAATGCAATTGCAAAAAAGCATATATCGAGCATTTTTATATTCCATTGTCTTCTGCCGCAAAGAAAAATTAAAGTTTTATAATTGATTAGCTGGTGAAAATAGTTATTTTCTGTTCTAAATTTGTATCTGAATGTAATTTACACTGTGGCAAACAAGTACAATCAAAACACACTGGATTATTCTTACTGCACTACTAACACTTATTGGCTCTAAATTATTCAACATTTTCTGAAAAGGCTGTGAAAATGCTCACATTGTCTCACATGTCTTAACATATATTTCAAGGAATTAGCACAGTAGGAAGAAAATATCCAAAAGTAGTCTGTAGAGTTGAAAAGACAATGGGAGAAGCTTCTGGTCCCAACGCAAACACTAGTATCACGATGAATCTACACGTTGTCGTGGAAGTCACAGTTAGTCAGCGACAGTATCTTCTCCTCTGCAGCCTATGCTGCCCCTGTACTGATATAGTGGACTCCACCAGATGTCCAAAGGTGCAATGCAATCTTCCACTCTCAGGCAGGGAAAACTGCACCTAAGCCCATGCCATTATTCAGATGAAGGGGAGATATCGATTCCCGGGAAAAAGTTGCCTTTTATTTTGTTTAAATAACAATGTTTTAATTGTTGTTGAATGGTTATGAATGTTGAAGGTATGCTTTTTAAATTCTTATTCAGGAAACAAAATACATCTTAGAAAGTTAATGATCCTACAAACAGCATTAATAGCCCATGAATCTGGGATGGGGTTTCAACAAATGTCAAAATGGTATGAGAGTTCAGTGGTTGTTGGTGCCAAGAAAGCCCCTAGACTAATAGAAACAAGGAACCGCATATGCTCGTTAATACACAAATGGACACATAGTGCTGGAGTAATTTAGCAGGTCAGGCAATATCTCTGGAGATTAACAAATACCATTTCAGTTTACGATCATTCCTCAGACTGACTGCAAAGGGAAAAGAAAGCTGAAAAAGAGAGGTGGGTGTTGGGCAAAGTGATAGGTGGATACAGGTGAGGGGAGGCTTGATTGGCTTGATTGGGAGATGAGTGGAGTAAGTGACAAAGTCTAGAGGCACAAAGGGGACAAAAGGGTGTCAGATAAGGGTGTCTTATGGAGGTGTATGAGGATGAGGGGTGATCTTATAGAGGTGTATAAAATCATGAGAGGAATAGATCGGGTAGATGTAGAGTCTTGTCCTGAGTAGGTCAATCGAGGACTAGAGGACATAGGCTTAAGGTAAAGGGGAAAATAATTTATAGGAATCTGAGGGGTCATTTTTTTCACACAAAGGATGGCGGGTGTATGGAACAAGCTGCCAGAGGTGGTAGTTGAGGCAGGGAGTATCCCAACGTTTCAGAAACAGTTAGACAGGTACATGGATAGGACAGATTTGAAGTGATAGGGCCCAAACTTCGGCAGGTAGGACTAGTGTAGCTGGGACATGTTTGCCGGTGTTTCCACGCTGTATCACTCTATGACACTATAAGGAAAGAAGAGGAGGATTGAAATGTAAAGCCGGGGATGAGATATAGGTGGAAGAGGGAATGGGAAAGAGGGAAGGTTAAAGGGAAATGTGGGGCTCCAGGATTAGAGATGAGCCTATAAAGATGGAGATAGGAGCAGAGTGACAAGGATGGTGAGAGATGGTGGAAGAATTGCATGTGCTCCTCCAGATTCATGAACAGCTTCTTTCCCTTTGGTATCAGACTACTGAACCCATAAGCTCGGTGTAGTCCATATCTCCCAACCTACCTCATGAAGGACCTTGTAATTTTTTTTCCTTGCATTTTCTCTGTAACTGTAATGCTATAATGAGCCGTTGGAAGAGGAGGAGGGGGAGGAGCAACACCCAACAGGTAAGGATAAAAATCCAGCGCGGGGCTTACCAAAATCCATAACGTTCCATTCGGAGAAGTGTTTTGTTTTGGGGGGGTTTTTGAGGAAGCCGCTGATTGGTGAGAAGTGGACTAGGGTAAGCAGCTGATTGGCAGTCAGATTCCAGCAGTTTGTAGTGTATTTTGTATTGTATTGATATTGTATCCAGTGTATGGGGGGAGTATGAAGGCCAAGGCAGTGTACTGTTGTGGATGTCAGATGTGGGAGGTCAGGGAAGCTGATAGCCCTCCAGACGTGCACATCTCCGCCAGGTGTGTCAAGATGGGGCTCCTAAAGGACTGTGTTAGGAACCTGGAGCAACAGCTCGAGGACCTCCATCTGGTCAGGGAGAATGAGGAGGTCAAAGACAGGAGTTACAGGGAGGTGGTCACTGCCGGACCACAGGAGGCAGACAAGTGGGTCACTGTTAGGAAGGGCAAGGGGCAGGGGCAGGGACTAGAGAGTACCCCGGTGGCTGTACACCTGGAAAATAGGTACTCGTGTTTGAGTTTGATTGGAGCGGACAGCCTACCTGGGGGCAGCAACAGCGGCCGGGCCTCCGGCACAGAGAACGGCCCTGATGCTCAGAAGGATAGCAAAAAGAGGAGGGCAATTGTAATAGGGGACTCCATAGTTAGGGGGTCAGATTGGCGATTCTGGGGACGCAGTCGGGGGACCCGTATAGTAGTTTGCCTCCCTGGTGCCAGGGTCTCGGATGTGTCGGAACGTGTCAAAAAGATTCTGAAAAGAGAGGGAGAGGAGCCTGATGTTGTGGTACACATTGGTACCAATGACATAGGCAGAGAAAGAGAAGAGGTCCTGAAAGGAGAATTTAGGGAGTTGGGGGGGAAAGTTAAGGAGAAGGACCAAAAGAGTAACAATTTCAGGATTACTGTCTGTGCCAGGTGACAGTGAGAGTAGAAATGAAATGAGGTGGAGGATAAATGCGTGGCTGAGGGACTGGTGCAGTGGGCAGGGATTCAAGTTTCTTGATCACTGGGACCTCTTTTGGGGAAGGCACGATCTGTATAAAAAGGACAGGTTGCACTTGAACCCGAGGGGAACCAATATCCTGGCGGGGAGATTTGCAAAGGAGGCTTTAAACTAGAAAGGCTGTGGGGAGGGACTCGGGTAGAGGGGGCTAGGGGACAGGGTGAGGGGCAAGAGGCAGAGAAGGGAAGCACTCTGACCCAAAATGTAGGCGAGAAAGAGGAAAAAGATAATAAACAGAGAATAAGGGATGGTGGGTTTCTAAAATGTGTATATTTTAATGCCAGGAGCATTGTAAGAAAGGTGGATGAACTTAGAGCCTGGATTGACACCTGGAAATATGATGTTGTGGCAATCAGTGAAACATGGTTGCGGGAGGGTTGTGATTGGAAACTAAATATTCCAGGATTTCGTTGCTTCAGATAGAATTGGAGGGACCAGAGGTGGAGGGGTTGCATTGCTTGTGAGAGAAAATATTACAGCAGTGCTTTGGCAGGATAGATTAGAGGGCTCGTCTAGGGAGGCTATTTGGGGGGAACTGAGAAGTGGGAACGGTGTAGCAACACTTTTAGGGGTGTATTATAGACCGCCAAATGGGGAGCGAGAATTGGAAGAGCTAATATGTAAGGAGATAGCAGATATTAGTAGTAAGCACAAGGTAGTGATTGTGGGAGATTTCAATTTTCCAAAAATAGACTGGGAAACACGTTCTGTAAATGGGCTGGATGGTTTGGAGTTTGTTAAATGTGTGCAGGATAGTTTTTGCAGCAATACATAGAGGCTGGACCTCCTGTTAGGAAATGAGGCAGATCAGGTGACAGAGGTATGCGTTGGTGAGCACTTCGGGACCAGTGATCACAATACCATTAGTTTCAATATAATTATGGGGAGAGTCAGAACTGGACCTAGAGTTGAGATTTTTGATTGGAGAAAGGCTAACTTTGAGGGAATGCGTAATGATTTAAAAGGAGTGAATTGGGTTCCCATAAAACAAAATGTAGAAGAGAAATGGAGGACATTTAAAGGGGAAATTGTAAGAGTACAGAATCTTTATGCCCCTGTTCGGTTGAAAGGAAATAGTAAAAATCAGAAAGAGCCATGGTTTTCAAGGGAAATTGGACACTTGGTTCGAAAAAAGAGAGATATCTACAATATTTATAGGAGGCATGGAGTAAATGAGGTGCTAGATGAGTATAAAGAATGTAAAAAGAATCTTAAGAAATAAATAAGAAAAGCTAAAAGAAGATATGAGGTTGCTTTGGCAAGAAAGGTGAAAGTAAATCCAAAGGGTTTCTACAGCTATATTAATAGCAAAAGGATAACGAGGGATAAAATTGGAGCATTAGAGAGCCAGAATGGACAGCTATCTGCAGAGCCAAAAGAGATGGGGGCGATATTGAACAATTTATTTTCTTCGGTATTCACCAAGGAGAAGGATATTGAACTCTGTGAGGTAAGGGAAAAAAGTAGAGTAGCTATAGAAACTATGAGATTTAAAGAGGAGGAAGTACCGACACTATTGAAAAATATAAAAGTGGATAAGTCTCCAGGTCCTGACAGGATATTCTCTAGGACATTGAGGGAAGTTAGTGTAGAAATAGCCGGGGCTATGACAGAAATATTTCAAATGTCATTAGAAACGGGAATAGTGCCGGAGGATTGGCGTACTGCGCATGTTGTTCCATTGTTTAAAAAGGGTTGAAAGAATAAACCTAGCAATTATAGACCTGTTTGTTTGACATCAGTGGTGGGCAAATTAATGGAAAGGATACTTAGAGATAATATATATAAGCATCTGGATAAACAGGGTCTGATGAAGAACAGTCAACATGGATTTGTGCCTGGAAGGTCATGTTTGACAAACCTTCTTGAATTTTATGAAGAGGTTACTAGGGAAATTGATGAGGGTAAAGCAGTGAATGTTGTCTATAGGGATTTCAGTAAGGCCTTTGACAATGTTCCCCATGGAAGGTTGGTTAAGAAGGTTCAATATTTGGGTGTTAATGGCGGAGTAGCAAGATGGATTCAACAGTGGCTGAATGGGAGATGCCAGAGAGTAATGGTGGATGGCTGTTTGTCAGGTTGGAAGCCGGTGACCAGTGGGGTGCCCCAGGGATCTGTGTTGGGTCCACTGTTGTTTGTCATGAACATCAATGATCTAGATGATGGGGTGGAAAATTGGATAAGTAAGTATGCAGATGATACTAAGATAGGTGGTGCTGTGGATAATGAAGTAGATTTTCAAAGTCTACAGAGAGATTTGGGCCATTTGGAAGAGTGGGCTGAAAGATGGCAGATGGAGTTTAATGCTGATAGTATGAGGTGCTACATCTTGGTAGGACAGATCAAAATAGGACGCACATGGTAAATGGTAGGGAATTGAGGAATGCTGTGGAACAGAGGGATCTAGGAATAACTGTGCATAGTTCCCTGAGGTGGAATCACATGTAGATAAGGTGGTAAAGAAAGCTTTTGGTGTGCTGGCCTTTATAAATCAGAGCATTGAATATAGGAGTAGAAATTAAAATTAAAATTGTACAAGGCATTGGTGAGACCAATTCTGGAGTATGGTGCACAATTTTGGTTGCCTAATTATAGGAAGGATGTCAACAAAATAGAGAGAGTACAGAGGAGATTTACTAGAATGTTGCCTGGGTTCCAGCAACTAAGTTACAGAGAAAGGTTGAACAAGTTAGGTCTTTATTCTTTGGAGCGCAGAAGGTTACGGGGGGACTTGATTGAGGTCTTTAAAATGATGAAAGGGATAGACAGAGTTGACGTGGATAAGCTTTTCCCATTGAGGGTAGGGAAGATTCAAACAAGAGGGCATGACATGGGAATTAAGGGACTGAAGTTTAGGGGTAACATGAGGGGGAACTTCTTTACTCAGAGAGTGGTGGCTGTGTGGAATGATCTTCCTGCAGAAGTGGTGAAGGCAGGATCGATTTTAACATTTAAAAGTAAAGTGGATAGGTATATGGACGGGAAGGGAATGGAGGGGTATGGTCTGAGTGCAGGCAGATGGGACTAGGGGAAAATAAATGGTCGGCACGGACTGGAAGGGCCGAGAAAGCCTGTTTCCGTGCTGTAATTGTTATATGGTTATATTACTATTTTCTGTACTCTAGTATTTTTCTCTTCCTGTTGAACTTGTGTATGGCTTGATTGTATTCATATATAGTCTAATTTGATTAGATAGCATGCAAACAAAGTGTTTTGCTATATATTGGTTCACATGATTCTGGTATCCAATTCCTTGTGAATAAGGCTATCATTATTCCTTGCTGCATTTGTAATATTCAGATACCTGTGTATTTCAGCACTATCCAATCTCCTGCCATTAAATAAAAACTCCTCTTTCCTATTATGTGTCTTAAGGTCGGTGGGGGGTGGTGTGTGTTAGTTTTTCTACTTTTTTTTTGTGTGTCTTAATGTGTGTTTTTAATGTATCTCTATGTGTCTTGTGCGGGGTGGTGTGGTGGCATAAGGGGGAAACCATTTCGGTCGCCTCATCCATGGAGAGGCGACTTTTTCCATGTCGCCTCCCCTGTGGCCTAACATCAAGGATGGGTGCGGCCTTTCCCGGAGACACGCCCGGGGCTTCAGCAGCGGGTGCAGTGAGGACGCTTTATTCGCAGAGCAGGCGAGCCCTTGCCAGGGGTCGCCGGAAGGGAGCGCTCCGTCCGCTGGCCCGCAGCTCCAGTTGGTGCGGCGTCTGGAGCCTGGGATCCCTCGTTTGGGACCCGGGAGGAGAAAAGCTCTGACCGCCGGCCCACGGCCAACTTCTACCATGGACGCGGCGGGGACTTACCATCTGGTAAGGAGTCCCTCACAGGGGATCCCTGGAGTGGAACTCCGACCGCCTGCCCTGCAGTCTGCGGTGCTTCTTGCTGCAGCGCGGTGGGGACTTTAAATCTTCTACCGCCGGCCTGTGGCCTACACCAACTTGAAGCCGCGGTCTCCGGTGGGGAGGCACCAATTCAGGACTTTAGGTAAGTCCTGAATTAGTGCCTCCCCACCGGAGACTTACCTTGTCTGAACATCCGGACGCCCATAACGGCGACTGCGGAGGGTTGTGGTCCCGACCACGACGGAAAATGGAGGACTGGCAAATTGTGTGCCTTCCACCACAGTGATGAATGCTCTGATGGATGTTTGTGTTAACTTTTTATAGTGCATTGTGTGTTTTTTTTTATTGTACCGCTGCTGGCTCTGAATTTCCCTGAGAAAGGGATTAATAAAGTATTTAGCTATCTATCTATCTAAGGTGTAAATCCTTAAATCATTCACATTGTATCCCATTTGTCCTGTTCTTCCCCGCTCAATTAGCTTGTCCATATTATTTTGAATCATCTTTCAATTCCTCCGCACTCACAATACCACCTAGAATGGTGTCATCGACAAATTTGAAAATATGACATTTGGCCTTATCAAAAACATTTTGGGAAAATTTGGGACAATGACTGGTCCCTTTCATATGCCACCTGTTACAATCTGCTAACCTAATTTAGATCCATTTATTTTGACCCTTTGCTGTCTATCTAAAATCAAAAAGCCATTAAGCTGGAAAGAGTGCATAGAAGAATTCCGAGGATGTGGCCAACTCTTGCGGACCTGAATTAAAGGGAGAGATTGGCAGCCTCAGACTTTATTACTTGGACCGCAGGAGTATGAGGGGTGAGGAGCGATTTAATAGAGGTGTATAAGAACATATGGGGAATAAATGGTATGAATGCAGAGAATCTTTTTCCTAGGGAAGGGAATTGAGAACAAGAGGGCAGAAGTTTAAGGTGAGAAGGAAAGATTTAATAGGAAGATAAGTGCAGCTTTTTCACACAGGTGGTTAGTACATAGAAACATAGAAACATGGAAAATAGGTGCAGGAGGAGGCCCTTCGAGCCAGCACCGCTATTCATTGTGATCATGGCTGATCGTTCCCTATCAATAACCCGTGCCTACCTTCTCCCCATATTCCTTGACTCCACTAGCCCCTAGAGCTCTATCCAACTCTCTCTTAAATCCATCCAGAGATTTGGCCTCCACTGCCCTCTGTGGCAGGGAATTCCATAAATTCACAACTCTCTGGGTAAAAAGGTATTTTCTCACCTCAGTCTTAAACAACCTCCCCTTTATTCTAAGACTGTGGCCCCTGGTTATGGACACCCAACATTGGGAATTTTTTTCCTGCATCTAGCTTGTCCAGTTCTTTGTATTTGTTTCTATAAGATTCTCCCTCATCCTTCTAAACTCCAGTGAATACAAGCCTAGTCTTTTCAATCTTTCCTCATATGACAGTCCCGCCATCCCAGGGATCAATCTCGTGAACCTACGCTACACTGCCTCAATCACAAGGATTGTCCTTCCTCAAATTAGGAGACCAAAACTGTACACAATACTCCAGATGTGGTCTCACCAGAGCCCTATACAACTGCAGAAGAACCTCTTTACTCCTATACTGAAATCCTCTTGTTATGACATGAATCGAGCTGCCGTAGGAAATAAGCGTGGGTACAATACAACACTTAAAAGACATTTGGACGAGTACGATAGGAATGGTTTCGAGGAGTATGGGCGAAACATGAGCAAATGGGACTGGCTGAGATGGGCCTTCTTGGTCAGCAGGATGAGTTGGGCCGAGGGGTATGTTTCCGTGTAGTATGACTGTGACTATGACTAATTCCCAATCTGTGTCACCCTCAACTCCCCCTTTGCTGTCAAATAACCTTGCTGAGCAACCAACTGCATGGGAGCTATTGTGTGCCTTCTGAAAATCCAATTATACTTGTCACATCCTCAAAGAGCTCTGGAGATTAGTCACACATGATTTTCTTTTCATAAATCCGTGCTGTTTCTCCTCAATCCTATTAGTTTTTACAAGTGTTCTGCTACGACGTTCGTCATTCTTAAGAGCGATTTAAACGTGAGAAATCCCATGTCATTTAAAATGCATTTCTCCACCTGGTCACTCAGCAAGAGATACAATTAACATAGAGCAAACTTTTTTTTTGTTCAGAAAATAAGCAGTGCTAAAGGAATTCAAAAGGCCAGGCAACATCTGTGGAGGGAACTGGACAGGCTATATTTCGGGTCAAGTCCCTTCTTCAAACTATGCCTTCCTTTCTCCGACCCTCATAGAAACCAATGTAAGGAACTGCTAAAATGGAGTGGAAAACTACCCATTTGATCTGACTGACGACAATTTCAGACTTCATCCATCTCCTCCCACTTATATATTTCCCAGACATCATAGATGAAATTAGTCCAGCATGTTGGTAAGAAAGTGACCGATATTTGAATCAATTATTACAAAGGGTTTAAGTTTCTGGAGAACAGGTATAGGTGACATGTATAGGTCAGGATCCTTCTTCAGACTGATAATGGTGGGCATGGGAAGCACCTGCTGGTCTTGCACCCATTTCTTTCCTCCACCTCCCATCTGCATTCCTTTCTCTGGCTTCAAAATTTGTAACTGCAAATTTGCAATTGTCTTTTCATCTCTGGCCTGGCCTTTGTCTAACTATCTGCCTATCCCAAACCCCCTTCACCTGTATCCACCTATCACTTTCTAAGCTTTGTCTTGCCTCTCCTTACTCTCTTCCAAAGTTCTTCAACACCCCACCAACATCCCCCCCCCCCCCCCCCACACCCTCCCCCCTCCTCCCACCACTATCATTTTCAATAAGGGCGTCAACCAGAAATATCACCAATCCATGATCTCCAGAGATCATAGTCCGTTGCCTGGCCCGCTAAGATGTTCCAACACTTTGTGTCTATCACACACCTTCCTTGTTCCTCACTCCACTGTCAAATCTTTTTCGACTTCAAAATGTGCAACTGGCAATCCTTTTGTCTTACATCTTCTGTCTTTTAATCTCTGGCTTGTGTCTCACTATTTGCCGATCCATAACCCTCTTCACCTGTACCCACCTATCTCTTGCTAGGCTTTGACCTGCCTCTCCTTTTTTCCAACTTTCTTCCACACATCCCCAACCACACCCCCCTCGCCACCACTATCACCTATCAATATTTTCCAAAGATGCTTCCTCATCCGCTAAGATCCTCCAGCACTTTGTGTCTATCACACACTTTCCTTGTTCCTCACTCCAGCTGTCCAATCATGCCTTGCCACTTAAAATGTGTTTTGTCTCAAACAGTTCCCAGTCCTGATGAAAGGTCATCGGTCATAATATAAACTCTGTTTCTCTACCCACAGGTGTGAATATAGATCATAGAACAGTACGGCAGAGGAACAGGCCGTTTGACCCACATGTCTTTGCTGAACATGATTGCAAGTTAAACTAATCTACTGTGCCTGCGCATTATCCACATCCCTCCATTCCCTGCACATCAATGTTCCTATCTTAAAGCCTTTTAAATGCCACTGTCATATCTGCCTCCACTACTAGCATGCTGTAGGAGGGAACTGCAGATGCTGGGTTAAACCAAAGATAGAAACAAAATGCTGGACAGGCAGCATCTCTGGATAGAAGGAATTGGTAATGTTTTGAGACCCGACTTCAGACATTTCGGGTCGAGACCCTTCTTTGACCCGCAATGTCACCCATTCCTTCTATTCAGAGATGCTGCCTGTCCTGCTGAGATACTCCAGCATTTTGTGTCTATCCACCACCATCATGGCAGCGTGGTCCAGGCATGCATTACTCGCCGAGTAAAAAACTAGCCCTGCATGTTTCCTTTAAAGTTTGCCTCTTTCATCTTAAAACCATGTTTTCTAGACTTTGACATTTCTACCCCAGGAAAAATGTTCTGATTTCCACTTTCTCTATGTCTCTCTAATTTTACATTCTTCTATCAGGTCTTCTCTCAGCCTCTGACACTCCAGAGAAAACTATCCTCTTTTTGAAATGAGTACACAGAAATTAGAATGTTACTGCACAGGAACAGGTCCTCCAGCCAAACATGATACAAAGACCAACTCTTATCTGCTTGCGCATAATCCATATGCCTCATTCCCTGCATTTCCATGTGCCCAACCTAAATGTTCTTGATTGCCACTATGGTATCTGCCTCCACCACCACTTCCAGCAGCGTGTTCCAGGCAGCCACCACCCTTTGTATAAAAGATTTACCTCGCACATCTCATTCAAAGTTTCTCCCTCTCACTTTAAAGCTGTGCTATAGTATTTGATATTTCCACCCTGAGAAAATGGTTCCAACAGTCTTTATCTAAGCCTCACATAATTTTATATACTTCTGTCAGGTATACCTTCAACCTCTGGCGTTCCAGAGAAAACAATCCAACAATCTGTCCAACCTCTGTTTGTAGTTAAGTCCTGTATTGGGGTGACCAGAACTACACGCAATACTCCAAATGTGGCTTAACTAAGAGAGATGGTATCGATGGGGAGATACTAACATAGATAGCAGGTTGACTGGATGGCAGAAGGCAAAGAGTGGCAATAAATAGGGCTTTTTTCTGGCTGAAATTGAAGGCTTTGTGGCCAAGTTTGCAGATGAAATGAAAATAGTTGATGGGCAGGTAGTGTAGAAAAAGCAGGGACTCTGGAAAATAACTTGTTTGGTAGAGTGGGCAGAGAAGTGGCAGATGGAATATAGTGTGGAATCATGGATTTTGGTAGGAGACTATTTTCTAAATGGGGATAGAATCCAGAAATCAGTGCAAAGGGACTTGTGAATGCTGGTGCATTATTCCCAAAACGTTAATTTACAAGTTGAATCGGTAGTAAGGAAGGCAAATGCATTACTAGCATTTATTTAAAGAGGACTAGGGATGTAATGCTGTAAAACAGGGATGTAATGCTGAGGCTCTATAAGGTGCTGGTCGGGCCGCATTTGGAGTATTGTGAGCAATTTTGGGACCCATATCTGAGGAAGGATGTGCTGACTCCGGAGAGGGTCTGGAGGTGGTTTACAAGAATGATCCCAGGAATAAGTGGGTTAACATATGATTAGCGTTTGATGGCATTGGGCCTGTACTCACTGGTGTTTGGAAGGATGAGGGGGGACCTCATTGAAACTTACCGAATAGTGAAAGTAGACACAAATGCTGGAGAAACTCAGCGGGTGAGGCAGCATCTATGGAGCGAAGGAATAGGCGACATTTTGGGTCGAGACCCTTCTTCAGACCTTCTTCAGAATAGTGAAAGGCTTGGATATGTGGCGAGAATATTTCCACCTAGTGGGAGAGTCTATGAACAGAGGTCAGAGCCTCAGAATTAAAGGATGCTCCTTTAGGAAAGAGATGAGGAAGAATTCCTTTAGTCAGAGGTGATGAATCTGTTGAATTCATTACCACAGAATTATGTGGAGGTCAATGGATATTTTAAGGCAGAGATAGATAGATTCTTGATTAATATGGGTGTCGGGGGTTTTGGGGAGAAAGCAGGAGAATGGGGTTAGGAGGGAGAGATAGATCAGCCATGATTGAATGGCAGAGTAGAATTGATGGGCTGAATGTCCTAATTCTGCTCCTATCACTTATGGTCTTATGACCTAAACAACGTTATAGAAAGCTGCGCCGCTATCTACTTGTGTTGCCACTTTCAACAACCCGAAGATTCCGTTGTTCATCATTGTTATTAAGCGTATGCAATTAATTGCATATTTTTCCCTTACATTTGATCTCCCAAATTCCAACACTTGCCTGAATTAAAGTACAAATACCATTTCTCCACCCATCTCTGTAGCTGAATATAGATGTAGATGTTCTATATCCCAATGTATACTTTGACAGCCTTCCTCACTGTCGGTGACTCCAGCAATCTTGGTGTCATCTTACAAACTAACCCATCTACATTTATGTCCAAGACATTTATATATATCACAAACAAAAGAAGTCCCAGCACAAAAAACCCTGTGGACTCCATTGGTCACAGGCTTTCAGCCTCAATATTATCCTTCCACCCCAACCCTCTGTCTTCTATCACTAAGCCAGATATGGATCCACACCAGCAGGTCACTGTTAATTCCATGCATCTTAATCTTCTAGATCAGCCTACCATGGAGGATTTTATCAAATGCCTTACTAATAACTATGTGGACAATATCCACCACTCTACCCTCGATCACCTTTGTCACATCCTTAAAGAACTTGATCAACTTAATACGACATGACCCTCTACCTATAAAGCCACGCTGACCGTTTCTAATTAACGCATTCCGTTCCAAATCTTTGTAAATTTTATTATGAAGAATCCTCAGCAATAGCTTCTGTACTATTGGAGAGGATTATTTGGAAACAATTTACTTCCATTTGGAAGAGAATGGGTTAATTAGGAACAGTCAGCATGGCTTTGTACACAGGCGTTCAAGTCGTATTAATTTGATCATTTTTTTGTGCGGGTGTAACGTGAAGTTCACTGGCCTATAGTTCCCTAGATATTCCCTACTTCCTTTTTTAATTAAAAGAATACCAATTGCCACTCTCCAGTCTGCCGGGACCTCGCCTACGGCTGGAGAAACTTACAGCATTTTATGTTATAATTTGGGAGGATGTATATGCTAATTTCTGGCACTTTCACGGTTTCATTTTGAAGGGAATAAACATTGTCCATTCATACCCCTGGAAAAGCAAGAAGTGATATTAAAATAGGCAGCACAAAAACATGTACAATAGGCTAAGTGGGGAACAATTTTATGAACATAAATGTATATATTGTGACTTACTTTCTTGATCATCTTTTCAGGAATGCCCCGGATTCTAGCATAATAGTACAGGTGCTCCCAGCCAGTCAAGAGACCGTCCAATGCATCATACTGGGGACAGTAGCCAATCATAGTCCCATCAATACTGCTACCCAGAATATCTTGTTCAGATCTAGTTTATAAGAGATGAACATACCATAACAAAAAATCAGGAAAAAAATGAAGTTATTAAAGAAGAATGCAGACAGAGGAGTTCAACGGATGGAAGGTTCCTTATCATGTGTTAAAAGCCAAATAAAAAAATCGTGCAAATTAAGGTATATTATGCAATGAAGAAACTGGGAAATAACCTAACAACAGCAAATTAACTTCCACATAGAAATTTCCCTAATTGGAATGCTTTTTTATTTTTTAATTGTTATGAAAGGCAACGACAATTCAGCCCAGCTGCCGCCGCTCTTAGCATGCCTGGTATTAGTTAGGTTTCAAACAAGATTGACAACTATATTGGAGCAGTCTTTGTCTAAATACATTTTAAATGGTACTGATGAAAATGAATGCACATCCAAGTGCCAGGTGTCAATATTCCACATAAAGGAATAACAGATGAGCCATTAGATTGGCCTCTTTTACTTCTTTTCCTTGAGCAGTACCTTGAGTTCATGGATGATTTGCTTCCACTCTGGTCTTGTAGATTCTGAGGTGATTAATGAGGCAAATATAGACTAGAGGGGATAGCTTTAATTTGAGAAGGGCAAAATCTGAAGAAGGGTCTCGACCCGAAATGTCACCCATTCCTTCTCTCCAGAGATGCTGCCTTTCCTGCTGAGTTACTCCAGCTTTTTGTATCTATCTAAAGTTTAAGGGAGATGTACAGGGCAAGTTTTTTTTTACTTGGTGGGTGCCTGGAATGTGCTGCCAGGGAAGATGGCGAAGGCAGATATGATTGGGGAATTTGAGACTTTGATGCACATGAGTATGCAGACAATGGAAGGATGTGGATCATGCACATGCAGAGAGGTTAGTTTAACTTGGCATTATATTTGCAACAGACATTATGGACTGAAGGGCCTGTTCCTGCGTTGTGTTATTCTGTGTAAATATGGAGTACAAGTTATTTCACAATGGGACAGAAGGTGCCTGATGGGGTAGATAGTGGAGAGATTGTGAGATGATACACTCCTTCCTCAGTGTGCTCCCTATGGATGCCTGCAAGATTCTCAATAGCATCCCATATGCTCCTTCCCCTATTCCAGCAAATACAGGCGAGAGGTTTCCTGGTTAGTGGGAATGTTGCACTTCCTCCATGGATGCTTTGGGACCATGCGTGAGTTTTTTTCCTTTTCTGCATTGTAATCTCCTCCCGCAACGGAACAGTGCGTCTGTTTCAGGGGCCTGATATAGTGCAAGTAAATGACAGTTGGCTTCATGCTGATGACTGAGACTTGTTCTGGGAGAGAAAGCTGACTTTCATTCACTTATCCTTCCAAACCATTTGGAGAATTTTAAACTTTAGACTTTAAAGATACAATGCATAAACAGGTCCTTCGGCCCACCAAGTCTGTGCCAATCAACGATCCCCATACACTAGCACTATCCTACACACTAGGGACAATTTACAATTTTACCAAAGCCAATTAACCTACAATCCTGTATGTCTTTGGAGTGTGGGAGGAAACTGGAGCACCCAGAGAAAATCCACGCGATCACAAGGAGAACGTTAAAAACTCCATACGGACAGCACCCGTATTGTGGAGATCCATTTTGTGGAGATAGCATTTGCGGTTTGTTACAGTGTCTTGAGCTTGTCAGTGTCCAGGTCTTAAAACATATAGGAGGGTAGGGATCACTGCTGTCCAGTAGACAATGAATGATGTGTCTTTTGTATGGTCTTGATTATCAAACAACCTTTTCATCAATTGAACAAAGGATGGAATAGTGCATTAAAAGTGGTGTTGAATTTCATCACTGATGACTACATTCACTGAGAGGTGGCTCCTGAGAAATGTGAAGTGATCAACAACTTTTCAAGTGAAGTCAATTTCCTCTTGGACCTCATCTAAAGATTCTGGGGGTGCCGTTTAAGCTGATAATGACCGTCTATTGATTCCATGTTAGGATGAATTGAAGGATCTTGACATTTACTAGTTCTGTCTGGAGTTGCTGAGATGTCAGACTAGTGCATTCTTGATGGCAAAGCTCACCCTACATGGATAATGTTACTCTACTTGTTTGCCCCTCCAGAAGAAGGTGTATCCACAGCTTTGTTATTTAAACATGTCTTATTCACTGTAGCAACATTATTGTCAAAGTGTCTGCATTCCTGAGCAATAATAGTAGGGAGGTGATCAGATTTATCACTGCTGGCATTGTCCAGGCAAAATTCCATATCATGAACTTCATTTTGTGTATGGCTTCAGCAGCTTGTTACACTTTACAGCCCCATCTGTTCTGCACCAGTAATTGTATCTTAAACTTTAAATCTAGATGAGTAGACCATCCTAATATCTGAGTAAGATGGGTAAATAATTGTAAAACTCTTAACTGCATACGACTTGGGCTCAATAAGAATTGAAAGATTTATCAAATCCAATTTGTTTTTTTAAGGACCTTTAATGTTGACAAAAAGGACCTTTTCATCAGACAGGTCCAGCAACAATGTTCTAATTTATTGTGCCAAAAGGTGGCATGTTCAATTATGATAAAATTATGGCAAATGAAGGAAGAATTGAAACCTGCAGAAATAGTGATAACCTAAACAAAAAGATAAAATTCGAAATATTTTGGCATTTGCTTGGAAATATGAAAACAGTAGCGCTGCTGTTGCTTCTTAACAATAATCACAAAATTAATCACTAGTGTGTTATATGGACCTCATACAGCAGCAATGGATCAGGAAATCAATAGTCAATTGTCATCTAACTTTAAGGCCTGAAGTTTTGGTCACATAATTACCCTGTAGTAGTTCTAATAGTTGCATGTCCTGAAGATGGTCCTACATCTCCTGTCAGCATCTTGAATGTTGTCGTTTTCCCAGCTCCATTCACTCCCAGGAGACCAAAGCACTAATATGAAAATTAATTGTGACATTTAATGAGGTATGTTCAGAAACAAAAACAAATACATATTTCATCCTGCAAAGTCAAATGCAGCCTGTATGAATTCAACAATATATAGGTTATACATTGCAGATTATTTCTCTTTTTCCTCAGCTATGACAACTAGAACAAAGTGTCAACACTTAAGTTTCCTCCTTTAACTGGAAAGGGTGCAAATAAATTCATGAGAATGCTACCAGTTCTGGAGATTATGAGTTATAATGAGAGGCTGGATGGTGTTGCATACAGTATATGGAACAAGCGGCATCATATATGGAACACTGCTGCCACATGCAGTGGCAGGAAATAGATAGGACTATTCAGTGAACTTTTGTAACTTTGTCAATGCCAAAATGTGGTGACACTTGTGTACTGCCTAGGTAAGATCTGCTACATTATTTTACTGGGTTGTATGCAAAGCAAAGCATTTCACTGCACCTAGGTACATGTGAAAATATCATCAGTATCGTTGAATCATTGAATTATTGCATCATTGAACAAGCTGCCAGAGGAAGTGGTAGAGATTGGTATAATTTTAATATTTAAAAGACGCTTGGACAGGTACACGGATAGGAAAGGTTTGGAGTTATATGGACCAGGTGCAGGCAAGTGGGACCAGCTCTGTTTGGCAACTTGTTCGGCATGATGAAATTGGACTGAAGTGTCTGTTTCTGTGCTTTATAACTCTGTGACTCTTACAAATCCTATCTAAACTGTTTTTTTTGTTGAGGTGGCATTCATCAGGCAAAGACTGCAGAAATCAGTCTCGGTCCCCATCCCGAAATACTGGCCATGCAAAGTGCATACAGCAGAGACATGGAAGTAGATACTATTATCTTTCAGCATATTGGAGATATTTTCCAAATACGGAAATTCTAATGTCTAACTTTCTGCAAATGCATCTAGGAAAAATGAAACAAAAGATCAGGACATGATGAAGAAAATATTCCAGATTTTTGAAAAAATCGGGAATATGGTAATTGAAGCACATGTATAGTTACTCAGAACTAATTGAAGGCAACTTGCACTGCTCCTACGTAGCTTCACGCTCTTTCTTAAAACATTATCTTTAAAAAAAAACGTGATATGTTGGGTGTGAAAATGTTTTGGAACTATGTGCCCATGTTTGACTTCTGATATGTTGTCATATCAGCAGCTGTATTAGTTGTATGTTATTTGCCATCAATATATGTTGCTGATACAAAGCTATATCTTTGTTACATGCCTTGCTAAATAGTATCACAGAAAATCTATGGATTTTATGGATTCATTTGAGTGAATTTCAGCAGTGAGGAAAAACATGTTAAAATGTTTTTGAAATTCCAATGAGTATTATTATATTTCATGAAAATAGCACAGCATTGACTTCTTATCAATAAGTTCATGAATCATGGCTAACGTTATACTATAAATTCAGTACCATGGTACAAATTCGATCTAGCAGAGGTTCCAAAAACAATTACACAATAAAGAAACAAGAGCATATAAATGTTATATTTAGTAGCCACATAAAGGTTGAGAAAATGTTACTGGAACATGAAGCTTTGAAAAACAACATTTACACATACCTCTCCTATCGGAACTCCCATGCTGATTCCTCTTACAGCTCTAACATTTTTGTTTAGAAAACGGTAACTTTTCTTTAGGTTGTGAATCTGTATAACGTCATTGCTTGCTTCTCCATTCTGAAGCCGTTGACATTCCCGTTTCACATCTTCATCATCGTGATTGGTATTTTCAGCATCCAGAGAATTATTCCATCTAGACAAGATAAAATTGGATGTATAACTTTTGTCTTTATTTGAAGTACCATTAAAGATTCAGAGTAACAACACCATTACTTGGAAAGGAATGGGGAAAGTGATTAAATATTGCAATAGGCCAAACTAAAAGCTGTTATTTTGGACTGAATTCTGTATCTGTCTATATATTGGACCTCTTAAGCAAGTATTCAATATCTAGAGCAATCTTGAACCTAGCCCTGAGGAAATGTCCAAATTTTTAATAGTTTGTTGCCTGCTCTATAACAATGTCTCTCAGAGTTCCAAGTGATACAGGACAAAGACGTGGAAATGTAAGAAAACAAAATACTGTCGGACAATCGGTGCCACCAAATGAAAGAGATGTAAGGCAGCACATTATTGATGAGTAGTTCACCATAAGGTTTCACAATGTGAATTTAGGAAATTTCCCTTCCCTTAATAGTTAACTGAAATGATGCAGGCATAATCCTTTACTGCCAGACCTCTGTGCAAATTTATCCTGTTGCAGGAGCCTTAGAAATAGAAGGATGCTAACATTTGACTGAAATCACATGGTGGCTGTTTTTAAGCAGCTTTGCACTGGAGACCCCAATTGCAACTGGGTCGATTTTAGCAACTGTCAAGGCAGTCTGATTCAGCCGATTGTTTTGGGCTAACTAGTGTGAAGCAGAAAGCACGGCAAGGTCTCTCCCAGGGATTCAATGCTGCATCATTATATATCCTATGGAATATATAATGAGTGCAAGGAATGCAGCAATGTACTGGAAGCATCAATCCACATTTTAATGCATGCTCCCATTAAGGACTGAAAAAATAAGGAATGCTGAAAGCTGACATGACAGCAGGAGCTTAAACTCGCAGTAAAGCTGCTAGTGCTATTAGATTCTGTTATTATGAACAAGTTATTTTTTTAAGAACTGGCAAATTAATCTATTGGTTGTCTACTACCTTCCCTTCAAAACTCTACAGTTTGCCTTGAAATTACTTCAGGTAAGACCATTATTCAAGTCCCCAATTATGATGACCATCATATACTTCCTGGAGTAGCAATACCAGCCTCCCTGTTTTGTGATAACAAATCCGGATCAATTTGATTTACTAACTGCACCTACATGATATGACAGATGAACTATCCTGAAACAGACTCATCCAAATTTCTTCCCCAATAATTCTCCAGTTGCTCGTACCAGTGAAAAGGGTGAAGAAAAAAAGTAGTAGATATTTCATACCAGATGAATATGCTTGTATATTTTAAAGAATCTAAAACCATTAAGTCGAAGCAAACAGGGTGAACACCTTATTTAGTTCTGTGTTCATACATATTATTCTGTGTTCATACACACAGATCTCTTATTTTAACTAAAGAGAGACGCAAAATGTTTGAGTAACTCATCAGGTCAGGCAGCATCTCTGGGGAAAATGGATTGGTGACAACCCTTCTTCAGTCTGCATTAATTTCAGTCTGAAGAAGGGTCTTGTTCAGAAATGTCACATATCAATTTTCTCCAGAGATGTTGCCTAACCCACTGAGTTACTCCAGTGCTTTATGTCTATCTTTGATACAAACTTGCATCGGTGGTTCCTTTTTATTACATTTCTTATTTTAACTAGTTTTGAATTTACCCTACCCTTAACAAAATTATAGAAGGGTCCAAATGGACTATCATACCTGAGTTTGTGTAATAATTGTCCTTGGAACAGGAGTCGAATTATAATAAAAAAGCATCCCTCCAGTGTTATCGCAACAAAGATCCAGCCAAGGTATTCCATCTTAAATGGACTTATGTACGAGTCTATCCCAAATTCCATGGTGAGATCAAATTTCAGCTGATTGTAGGATAGTTCTACCAACCCAAAGGACAGGCAGAACTGTGGGAAGATGATGAATGCCCAGCGAAGTACATTGTAAACTTGCAGTAAATTCTGCAGGAGGAAAAATAAAACATAACACATGGAATAATAATTCCAGAGATAATTCCAATATTTTGACCATATATTTATTAATTAACATACCACCTTTATTATATTAACCTCTCTAACACCTTTTCCACATCAATCCTCTTTGTATTAATTGCTTGTTTTCACTTAATCTCTTTACCCTGACTAAAACACAATGATACCATTGCAACATGTTTCTCCCTATTTTCAAAATTACATCTACATTCTATGCTTGGCTGCCTTAAAAAAAATCTAGAAGTAGTAACAAAAAAGGTCAGTATTCCAAAATAATGTAGTCAAATGGGTTACGTTCATCATTACTGATGAGGTTAAGGGAATTAATATCATTGTTTAATAATCCAATTTTTGAGGTTCAAGTTTCAAAACGATAAATCTTATGCACCAGCATTTTCCTTATTCATTCTTTATAAGAACAGGTAAAAACTTTACAAAGAAAAATACATCAACATTATTTATTAGATTCAAGGCATTATGATATGAATGGAACTATTTGGAACTAATTTCAAGCCAACTAGTTATGCACTTTGATACTTCACGGACATTGTCAGAATTCCAATTGGTCTATCACAATTTTTCTTATAATATGATTTATAAATTATTCTGTTCTTTTACATACCTTGTTGTTGGATAGAAGTCCCAGAAAGCGAGGAAGATAGGTTGCAAGAATTGTGCAAAGTCCCAGCACTAAATTAATTGCAGTGTAAGTTATAAAAGCAGTATCTGAACTGGTGAAGAACCTTGAAAGGAGGTACATCCAGGGTAGTGTAGCAAATCTGAAAGGAGGACATAGAAATAAAACAGATGAGCAAGCAGCAAAACCAAAACATATCCTTTCCCCTCATAACTGAATATTAATAAAAAATTATGATTAAAAGATCAGTTATAATTTACCACTATTTGAAATTCTTATATTGTTTAGATATCACATAGAACAGTGCAGCACAGGATCAGGCCCTTCAACCCACAATGCGCATGTCAAACATGATGTCAAGTTAAACCTATCTCCTCTTTAATTTACTCTTTCTAAATTCCTAAGGTTCTGAATAGAAGTTACAAATTCAAAGGGCGATGAATTTCAACATGGGTTTTGTCCACCCTAAAACCTCCACTGTTGTTCTCATCGATAAGATTGGTAAACTTGATTGAGCAATTTTATGTTGGACTGATGTTTACCAATCTCTTCTCTAGAAAAATCTCACGGAGATATGTGGACAGCACAGTTGCATAGCAGTAGAGTTGTAAGTAGTATTGTCCATCGGATAGGGAGTTAATGTGCCGGGATCGCTGGTCGGTGCGGACTCGGTGGGCTGAAGGATCTGTTTCTGTGCTGTATCTATAAACTAAAACCTAAACCTAAAACTTAAACCAAGCATATCTCTCCAAACCCTGGAGACCGTGGAGCTCCACCTCAGTGCCATTAATTCCTTCTTTTTCTGGGTTTCTGCTTTCAAAGTTTCCGATAAATATGAGAAAAGTCCCTTTTCATTAACTAGGTGTGGAGGGAGTAAAGGTAATTCAGATAGGGAGTGTGATTAAGTTCTGAACCCAAGAAACCCAAAGTAGTGTATATGTGATCCCAGGAACGGGACCAAGTTTGCAGCGGAATTTAACCAGTGAAAACCATTTATTTGACAGCACCTTGCATGCTTTTATTTTAACCATGAGGAAGCTCAAGTATAGTATGAACATGGAAACAGTGCCATCTGCAGGTTCCTGTCAGTAATCTGTGTGTGTGCTTCCCTTTGTTTATTATCAGGTTCTGGGAGTCATTGGTAAACCCAGCATTTATTGGCCACCTCTAACCACCCTTGACAAGGTGAAGGGAAACTACCTTTGTTAAATGGTGCAGTCTTTCTGATGAAGGTACACCTAGAGAACTGTAGAGGAGAAAGATCCAGGATTTAAATGATGATGAGTCAGCCATGTACTTTCAAGTCAGGATGGTGTATGACCTGGGGAGGAACCTGCAGCTATGGCATTCCAACATACCTGCTACATTTATCCTTTTAGTTGATAAAAGCCAAGAGTTTAGGGGAAGCTACCAGAGGAGCACACACAGTAGCCACTGTGCAGTGGTAGTGAAGGGAATGCATTTTCAGGATGGTTGACAAGGTGCTTATTAAAGGGTCGATTAGTCCTGGATAATGTTTAGCTTGAAATTTTTAACCATTTTTTATGGATTTCAAAAATTACAGCAGCATCTTGATCAGTTGGGTAAGTTGGCTGAGAAATGGTTATTTGAATTTAATGTAGATAAATGCAAGGAGTTACATTTTGGGAAGTCAAAACAGGGCAAGACCTTCACAATTGGCCGTAGGACCCTGGGAAGTGTTGTAGAGCAGACAGGTTTAGGAGTGCAAGTATATAGTTCCTTAAAAGTGGCGTCACAGGGTACATAGGGTGGTCAAGAAGGCTTTTGGCACTTTGGCTTTCATCAGTCAGGGTATTGAGTATTGAAGTTGGGATGTTATGTAACAATTATGCAAGACATTGGTGAGGCCACGTTGGAGTATTGTGTTGTTTTTGTCACACTGCTACTGAAATTAGGTTGTTAAGCTGGAAAGAGTGCAGAGAAGATTTATGAGGATGTTGCCAAGATTTGAGAGCCTGGGCTATAAGAAGAGACTGGGCAGGCTAGGACTTTATTCCTTGGAGCACAGGAGGTTGAGGGGTTATCTTATAAGATCATGAGGAGAATAGAATGGTAGGGTCCTGAGGGGTGTGTAGAGAGGAGAGATCCAGGAGTACAAATATATAGTTCCCCAAAAGTGACGTCGCAGGTCGACAGGATGGCTAAGGTGACTTTAGCACGTTGACCTTCATCAGACGGGGCATTGAGTACTGGAATTGAGATGTTATGTTGCCGTTATACCAGTTGTTGGTGAGCCCGATTTGTTTAGTTACGCTAAAGACATCATTAAGTGTAAAAAGTGCAAAGATGATTTACGTGAATGTTGCCAGAACTCGAGGGCCTGAGTTAGAGAGAGACGTTATTCCTCAGAGCATAGGATACTAAGGGTGATCTTATAAAGGTGTATACTATCACAAGGGCTATTGATAAGGAGGATGCATACAGTCATTTTCCCAGGAAAACAGATGGTGCCGGATATATGGAATGAGCTAGAGGAAGTAGTTGAAACAGGTACAATAACAACATTTAAAATATATTCGAACAGGAAAATGGATAGGAAATGTTTAGATGAATATGGGCCATCCTAGGAAGTAGGTCCAGCTTAGGTAGGCACCTGGGGTAGCATGGATATGTTTGATCGTGTGACTTGTTTGATGTTTGATTTGCGTGCTGTCCTACTTTATGACTGAGTTAACACAAAAAAAAAACATGGATACCACTGCTCACATTGACACTAAGGCTGCAATGCAGTCAGTCCATCCATGGGTCTATCTGAGTTTTAGCCTGTCAAACCACCCCTGCACACTGGTTCCAAATGCACACCAACTATTGATAGTTCATGACTTGACAACACAACACCTTAAATATAACTGGGCCTTTGGCAAATTGAACTCACAAGAGACCACAGGAGAATGCTCTTGTGGAATGTACCACAGCACTCCTGTAATACATAGCCAACCATATAAATACACAGATATTCAATAATGAGAACTTTGTGTTCATTTCTTGTGATGTTGTAAGGGAGTTTGAGAAACAGGAGGTTTCTCAACCTCATCAACCATGGTATTTCACCATTTCATCATTGGAAATTAAAAAGTGTAACCGTAACATTATGTGCAACAGCATATAGTGATCAGCAATGTTAATCTAGGATACATTTCCCTTTCAAGGTTAGCCCTGAATTGAGCCCTGCTATGATGCTCATGCCACTATTTTGATTGCAGTTAGCAAAATCAGCTTTAATCAAGGATTAAATCTAGGATTGTTCCCAATATTTGAGCTCGGTTCCACATAATGAAGTTTATTTTAAAGTTTATTATTTTTCTTTATGCATACTGCCTCGCATAGTTCTTACCCAAATAAGATCAGAAGTAGGGACGTGGCTCCTAGATTGGCTCTGTAAGTGAATGCTGAAAACTGGAAAGCTGCAAAGACACAAATGCACAGTACCACGGGGACCAGATACAAGATCTAGACAAAGAGAAATAAAAAAACTGTATTTTACTGATGAAAGAAGAGAAAAACAAACAACCCAGCACTTATCCATTGTCGGATAAAACTTCAACGTGGTTTCACTGATTACATAGAAACATAGAAATTAGGTGCAGGAGTAGGCCATTCGGCCCTTCGAGCCTGCACCGCCATTCAATATGATCATGGCTGATCATCCAACTCAGTATCCCATACTTGCCTTCTCTCCATACCCTCTGATCCCCTTAGCCACAAGGGCCACATCTAACTCCCTCTTAAATATAGCCAATTAACTGGCCTCAACTATCCTCTGTGGCAGAGAGTTCCAGAGACCCATCACTCTCTGTGTGAAAAAAGTCCTTCTCATCTCGGTCCTAAAGGAATTCCCCCTTATCCTTAAGCTGTGACCCCTTGACCTGGACCTCCCCAACATCGGGAACATCTTATTACATCTTATCCAGTCACGGAATCAGACTCTCTTCCTTCTGTTCAACCCAGAACAGAGGACCCACCAACCCTCCCCATGGCAGTAATATAACCGACAATATTGCCTTCCAGAATAAATGTCAAGTCTACATATCTTCCTCCCTCCTCACCAACTGCATTAACAAGTAATTGGCTATTCACAACAAAGCTTTAATGTAGATTACTGACTCATGTTATGAGTCATGCATTTGTAGTTACGCCCACTAGCTTGTTAGCAGCGTGGTCTGCTGCATTCTGTTAGTTTAAAGTGAACTCTTAAGAGAGAAGTTGTATTGCTTGTAACTAATACAATCTATATATCATGACATGGTGTAAGGCCACTGTTATTATAAGGACTACACATCAACATGGTGTCAGAAGCAGGATACGAACCCACGCCTTCATTTGGAGACCAGGTATCCCCAAAACCTTGTGGGAAATGTGCCAGAGTGCCATAAAATATGCATATTTTCAACCAGATCATCATTTGAAGGGAAATATGTTTTGAGTATGTTTTATGTCAGCACCTTGGCATTGTAACCATTTATTGAGAACATTTTAATAGTCAAAGCATCTGCTTCATGTAACAATCCTCATGGATTTTATCCATGGCTCAGCCTTCAGTCAATTTGCTACCCCTGTTTTGAAGTAGAACATCTTATCCCACAAATCTGTATTCATTACATACTGTTGGAATTAGTTTGTTACTTGGTATGCACAGAAAACTATTACTACAGGTTGGGAGGAAGTATGAGAAACAATCCTTCACATTCCTGACTAAAGAAGGATATTTGAACGCAAGTGATGGAAGGAATATAAACTTCATATATCCTTACCATATCACACATGAAGTTTGTGATCCAGTACAGTCTGTAACCCATACCAGAGATATGTTGTAGCCTCTTCTGCCCAGTGAGTCTGTCTTGTACAATGTAGCCGCCAATGCTTGCTGTCAAAATAGAAAAGCCCAGAAGGATACAGAACGCAACTCCACACTGTCGAAGATTCTCCAAGCTTCAGAAAGAAACAGTATGAAAATAATTCAAGTCAGATGCAATAGTATATGTTAACTTCATGCATATTAATGTACCAATTTACAACAGGTTAATAAATAAACAAAAATACTGTTAAAGAAAAAATGCTCACATGGCAAGTATGTTGCAAGAAATTATTGCAGTGTATCCCAGATGTACTGTTTTGTTCTTACTGAAAGCACCATTCCCCACCCAGAGTATCTTCGAATTTACTTCGAAGGTTGAGGGCGAATGGGGTTGGATAGGAAAAAGGAAATATCTCTGATAGGGCAAGCCCAGAATCGCCATGGAGATATGTATGTAGAGGTTCTACAATAGATAGGTTAATGAGTTAACCTAAAAGAAAAGTTTAAAAAAGGGGATAAAACCAATGAGATGGGGACTATGAGAGAGTGAGAATACGGAAAAGGCAAAAATGCTTGATTTTGTGAGGGAGAGAAAAACACTGAGCCAATATCAAACAGAATGATTCACAGCAGAAATGGTTAGTTTTGAAGCAGCCCAAGAAAGCTAGTCACATAGAATATAGTATTGAGTACAGATGTCTGGACAAAAGATAAAGTGCCATGTCCTAAGCTCACATTAAGCATTGGTATAACAGAACAGTACTCCACAGGAAGATGGGTCAGGTATGTAGCAGGAAGGAGAATTAAAATGGTAGGCAACAAGTAATGGTGAGCTGCCCTTGTGGATTAAATTTGTGTTCTACTGTCGAATAAGCTTATAAAACCAGTATGTAGAGAAGCATGAGTACACATAAAAAAATATGGCTTTCGCAATACCAGTATTCTTTTAATGCTCATACTCAATGACAATTGCATTAGATGGAAAGCACAGAACCAGACTTTCTTATAGAATCACCAAGGTGCTCCTGCTTCCAGCAGAGAATGGTTTGAATCCACTGACCTCTAGGTTATGGACCCAGCATTTTCCCACCACATCATTCTGTTTATATTTGTACATACATATTTAACTATAGTTTGCATTGAAAAGTTTGTAAACCGACTTACATTTTGTCATCATTCAGAAGAGCACCACGATAAGGATGGCTGTGTAATGTTATTCCTAATGAAAAATAATATTTATAGATTATAGTTATTCTCAAAGCCAGAATACTTTAAGTAAAATCAGATCAAAGTTGTATCAAAACAAATTTAAAAATTAGAACAATTCTACACTTAGTCAAGTCTCCCTAAAATGTGTGTCATTGACCAAACACCGATGAGTCTGTCCCAGTAAACATTTTTGTTTACATCAAAGGCGATCTATGTATGCAAGTTGTAGGTTTGATAAGCAAAGCATAGTGCAGTTGGTAAGTTTATAGCAATTGATCATCATGCCACAAGAGTATGTGCATACAAACTTCCAATATTATAAACATGCTTTCATTTGACATACCATAATCTGTCCAGTTAGCATCTGTTGGTAGGTTGGCCCAGAGGATGAGGTTATTGAGTTGGTTTAGGAGTGCTGGTTCGGCATGAAAGCCCCTTTGATTATACCATACCTATGAATAGGCCAAAAGGACAATATTTTTTCATGGATTTGATTCCAATATTCATAATCAGATATAAAATGTTAATAAATATGAAGAGAAAATGTTTTAAATTCCTGCAAGAAGCATAAGTGGGTGACTTGGTCATAGAGTCACAGTCATAGGTATATAGCATGGAAACAGGCTATTTGGCCCATGCCGACCAAGATGCACCATCTACACTAGTCCCACCTGCCTGCGTTCGGCCCATATCCCTCTATACCATTCCTTTCCATGTCTTTTAAATATTGTTTGGTACCTGCCTCAATTATCTCCTCTGGCAGCTCATCTCATATATGTGAAAATGTTGCCCCTCAAGCTCCCATTAAATCTCCCCCCCCCCCCCAAAACCTATATCCTCTAGTTCTTGATTCCCCTACTCTGGGTAACAGAGTATCTACCTTATCTATTCCTCTCATTATATACTTCTATAAGACCACCCCTCATCCTCCTGCAAATCCTAGCCTTCCTAACCATTACCTATAGCTCGTCATCAAGTCCTCACAACATCCTCTTAAATCTTCTCTGCCCACTTTCCAACTTATCAACATTGTTCTTGTAGTGGGACACAATACTCCAAATATGATGAAGGACAATGTGCTGAAAGCCTACCTTGTGATGCCACTTTCAAGGAACAATGTTCCTGCATTCCTCGATCCCTCTGTTCTACAACATTCCCCAAAATCCTGCCATTCACTGTGGAAGTTCTGCCCTGGTTTGACTTCCCAAAATGCAACACCTCGCACATATCTGCATTGAAGGTGATTAACCATTCTTTACTTGTCCAACAATTCAATATCCTGCTGTAATTTTCGATAACCACCTTTCCTAGTTACAATACCACCCACTTTAGTGTAATCTGCAAATTTACTAATTATGCCCACATTCTCATCAAAATCATTGAACTAAACTACGTAAGCAATGGGCCGAATACTGATCCTTGAGGCACAGCAATCGTCACAGGCCTCTAGTATCCAAAAAATAACTTTCCATCATCACTCTCTGCCTCCTTCCATGAGGCCAATTCTCTATCAGTCAGCAAACTCTCCCTGAATCCCATGTGATATAACCTTCCAGAGCAGCCTCCCTGCTAATAAAAATGTCTTGCCCAAGTCCTAATAGACAACATCTGTAGCTGTGCTCTCATTAACCTTTTTGATTACTTCAAAATACTCAATCAGATGTGTGAGACACGACATCCCTCTATCAAAACCATGATGACTATGCCTAATCACCCCCCTCTATCCAAATGCATATATATCGTATCCCACAGAATACTCTCCAGTAACTTGCCTACCATGGACATTAGGCCCACTGGTCTATAGTTCCCAGGTTTTCCTCGCAGCCCTTCTTAAATAGCAGCACAACATTGATCTTCTGGTTCCTCACCCATATCTAATGATATATGACTATGATTCATATATCTCAACCAGGGCACCTGCATTTCTTCACTCGCTTCCCATAGCATCCTCGAATACATCTGATCAATCCCAAGAGATTTGTCTACCTTCATATGTCTGAGAACGTTCAGTACCTCCTCAACCATAATACTGACTGTCCTCAAGATACTTCCAGTAATTGTCCCATGTTCCTCAGTCTTCATGTCTTTCTCCACGGTAAGAACGGAGGATAAATACTCTGTGAGGAGTCTTACTGGTCTTAAATTTTCTTTATGGGCCTGTCCCACTTAGGCGATTTTTCAGCGGACTGCCGACGACTGTCAAGTTGCCGGCATTCACCTGAAAAACTGGGAACTGGAACGGCGACTGTCAGAGTGGAACACACACACAAACACATCGCAAAGGTGGTCCAGGGCAAGCGGGGGGGAGGGGGGGGGGGGCGCTGTCTGAAATTCACACAGTGCAAAGCCAAGGCGATACAGACACACACCATGATGAACAGGGAGGTTGGCGCTGTAATTAAGACGGCTAGCACAGTGTACGGTAAGTCCTTTAAAAGAGAGGGGAGAAGGGGACAGAAGGGGGGGAGAAGGAGTGGAGACAACTTTTATGAAGCCAGACAACTTTTATGAAGCCAGAGATACGCAGCTGTGAAGTTAGGCGGACATTTAAAATTACCGGTCGGTTATCCTTGGTTCCGAAAACTACAGCTAACGTTTTTTTCCCCAATGAGCCAATGAAATTCACCGGTCACCACCAGCTACAACCTACGAGAACCTTCGACCTCCTGGCAACCCACTAGGACCTCCTTGCAACCCACCTACGGCTCGAGAATTCTCGCTACTCTCCATGGCTGCTTCATTCTAGTCACCGCTAATTTTTCTAGTCGCGGTGACCATAATGAGGCTGCGAGTAGTTCCCAGAATGCGTGAACGCCTCACGACCATGAAGGCAACTCCCCGGCAACCATCAGCGAACATGTGGTGACCATGTGGCGACTGCATAGACTCCTGCAGTCCCTTATCATGTTATTGAGGCAGGCCATGTTATTGAGGCAGCAGTGAATTGAATACTTTATTCCCAGTGAAATTCTTTGCTTGTGTACACAAGATGATGCAGGGCAGCACAGTGGCGCAGCGAGGGAGCCGCTGCCTTACAGCACCAGAGACCCGGTTTCACCTGGACTACAGAAGCTGTTTGTATGTTCTCCCTGTGATCACATGGTTTTTCGCTAGGTGCTCTGGTTTACTCCCACTTTGGCCATGTTACTGATGGACTTTGCACTGTCATCTTCTCCCTAGTTCTTTGGCACAAACTGGCTTTGGCCGTGTGCACTACAATTTCAGATAAGGTAAAATTCCCATGCAAAGTCTATCAATTTTCTTTCCATCTCTATATCTGTAGTGACTTTCTAACCCCCAATTCCTGATGGAAACTCTGTTCACTCTACCCCATTAAAAGTATTTCAATTCATCTGCTGCCATTTTGTTCCCCTGCAAACTGTTTTCCTTCATTGCATTTATTCAGATGACCAGAAGAGGGGAGTCATGACACAATTTTAAGAGCTACAAATAAACACTTAACATCTTGAACTGGCACAAAGATATGGAAAGATAGAGATATTAATTAACCATAAACATTTTGATAGTCTGTCTTGGAAATGGGACTCAGAATTGCTGCCTGAAGCTCCTCAGCCAGGTTTACAGGATCTTGCCAAATATGGCATTAGCTTCTCAACTCTTCACAGCTACTTGTTGCTTATGTTTCACGACATCATCCATTCCAGATAACTGATGATCCAGACTGCCTGAATCCGGTGCTATGGTTATTTACCACCTTTCCATTTTCTCTTGCTGAAATCTTGTTCCTTCAATATTGTTCCTTCTCAGCAGAACCTGTGCTCTTTTAGAAAATTATTTTTGAATCTGAAGATCACTGGCAAAGCAAATGTTTATTACCCATTCCTAATAGTCCTTAAATTGGTAAGCTGCTTTCTTGAAATGATACAGTTCTTCTGTAGATATACCACTGTGCAATTGGGGACATAGTTTAAGCACTTAAATCCAGCAACAGTGAAGTCCAATACCATCATGACTTCTTATTTCAACATTCATTAGATTGTGTAAAATTCAAGAAAGCCTTTCACAACCATCCCTACCTCAAGGACTTTTAAATATTATTAGCTTCCTTATGGTTACCCACACGGCTCCAACGGCCTGCATTGAAACCAGGATTGATAAGGAACTTGTGGCACCAGTGGAGGTAATTGCTTCGCAATGTTTGAAAGGGCATTGCTAAATTTAATATACACCTATGTCCTATAATATTAATTTTAAAGAGTACAACAGAAAAGGACCAAACTGTTGGAACGAGGAAAATTATTAAGTTACTCCTAGAATTGAATTTCAATTGATTTTCCTTCCATTTATGAAACACCAAACCACTTCCATGTGTCTAATGTATCTCAATCATATTGCAGTCTATGCTGAATAAGAAGCAAAAAGGCTGCTGGAGGCACACGCAGCATCTGAGGTGGGAAATGGACAGATGACACTTTGGGTTAGGACTCTTCTTCACACTGCTGGATTAGAGGGGAGAAAGCTGGTAAAAAAAGGTGAGGGGAAAGTGTAGGGCAAGAGTTGCCAAATGATAGTGGATCCAGGTAAGGAGAAGTTGATTGGCAGGTGAGATAGGTGGAGAGAGAAGGGTGGAAATAGTCACAAATGCTGAAGGTGAAAAGTGTAGAAGACAAAAGGTTGCAAATGGTGGAACCTGATAAGAAAAGAAGGTGGGGAGTGAAAATGCAGATCCAGAGAGAGGGATAGTGTATAGAAGAGAACGGGGTTGGACAGTAGGAAGAAGAATGGGGGATCCAGAGAGAGGAGGTGTACGTGATCAGTACTTCAACCCAAAACTCGTCTGTCAATTTCCCTCCACAGATGCTGTCTAACCTGTTGAATTTCCTCAGCAGTTTATTTTTTGCATATCAAGTGCCTCCAAATCAGAAGAAAGTGTATTCAAACTGCAGTTTGGTTATAATGTCTGAAACTAATCCCCAGCTCAGTAATGAGTGAACGTGTACTTCTGACATTCATGTTTTTCGGGTGAGTCATTAAGTCACAGATCTGTTTGCTCTCCCAGGTATATGATAAAACAAAACCAAGGAACTAACTCGAAGGCACTACCTTTAGCATCCTAGCCAAAAAAATAGTCTTGATATAAAATGTTTCAGCAGAATAAGTTATAATTATCACACAATTGTGGGTAAACTGGCTACTGTTTTTTCTGCAGTGCGACAATGATTATTTCAATGGCTCTCTGAGTTTGTGGAAAATTTACGACTGACTTTCTCCTTTCTATTTTTTCCATAATTTCTTCTAATGGTTGTGCAGAGCTGGGAATGGAATTAAATTAGATGGGATCGAAAGCCCTGTGTGTTTGACATTTCACGGCACTCGGCATGTACTCTCTGGAGTTTGGAAGGATAAGGGAGGACATTATAACTTACCTAATAGTGAAAGGCCAGGATAGAGTGGATGTGGAAAGGATGTTTCCACTAGTGGGAGAGTCTAGGGCCAGAGGGCATAGCACCAGAATAATGGATGCACCTTTAGCAAACAAAAATCAATAAAGTCTGTACCCAGCATGGAGAAAAGGGGAAATAATCTTTCTTTGGGATAATGGAGCACTTGTCCCCCTATAATAATTTTCTGCTGAAGAATTCTTCTTAGCTCACCACGGTCTTTTCCAAAATTCCTGGTGCTAAAAAAATTATAACAATAGCATTTGAATGTATGGATTGTGCCTACCTTCACTAAAGAATTAATAGCAATTTGAGTCAAATTGTTTTCTTTGAGGTCCTTGGGTGGTTCTTCTCCAATTGAAAATCCTCCTAATCTGTTAATGATAAAAACAACTAGTTACTCATCTTGATAAGCAAACACAAATTCCACATGTAGGTTAGTAGCAGCATCTAACACACTTCCAACAAAGGTGTTATTTTGGATGGGGTGGCAATAATGGAAAAGACACCATTTTTTTGCCCATAGTGAAAGCACCGTGTATAATCAGATGAAGTAAGATGCAGTTTACTTCCTATTTTTTTATTTTCCACATCTAAATTTGAAATCTCACCACCACTGAGTAATACAGGGCAGATCAATTGAGTCCCATGTTTCATTGGGAGAAAATCAAGCCATTTCCGTACTCCTTTCTCTCATTGATTCGACAGACAGGGTAAAGTCGACCTTCATGGGCCTAAAATTCATGTTTCAAATTCAAAATATGTTTTAAACGTGCTTTAATGTGAGAGGCCTGCATTGTTGAGTCAGTCCAATTTTGAGAAATGGCATCAAAACAACATGATAGATTATTTGATATTTGATGTTCTAGTTTTCCTTTTGCATATGGATGTTATATTCCAAGGGAACTTATGCCAAATTTCAGGAAGTGTGCCACCATGATGCAAAGAACTCAATAGCATTTAGCAATTAGTTTTATTTTTAAAACACCATTTCTACGTGAGGTCCTTTGTACTGCTCACTAGTTTATTGGATTTAATGTATATTACCTTTTTATGCCAAAACTGTTTTCTGTTGAAATTAAGTAGCGTTCCAAATTGTAGCCTGTGAGATTGTACAGGGAGTTTCCGTCATTGTTTCTGAAATAGGGCACTGTGGTATTTGTTGCAGGACATTGCTGAAAGGCAAATAAAATGTGAGTATTTCTTTCCTGAGATACCTTCACAGTAGATAAATGTTGATAGCAAAAATAAACCATAACAGTTTATGAAACTGCCAGATAAACTATGAAGTATTAGATTTATTACTATCACGTGAATCGAGATTCAGTGAAAAAATATTCCTTCCAAGCAGATCATATCATAAAAGTGCATAAAAAGTACGAGGCAGGGCAAAAGATAAGGATGCTTTCAATGATACAAATGCAAAAGTTGATTGGATTAGGGAGAGGTTAATTATGTATGTGAATAGCTAGTCTGTGTGGGTTCTGACGATATGGCCAGAGCCAGTTTTTTTCCCCCATAGTCCTCTATGTACTTTGGCATGTAGTCTTAAACTAGGCCTTAGTTTAGGGATGATGGCCTTATACGTGGCCTATCTTCGGTGGACATGATCTGTCTTGGTGTTAAACGTGGATAAATTATGTCGTTAACGAAACTGGAGTAAACAAAGATACATAATTTTTTGAAAAACTGTTTAAAGCTATAAGAAATCAGATAGCTAGAATTTAAATTCATTTGTATTGGAACAATTATATCAGAGATGGTTCTATTGAGTCACATTAAAACCATATGTTATTATTGAACACCCCATTCTTAAACTACCAAGTTAAACATATATTGAACCAGGAAATAAGACCTATGCTAATATATATATTGTGTAGTGAAGAACTGCAGATGCTGGTTTAAATTGAAGGTGGACATAAAATGCTGGAGTATCTCAGCAGGACAGGCAGCATCTCTGGAGAGAAGGAATGCTCAGTGGGACAGGCAACATCTCTGGAGAGAAGGATTTGTGTCTAACTTTGATTTAAACCAGCCATTCCTCCTCTCCAGAGATGCTGCTAGTCCCGCTGTTACTACAGCATTTTGTGTCTACCTAATATATATTGTGTTCCATTTATTTGAGTTATGAATGGATATTGCTTTAACAGGTGTTGGTTTTCAACTGATTATTCAAATGTTCTTTGATATTATTAATTCTATACAGCTTGTGCGTAAAACTGCCATTAATCCTTTTCAAATTCTGCCATCTATTTTTCAGAGTTTGTTTTATTTATTTTTCTTTTCATTTGTTTTTATTATGTATGTCACTTCCAGAAATGATGTAATTTTCATTCTTAACCACTAATAACATTTCTCTAACTTAACAGTGTAAGAATTAACATTGTTCACTGAGGTATTGGTAGAACTAAACATAAGATATTTTTGTACTAAATGGCATGACTATAGCTTGTTCATATTCATATAGTACATCACAAAATAATGACAATTAAATAGCTTATTACCTGATAACCTTTAGCACAATTACACGTTTCCACAGAATATTGTGGGTTTGAAGGTCCTTTCCACCAGCATGGAACATTATTCCTATGACAAAAACCGTAACAGCAATTATCCCGCTCAAGAAAAAAGTAATAAAAAAAATACAGAAGTGAGCTTGGTGATCTCCTTGCATTTTTATTTTCTATGTCAAACAACAGGTCAGATTCCTCAGATCTGATGAGGGATCATTTAACTGAAACGTTTACTTAGTTTTGATTTCAAAAGAAATACAGTTGCTTTTATTGAGCTTGAACTTAGTGGCTCTTACACACAAAGCTCAGGAGTTGTGGAGAGAATAATGCTAGGCCCGGGATTCAGTGTGAAGTGAGGGCTGGCAACTGAAGGTCAACCAAAGCAATTGTTTGGCAGAGGAAGGATGTATTTTGGAAAGGTAGAGGCCAGGATAGGTGGAGAGGAACAGGCAATAATTAGGCAAGTGATGGTGATCTGAAGATCATGGCCTTGACCAAAGCCAAAGGGTATTGCTGGGTCAGGTACCTAGGCCAATCAGACAGTCAGAGCTCAAAGCGACTGATGTGGCCTCAGCATGTTAGAGGGGCGAAGGTTCAAACCCTGAGCTTCAGGACAAGTACTGATGGCAGGGAGAAGGGAGGCAGCAGGGAAATATTAGCCACCAGAAAGTACCCATGTATCAGCCATAACCCATATTTAACTCTCTGATTCCTGCCTGGCCAGTGCTTAATCTAGAAAAGGAATAAAATCAGATGCAACCACACTCATTCAAATATTTAAATGGTTGACCACCTGCCACAACCCAGTTAGATGCTCAATCCCTCCATTCCAGCCCCAATTTCAGGAACAGTTTTTTTCCCAGCTGTTATCAGGCAACTGAATGGTCCTCACATCAGCTAGAGTGTTGTCCTGACCAAATCTACCTCATTGGAGACATTTGAACTATGTTTAATTGTGCTTTATCTCACTTTAATGTTGGATCTTTGCACTAAATGTTGTACCCTTTATCTGTGTGGATGATTTAATTGAATTCATGTATAGCCCTTTCCTTGACTGAATAGCACACAAACAACAGCTTTTCACTGTACCACTAATAAACTGAACTGAAATTAAATCAGATCTGAGAGTTTTCAGGTCTAAGATTTTTTTGAACTTCTTATTTGACCCAAACCCCAAACCATTTTGGGGGTTTAAGATTATTCATTCTGCTTGTTCATGACTTGAATAAGTCATGAACTACATCAGGTAGTTTCTCTTCCTGATGTCTCAATCCATGAGAGAAAATGAAAACAACTTCATTAACAAAGTGAGACTCAATGTTGTACTTACCAATTAGATGCTTGGCCGGTGCAGGGTTCATTTATGTTCAAAGACTTCAGCAACTTTGCAGTCAGGTTTTGATTGTCCATCTTGTCAGAACTATACAGAATAATAATATCAGAATCAGCCTCCACATTCTCCCTGCAATGGCGCAACCAAAACTGCATGCAATGCTCCAAATGCAGTCTAATCCTATAAAGTCCTATAAATCTGCATCACAATTTCCTGATTCTTATACTCATTGCCTCAACCAATGAAGACAAGCTTACCACATACCTTCTTTACCACTTTATTGGTAAATTTATGTTGCTACTTTCAGGACATTTATCGGCTTGGACCCGAAGATCTCTCAGTGCATCAATGCTGTTGAGGGTAATGTCATTCATTGTATATTTCCCCCTTACATTTGTCCTCCCAAAGTGCAACACCTCACACTTGCTTGGATTAAATTCCATCTGCCATTTCTGTAGTTTATACAGTATATCTACTGTATACTTTGACAACCTTCCTTACAATCCACAGCCCTAGCAATCTTGGTATAATCTGCAAATTTAACTAACCAACCATCCACATTTATGTCTATCATTTATATATATATCACAAACACCATAGATCCCAGCACAGATCTCAGTAGAACTCCACTAGTCACCCTCAGTATTTTCCTTCCACCACAACCCTCTGTCCTCTATCAGTAAGCCAGTTTTGAATCCATACGGCCAGGTCACTAACCCCGTGTATCTTAATCTTCTGGATCAGTCTACCATGTGGGGACTTTATCAAATGCCTTACTAAAATCCATGCAGACAACATCCACCATTCTACCTTCATCGATCACCTTTGCACATCCTCAAAAGACGCGATCAAAATTTAGGAGACAGAATTCTTCTTCTAATATGATTAAGGTTTACATACAGCATTTGCTGGCACAAACCCCACTAGGCAGAGGAGCCAGATGCTAACATTCCATTTTAGGTCATTGTAACATTTCTCTATTGCTGCCTTTGTAGCTTTGATCTTATTTAAGAACCAGTCTAATGAAGCAAGCTGACCTTTAATCTCAAAATGGCACCACAGTCGCACAGGTGTCAGAACTGCAGTCATGTGGCTCTAGTCACCCAGGTCCAATCACAACCTCCGGTTCTGTACTTATGGAGCTTGTATGTCCTTGTATGTGTGTGTAGGGTAGTGTTAATGTGCGGGGATCGCTGTTCGGTGCGGACTAGGTAGGCTGAAGGGCCCGTTCCCACGCTGTACCACTAATCTAAACTATGTTCTCTGTATACTTTCAAGGGAGAGCTAGATAGGGCTCTTAAAGATGCGGAGTCAGGGTATATGGGGAGAAAGCAGGAACGAGGTACGGATTGGGGATGATAAGTAATGATCACATTGAATGGCGGTGCTGGTTCGAAGGGCCGAATGGCCTACTCCTGCAACTATTGTCCACTCATGTGGCCACATGGAATTCCTCATGGTGCTTCAGTTTTCTCTATTAAGGATGCATTGTCAGGTTAATTTAACATCATAAATTGCCCTTAATAGAGATTGGTGGCAGGAGAATTAGGAGGTGGTGATGGGCACGTGAGAAATTATAAAGAAATAAATGGGAATGCTCTGAAGGCCAACAGAGATACAATGAACTTCATGATGGGCATAAATATTAAATCAATGGCATGTTTCTGAGGCTGATCTTTTCTAAATAGTGACACACACTTTGTGGAAGGCTAATACAGGAAGTCACAGACTGATTAACATCCAAACATGGCACAATGTGAATAGTCCTATGTTGGTTATGACAAATTTTATTTGTAACTAAAGTGCAAGAGGGTTTTGTGGAGTCTTGCAACAGATATAACAAAGGATCCACACACCAGGCACCAGAATGGATGTCAATCTGCCATTCAAATCTGGAGCAAAGTCAGAAATGCTGGAAGAACTTAGCCAGTCAGAGAGCATATGTGGAAAGACAAAATAGGCAACTTTTCAGTTCAGCCATCCTGTTTCAGAACTTCAAAACTGAAACTGGTTTTGACAGTACGGCTACTTCCAGCAAGATACAAACCTTTCAAATTCTTAACCATGGATTGGAAAATCCTCACTGTGCGAATTCCACTGCCACAATAAAAATGCATCTGCATGAGTCAGATAAAAACGCATCTGCACGATCTCAGTCCTAAATGGCCTGCCCATTATTCTTGAACTGTGACCCCTGGTTCTGGATTCCCCCAACATCGGGAACATTTTTCCTGCCATCTAGCCTGTCCAATCCTTCAAGAATTACATATGTTTCTATAAGATCCCCTCTCATCCTTCTAAATTCCAGTGAATACAAGCCCAGTCGACCCCTACTTTCATCATATGTCAGTCCCGCCATCCCGGGAATTAACCCGGTGAACCTACACTGTACTCCTTCAATAGCAATAACGTCCTTCCTCAAATTAGGAGACCAAAATTGCACACAGTCCTCCAGATGTGGTCTCACCAGGGCCCTGTACAACTGCCGCAGGACCTCCTTGCTCCTAAACACAAAACCTCTTGCAATGAAGACCAACATTCCTTTAGCTTTCTTCACTGCCTGCTGTACCTGCATGCTTACTTCCAGTGACTGATGTACTAGTGCACCCAGGTTTCATTGCACCTCCCCTTTTCCTAATCTGACACCATTCAGATTATAATCTGTCTTCCTGTCCTTGCCGCCAAAGTGGATAACCTCACATTTATCCACATTATACTGCATCTGCCATGCATCTGCCCACTCACCCAATCTATCAAAGTCACCCTGCAGCCTCATAGCATCCTCATCACAGCTCACACTGCCACCCAACTTTGAGTCATCCGCAAACCTGGAGATGTCACATTTAATTCCTTCATCTAAATGGTCAAATATATATTGTAAATAACTGGGGTCCCAGAACTGAGCCTTGCGGCACCCCACTAGTCACCGCTTGCCCTTCTGAAAAGGACCCGTTAATTCCTACTCTTTGCTTCCTGTCTGCCAACCAGTTCTCTATCCATGTCAATCCTCTTCCTGCAATACCATGTGCTCTAATTTTGCACACTAATCTCTTGTGTGGGACCTTGTCAAAGGCTTTTTGAAAGTCCAGATATACCACATCCACTTGCTCACCCTTATCCATTCTATTTGTTACATTCTCAAAAAATTTCAGAAGATTTTTCAAACACGTTTTCCCCTCCATGCTGACTTTGACCGATCCCTGCCAATTCTTTCCAAATGCGCTGCTATAACATCTTTAATAATCGACTCAAGCATCTTCTCCACTACTGATGTCAGGCTAACTGGTCTATAATTCCCCGTTTTCTCTCTCCCTCCTTTCTTACAAATTGAGGCTACATTAGCTGACTCAACCACCAGTCACTTACTACCTCTGTGCAAAAACGTTGCCCCACACATCTCCCTTACACTTTGCCTGTCTCACCTTAAAGCTATGCTCTCTAATATTTATTTTTTTCCATCCTAGGAAAAAGGTTCTGATAGTCTACCCTATCAATGTCTCTCATAATTTTCCTGTCTCTCTGCAACCTCCAGCATTTATAGAACACAATTCAAATCTGTCCAGCCTCTCCCAGTTGCCAATACCCCCCTAATCCAGACAATATTTTGGTAAACCTCCTCCACGCCATTTCCAAAGCTTCCACGTCCTTCCTAGAATGGAGCGACCAGGACTGCATGCAGGTTTTCATGTATTTTTACTGCTAACATAAGAAATTAATATACCTGACCATTATGTGCACAGCAAGCAAATTCCTCCACATATTGTTGCCAGAAGTGACCCTATTTTCACTGATCAACAAAGGCTGATTTAACACTGTGTCATTCCTGGGACCAAGGTAATCTTTGAAGTTAATTTTCTGGCCACTTTACCTGAAGAAGGTAACATCTGAATCCTGATACACATCCGGTGAGATTCGAAGTGAAGGGTATTCAGAAGATATAGGCTTCACACTGAATAGAGCCATTGCTAAAATGACAAAGAGAACAGGAAGCAGCAGGTTGGCAATGGCTCCTTTCCAATCCCTCCGTGTGTGATGAAAACGTTTAATCATCAGAGCTGCCATCTGTTTAAAAATCAGTCTTATGCCAGTCACCCTTGGGTCTTCAACAAATGCCACACCTTTGTATAAGACAAAAATTGTATTTAATACCAACATTTGTGTTAAATAATGTCTAATCTAATTTTTAGATGCAAAATTGTTCAAAATGTTGCAACTTAACTGTAGATGACAGACAACATTTTGAATAAAATATAGTTATTTTTATTTATGCAGTGGATTACAACAGTCAGTAAAAAGGGAGATTGGACTTCCTAAAAGCAACCAGCAACAGTCTAACAAATAACTTGCTTCATATAGGTTTTTTTTTTCTACGAAATGCTCTCAGTTTTTGGAATCTCCTGAAAGCAAGTTTGACACAATTACATCCCACATACACAGTGCTCCCACAAATTCCATGGATGAGCAGCCGTTGATCCTCAGTAGCCAATGAATATTATTCTGGCCCTGGAAGAAACTACTACTTTCCAAAGATAAATCTTATGTATCAATTCCCTTCATGGTTTTATACACCTCCATAAGATCACCCCTCTGTCTCCTACATTCTAAGGAATAAAGTCTTAGCTTGCCTAACCTCTCCCAAAAGTCCAGGCTCTAAAATCCTTGTAACATTCTCGCAAATCATGGGAAATCTTGCCTTAAATTGATTTTTATGACCAAGATGATTGCAAGTAAAGGGTAGTAGAGGTTGTCTATATGAACTTGAGCTTTTGCCAATGTCCACTTGGCAACAAGTCCAGATGGAGAGATCGAGAGTGATCTGGTCAGATGGGTACAAATTTGGCTTGGTGGAAGGATTCAAAGGGTAATAATGGGTTGCTTTTTTGGTTGGAAACCTGGAATTAGTGGTGTACCACAGGGATTGGCACTGGGTCCTCCGCTGTTATCAAATATACTAATGATTTGGATGCATGATTAGTAAGTTTGCAGATGATAGCAAGATTGTTGGTATGGTGGACAGTGAAGAAGGCGATTTAAGGTCAAAACAGTATCTAAATGAAATAAATAACAGAAGGGATTGAATTCAAAAGGTGTAATATGATGCAATTTGGGAAGTAATACCAGATCAGTAAATTAGGCCATAGTGTAGAAGTACATAGAAGTACTGAAAGTAGTGACACAGGTGGTGAAGATGCTTGGCTTCATCAGATGTGGGGGTTGGGGTGGGGGGCATTGGGTACAAGAGTTGGGACATAATGTTGCAGCTGTATAAGATGTTGGTGAATCAGCACAAAGAGATTCTGTATAGGTTGGGACTGTTTTCCATGAAACAAAGAAAGTCGATGGAAGTTTATACAATTATGAGGGGCATACAATAGATCAGTTAGACGGTCACAGTGTTTAGACAAGGGTAGGACAGACTATAACTTGAGGCCATATGTTTAAGGTGAGAGAGGAAAGATTTAAAGAGGACCTGAGAAATAAGTTTTCCACATATGGAATATGGTATATGGAACAAGCTGCCAGAGCATTTGGTAGAGGTGGGTAAAATTACAATATTTTAAACACATTTGGACAGTTTCATGAATAGAAAAGATTTTGAGGGATGTGGGTCAAATGCAGGCAAATGGCACTAGCTCAGGAGGACACCTTGGTTGGCAAGGGTACGTTGAGACGAAAGGTCTGTTGATGTATAACTCTATAACTCTCGGAAGGTAGATCAGGAATGGAAATTAAAGAAAGAAAGGATAAAAGCATTTAAGAGGGGATCAGATAGAATAAATAAGGTTTCCATTTCAAGGTGTAAGATAAGCCGGGAGATGGGCGTACGCAAAAAAATCTGGAAAGATCATGAAACCATTCTTTACCTGGTAGATTAAAAAGGCTGTAGCATGCACTACCAGATTAAAATTATTTAACAAAGTAGGTAGGTCATTGGAGAAAAGAAAACAAAATGGATATGGGTATAGGATGACTGGGAAGTTATAAAAATGGGTTGGTTTTTCCAACATACTGATAGAGTAAAGAGTAAAGTAAATTACATAAAATCATGCTTGAATTAAAATTCTCTGAGCATATCTGCAGCAAGTCTCTTTAAAAGCACTGTTCGATTTGCATATAAATGTTGTTTTGGTTCTTTTTTTGCAGCATATTCACTTTTAACTTCTCACTTCTAAATGCAGTTAATTCAGTAAGTTGATACTTAGAATATATTTAACATAACTAGGATTCCACTGACAAAAAGCAATTTCAGCACACAGTGGCAAATTAACTCATAAAGCTGCACATTTTTGAGGGGACCTTTGAAAAAAAAAGAGACCAGATGCTGCTGAAAACAGATATCGGCATCGCTGCCCACTTCAATTTGGGTCATCAGTATCAATTGGATCTCAAACCAATTTACACGTGCGATACGATAATTAATGTTCTCTACAAAACAGTAAAGTAAAGATTTAATGTGTAAGATGGAACTGCAGATGTTGGTTTAAACTGAAGATAGACACAAAAAGCTGGAGTAACTCAGCGGGATAGGCAGCATCTCTAGAGAAAAGGAATGGGTGATGTTTCGGATCGAGACCCTGAATAAGGGTCATCAGAAAGTAGTTTGCCAATAGAATGTTGATAAAACTTGATTTTTAAATATCTTGCACCATTTTCATTGGGCAAGCTCACTCCACCTGTCACCTAGATGATGTAAGCAATCACATGAAAACAGATCCCATTATCTTCTCACAACAGTGGGTTTAGATTTAGGTTTAGCTTTAGGTTTATCATTATTATTATTATTATTATTATTATGTGCTATAAGGTACAGGGAAAAGCTTTGTTTTGCATGCTGTGCAATCAACTCAGAGAATACTCTACATGAATACAATCGAGCCAAACTCAAATACAATAGGAAGAGTGAGTTTGAGTTTAGTTTATTTTCGCATGTACCGAGGTACAGCGAAAAGCTTTTGTTGCGTGCTAACCAGTCAGCGGAAAGACAATACATGATTACAATCGAGCCATCCATAGTGTATAGATAGATTTTTTTTTAATGGAGCAATTGGAGCGTGATTGCTGATCCACTTCTGTGATTAACACACAAATAGTCGCCTGGGTTGGGCGCCAACTTGGATCAGGAAATGATACAGTGCAGAGTATAGTTCTCAGCATTACAATGGTTCCAGAGACAAAATCCAATGTCCGCAATGGGGTAGCAGAAATATCAAAGTTAATTTATTTAAATTTCATATTTTTGTAGCTGATGCTATAGATAGAGGGATTTAAATGCTCTGAATTTTACACACATCAGCTAAATTACTCACTGTCGCGACCAGTAGATTCCACGCTCTCAGACTTTAGAGACTCTCTATCCTGGCCATGATCCTGCACTGAATTTACTTCATTCTGTAGCAAGTTCATGAAAACCTAATGAAAAAGTAAACAGAAAACACATAGATCATAAGAAATGTAACTAGACTAATTAAAAATGACAATTAAAGATTACATTACATCTACAAAAGATTAGTATGGAACACAATTAGTGCTAAAGTGAGATTATTCCATGACCTTCAAACAAAAAAGGGGTTTGGTGCAGTTGGAGATATTTAATTTCATAATGCCAGATAATGCCATCATATTACAAGAATGAGGAAGCTTATCCAATACATTCTAACATCCAAACCATTAGGAAAACCATTCCACACATTGACTAGTGTACTCATATAACTACTAATTTCGTTTAGTTTAAAGATACATCGTGGAAACAGGCCCTTCGGCCTACCGAGTCCACACCGACCAGTGATCACTTGAATATTTTCATTATTCTACACACTAGGGACAGTCTTTTACACTTATGTCCAGCCAATTAACCTACAAACCTGTAAGTCATTGGAGTGTGGGAGGAAACCAAAGATCTTGGAGAAAACCCATGTGGTCACAGGGAGAACGTGCCAACTCCATATGGACAGCACTCATAGTCGGGATCGAACCGTGGTGTAAGTCAGTAACTCTACCATCGTGCCACTGTGCCACCAACTAATCTTAATGCTGTATCCAAGTTTAAAGTTCAAAACTATCCCCTAATTCCACACCATATTGGAACTCGACTGGAGTTTGCCAAACCTGTAGGTGTAATGAAAACCCTCAAAACTCCTTAAAAAAAATGCAATTAACACTGCTTTATTCTGAGTTATTTCAAAACCATCAAGCATACTCTCCATTTTTTCATGTTATCGGTAGGATTTCATATTCATCAAGCTCCACTTCTTCAATTTTCTAATAATTTGCATTATCGAAATTTATCATCATATTACAGGGCCGGTTTCTGGGCTGTATCTAGAAATAAAACTATAAGCTTGTTCTCACAGTTATTGAAATGCAATGACATAATTTAAATCTTTGCATTTTTTAAGGCGAATTTGTGTTGACTCATCTAATTTTGGCTCAATGGCTTTCACCTCTATCTTCAATGCTAATATGACATATAAATGCTTTACCTCTTCCAGTGTTGTATCAGAGATGCTGTAGCTGCTTAAATGTAGGTTTTCCATGTTTTCATCCAGAGCATGCAACAAGTTCTCATAAGCAGTTTTATCTTCCGCTGGGGGGATGACAAATGTCAAATTTCCAAAGGCATTTTCTTTGAGAAAGGCCTGTGGAATATGTTCCTTTACCAGAGAGGTAACAAGGCCAACATCACATAACTCATGGGATTCTGCTGCAGAAGGCTAATGAAATAAGAGCAACAGAAGTTACTAATTCAAGTGTAGAAACATGAAACTTTAGATGTTTATTTACAAAATAAAACACAAAGTGCTGGAGTAACTCATTGGGTCTCTGGAGAATATGAATAGGTGATGATTTCAGGTCGGGACCTATCTTCAGACTCCAAGACCTTGTGTCTCTTTTTACTAATTCAAACATTGTATTTTAAAGTCAAAGTCAAATGTATTCGTCACATGCATCAACTAAGGTGCAGTGAAATAAATTTGCCATGCAGCGATACAGTTGAAAAAAGAGCACACAATACACAATTGAATTTTACACAAACATCCACCACAGCATTCTTCACTGTGGTGGAAGGCAACAAAGTTCAATCAGTCCTCCTCCCTTAGTTCATCCGTGGTCGGGGTCATAAACCCTCCGTAGTCGTCGCTCTGGACGGCCAGATGTACAGGCCCTCTCGTCGGGACGATCGAAACTCTGACATCGGGAAGGTCGAACACACTCTGCGGCTTGTCGTGCCCGAATCAGCCACTTTCCTACCGGAGACCGCAGCTTCAGGATGTTGTCGGCCGCAGGTCGGTGGTCGGAGCTTTTCTCCGGCGATCCCCGGCAAGGGATCGCAGACTCCTGATGGTAAGTCCAAGCCACACCCACGGCTAGACGCTCTGCAGACCACAACCCCCATGATGCCAAAGTCGCCAGGCCAGCGATCGTAGCACTCCTTTCTGGCGACCCCCGCAAAAGGTTCGCCCCGCTCGGCGATGGAAATGTCCATGCTGCGCCCGCTGCTAAAGCTCTGGGCCCGACTCAGGGAAAGGCTGCTCCAATCCAAGCTGTTAGGCCGCGAGAGAGGAGGCGGAGAAGCAACATGGAAAAAGACGCCTCTCCGTCGAGGGTGAGTGAATAATGGTTTCCCCCCCCCCCCCCCCAGCACCGCCCACACAAGACATACTGAGAGACACCCAAAACAAACACTTAGACAAACCAATAAAGTCGAAATAACGAACATGCTGCTGGCAGGGCAGCCGACTCACAGTGCCCCCTACCAACCTTTTGTTCAAGACAATATGTTCATATTAATTTCAATAATCATGTGTAAAATTCTTCCATAAATGTAGCATGTTTGTTTTATCCTCCACTCTTACTGTCAGATTGTTAACAAAAATTATTGAAAACACAATAGTCCAACACACACTAGAAAATCATATGTATAGCACCTTCAGCCTATATTCCACAGAATATTCTGTATTAGAAAAAAGTGTGCATATATATGCTGTATTCCTTATTGCTGTAAACTACTCCTTAATGTTACTTCTTCTCAAGTAAATGCATTATACGTATTAACAGAAGTGTTAACTATCAATAAATGTCATCAAATATATTTAGTTAACCATTTACAGTGAAGATTTGCATTACAAATTTTCAGTGAAGTTATGCATGCCATTAATTGTGCATGCTAGACATATTTACTGTCGTGATTAACTACTCAATATAAAAGTTCATTTTATCACAATATAATTGACCATAACATAATAGGTTCCCCATGTAACGAATTGCAGTAGTTAAAAGGAATATTAAATCATCTCTCTGCTTAATGAGGGCTGTGAACAGTCCCCATTATGTTTTTCTGAGTTATTTCGTGTGTCAAGTTATAATACAACTGAAGATTCAGATGCAGATTAGTTTATACACCAGGTGCAATGATATGCCTTGTTTGACGTGAAGCTCACAAAATAAAGTGTATGCATGGTGATAATAAATACATTAAACACAACAGTGAGCACAAAAAAGCAGAATGGTGAAAAGATTGTCGAGCGTCCGAATTAGTGCAGACAATACTGAAGTGCAATAATGGAATTAACAAATAGAGTTAAGAGTAGTTGTATGTGGCAGCACCTTTAGAAATGGGATCTGAAAAAGATGATTGGTTCAGGAGTCTAATAACAGAGGGCAAAAAAGCTGTTCATAAATCCAAATATCCACACTTTCAATCTCCTGTATCTTTTCCCGGAAAGTGGGAGAATGAAAAGGGAATGGCCAGGTTATTTTAACAATCCTTGTTCATCAGTCACTGAAAGTAAGCATGCAGGTACAGCAGGCAGTGAAGAAAGCAAATGGCTTGTTGGCCGTCATAACAAGAGGAGTTGAGTAAGAGCAAAGAGGTCCTCCTGTAGTTGTACAGGGCCCTAGTGAGACCACACCTGGAGTATTGCGTGCAGTTTTGGACTCCAAACGTGAGAAAGGACATTCTGGCTATTGAGGGAGTGCAGTGTAGGTTCACAAGGTTAATTCCTGGGATGGCGGGACTGTCATATGTTGATAGGTTGGAGCGGCTGGGCTTGTATATTCTGGAATTTAGAAGGATGAGAGAGGATCTTATTGAAACATAAAAGATTATTAAGGGTTTGGACATGCTAGAGGCAGGAAACATGTTCCTAAAGTTGGGGGAGTCCAGAACCAGGGGCCATAGTTTAAGAATAAGTGGTAAGCCATTTAGAATGGAGATGAGGACAAACTTTTTCACATAGAGAGTTGTGAATGTGTGAAATTCTCTGCCTCAGAGGGCAGTGGACGCTGGTTCTCTAGATGCTTTCAAGAGAGACTTCCAAGAGTTAGATAGAGCTCTTAGGGATAACGGAGTCAAGGGATGTGGAGAGAAGGCAGGAACGGGGTACTAATTGTGGATGATCAGCCATGATCACTTTGAATGGCGGTGCTGGCTCGCAGGGCCGAATGGCCTACTCCTGCAACTATTGTCTATTGTCTATGTTGAGGGGATCATGTTTTGGGTAAAGGCTCCAAGACAGGAATAAATCAAATTTTGTAATTTTTGTAATTTTGTAATTTTGTAATTTTTTAACTTTTCTGATACGCTCATTAGGATCATTTCCCTGGGGCCTCATCATTAGATGTTGTGGAATTTTGTATCCTTGATCCTGATAGGGCTTTTTACGGGCATTGCAGCAGACATTGTCAATATTACAGCAGACATTGTCGACCTTAGCATGAGCCTTGACCAAGTCCCGCGTGGTGTCTGATCTGGAAAGTTATAACACATGGAATTCAAGATAAGCTAGCCAATTGTATTCAAAATTGGCTTGTTGGAAAGAGTTAAACAGTAGTTGTGGAGAAGTGTTGTGGTGAAGAAGGCATTTGGCATCTATGCCTTCCCTGAGAAAGATATTGAGTACAAAGAGTGGAACATCATGAAGCAGCTGTGCAAGTCAATGGACTTCTTAGAGTTGCTGCCTCACAGCACCAAAGATCGGGTTCAATCCTGAACTCAGGTGTTGCATGTTTTCCCTGTGACCACATGGGTTTCCTCTGGGTAATCTGGTTTCCTCCCACATCCCAAAGATGTGTGGGTTTATAGGTTCATTGGCCTCTGTAAATTGCCCCTAGTGTGCAGGTAATTTACGCAAATGTAGGATAACACAGAACAAGTGTGAATGGGTGATCAATGTGGACTTGATGTGCCATAAACTCAACTAAATTAAACTAAAACTCAATTACATTATACTTCATGTCATTCTTTTTTTGTTTTTTTGTTTAATTTCTTTTATTAGAAGTAATCGATTTACAATATTGTAAACAGTTTTGCAAACATCAACTTAATTCCAAAATTTTTTTTAAATAACCCATTGAAAGATATTATCTTCTATTTTTTAGGAAAAAAAGATAGAGATAGAGTAGTTTTAAATCAATAAGGGAGTGATTAAATAATAATTTGATTATATATAAGAGAAAAAGAAAATAGAAAAAGAAAATAAAGTTACCAGAAAAATAAAAAAATATTATATATATATATAAATGAAAAACAACCAAATATGTTTTATCTAAAACTATTACAAATAATAGTATCAATGAAGACATGCTTATTAATCCTAGTATAAGAATATGTTAATCTCATCAAGTCCCGCAGGGTACCCGTCAAGCTGTGTTGTCAAGAGCAGCTACTTCTCTAGGTACTGTATATATGGAGACCATATTTGTTCGAAAGAATTATATTTGTCCAGTAGGACAAATCTGATTCTTTCCAATTGTAACGTCTCCAACATTTCTGCCGCCCACATTTTAATTGTGGGGGTTAAAGTTCCCTTCCAAAATTTCAATATTAATTTTTTCCCTATTATCAAACAGTAATCAAATAAATTTCTTTGATTTACTGTAAGGACCGAGTTTGAATCCAAAATTCCAAGTATTATTATCTTTGGGTCTGGATCCAATCTAATTTTAAAAACCTCAGAAATAACCTTAAAAATTTCTGTCCAGTAATGATTCAATTTGGAACATGTAGCAAAACTGTGTGTTAAATTTGCTTCTAAATTCTTACATTTATCACAAATTGCCGAGAGATTGGGAAAGATACTATTTAATTTAGTTTTTGAGTAATGTAATCTATATAATACTTTAAATTGTATCAGTGTATGTCTGGCATTTAACGAACACCGATGTATTTGCTGTAAACTTTCTTCCCAGATTTCTTTTGTTATGGATAACCCAATTACTTCATGTCATTCTGACCAGATTTGGGTGGTGATCAGACCTAAGCTATGATAAAGAAGGTAGCCGTTTAAATAACCTTAGTTTTCTGTTTCTTCTGCTCCCCAACTAAATTCTTGATCCCATGGGGAAATTAGCAATAGTAGCATCAAAAACATTTGGCTTAATACAAATACTTTTCAAGCTCAGAATCATTTACCTTTTTTGACATAACGAGGCTGTAACCATGACCATGTACTTCCTTCAGATAGGAAGGAGAACCACAGCACTTCAACTGGCCATTTTCGAGAATGACAATTCGATCACTCAGGACGTCAGCTTCGTCCAAATGATGAGTGGTGAAAATGATTGTTCGACCTAGCAGGGAAAAAATAAATGCAAACAAATCACCACAGAAAGTAGCGAGGTTTATACATTGTATAAACATAATGAAAATAAATATTGGATAGCACTCTTGTGTTTCCATTAGTAATATGGTTCCTGGATCTCATAAATGTGTAATTTCTGTGTTAATAATGCCTGACCCAGTTCAAGACACATGATGAAAGATGGAAATAAAAGACATTTCAGGCAAATCTCTTCCCTTTTTCACAATGGATCAATCCAGTGCTCCAGAGATATGTAACTAATACAGATATAACCAACACTATATTTTCCAGTTTATTATTCAGCCATCAATTCGGTAAATATAAATCCTGCCATATATATCTGGCATTTAGAGCTCCATGATAGTTTCTGCATATGAAAGTATTTTTAAAGGTTTAATGAAAAATACATTCAATATTTTATGCCATGTTAGCATTGATTTTATTCTTAATTTTCTCTTCTTTTTATGGGACAGGTTAGGTTTTCATAAGTTTAAGTTGATTGGTTTACAAGTTACTGACACACATAGGTAATCCAAAAGAACCTAATGTGGCTGGAAGAAGGGGTGAACCACATGTAGAAGGAAGACGAGTGTAGATAGAATGAGAAGTTATAATCAGGATATGCTCTCTCCATGTATTTGTGGCCGTATTCCCGCATCTGCAAGCTGAGCACTGCACTCTAATGCTGGACTAAAGAGTAGAAGAGAAGGGCAAAAGACTGAGGCCTGTCCGAAGTAAAACATTTTTTTAATGTATCAACTTATAAAATGCCAGGAGTTGGGTTGTTCGTATTAATTTTGCTTTATTTGGGTCTTTGGTCTGCGGAGACCATTTGGGCCGAAGAGCCCATTTCCAGGATGTATGACTATGGCTACTCTTTTCTCGGGCAATTATTTAAACTTAGGAGTGAGAACTCTCACTGGTCTTATTTTATTGCGTTAAGTTTATTAAATATTAAGGTTATCCAAATCCAAAGTATTGTCTGCCTACTCTGATGTTATTAATAATTTTACTTCGGAGTCACGTGAGTGACTACGTGAAGACCCCACCAGCACGCATGCGAGACATATCGTCAAACGCATTGCGAAGCGACAGGCAGGAGGAGCACCGCTCCACCAGCGTAAGTTTAAAAACGGCCAGCAGGTAAGTACTTACCATTCCTGAAGTCATTGTCGGCTCTGTATTGTTTGCATACAGAGCGCACCAACATGGAGTCCAGGACAAAGTCCAAAAGAGCCACTGCCAAAATTGCTGCTGATGACTGTGAAGGATGCAGCCAGCAGCGGTCGAGTTCTCCAGAGCTGCTTGTTCAAACTGCAGCCCCCGACTTCACGCCGCTACAGCCGCAGGTGCTCCTCAGACTGGCGGCAAATCCACCCGGAAGTCGGGCAGGTCCGTTGACTCTGCTGAGTCCGGATTGGAGGACACCCCGCTCGTGGGAAGCGACGGCGGTCGACTATCCCGCATGGAGCGGATGGTGGAGCAGTTGCTCGAACGTGACCTGCTGCAGCAGGGGTATGGTCACAGTGGGTCTCTTAGCAGACCCACAGCAGCACCCTTTACAGGACTGCCGAATGTCTCACCCTGCTTACAGGGGAGCACAAGGAGTCAGAACTGGGCTGACTCTGAAGAGGGAGCATGGCTGAAGATATACCTATGCTAGGGGTGCCCGAAGAGGAGCTATTGAGAATGGTCACAAAATTTGCGATGTCTACCCAAAAAGGGCTGCCGTTGCATCCAAAGTTGGCAGCCAGTATCAATTACATGGCAACTAACCAACTGCAAGAACAAGCCAATAATGACACGGCAGCCAAATACTTAGCTCCGGAGAATTGTGTCTCCCCCAACGTGCCTGCTGTTAACAACCCCATTTGGGGTAACACGAGCCCGGGCATCAGGAGCCAGGAAGTGAAACTCCAGAAGATCCTCAAACTACTGGCTGCTGGAATTACGGCCGATGCCAGGTAAGTGGACGGAGTGGAAATGCCGGAGGAGCTACAGGATGCTCTAGCTCTCCTATGTAACACTCAGCATGAGATAAACAGTTACAGGAAGAGTGTCATCTGGCCTGCACTGAACCCCAAGTTTGCGGGGTTGTGCAGACCCAGCAGTGCACAGCCGCCAACATTACTATTCAGGGAAAACCTGCCTAAACAGGTAAAAGACCTCGATGAAAAGGCAATAGGCATGATTAAAGTGCCGGTTGCCCCCAAGTCCTCATACCAGCGGCGGCAGCGCCCCTTGCATCCACCAGCAGACAACGTTACAACAGCGATAGACCACCTGCTCAACGGTCTTTTTTAGACCATTGCCCAGCACGGCCTTCTTGGAAGATGCACCACTCCCACACCACAGAGCCTCCACATCCCAAGAAACAAGGACAGAGGCAACTAACGCAGCACCGCCGGTAACTATGGAGGTAGGTGGGTCTGGATGCCTCAGGAACATTGCATGTTTAAACTCTTCACGGGTTGGGGGACGTTTGCACTTGTTTTGGGATGCATGGAATACTTTAGCCTCAGATCCTTTCATACTGAAAAGCATTCAGGGATATAAAATTGAATTTGTTGACAAACACCCTTCCCCTGTTCAGCATACACCTAGTCGAAAGTTTGTACTTTCACAGAAAGAAAATACAGAAGGTCATGCTGAACTCCTAAGACTACGTTCAAATGAGGTAATTGAGAAAACCAAAAGAGAGTCTCATGAGTTTGTATCGAACATTTTCACAAAAAATAAAAAAGACGGTGGATGCCGCATCATTATTGATTTGACAGAACTGAATACTTCCATGCAGTATGCCCACTTCAAAATGGAAACCTTTGTCACTGCCAAACAACTAGTTTCCAAGGGGTACTTCATGGCTTGTATCAATCTAAAGGATGCATACTATTCAGTGCCAATCGACAAGGATCATCGCAGATATTTGAAATTTGTCTGGATGGGGCAGCTCTGGCAGTACAAAGCGCTACCTAATGGGTTATCATCAGCACCCAGACTGTTTACCAAATTATTAAAACCAGCTTTAGCGTGTCTCAGGAAACAAAAACATATTGTTATGGCTTACCTCGATGATAAAAATTGCAGCACTCAAGTACCACAAGGGCGATTTTGACAGGCCAATGCAATTGCCAGGGAAAGCTAAATTGTAATTACAATGGTGGATAGACAATGCTCGATATTGCTCTAACCACATCACAATCCCCTTGGTTATACTACAAACTGATGCCAGCGCACAAGGTTGGGGAGCAACTAATACCACCTCCAGTTGCGGTGGTGGATGGAGTGCACATGAATTAACCCTACTCCCGGCACTAGGAATTAATTATCTATAAATGCTGGGAGCATTTCATGGACTCCGGACTTACTGTTCAGACATGCACCATCTGCACATATGCTTACAAATTGATAATACCACTGTGGTGCCTTATACCAATCATATGGGTGGAATAAAGTCGATATCCTGTGACGAATTGGTCAATACAATCTGGCACTGGTGCCTAGAAAGGAGCATTTGGATATCAGCCACTTACCTTCCAGGTAGGCTAAATACAGTGGCGGACACCAGGTCACGCAAGTTTAATGACAACATCGAATGGATGTTGGACCGCAAAGTGTTTGCCGATATTGTAGATCGGTATGGAACACCAGATATCGACCTTTTTGCATCCAGACTTAATCACCAAATATCAACACATGTTGCATGGGAACCAGAACCTGGGGCAGTAGTGATGGACGCTTTCTCGCTACACTGGGGGGATTTGTTTTTCTATGCATTTCCCCCCTTCTGCCTCATCAGTCGGGTCTTGCAAAAAATTCAACAAGACTCCATGTTGGGTATTCTGGTTGTGCCCGACTGGCCTACTCAACCAGGTTCCCTGTCATACTGGACATGGTCTCAGAACCATGCATTCCAATAACTAAATGTCCAAGTTTATTGGTACATCCTGTGACAGGGGAGAGCCACCCGTGCCATGACCGGATAAACCTATTGGTTTGTTAAAGAAGGAACTGCAGATGCTGGAGAATCGAGGATACACAAAAGGCTGGAGAAACTCAGCGGGTGCAGCAGCATCTAAGGAGCGAAGGAGATAGGCGACGTTTCGGTTCGAGACCCTTCCTCAGACCCTTCCTATTGGTTTGCAGGGTTTGAAAAGGCCACTTCTGGATTTTGGACTCTCGGACCGAACAGTCAACATCATCATAGTATCGTGGAGGGAGTCCACCAGGAGACAGTACCTCACTTATGTGAAGAAATGAGAGGTGTTCTGTTCCAAAACAAACACCACATATGACACAGCCACCATCACGGAAGTGTTGGAGTTCCTGGCAAGCCTTCATTTCGATGAAGGTTTGAGCTACAGTGCCATCAACTGTGCCAGAAGTGCCCAATCCAATTATCTCGGACAAGGTTACGATCACCTTACAGTGGGGTCTCACCCTTTGGTGTCGAAGCTAATGAGGGGAATATTTAATTCAAATTCCCCCAGGCCTAGATATTCCCAGACCTGGGATATCGGCATTGTACTAATCATGCTCTGAGGGTGGGCACCAATAATGTCCCTTTCATTGGACAAATTGCCCTACAAAATGGTAATGCTGATGGCACTCATGACAGCGCAACGGGTCCTGTCCTTACACAAGCTAAGTATGGACGTCATGGCTATAACCAACAAAAAGGTAACTTTCTTTATACAGGGGTTACTTAAACAAGACAGGCCTGAATCATCTGGCCGAAAGTTAGATTTCCTGGCTTACCCCGTAGACAGCCGTTTATGCATAGTGACCCACCTTATACGCTAAATGGAAGTCACCAAGAGTCGCAGGGGCACGGAGAGGGCTTTGTTTATAAGTCACAAACATCCTCATCACAGAGTCACCGTGGAAACCATTTCAAGATGGTTAAGGGTGGTATTAAGTGCAGCGGGGGTGGTCACTAACGTGTTTAAATCTCACTCCACCAGGGCTGCATCCACATCGGCGGCAAGGATGATGAAAGTTCCAATGGACCACATCCTTGCAACGGCGGGTTGGACAAATGAGAAAACCTTTCAACGGTTTTATAATAAACCCATGGCCGCACCTGCAACGTTTGCTGACAGAATATTCAGTTCTGTATTATAATTTCCCCGATGTAGGGGTATTATTATTTGGTATTGTTAAATAAATACCCTTTTGCTTTTCAGCACAGTTTCATGTCTGAAATACGTGAACATACTTCCTCCTTTTGTCATTATGGTCGTGTGTGAGCATGGACTGGTTCCAGGGCATGAAATCACAGAGCTTTGAAATCTTCATGTAGTGACTCCAAAGCAAAATAGTAAGATTAAATGAGAACTTACCAGTTGGAAGTTTGATCTTTATTTTATGAGGAGTTACGATGAGGGATTACGTGCCCTCCTCTCCCAAACCCTCTATTATAAAGGTCAACTGGTATGGTATTCTCTTATCTTACTATGTTAGTCAACTCTGGTATCTGTGATTTCACACCACTGCTTTGAAGAATGTCGTGCATGCGTGCTGGCGGGGTCTTCACGTAATCCCTCATCATAACTCCTCATAAAATAAAGATCAAACTTCAAACTGGTAAGTTCTCAGTTAATCTTACTATTAAATGACCATTATGTGATCAGCCTCTCAATTGATATTGGCCATATTTGTTACTTCATGGGAAAGATGATCGAAGGGGAACACTTATTCCCATGCAGGATTGTTGAACCAACTGTTATTTAACCAGAAACTATCTGTCCTGGTTTTTGAAGAAAACTAAAATAAAAACGGTGGCTTCCAATAGCCACATAGATTGGGGAAACAAATCACCACAGAAAGTAGCAAGGCTAGGACATGGGACAAGGGACAAAGGACAAAGGACAAAGGACAAAGGACAAAGGACAAAGGACAAAGGACAAAGGACAAAGGACAAAGGACAAAGGACAAAGGACAAAGGACACTTATTGTCACGTACACCAATTGGTGTAGTGAAATTTGATTTGTCATGCAGCACACAAATAAAGATAAGACACAACATCATAGGATTTAACAGTAGACATAAAAAAATCCCCCCACAATGGTTCGCATTGTGGGGGAAGGCAGCAAAGTCCAGTCCCATCCCCAGTTCACCCATAGTCAGGCCTATTGAGGCCTCTGCAGTCGCTGCTATGGGGCCCGATGTTCCAGGCTGCTCTCGCCGGGTGATGGTACTCCGGTGTCAGGAGCACCCTCTCAGCGGCTTGGGACACCTGGAACGGCTGCCTCCCCGCAACTGGAGTCCGCGGCTTCCGAAGCCAACAAGGCCGCGCCGGATGGAGCTCCACCACTAGGATGGAAGATCCCGATGTAAAGTTCAGCGCCGTTGCCCGCAGCTGGCCACTCCACAATCCCGCAGCTCCGTGATGTTTTTTTGTCAGTGGTCTTCAGCTCACCGGAGCTCCAGCGCGGTGACCCAGGCAAGGCATCGCCTGCTCCTCTTCGCGATGGCGCTCCAGCGGCCATTCCAGGTGTCCCAAGCCGCCGCCGAAGCCGAGGTTCCGACCGGTCCCATCAAGAAACGCCTCTCCAGGCCCGCTGGTAGGCCGCGAGAACGGGTCGAAGATGCAGCCTGGAGAAAAGCTGCCTCTCCGAACAGGTAGGGACCAGGAAAAGCAGTTTCCCCCTCCCCCTCCCCCCCCCATAACAAAGAATAGACTCCAAACAAAACACTTTTTACACACTAAAATTAAAAAAAGTTAAAAGACAGACAGCTGCAGGCTGGGCAGCCATATCAACTGGACTGCGCCCCCTAGGTTGTATATTGGTAATGAATAGAATTGCTAAATACAAATCAAAGAAGGATTTTAATTCCCTCAATTTAATAAGATTTTCCCTTTCATTGCATTCCAGACTTGAAACAGAGTCATGAGGTTAAAATTAAGTTCCAAACCAGATAGCTTGAGAAATTCGACACACTGTAGATATTTGTCAGAATAATCTTCATTCATTCTTACCTTCTCTGTATTTCAATATTATATCCCAGATATTACGTCGCGAGCAAGGATCAATGCCACTAGTGGGTTCATCCAAAATTACAGTAGAGGAGCCTCCAATGAATGCAATAGCTAAAGAGAGCTTTCTCTTTGTTCCTCCAGACAAAGTATTCACACATTTGTTTTGATATTGACGAATTCCTGCATTGTCAAGTACGCTAAAGGAAACATAGGTTTTACATAGCTTAGTCACTGCAATAAATCTTCATACACAGTATAGAATTATACAAATATAGAACAGAGCACTTAGAATCATACAATATAAAAATACCAAATAAGTAGTTTTTGTAATAGTGACAATTTCACACATTCATTAGAATTCTATAATTTGGAAGTTCAAATTCAAACAACTGAAAAAAATGAGTTTAAATAAAGTAACCACTAAAGAGGAGGTGAAATTATTTAAATGTTCAATATATTTCTTTTGGAGACACAAGAAACTGCAGGCGCTGGAATACAAATTGCACAGAACACAAATTGCTGGAGTAACAAAGCAGGTCAGGCAGCATCTCTGGAGGGCATGGATAGGCAACATTTCAGGTCAGGAGCCATCTTAAAATTGATGGCAGTATGGGGGAGAAAGCTGGAAAAGAGATGGGGGCTGGACAAAACCTAGCAATACGTCATATAGTCATACAGCATGGAAACAGGCCCTTGGGCCCAACTTGCGCACACCGGCCAACATGTCCAGCTACACTAGTCATACCTGCCCGCATTTGGTCCCTATCCCTCCAAAACTGGCCTATCCATGTGCATGCGCACTGTTTCTTAAACGTTGGGATACTTCCTGCCTTAACTACCTCCTCTGGCAGCTCATTCCATACACCCACCACCGTTGGTGTGAAAAGTTACCCCTCAGATTCCGATGTCCTCTGGTACTCGATTCACCTACTCTGGGCAAAACACTCTGTGCATGATTCATCTCATGATTTTATATATTTCTATAAGATCACCCCTCATCCTCCTGTGCTCCAAGGAATAGAGTCCCAGCCTACTCAACTTCTCCCTATAGCTCAGACCCTCTAGTCCTGGCAACATCTTTGTAAACATTCTCTATATTCTCTGTACCCTTTCCAGCTTGACTACATATTTAATATAACATGGTCCCCAGACCTGAACACAATACACTTAAATATCTTATACATAGAAACATAGAAACATAGAAAATAGGTGCAGGAGTAGGCCATTCGGCCCTTCGAGCCTGCACCGCCATTCAATGTGATCATGGCTGATCATCCAACTCAGTATCCCGTACCTGCCTTCTCTCCATACCCCCTGATCCCTTTAGCCACAAGTGCCACATCTAACGCCCTCTTAAATATAGCCAATGAACTGGCCTCAACTACCTTCTGTGGCAGAGAATTCCAGAGACTCACCACTCTCTGTGTAAAGAATGTTTTCCTCATTTCGGTCCTAAAGGAATTCCCCCTTATCCTTAGACTGTGACCCCTTGTTCTGGACTCCCCCAACATCGGGAACAATCTTCCAGCATCTAGCTTGTCCAACCCCTTAAGAATTTTGTAGGTTTCTATAAGATCCCCCCTCAATCTTCTAAATTCCATCGAGTACAAACCGAGTCTATCCAATCTTTCCTCATATGAAAGTCCTGACATCCCAGGAATCAGTCTGGTGAATCTTCTCTGTACCCCCTCTATGGCAAGGATGTCTTTCCTCAGATTTGGAGACCAAAACTGTACGCAGTACTCCAGGTGTGGCCTCACCAAAACCCTGTACAACTGCAGTAGAACCTCCCTGCTCCTATACTCAAATCCTTTCGCTATGAATGCTAACATACCATTTGCTTTCTTCACTGCCTGCTGCACCTGCATGCCTACTTTCAATGACTGGTGTACCATGACACCCAGGTCTCGTTGCATCTCCCCCTTACCTAATCTGCCACCATTCAGATAATAGTCTACCCTCATGTTTTTGCCACCAAAGTGGATAACCTCACATTTATCCACATTGTACTGCATCTGCCATGCATCTGCCCATTCACTCAGCCTATCCAAATCACCCTGCAGCCTCCAAGCATCCTCCTCACACCTAACTATACCCCCCAGCTTGGTATCATCTGCAAATTTGGAGATGTTGCATTGAATTCCCTCGTCCAAATCATTAATATATATTGTAAATAGCTGGGGTCCCAGCACTGAGCCTTGCGGCACCCCACTAGTCACTGCCTGCCATTCTGAAAAGGACCCGTTTACTCCTACCCTTTGCCTCCTGTCTGCTAGCCAGTTCTCTATCCACATCAATACTGAACCCCCAATACCGTGTGCTTTAAGTTTGTATGCTAATCTCTTATGCGGGACCTTGTCGAAAGCCTTCTGAAAGTCTAGATATAACACATCCACTGGTTCTCCCTTATCCACTCTACTAGTTACATCCTCGAAAAATTCTATCAGATTTGTCAGACATGATTTACCTTTCGTAAATCCATGCTGACTTTGTCCAATGATTTCACCACTTTCCAAATGCGCTGCTATCCCATCTTTAATAACTGACTCTAGCAGTTTCCCCACTACCGATGTTAGACTAACTGGTCTGTAATTCCCCGCTTTCTCTCTCCCTCCTTTTTTAAAAAGTGGGGTTACATTAGCTACCCTCCAATCCTCAGGAACTACTCCAGAATCTAAGGAATTTTGAAAAATTATCACTAATGCATCCACTATTTCTGTGGCTACCTCCTTGAGTACTCTGGGATGCAGACTATCTGGCCCTGGGGATTTATCGGCCTTCAATCCGTTCAATTTACCCAACACCACCTCCCGGCTAACCTGGATTTCACTCAGTTCCTCCATCTTATTTGACCCCCGTTCCACTGCTATTTCCGGCAGATTATTTATGTCTTCCTTAGTGAAGACAGAACCAAAGTAGTTATTCAATTGGTCTGCCATGTCCTTGTTCCCCATGATCAATTCACCTGTTTCTGACTGCAAGGGACCAACATTTGTTTTAACTAGTCTCTTTCTCTTTACATATCTATAAAAACTTTTGCAGTCAGTTTTTATGTTCCCTGCCAGTTTCCTTTCATAATCTATTTTCCCTTTCCTAATTAAGCCCTTTGTCCTCCTCTGCTGGATTCTGAATTTCTCCCAGTCCTCCGGTAGGCTGCTTTTTCTGGCAAATTTGTATGCCTCATCTTTTGTTTTTATACTATCCCTGATTTCCCTTGTTATCCATGGATGCACCACCTTCCCCGATTTATTCTTTTGCCAAACTGGTATGAACAACTTTTGTACTTCATCCATGCAGTCTTTAAATACCTTCCATTGCACATCCACTGTCAACCCTTTAAGAATCACCTGCCAGTCTATCTTGGCCAATTCACATCTCATACCTTCAAAGTTACCTTTGTTCAAGTTCAGAACCCTTGTTTCTGACTTAATTTTGTCACTCTCCATCCTAATGAAGAACTCAACCATATTATGGTCACTCTTGCCCAAGGGGCCAACAGACACATGACCTCCCAACTTCTATACTCATTGAGGTGATAGGTATAGATGGATACAGGTGAGGGGGGGGGGGGGGGGTTGATTGGAAGATGGTTGTACAAAGGCTAGAGATAAAGGAAATAAAAGGGTGACAAAAAAACATCAAAGAGACAAAGGGAAGTCATATAAGGAGAGGAGGAATGAAGTCATATAAGGAGAGGAGGAATGAAGTCGTATAAGGAGAGGAGGAATGAAGGTTGAGTGAAATGTAAAACCAGATGGAGGGATAGGGATGGAAGAGGATGAATGGAGGGAAAGATAGTGAGGGACACCCACTGGAGTGGGGTTCAGGAAAGAGACAGGGGTAAAAACGGGTGGGTGTTACCTAAAATTGAAGAATTCAATGTTTATACTGTTGGGTTGTAAACGACCCAATTGGAATATGAGGTGTTGCATGTGGCCTCACTCTGGCAATGGAGGAGGACAGAAAGGTCAGTATGGGAATGGGAAGGGGAGTTAAAATGCTTAGCAGCCGGGTGATCCAGCAGGCTTTGATGGACTTACCTAAAGTTTCAGCGAAAAGGTCACCTAGCCTTCACTTGAACTTACTGATTTAAAGGCGGCACCGAATGCAGTGAATGAAGTTAGAGAAAGTATATATAGAAACAGAGAAAATAGGTGCAGGAGGAGGCCATTCAGCCCTTCGAGCCACCACCACCATTAATTGTGATCATGGCTGATCGTCCCCTATAAATAACCCGTGCCTGCCTTCTCCCCATATCCCTTGACTCCACTAGTCCCTAGAACTCCAACTCTCTCTTAAATCCTCTAACTGTCGCTTAAATCCTAACTCTCTCTTAAATTTGAAGTCTATGTCTCGCTGGATGGGCTGCTGTGGTTCCTGGATGTAGGTGAGGGAGGAATTGTAGGATGTAGGTGAGGGAGGAACTTCATTTCAAGTTGACTGGTCTGTTCAACCTACATGTAAACTCACTGTTAACCTATCAGTAAGTGATAGCACCAAGGCTTGTGAGAAGATTGTGTGTTCAGTTTATCAGGTAAATAGAAAGTCTCACAATTCAAATTGTTTTAGCTTGATGGGAATACGATGGTTTTTGATGGACTGATATTTGACTAATGCTGTGGGTAAGCGGACATTTTTAAGTTAATTTTCTAATAATCTATTTCAAATAGCTTTGCTGTATATTCAGCTTCATAACCACAAATAAGAGACAATTTGTTTTAACTTACATAATTATGGCCACCCACAAGCAACATTTAGAAAATCAATAAGCTGATCAATTCAGCCTGGGTTTGTGGGATATTTTATAAATGAGTACAAAATGTATATAAAAGATTCTGGAAATCGATTTTCACTAATGGCTTGAAATAGTTTGGCACTTAAACAAATAGCACCCAACAGAAACTCCTGTCCATAGATCTGTATTTTTTTTATTTATGTAGTATGCCAACATAATCAGACTTACATGTTCACCTCTTCAAGCAGCTTTTGTTTTGTCCACCTTGGTGCTTTTATTACACCATATAACACCAGGTGTTCATGCACAGTTAAGTTCTCAAAGAGGACATCATGTTGTAGGCACACTCCCAGCTCTTCCCTAATGACTGACATATCTCGATTCATATTCATTCCATTAACATAAATCACTCCAGAGCTTGGCTGGTGCAAGCCAGTTAACATTGACCTATGCAAAAACAAAACATACCCATTATTTCAGGACACACTATTTAATAGACTATAAAGTAACAATACAATTATTTAATAGGTGAATAATATATTTTTTAATTTTTACAATCATCCTTCATTACTTTCAATAATGTCACATCTATATCCCAAAGAAATCAGGATCACAAAGTCCATTGCATATTTTGCCATTATGAATAGAAAATTAGCTTAACCTGGACTAAAACTTTTTTTAAATATTTCACATTATTTCAGAAATTCAAATGGGCAATTACCAGCCTGAGACATCCTTGCACATCTCATGCATGTTGTATTGGTAGGGGAAGCAAGAGGGCTGATATCCAATTTGCATTGTGTCGTTTCAACAAGAAACAATCTTCTGAGGTCCAAAATATCAAGCCTAGCTCTGAATATATCAAGGAAAATGGATTTCCTCAGATAGACTAGATAATCACTGGACTCCACAGCATGAGGTAGACAGAGAATCCTGAAAATAGCAGAGGGAATGTTTCTGATGCCGGCTGGGATTTAGAGGTGTCCTTTTGTTATTTGGGGCTGGAAAAATGAAAAAGTTGATCTCTCATGACAAGAATGTAAATATTAAATATTAGAATATTGGAGTTTTTGAACATTAGAATATGCCTCATTTAAAACTCTGGAACTTTAAAATATATTTGTTCAGTTGCTCTAAAAAGAAAACATCTCAGTAAAAGGAATAAGCAAGTTCGGTATTCCCAAAAACGCAAGGAATCATGAGATTTGTCAAAGGTAAACTGCTATAAATAAAAATCGAATGAAGCGCTGTAGATTCTGTGAATGTTTCCCCCATCTGTGACAAATGTCTAATTCAAAATGCCACTATAGCACTTTCCTTTGTCTCTTGCACAAAATTGTATACATTTTGGAATGAAATTTTTGGAATTTTTACAAAACTATCGAACCCCAATACAGAACTGATTATCTTTGGATCAATGGAAGAGGGAAATAAACTAACTATATTCCAAGAAGCTTTTCTTAATTACGGTCTAACAACAGCAAAAAAACTTATACTCAAATTTTGGAAAAACGCAACCACACCAACATTCAAAATGTGGATGTCAAACATGTCTGAAACGCTACTTCTTCATTTCTTCTACTGTTGAAGAAATGAGATTCCTCCTACTTGGCAAAGTAGACCAATTCTTAAAGACCAGCACTCGACTGGGCTGCGCTGCGGGCGGCCTTCTGCCCTGACCTGGAGTTGGAGCTGGTCCAGACTCTGGGCTTGGGGCTGGGCAAAGGAAGGGGAGGAGGTTGCTGCTGCCGCCAGCACCACCAACAGCACCAGCAGCTCCAGCGGGCGTCCAGCCTGCCCATGGTCGGCAAGAGCCTGTTCGCAGACTCTCTCTTCGACCAGGACAACTCCAGCAGCACCCGCTCCAAGTCGTCCGTCTTCGAGCTGTGCAGCGGTGTCTGCCCATCTTCAGCAGGATCTCAGTGTCGGACTGAGGGCAGGGGGATGGAGGTGGAGGGATGCCGGCCAACCCGGTGGGACAGGCATAGCTGAGCTGGAGCCAACGGCTGCAGCACGGGCTGCAAGTCTGGGGTCGCCCCGTCAGCCTACGGCCACCACAGAAATGGGACGGGACACTGGGGAGGCGACGGGGACAGCCCAGCAGCAACTCAACAGCACCCACAGCGACAGAGAGCCGGGCCCGACTCCGACCATGGACGAAACGCAAACCTGCACACAATGCAGCAACACCGTTGCCGAGACTGTTTTTCACTTGTGACCTGTGACCTAGGCATGCGCAGTCGGAATTCCAAACTTATTGGGCTTGCAAATAATAATACATCCCGCAACATGTATATCAATAACACTTGCAGCTGATTCATTTTTTTCATTGCATAGATATCATAATTGAAAAACTAAATATTATCCACAACCACTAACTTTCATTCGGTGCTACATTATATTTTTTAGAATTGTTCCTAGTCAAAGCCTTATCTATAGAAATATTTTGATAATGAACAATTGCTAAATTATGAGTAATTTATTCTTTGCAAGTCCCATCCATTTTACTGGCATGTTTTAAGTTTGGACCCATTGAACAATTATATGTAAAAGCCCCCCGAGTTTAAAATGGGGCATATTTACATTATAATATTTCGATTCTAATGTTTATTCAACCAATTTTGACGAGAGATCAACATAAATTGTACACTATTTCATTGTGCTCATGATTTAACTTATGTTACTTATTTAGTCTGACCACTTATTGTATGTTTCCTTGGTAGATTGTACTGCATCACTTACATTGTTGTTGTCTTTCCTGCTCCATTGGGTCCCAACAAAGCTGTAATTTCTCCTTTGTAGAAATCAAGGTTCAAGTCGCTAATGGCTATTTTCTTATTGTGCCTATAAGCTTTGGTGAGAGACCTTACAGCTACGCCGATCTCCAACTTAATGGACTTCGCTTCTTTCACAGGCAAGTTCATATAATCCAAAGGGTCTTCTATTGAAAGAAAGGAACAGATAATATGTTTGTCATAATCCTTGAATACTTGATTCTTCTAATTAATAGGGTCAAGCATCAGTAGTTTTTTAATTTTCAACATCTGTCCTGAATTTGTCCCCTTTAGCACAAACATAGTGTGCACAAAACAAAGGTGGATGTACATAGTGTTAAGAAGGGATAAGTATTATATTGTGGTAACTTCTTGCAGCATTGTTATAGGCAACAGAAAATGTGGTGAGGATAAGCACAGTTGTTATCACGTGTTGATGCCTAGCTTGTTGCATTGGTTTTCAGATCGTGGTCAATTCAGATCAGATTCAGTAGTGGTTCCACTAAGTTCCAGTTAATATTGTGTATCAGTCCCATCCCAGAATATATTTATGTGTCTTTAGGTTGAGGGTCACTACACTGCTTGTGACTGTACTGACTTGGGGTAGGGCAAATTACAACTCAAAAACGTTCATTGGGTGAAACAGGACTCAGTGCTGGAGTAACTCTGCGGGCCAGGCAGCATCTCTGGAGAACATGGGTAGGTGAAGTTTCAGGTTAGGACTCTTCTTCAGAAGGAGGGCTCTGCCCCAAAATATCAGTCTGAAGAAGGGCCTCAACCTAAAATGTCACCTATCCATGTTCTCCAGAGATGCTGCCTGACCTGCTGAGTTACTCCAGCACTATGTGTCCTTTTTTTGTAAATCAGCATGTGCAGTTCCTTTTTTCAAAACTTGGAGTGAAAGTTGACACCATAAAAAAAAATACAAGAGTGAGCGGGAAGAAAATCTGTTTCCTTCAAATCTTGATTGACCTTGCAGGATTGAATCCGGTGCAACCAATAACAAACAGAAGACGAACAACTGCAGACACTGACTACAGTTAATGGTTTTAATGCTTTTGCTCGGTGAGGATCAAGTGGAAATATTTCCAAAATATCAGTTAGCAGTCTTCCAAATTGGGGAGGAGAGATTGTTCAGTTTTTACACGTTTGATTCAGTAATTATGGGCTAGCATCCTTAGTAAACTGATTTGCGAGTCTCATATGAAATGATGGTGACCTAGTGCCGGAATAAGGGAGATTTTGAACTGAATTGAAACAATATTGGAGGAGGAGGACTGAATAATGTTGCTGTGCTCCATGTTAAGTTTACAACATTGAAAATGGATGATAGAAGTTTTTCTTGTAAAGTGGTTTCCCAGAAAAAGAGAGATAAATTAACATTTTGTGTTAATTTTCAGATTATCGTTCAAATCACACACAAACTAACAACAAAAAAAGTTCAGGGAGGAGAAAGGTGGCTTGGGACGGAAGTGGATAGTGGATGAATGAGAGTTTCAGAGTGAAATTTCACAGTTTTGAGTTCTGAGGAGAACAAATGCAAAATACTGGGAAGTTTTAAAGAAGAACTTTGGGAATGTATGGCCTCAGTGCCTTAGAACATCTATCGTGAAGCAAATTAAATGGAAAGAGTGTCAGTTGTCCAACAGACCAGATTCAAGGAACATGGATATCTTAGAGGGCTGTAAGCCTGGAAGATTTTGTGGATATAGGAAAGGACATTGTGCAGAGGAAAATCAGCATTACTATTTCCCTAATAGCCTTTATTAAGATTGATTTCACAGAAATCATCTTTCTCTCTGCATAAATGCTCCCTGATCTGTTGAGTATTTCCAGCATTGTATGTTTGCTTTCTTAGCTATATTTTTAAGTGTATTCTCAGATAAGGAAATGATAGGAAGCCACAAAAATGAAATGCTACCTTTTGCATTCATTTGCTGGTTGTAATTGTTCAGATTTTGCGCCCAGTAGCCTTCTCCTATCTTCCTATCATGTCTTTTTGCACAGTTATGCAGATTCATCCAATACGAACATGTGAATGGGAAATACCAAGGTCTGCGGGTTCCACATTTACCTAAAGTAAGAGAGGTACAGTTAAACCAGACCCAACATTCATACATGGTGTTTTATATGCACATAGATAAATGCATTTGCTGACAAGCATTTTCATGAAAAAGCATTTCATACATATCATTTTGGACGGGAAAAGGCGCACAAAAGTGAATCAGTGTAATTTTCATTACACAAAATTGACATTAAATTTAATTTTACCCCTTTATTTATCCCTAAATAAAATTAATTTGATTTAATTTTATAAAAATACCACCAAAATTATGATGTATTAATAGATTTTTAAGTTTTTGCACAGTATTTTGTTATAGACATTGTGTCAAATGGTATTTGAAGGACTGTAACTTCAATACAATATATATACTGTATTTATATACTGTAACTTCAATGCAATGGCTGAGGTTATCACAGTTAATTAATACTTATGAGTTAGAGTGAAACAGGTAGTGCTGTGCTTTAGCATATGTAATGTGATCTCCCTTATTTTCTATTCATAAAAATGTCTCATAAATTTGAGGTTATTGTAAATAGAGATGGGAGCCTGAAATATAGGCAACAGATGTGATGTATGGGGAAACAAATTGCATATGTTCATTTTAAAGCAGATATACTCCAGGTTTTTATATGTAGTTGGATATTTTCTGCTTGGTACAAAGGATGGCCACAATGTAAGCCTTTCCCAATTGAATTTTTGTAACCCAGATTGCTCAAACAGACATAACTGCTCCATCAGTGCAACTTCCAATGACTGGGTCACAGAGCTCGGACACGAGGAGAAAACAGTGGGTAGTATTATCTCCAGTAATCCAAGTTCAGGGGTTAATGACTGACATTGTGTGAAAATGACTGTAAAACATTGGAAGTTATTAAATTTTATGGTGAGAGAGGGTTTTTTTCAACTATTCCCAGGACTGTTCCATTTAATCAAGCCAAACCCAGAGTTGCCACAGGCTATGTTTACAATCTGTCAATGTTTAGGTATCCCTGCCTTAAAGTGTAAGATATTTAACAGAATCAAAGGACAGAATAGTTACAGGTTATAGACCATAGATACAAAAATCTTTAAAAGTGGTAACGGCTAATTAAAAAAAATTGTTCATCCCTGTCTGGTGAAAAATAAAATGGGGAAGGCGGCTCAACCATGGCTAACCAGGGCAATCAAGGATAGTGTTAAATCCAAGGAAGAGACATATAAGTTGGCCAGATGAAGTATTAAACTGGAGGACTGGGAGAAATTTAGAACTCAATAGAGGAGGACAAAGGGGTTGAACAAGGGGTGGGGGGGAGAGCATAAAAACTTGTGGAGAAAACTTGTGGGGAATATAAAAACTGACTCTAAAAGCTTATTTAAATACGTTAAAAAAAAGATTAGTGAAAACAAATATAGATCCTTTACAGTCAGGTCAGGTGAATTGATAATGGGAAACAAGGAAATGGCAGAAGAGTTAAATGAATACTTTAGTTCTGTCTTCACTAAGGAAGACACAAACAATCTCCCAGATATACTAGGTGTCTGAGGACCTAGTGGGAGGGAGGAACATAAGGGAATCCACAATAGTCAGGAAATCGTGCTAGGTAAACTGTTGGGACTGAAGGCTGATATATCCCCAGGGCCTGAAGGTCTGCATCCCAGAGTACACAAGGAGGTGGCCCTAGAAATCGTAGATGCATTGGTGATCATTTTCCAATGTTCTCTCGACTCTGGAACAGTTCCTGTGGACTGGAGGGTAACCAATGTAACTCCACTTTTTTAAGAAAGGAGGGAGAGCAAAAATGGGGAATTATAAACCAGTTGGCCTTAAAATCAGTAGTGGGGAAGATGCTGGAGTCGATTATTAAAGATGTTATATCAGCGCATTTGGAAAGCAGTGACAGGATCGGTCAAAGTTAGCATGGATTTATGAAGGGTAAATCATGCTCGACTAATCTTCTGGAATTTTTTTGAGGATGTAGTAAGTAGAATAGATAAGGGAGACCCAGTGGATGTGGTGTATCTGACTTTCAAAAAGCCTTTGACAAGTTCCCGCACAAAAGATTAGTTGCAAAATTAGAGCACATGGTATTGGGGGTAGGGTATTGACATGTACAGAGAACTGGTTGGCAGATAGGATGGAAAGAGTAGGAATTAACCGGTACTTTTCAGAATGGCAGACAGTGGCTAGTGGAGTGCACCAAGGTTCGGTGCTGGGACCCCAGTTATTTACAATATATATTAACGATTTAGACGACGGAATTAAATGTGACATCTCCAAGTTTGTGGATGACACAAAGCTGGGTGGCAGTGAGAGCTGCGAGGAGGATGCAATGAGGCTGCAGGGTGACTTAGATAGATTGGGTGAGTGGGAAGATGCATGACAGATGTAGAATAATGTGGATAAAAGTGAGGTTATCCACTTTGGTGGCAAGAACAGAAAGGCAGATTGTTATTTGAAAGGTGTCAGATTAGGAAAAGGGGAGGTGCAACGAGACCTGGGTGTGCTTGGCGGTAGACAAAAATGCTGGAGAAACTCAGTGGGTGAGGCAGCATCTATGGAGCAAACGAAATGGGCAACGTTTCGTGTCGAAACCATTCTTCATACTGATGTGAGGGTGGGGGGGCGGGAAGAAGAAGGGAAGAAGAAAGGAAAAGGTGGAGACGCATCAGTCAAAAAAGTAAGCATGAAGGTACAGTAGGCAGTGAAGAAAGTTAATGGCATGTTAGTGGTGGCATGTTAGAGAGTGGCATGTTAGAGAGTGGTGAGTCTCTGGAATTCTCTGCCACAGAAGGTAGTTGAGGCCAGTTCATTGGCTATATTTAAGAGGGCGTTAGATGTGGCACTTGTGGCTAAAGGGATCAGGGGGTATGGAGAGAAGGCAGGTACGGGATACTGAGTTGGATGATCAGCCATGATCACATTGAATGGCGGTGCAGGCTCGAAGGGCCGAATGGCCTACTCCTGCACCTATTTTCTATGTTTCTATGTTTCTATGTTTCTATGTTCGTCTTCATTGCGACAGGTTTTGAGTTGAGGAACAAGGACGTCCTACTGCCGTTTTACAGGGCCCTGGTGAGACCACACCTGAAGTATTGTGTACAATTTTGGTCTCACAATTTGAGGAAGGACAATATTGCTATTGAGGGAGTGCAGTGTAGGTTCACCAGGTTAATTCCCAGGATGGCGGGACTGACATATGATGAAAGAATGGGTCGACTGGGCTTGTATTCACTGGAATTTAGATGGATGAGAGGAGATCTTATAGAAACATATAAAATTGGACAGCCTGGATGCAGGAAAAGTGTTCCTGATATTGGGGGAGTCCAGAACCAGGGGTCACAGTTTAAGAGTAAGGGGAGCCCATTTAGGACTAAGATGAGGAAAAACGTTTTTGCCCATGGAGTTGTGAATCTGTGGAATTCTCTGCCACATGAGGCAGTGGAGGCCATTTCACTGAATGTTTTCAAGAGAGGGTTAGATTTAACTCTTGGGCTAAAGGAATTAAGGGATATGGGGAAAAAGCAGGAACGGGGTATTGATTTTAGATCAGCCATGATCATATTGAATTACGGTGTTGGCTCGAAGGGCCAAATGGCCTACTCCTGCACCTATTTTTCCATGTTTCTATGCCAGTAAAAATGGTCATGAACAAGAAAAAATGATATCTATGTTATATTTACATTTAACAAGAATGTGCTAAGAAAATTGTACAATGCATTTCATTGGTTGAGGGCCTGTCCCACTTACGCGACTTTTTTGGCGACTGCCAGCACCTGTCATAGGCGGCCAGAAAGACACTACGACTCTTTGGGTGACTAGGAGACTACTCACGACCATACAGGTGACACCCTGGCGACATGTAAGGGTGACGCCCCTTATGGTCGTGACTAGTCCCGATCAGGCTGTGGTTGGAATACTGCTTTTACACATCGTTCATGAGGAAAGGCACAAATCAGATTCATTAGCATGCGGCCAGGTACCAGATGGATTTCATGAGCTATTTTCACTACAATATTCAAGTACATGGATTTTAGTAAGGCATCTGATGGTGGGCTATTCTAGAAGATTAAGATGCGCGGGATACACAGTGGCTTGATCATATGGATTTAGAACTGGCTTTCTGATAGAAGACAGAGTGTTATGGTAGAAGGTCATTATTCAAGCTGGATATCTGTGACCAGTGGAGTTCAGCAGGGATCTGATCTTGGTCCTCTTATGGTTGTGATATATTTAAATTACTTAAACATAAATGCAGATGGTTTAGCTACTAAATTTGTAGCCGATACCCAGATAGCTGTATTAGAGGGCTGTGAGTAATACAGCCAAAGTAAACAGGGGGATATAGATAGCGTTTAATCTGATCAAATGTGAGGTGTTGCACTTTGGGAGGTCAATAGTAAGGAGACATTATATATACAATCAAAGGCATGACCCTTGATGTACAGAGCAATCTTAGGGTCCAAATCTTTAGAATCCTGAAAATGGAAAGACAAAAATAGGTATAGTAAAGAAGGCATATGATGTGCTTGCCTTTAATGGTTGGGACATTAACTATAAGAGTCAGGAAGTCACATTGTATTTTTATTGAACTTTGGTTAAGCTGCCTTTCCAGTTCCCGTCACTTCATTGCAGGAATAGTTTGGAGGCTTTGGAGAGAGTGCAGAAGAGGTTTGCCAGAATGTTGCCTGCAATAGAAGGTATTTGCTATAAGGAGACTTGGATTCCCTCTTTGGAATGCTGGAGTTTGAGGGTAAACCTGATAGAAGTATATAAAATTGTGGGAGGTATAGAGAGGGTAGAGAGTCAAAACCTTTTTCTCAGTGGAAATATCAAAGGCTAGAGGGCATAGTTTTAAATTGAAATGGACAAAGTGTAAATGTGATGTGCAGGGCAAGGTTATTACTCAGAGGGTGGTGGGTGCCGAGAACACACTACCAGGGATAGTGGTGGAGGCAGATACCAGGGTGGCATTTACGTTTTTAGATAGACACATGGATATTCTGGGAATGGAGAGGTATGGATCATGTGCAATCAGATTTGACGCAGACGTTTGTGGGTCGAAGGGCCTGTTCCTGTGATGTTTTTCTCTATGTTCTATAGATCTTACAGATAATTCCAAATAAAACAAGGCCTCTTTAGTCATAACAATTCCCATTAGAATATAATTTCAAATATAACACCATGATCATTTGAAGAAAAATATTATGTTCAGACAAAAAGAGAGGAGCATGGAATTAACAGACAAATTAAAAATGAAAAATTGGCAATAGCACACAGAAAATTGGCCATAATCTTTAAGATTTTGTAAAGCATTCTACAAAGTATTGCTTTAAACCATTAGAAAACAAACTAATTATTCTTTGTTCGTATTATAGTGCCTTTAACTATCTCCCACAATGTTCTAATGTAATCCTTATTAAAGTAATTTATTATAAATAAACAATCTACAGCAACATGAATTTCAGTAAGTACATTCCAGATTGGTTCTGTAAATAACCATGTAGCCCTTGGCTTTTTAAAAAATAATTGTCTTTCATCTTTTAAAGTAAATGTGTTCCCCCAAACTAATGATATAAATCATTACAAATTTGCAATGACAATTACAAAAGATTGTTTTTCATACCAGGGAAGATGTTATGTAGATACCAGCCTAGAATTAGATATATCAGTGAATCGATTACAATCATCCAGCAAACCCACGCGAAAGACACATTTTCTGCACTCCCAACGGCTTCATACATGTTATTCCATTGGATTCCTGGAACATAAAAGTTCATTTTGTGAACAAAAGTAAATCTCTGACTAGATCCAATTCTGCAAAGATGATACAGCAGGTTTATAATATGTTCAGATTTGAAACTAGTGAACATTATATTAAATTCACTAGTTTTGTCTTCTTTATTGAACATCAACTGCCTATTTTGCTCCTCATCCTGTCTCTTTAAGAACTTTCATTGACAGAAAAGTAATGCTATTGTAAAAATTCATATGTTTCTTCTAATTACCAAGTGACTGAATGCAGTAATATTATGTTATATCACATATTATGTTCTCCCCGAGATCACGCATATTTCCGCTTCGTGCTCTGGTTTCTTCCCATATCCCAAATGAAGTGCAGGAGGAAGATTAAGAGAAGAAAGAGGAAAGCAGAAAACTTTCTATGCAACTGCTTTTAGATAAGAAGTTGTAAATATCAAGTATTCACCCTTGAGCAATCCCTCAATGGTCTATTTCATTCCTTCTGCACAATGCTAATGTTGGGGTTGATTGGTATAAGGCTGTTGAACTTTGGTGGTAGTAGCAGATGACACTGAGCAATTCAGCGATTAAAATCAGACTGAGCACTACTTGACAGACGACTGTAAGGGCACCAGTAGGGTGACAGTGGGGTCATGATTCAGAAAAAATACAGCAACTTTCTGCTGTATGGCATCACTGAAACTCTTCCAAGCTTCCATCTCAACTGCTCTACCCATATGCTGCACAACAAACTGTTGTATTCTGTGACATCCAACAAATTTATTTAAACAGATGTGGCTTCCTAACCCCCTGCAAAAGCATACGTTGCTTCCCTTCTTCACTTTCTCCATCAGAACACTCAGTTCCCTTATCCTCTCTACACTGGCATTGCCCGGAGAGTCATTGCACATCCTTTAAAACTGTGCAACCCTGGTTTTAATTATACCAGTTACTTCTGGTGTTAACTGGACGGTAAAGGATGAAGAACATGATTGGTATTAGCTGCATGCAGGAATCATCCGAGTTCGTTTTTTACCACGATGTCTGCTTTGGAAGCAAACAGCAAGAAGTAATAGCAGACTGCAATCCCAGACCTATTTTCGAGTAATAATTAATTCAGCAATAAAAAGGGATATTATAATAAAGGGATAACTTGCTAGACTGAGCATTTTCCCTACATTTCTTCCTTGCACCATACTAGTAAGACTTATTATAAATATTGTTCCCTGAAATTAATTAATTAAAAAGATGAATTTTGCTGTAGCAAGTCAATCAGTATCATCCCATCAGTATCATTGCCATAGAGGGAGTGCAGCGAAGGTTCACCAGACTGATTCCTGGGATGTCAGGACTGTCTTATGAACAAAGACTGCATAGACTCGGTTTATACTCTCTAGAATTTAGGAGATTGAGAGGGGATCTTATAGAAACTTACAAGATTCTTAATGGGTTGGAGAGGCTAGATGCAGGAAGATTGTTCCCGATGTTGGGGAGGTCCAGGACAAGGGGTCACAGCTTAAGGATAAGGGGGAAATCCTTTAGGACCGAGATGAGAAGGAATTTTTTCACACAGAGAGTGGTGGGTCTCTGGAACTCTCTGCCACAGAGGGTAGTTGAGGCCAGTTCATTGGCTATATTTAAGAGGGAGTTAGATGTGGCCCTTGTGGCTAAGGGGATCAGAGGGTATGGAGAGAAGGCAGGTACGGGATACTGAGTTGGATGATCAGCCATGATCATATTGAATGGCGGTGCAGGCTCGAAGGGCCAAATGGCCTACTCCTGCACCTAATTTCTATGTTTCTATCCTTATTACAATTACATTAAGGATAGCCACTCTTGTTACATGTGAAGAAAATATGAAGACCTCGAAGTTTACAGGATTTCTATTTTGGGAGGTGGAATGCAAGAAAAGAAAATATTAAACGTTGGTGCTCTAGAACATTAATGTATGGATGGATCTTGGCGTGCATATCCACAACTTCCTAAAAGTGTCAACACAAGTAGATAGATTGGTAAAGAAGATAGTATAGATGTATATAAAATAATGAGAGGCATCAGTAGCGCGGAGTGTCATAGTGTTTTACCGAGGGTGGAAATGTCAAATATTAGAGGGCATCGGTTGACGGTGCAAGGGGGATAAAGATCTACAAAGCAGGGTTGTTGTTTTTTTTTACACAGAGTGCTGTAGGTGCCTGGAACATTATGTCAAGGGAGGTGGTAGAAGCACAATGTTTCCAACCTCTTCAGGCAGACATGAACAGGCAGGGAATAGAGTGATACGCAACATGAACATGTACATTGGATTAGATAGATTTGCATTATGGTTAGCGCAGAGATAAATGGCCAAAGGGCTTGTCTCTATGCTGTGATGTTTTATGTTCTATGCACTTATGGTATATTTAATGGAAATAAAGTTTTCAGTTTTCAAATTCAGAGATGATTTGGCAAAAAGACAAATGGAGGATGAGAAATGACTGAAGGGTCACTTTTTGACAAAGGAGCATTAGAATTGAAGTTGAAAAACATAACCATCTGCCAAAAATATTTATTTGTTTTAGTGATAAAAAGTGACGGCCAGAAATAAAGGTAGACAAAAATGCTGGAGAAACTCAGCGGGTGAGGCAGAAATAAAGATTCATTTTCCGAGAAAATCACTTTTCTTCAAATAGAATTTAGTCTTTCAAATAAGATATTTGTATATTTTTAATAATATCTTTCTTTGAATCAAATATTTAGCAGGAAGTTCTATTACTTTGCTTTCCATTCAATGCCACAATTAATACAAAATACACAAGTCAAATTATATTTTCCTCATAGTTTTTATCATCATAATAATGTTGATAACACATCTCAAAAGTTTCTTACCTGGTCCTTCCCCTTCAAAAAGAGTGATAATATAGGCTCCCTGGCTGAATGCAGTCGTACATAAGAGACACTAGATGGAATTTAGATTTTAATAAAATTATTGCTAGTAGTTTTAAGTGTTTTAAGGTTTATATATCATATATACTAACTATATTAGTTAACATTTATACAACCTAATGTGGTAAGAATCTTTATGAAAAATATGTAGATTGATCACTGACATAAAATTACATAATACTGTATGGAAACTAGCCATTTGCCCCATCCAGTTGATGCTGGCATTTACTTTTGGCTCACCTATTGGTTCTGTTCTCGCATCATTCAAATTCCATTTCCCACTCGTAACATGTGGTTTAAAAGTCTATACAGTCATCATTTCTACAGCCCCAAATTCCATTCTACATAATGTATGCCTGCTGTTAAACTTCTGAAAACTCGTTTCCTGCTCAACTCCAACTGTTGCTTAATTAACAAGAGTAGGAGTAAACTGTTCCTTTTCAGAATGGCAGGCAGTGACTAGTGGGGTACCGCAAGGCTCAGTGCTGGGACCCCAGCTATTTACAATATATATTAATGATTTGGACGAGCGAATTGAATGCAACATCTCCAAGTTTGCAGATGATACGAACTGGGGGGCAGTGTTAGCTGTGAGGAGGGTGCTAGAAGGCTTCAAGGTGACTTGGTTAGGTTGGGTGAGTGGGCAAATGCATTGCAGATGCAGTATAATGTGGATAAATAGCAGGTTATCCACTTTGGTGGCAAGAACAGGAAAGTAGACTATTATCTGAATGGTGGCTGATTAGGAAAAGGGGAGATGCAATGAGACCTGGGTGTCATGGTACACCAGTCATTGAAAGTAGGCATGCAGGTGCAGCAGGCAGTGAAGAAAGCGAATGGTATGTTAGCATTCATAGCAAAAGGATTTGAGTATAGGAGCAGGGAGGTTCTACTGCAGTTGTACAGGGCCTTGGTGAGACCACACCTAGAGTATTGTGTACAGTTTTGTTCTCCTAATCAGAGGAAAGACATTCTTGCCATAGAGGGAGTACAGAGAAGGTTCACCAGACTGATTATTGGGATGGCAGGACTTTCATATGAAGAAAGACTGGATAGACTTGGCTTGTACTTGCTACAATTTAGAAGATTGAGGGGGAATCTTATAGAAACGTAAAAAATTCTTAAGGGGTTGGACAGGCTAGATGCAGGAAGATTGTTCCCGATGTTGGGGAAGTCCAGACCAAGGGATCACAGTTTGAGGATTTGGGGGAAGTCGTTTTGGACCGAGATGAGAAAAACATTTTTCACACAGAGAGTGGTGAATCTGTGGAATTCTCTGCCACAGAAGGTAGTTGAGGCCAGTTCATTGGCTATATTTAAGAGAGAGTTAGATGTGGCCCTTGTGGCCTAAGGGAGGTATGGAGAGAAGGCAGATACAGGATACTGAGTTGGATGATCAGTCATGATCATATCGAAGGGCCGAATGGCCTACTCCTGCACCTATTTTCTATGTTTCTATAAATGTATTACATGACTAAGTTACACACACCACGCGAAATAGCGTTCTGTGACATTATTAGGACGGTAGTGGCATCAGACGTCATCAAATTAGGTCATTTACTAAGGCCATCCCACTTTAAGATAACAAAGAAGTCCTGCAGTATTGGTCTCTCTCTAGCCCACCCAACAAAACCAAGCAAAAAAAAAATTCTTATTAGATCTCTAGCCCGTCTTTGCGCACTTTTCAATTGCTGTAATTACTATTGTTATCTTTACTATCCCTCTTTTTACACATTTTAACAGGTCTGTCACAATGCACCATTCCTCACATTCTTCTGAAAAAATATTAGTCTTTCTTTGCATTTGAAACTTGGCTCGATGTAGCACAGATTGGCATTCCTCAAAAGAATACCAATTTCAGATCAATTACTTAAGTGATAACTGCAGAAATGCGCAGGAAGTTGCAAACTGTCTTGTACTACTTACAATTAGAATCTGGCTGGAGAAGTTGAGCTGGTTCTGTACGACAACAAAAACCATGTAGGGAAAGAAGGTAATGATGTAGAGCAAGCAGGCACTGAGGGCTGCTGTATTAGCATGGCTGAAAAAGGCTGAAATCAAGTAGCCCAATGAAATAACTGAAGCTCCAAAATCCACAAAATAGAGGAAAACTATGAATCCATTACTGTTCGGGAGAATCTGGCCTGCTTTAAGGATAATAGTGATAACAGCACTGCTGAATATCAAGACGATGAAGTTGTCCAGAAACCAGACCAGAAAGTTGGTTAACGGTTTCACTCCCAGAATCTTCATGTACTGTAAAATATAAAATACTCTGTTAGAGACCTCCAAATTCCAAACATATTTCTAAACTGCGCATAATAATGGAGACTACTAAAAGTGGCAATGTAATAATTATGGGGACTTTAATCTTCAAAGGGGATGGGCAACTCAAGCTGGCAAGAAGGCCTTCAGAGAAAATGTATAGAATGAAAATCAGACAGTTTCCTGAATAGCACAATACAATCCAACCAGGGAAAAGGTCTTTTCATATCTGGCCATGTGTAATCATTAGATATCACCTCACAGGGAAATAGTAAACTAGTCTACTAAAGACTGATCATAACATGATAAAGTTGCATTGTTGGGATTTAAACATAATGTACCATCAGTAAACAAGAGTGCAAATAAAGGAATCTTTCTGAAGTTGCAGTTTTAATTGCACAGGGGCGAGGGGTGAGGGGTGGGTGGTGGGGGGGGGGGGGGGGGGGGGGGTGGTGATTCCCCTGCCAGGAGTCTACAATTAGGAATTACCATAGACGGAGACTAACGCTAAGGAGAAGTCAATCAGAAGAAGGGTCCCAACCCAAAACATCCCCTATCCATGTTATCCACAGATTCTGCCAGACTGGCTGAGATTCTTTAGCACACTTTTTTTAAAGGAGAGATCTGGAATGTTCAGCCCTTAATAGGGGCCAGTTAACTGGTATTGTCATTTTTCAAATGAACCAGATACAACATTGCTGGGATAATTGAAGGAAGGCAAGCTAATAATGCCAACCCAGGAAATAGAGTTCACATAAACCAATTCTGAGTCAGAGATGGCCACATGCTCATCTTTCATAACCTATCTATGTTAGATTCATGTATTTCACTATGCCTTTCTTCCATTGTAGTAATTAGAATGGAAATAGATTTGACACAAATATATAGTATATTTAGCAATGGTCAACAGATTGTTGTTTTCAAATACATTTTTGAAAAAACAAAACATATTTTGACAAATCCCCTAAAATGAGCAATAAATGAAGAAAATACTGTAATACTGAAGAAAGTAGAGTGATGTAATACATTTTGTCAGTTTGGCATATACAAGATCATGACATCTTCTGCCCAGTTTTTTTATACATGACAATATGATACTGAAAAAGATATTTGGCCTCCGATTCGTATGTGTAAGAAACATATAGGTGATTTGTTGGCACATGCTCTGCACATTTGGATATCAGCTCAGCCACGTTAATAGCCAGTGGGCTTACAAGTATGTTGGGTGGTGAGAAATTGGACACAGGAAATTATACCTGGTGATTTGACAGTACAATGTGCATTTTATGGCCATAGGGCATTAGCAATCACCTACTTCACAAGATAGTCCTCAAAATATTTAAATTCATGTTTTAGCTTACTTTCAACCATAATAATGCACTCACTTAGCAGTTTGCACTAAAAGTCTTAGGTGAATTTCTTGCACAACAGACAAAACATAATCTCAGGAGTTCCATATATTTAATTACCTCTTCCAATCTAAGCTCCTTTTCAAACACAAGTTTCCGCACCAGGGAAGCCATGGAAATCAACCACGCCAGCATCATTAGCAATGGAAGAAAGAAGCCTATGTTGTTGAGAAACCTGTCGGAAAAGATTGTGTTAGAATAATTGAATTGTACAAGAATGCATGATTAGTCCCAACAGACAGGACATGGCACATTTCAGAATTCAACTTTTGTTATTTAGAAGACTCACACTACCATGGCCACACTCTCTTCTTGCTGCTACCATCAGGAAGAAGATACAGACCATTACTTCCAGCTGTTCAAGAATGGCTTCTTCCCATCAACTATTCGGTTCTCCAACTCTTCAGCATAACCCTAAACACAATTCCATCTCAGCACCAAACCATTATGGACTTTGCGCTACTAGGATTGCACTATCATGATCTGGTTTACTTAGAATATCTGATAATATAATTTATATTAATTGTTGCTGTTGTTGTTGCATTTTACATGCCTGTAAATTTGCAGCAATTAAGAATTTCATTGTTCCAGTTCACAATAGCACAAATAAACATTCTTGTGATTTTTGACATTGCACCTGGAGCATTGTGTACAAGGTCACTTTATTTAAATATATATATACACTCTCTCTATAGTAATATATATACTTACTATAGAGAGAGTGCAACAAAGATTCAGCAACCTGGTTTTCAAGAGGGAAGGTTTGTCATGCGCCTTGCATGAGACCAAGTTTGTAAGAATGAGAGGTGATCTTTTGAAATGTAAATTAATCTTTATGGGCCTGTCCCACTAATGCGATTTTTTAGGCAACTACAGGCGCTAGGGTGTTGTTGCCAGGATGACGTAGGTTGTCGCCGGTTTTTCGACGATCTGCTATGACTATGACAGTCGCCGGCAGTTGCCTAAAAAATCGGCGTGGAACAGGCCCATAGGCTCAACAAAGATCTATGCAAGGGAGGATATTTACCCTGATTGAGGATTCTCGAAGTCGCGTCGCACTGGTGAAATAAGGTACGGGTCTGAAATGTCCACTCAAAGGTACTCACATGGTAAATGTTTGGAACTCTCTATTCAGAGACTGTGAAGTCTTAATCACTGAATTGATTAAAAGCAGATCAATAGATATGTGACTATTATAGAATTCAAGGGAAATTATGTTTGAGATTGAAAATCAGCAATGATCTTGCTCAATGACAGAACAAGCTACTTTTTTTTTTGTGTTTTATATTCTTATATTAAGGGAGCATTTCTATGTTTAATTTGTTTATGTTTAAGGTGTGGTGCAGCCACCAGCAAATAACAGATCTCATAATATATTGAATAATGTTTGAATATTGAAATAAAATAGCTCCTTTAATTTTTGAGAATTTTATTTTCATCAGAATGATGCGAGTATAACATTTCCTCATCTCATCATTATGATAAAAACATCAAACATTCTTGATCATGAATATCACCGTTAATAGCAGGATAGTTAATATATATACTTTATATAACAACAGGAACAGCACCTCATATTCCGCTTGGGGAGTCTGCATCCTCTTTGCATGAACATTGAATTCTCGCAATTCTGTTAACCCTTGCTGTCTCCTCCCTTTCCTATCTCTCCCTCAGCCCTCGGGCTCCTCCACCTCCTTTTTCCTTTCTTCCCCCCGCCTCCCCCCACCCCCCCCATCAGTCTGAAGAACGGTTTCGACCCGAAACGTCGCCTATCTCCTTCGCTCCATAGATGCTGCTGCACCCGCTGAGTTTCTCCAGCATTTTGTGTACCCTCGATTTTCCAGCATCTGCAGTTCCTTCTTTAACATAATATATATACTTGTTTGTCAAAGACGAATTATAAATCCAGGCATGCTGCACGGTTAGAGAAAGCTAATGTTTATTTCCGAAACATCACTAACACAACGTAGATAGAATATCAACCCACTTTTATATTACAAATTCGTAACAAAAGTGCTTAGCATATTGCCCATGTTTAAAAAAACAAGGATTCTGAGGCAACCTAATACAATAGTAACCCCAACCTCGTCAACCTACTAGTTTCACTGTTTTCCTGCTTAGTTTCACGGTTTGTAACCACTCATCATCACCTTCTCCACAGACAACAATGGACCATTGTGGGCTCCATATTTTCATATCTCTAGTTGTCTAGTTTGTACTTTGTTATAGCTCTAGATTTGCTTTCCCCTGACTCGCAGTCTGAAGAATAGTTTCCACCCAAAACGTAATCTATTCCTTTTCCCCACAGATACTGCCTGACCTGCTGAGTTATCCAGCATTTTCTACCTATCTTTGGTCTAAACCAGCATCTGTAGTTCCTTCCCACACAATAGTAACCTAGTTGAGCATACTAGTAACAAGCCTTGGGTAAGTTCATGACCAAAAAGGTTGATGAGAGCAGAGCAGTAGACGTTGTTTATTAGTAGAGCTAATAGGACTTGATGTTTCAATTCCTGTAATAAGTCGGCACTCTTGCTATTTGCAGTGGGATTGGAGTGGTGAAAGGTAGGGTAGGTACGTCATCGGGGTCATCAGGTGGGCACCCTCCTTCTTTGACGTTTCATTGATAAGCCCACAACGTCTCCAGAGGGCTCAACGGTGATACCTGGCGTCCCAGTTACACCCCCCTCAATTCCATACCCCCCTGTATTCATCTTGCAGCCCAATTGTTGTCTCTCCTATTGATCCAAATCCAATTGCTGCTTTTTTCTGCAGAATTTGATAATGATTCGATTGCTTGTTGGAGGGGGCAACCCCTCACCCCCATTTTCTTTAATAGCCTGGTCATAGATGTAGCAACAAATCCCCTGCATCCCACTTCAACAGGGAAAATCTTGGTCTTCCAGCCATTCTGGGAAGCTTCAGTTGCCAGTTCAGAGAACTTGTTTTTTTTCCTCTCATAAGCTTCTTCAACACCATCTTCCCATGGAACTGTCAATTCCACAACATATGCCAACTTGGCTGTTATGGACCACAGGACCATGTCTGGCCGGAGTGTTGTAACCACAATGTCTGGGGGAAACACAAGCCTTTTTTCTGTCCACTTCCATTTTCCAATCCCAAGCAGGCTGCAGAATGCTTGCATCCATTGATGTTATCTGGTGCTCTGGAGGTTGGCCTGCTGGTACAAATGTTGTGAATTGGACATTTCCTGCCATGATTGTGGGGAAGCATTTGTGATCTCATGCCTCTGTTCCAGGATTGATGACAGCAGTCTGAGAACTTGGTTATGCCACCGAGTGTAACGCTGTTGGCCGAGGCTCATAGTGCATCCTGTTAAAATGTGCCTTAGTGATGCAGTGCAGGTGCTTGGCAAAAGGAGCAAGCGGGGTCTTCTCCGAACCACTGCTTCAGGTTCTGGGGTGATGGTAGAACATCATAAGTGGCTCTGGTGACAATACTTAGCCGAGATCCTTCCATTTGCCAGGTTTCACGCCAGCTGAGTTTCCTCTTTTCCAGGCTCTCCCAGTTAGTCCATTGGCCTTGCTTGGCCATTGAGACGGCCTTGGCATGTCGCTCTGCCTCCTCCTGTTTTCTCACCTCCTCCACCACGAGCCGTCTTTTCTGCACTGATGTTGCCTTGTGCCATTGAGGAGCTTTTGGGACGAGCCCGAGCCCAGCTCTCCCGTGTTGGATTTGGCCAGCCATATCCCGGAATTGAAGAGCAGACTTAGCACTCTGAACAGATTCAGATTGTGTCCACTTCTTCCCTGTTGCCACATGGGGGGCCGCTGTTCGAATAACAGTATCTTCAGATTCAGTGAGGGTCATGACCAACCTTGCTTTAGTGCATATGAACTCTTCCACAAGTCCTGTAATGGGTAATTCCAATTTGCCACTCCCATACAGTCCAATAACACTTAAGCATTGTGGAAGTCCAAGCCACTGTTTCACATGTGTGCTGATCATTCTTTCCAGCTTTTCCACTTTGGGGATTTCATACATGGTTAAAGGCCACATGATTCTTGGTAGTATGCCAAATTGGAAGCACTACAACTTGAGTTTTCCTGGTAGCAAGGTGTTCGCATAGTTGTTCAAACTGCTCAGTGTCCTTGAGTTTTGCATCATACCATCGGCCCAAACTCTTCACTGGCATTTCTGAAACAGTTGGAACAGGAATTCCGTTAATATGAAATCTTTGATCCTTGACTTGAACTTTGACAATGGAGATGCTTCTGCACTTGCTGGGTTTAATCTTCATCCTTGCCCATGTGATGTTTTGATGAAGTTTTTCCAGAAGTCTCTTGGTGCAGGGGATAGTTGTTGTTAGCGTTGTTATATCGTCCATATAGGCTCGTACCGGTGGCAATCGCTGACCACACTGTAGCCGTTTTCCTCCCACAACCCATTTTGATGCTCTGATAATGAGCTCCATTGTCATAGTGAAGGTCAATGGGGAGATGGTGCACCTCGCCATGATGCCTACTTCCAGTGGTTGCCATGCTGTGGTAAAGTCTGATGTTGTGAGACAAAATTGCAGCTCCTGGAAGTAGTTTTTTACCAGGTTTGTTATTATTGCCGGCACCTGAATTTCAACATAGCATTCACATTCATAAATTCATTAGTTTATAAGTGATAGGAGCCGAATTAGGCCATTCAGCCCATCAAGTTTACTCCGCCATTCAATCATGGCTGATCTATCACTCCCTCTCAATCCCATTCTCCTGCCTTCTCCCCATAACCCCCAACACCTGTATTAATCAAGAATCCATCTTTTTGCCTTAAAAATATCCATTGACCTGGCCTCAACAGCCTTCTGTAGCAATGAATTCCACAGATTCACCACCCTCTAACTACAGGAATTCCTTCTCATCTCCTTCCTAAAGGAGTGCCCTTTTATTCTGAGACTATGACTTCTGGTCCTAGACTCTCCCACTTGTGGAAACATCCTCTCCACAACCAAGGTTCCGCATGGTAGGCTGCTCTGGAAGGCTAGAGCGCAAGGACCCAAGGAGAGATAGTTGAATGGATATAAAATTAGCTTCATAGAAGGAAGCAGAGGGTAATAGTGGAAGGTTGTTTGTCCAACTGGAGTTCTGTGACGAGTGGTGTGCCTTAGGGTTCGGTGCTGGGCCCATTGTTGTTCATCATCGATATCAATGATCTTGATGAAAACATACATGGCAGCATTAGCAAGTTTGCAGATGACATAAAAGTGGTATTGTAGATAGTGAAGATGGTTGTCAAAAATAGCAGCAGGGTCTTGAACAGTTGGGCAGGTGGGCTGAGGAATGGTTGATAGAATTTAATTTAGAGAAATATGAGGTGTTACATTTTGGGATGTCTAACATGGGCAGGACTTACACTGTGAATGGTAGGTTCTTGGAAGTGTTATAGAGGAGAGGGACCTTGGAGAGCCGCTACATACTGCCTTGAAAGTGGCATTACAAGTAGATAGTGTGGTCAAAATGGCTTTTGGCACATTGGCCTTCACCAATCAGAGTACTGAGTATAGAAGTTGGGAGGTCATGCTGCAGTTTACAAAACACTGGTGTGGCCACATTTCGAGTATTGTGTTCAGTTTTGGTCACCATATTATAGAAAATATGTTGTCAAGCTGGAAAGCGTGCTGGGAAGATTTACGAGGATGTTGCCAGGTCTCGAGCGCCTGAGCTATAAGAAGAGGTTGAGCAGGTTAGGACTTTATTCCTTGGCGCACAGGAGAATGAGGGGAGATCTCATAGAGGTGTACAAAATCATGAGAGGAATAGATCAGGTAAACACACAGTCTTTTGCCCTGAGCAGGGGAATCGAGAACTAGAGGACAGATTTAAAATGCAGAGGGAAAGATTTAAGAGGGAACCTGAGGGGTAACTTTTTTATACAAAGGGTGGTGGTGCATGGAACGAGCTACCAGAGGAGGTAGTTGAGGCAGGTACTATCGCAATGTTTAAGAAGCATTTAGACAGGTACACGGGTATGATAAGTGTGGAGGGATATTGCCAAATACGGGATGATGGGACTAGTGTAGATGGGGCATGTTGGTCGGTATGGGAAAGTTGGCCCAAAGGATCTGTATGACTGTCTGAAACTAAATAGCATCCACAGGGATGAATAACAGCCAAAACGTTCCAAAGGTAGGGGGATCTATGTGGCTCGCAGGCCTCTGGGTGAATACTTTGGTAAGGACTGGCACAATAATTGAAGAAAAGCATGAAGCTAAATAGATAATGCAGAGACTGTAGTTTACTTCAATAAAATGTAAATTACATTAAGAAGGGCATTGCAATTATGTAATTTAATGAATCAGGGAGAATGGGGTTTAAACTAAATTGGCACTGAAATACAGTAACTCTGATGTTAAGGACAACATTGCAATATCAAGGTTCAAGGCTTTAAGGTAAGTTTATTGTCACATGTACCATGTATGGAAGTAATGATGATAAATACTAAAGATTTTTTTCTAATGCCTGAGAACAAATAGAAAATAACTTTCATCACAGAGTGGCAGTGAAGGCTACAGCTCCCAAACAATTCAATGCATGTCGGTGTGGCTGGCTTGGAAAGCTGCTACAGGTTCAACAAAAGCTGCCCACCTTACATACTTACATCAATTTAAAATAAGCAAACAGGTTTTAACTGTCAGAAAAATCAGTACGTATCTTCAATATCCAAGTCTAAGTCCAAAGCAACCCCGGTGGTTTAATGTCTTTCCAGAGGGGAAGGGTTTTTGAATCATAAAGCTACAGAGAACAAGTCTACAGTTCATTGAGGCAGAAGAATAATGGAGAGTTAGATTAATACTGGATTCTACTATCGAGTCCACATCACAAGATTAGAAATTGTTCAGCCAGAGCTGAACACATTTCTCGTCATCTGCATACAATGGCAACTTGCGCTTCTTGTGCGTATTGGTGTAAACAGGGCCGTGACGTGAACGCATTTCCTTGAACCCTATACTGGATTAAGACCACCAGAAACAATGTTGAAAAGCAGAATAACTTTAAGACAGAGGTATCACTGCATCACCACGAGCTTTGTCATGGCAGAGGATTGCTTAATTAGGCATGAAAATATACTGTCAGCTCAGCCAAATATCACTGCTGAACAGTGAAGTAAACTCAAAAATGTATTCAGAATAAATATTGAAGAATTTGGATCAGATATAATCTTGGATCAGAATCAACAAATGCTGTCACCCATAGCAGTAGATTATTGTACCAATCAACCAATATTGATCAGCAAAGACTGGATCAGAAAATTGAAGCTGTACTGAAGGGAGTATGGAAACTTCAAAATGTTATAAATATTTAAAGGAAACTATATTTTACAATGCCTAAATTCATTGTAAGGCAGGAAGCCAATCCTCTACTCACCTCAAACTGTTCCATACGCATTGAATAACAACAAAAAGGAAGAAAAGATAGATTAGAATAGAACAATGTTATCGCAAAGGCAAGCTGCAATGACTAGCTTCATCAAATGGAATACTTTGACAACGTGATGATTTCAAGGTGACATCGAACCAGGTGATTGATGATCCAGACATTCTAATTTTAAGTTAAATGTGGATAAGGAGTATAAGCACCATATTGCAATTAATATTCATAGGATTTGTGTTCATACACAATACTTCCAGAAATCAATTGTCTGAGCATTTGAGAATATGTACTGTTTAAGAAAGAACTGCAGATACTTGTAAAATTGAAGGTAGACACAAAATGCTGGGGAAACTCAGCGGGTGGGGCAGCATCTATGGAGAGAAGGAATTGGCGACATTTTGGGTCGAGACCCTTCTTCAGACTGATGTCCTGAGAGGGGGTAGGACAAAGAAAGAAAGTAGGCAGAGAGATTGTCGTAACCAAACTGATCTCCCAGTGGCCCAACTCCCCCTTCCATTCCCAATCGGACCTTTCTGTCCTGGGCCTCCTCCATTGTCAAAGTGAGGCCCAGTGTAAATTGGAGGAACAGCACCTCATATTTCGCTTGGGTAGTTTACACTGCAGCGGTATGAACGTTGACTTCTCTAACTTCAGGTATCCCTTGCTCTCTCTCTCCATCCCCTCCCCCTTCCCAGGCCTCCCACTAGTCCCACTGTCTCCACCTACTTTCTTTCTTTGTCCTACCCCATCCACCTGACATCAGTCTGAAGAAGGATCTCAACCCGAAACATCGCCAATTCCTTCTCTTCATAGATGCTGCCTCACCCGCTGCGTTTCTGCAGCATTTTGTATCTACCTTTGAGAATATGTACCAACAGCCTCACAAACTGAAGAATGAAACTTCAAATACTGTTTTCAAGCACAAAGTTTAAAAGAAGCATGTATGTGTTTGGAGAAATACGTTGTTTATCTTTGGCCAAATGAATCTACAAAAAGATTTCAACTGGTCAAAAAAAAGTAAATGCTATTGTGTAGAAAAAGAAACCCAAGAACATTGCAGAAGGTATGATGATCTGAGTACAATGCTAGGCTTTTACCACATAGAGCCAATGGGTCACATCGAGATGCATTGAAACAGGTAATTCGGAACTGAGTTTGTGCTGACCATCGAAGACCAATTTAGAACATTAGGCCATACTGCCCTAATGCATTTTATTCTCCCCAGTCACATCAACAATATAATACAATTCCGTTTATTGTCATTTGAATCTCATTGACACAACATAATTTACACAAACATCCATCACAGTGAATCTCCTCCTCAATGTGATGGAAGGCAAAGTCTTCTCTCTCCCCTGCACTCCCCTGATCCTCCCAATGTCAGAGTCAAAGCCCCCGGCGGACGATGTAAGGCCCCACTCCGGGTCTTGATGTTGGAGCCCCCAGCGGGCCCTAGCAAGTCCCGCGACCATTAAAGCCGTGCCGGGCGATGTAATGCCCCAGGTCATTTTCAACCCCGCATCTCGGGCGGGAGAAGTTGCCGTTGCGGGAGCTCCGAAAAGCGGTCTCCCACCAGGGACCCACGAGCTTCCGATGTCACCGTCCACCGGCCTGCAGCTGGAGCCTCCGAATCTCCGGGGATGGGCAGCAGCAGCGCGCCATCACAGCTCCCCCCATTCCGAACTCGGCCAGCTCCACATTAGTAAGTAGCCCGCAGCTCCGCGACTGGAGCCCCAGGTCCGGTTGGAGGCCGCTCCACGGTGCTAGGCCCCAACAACAACGGAGACCCGACAGAGAAAAGGTCGGGTCCTCCGTACAAGGAAAAGATTTTAAAGGTTTCCCCCACTACGACCTCCACCCCCCACACATACCCAGCTAAAAAAAAACCCACTGCAACTACACTCAAAACGAGACAAAAAATAAAAAAGACAGATGGACTGCAGAGGCCGCTGCGACAAGACAACTTCCCCATCGCAGATTCAACCACTAAACTACAAGCTTGGGATAATTTACAGTGACCAATTAACCTGCCATGTACATTTTTGGAAATGGGAGGAAACCAGATCACCTGGTAAAAATTCACATGGTCATATGTAGACCATACAAATTCAACAGAGACAGTACTGGAGTTCAGGAATGAACCCATGTCGCTGGAGCTGTGAGGCAGTAGCTCTACCAGTTGTGACGCTGTGCCACTTACATTTTGCAATTCTAACATCATTACTTAAGAAATATGGCATTGGAGCAAAAATAATACAAACCAAAGTTACCACATATAGTCACTGGAAATGCATGAAGCCAGCTAGCAGACAATGTAAAACAAATTCTCACATTTGACTTTCAACTAGTTGTAGTTTTGGACAATCTTCTTTTATTTTGCACATTTTATTTAAATTCCTAATGAAACAGAATGGTACTTTACTTCACCATATGGTGGATGGAGAGTACCCCTTACATCTCCTTTAACCTGAGCCCTTTTCATCTTAAAGCTCTGCACTCCACTATTAGATTTTTCCAGCATGGGAAAAAGGTTCTGAATGTCTAACCTATCTATGCCTTTCATAATTTAACATGCTTTGATTAGGTCTCCCTGCAACCTCTGGCATTCCAGAGAAAACAAGATTCTGCAACCTCGCCCTGTAGCTACTACCTCCTAATCCAGCCATCATTCTGGTAAACCCCCTCTGCACCCTTTCCAAAGCCTCCACTTCCTTCTTGTAATGGAGCAACTGCATGCAAAATGTTAAATGTGGTCTAAACAAAGTCCTATAAAGCTGCATCATGACTTCCTGACTCGATCTAAGAAAGCAGGCCCGATCTATGAAACTTCCTGACTCAAAGACCCGATCTATGAAAGCAGGCCTACCATATGCCTTATTTACCACTCTATCTACTTATGTTGCCACTTTCAGGGAGTTATGGGCTTGAGCCCAAAAATCCCTCTGTGCATCAATGTTATTAAGGGTCATGCCATTAATTATACATTTCCCCCTTACATTTGATCTCCCAAAGTCCAACACCTCACACTTGCCCTGACTAAACTCCATCTGCCATTTCTCCGCACATTTCTGAAGCTGATCTATATCCTGTTGTAGACTTTGACAGCCTTCATAGCTCGAGGCACCAGCAATCTTGGTGGCATTTGCAAACTTACTAACCGGCTCATAAAGGTTCATCCAAGACTTTTATATATATCACAAACAACACTAGTCCAAGCTCTGATCCTTGCGGAACTCCACTGGACAAAAAACTCCAGCCTGAATATTGTCCTCCCTCAACCACAACCCTCTATCTTTCATCAGTAAGGCAGTTCTGGCTCCATACAACCAAGTCACTGTTAATCCTGTGCATCTTAATGTTCTGGATCAGCCTACTATGGGGGCTGATCCAGAACACTTAATTAAATGTCTTACTAAAACCTATGTGGACAACATCCACCGTCCAACCTTCGTCAATCACCTTCATCACCTCCCCAAAACATTGATCAAGTGTCAGAGGTTATGGGGAGAAGGCAGGATACTGGTGTCAGAGGTTATGGGGGAAAAAGGCAGGAGGATAAGTTTAGGAGGGAGAGATAGACCATCCGTGATTGATTGGTGAAGTAGACTTTATGGGCTGAATGGCCTAATTCTGTTCCTAACACTTTTGATCTCATGAAGTTAGTAAGACATGACCTGCTGTGCAGAAACCCATGATGATTGTCACCTATTCTCTTCAAAAAAGGTGAAAATCCGATCACTAACAATTCTCTCCAAAAGCTTCCCTACCATTGACGTGAGGCTCACCGTGTGTAAGATACATCTTCTAGATGCGCTGGGATGCATCCTCAGTGATGCGACCTGGGGTCTCACAACATCAGTCACCGTCGCCCAGGCCATCCAGCCTGGGTTGATCAAGCCCCGACTTGCGTCCCAGCAGCAATCGCCCACGGATCAGCCCTCTTAATCCAAAGCCACCTAGTAGCTTTCTCTGCGGCTTCGCTTGGGGATAGACCCTCTTTTTTGCCAGCCCCATCATGCCCAACTGGTTGAAGACTTTGCAGAGTGACCGTCCTGCAAAGCCCCTACAGCCCAACTCTATGGGCTCATAGTATGTCTTCCAGCACTCTCCTGGCATATCTCCACCAGTTCCTGGTACAGATGTGCCAGGACAGCGACCTATATTTCGCTGAATTTTTTCTACTTCCCTTCTTAGAAAAACCCTTAAATAACCAAATACAAAATACTCTTTGTTTACTTTCCTGACTAATTTTTCCATATGTTTAAATTCCAGCTTTAAAAACTTCCACAATATTTAATTGTGCCAGAAAGAAACTTTCTAAATTGCAAGTTCTTACAGGATTTGATAAGATGCAATATGATTTCCAAATACGTACACTGTAAACACTCAGGCAACACTGTCCTGTAAAGATACCTAGATTTCTAAGTAAATATCAAGTAAAGATTCCTAGAAATGAAGGCTGCGTCAGCCAACTTACTGATCGTTTTTGTGGCAGGGATATGGCATTGCTGCCATCTGTACTGCAATACTAGAAATATCTTGACCAGTCTGCACTTCAATGAACGCTCGCTCAATCATATCCTGCAATGGAATAAAGATAAGGTTGTAGCGGCGGCTTTCTGTTGGAACACTTTTGGGCTCAGATATCCATTTGGGATTTTCCAGCAAATCCGTTGTCATGCTGTGCAGGATGTTGGTCCGAATAGTGTACTTCAGTCGAGATGGAAGTGGGGAGGACAATGATCGTGCCCTTCTCGAGGTGTTGTTATCATTGTCATCATCGAATATTACACCTGGAAAGATAGGAGCCCAAAACATCCTTAGAAATAGGATCTTAAGTATTTTCAGTTGAGTCATCAGAACATTTTGTTTACATTTGTCTGAAAATTATTAATTGCAGTCTTGTATACTTCCAGAACGGGAAATCTCAATACTAAATACTTTCACTGTTTGAAATCATACTAACAATGCTTCTTTTACGAGGCTGTTGCCAGGACTCAAGGGCCTGAGCTTTACGGAGAGGTTCAGCAGGCTAGGAATTCCTTGGAATGCAGGAGGATGAGGGGTGATTTCGTAGAGGTGTATCTGATCATGAGAGGAATAGATAGGTAAGTGAGCAGAGTCTTAAACCCAGAGTAGGGAACAACAACCAGAGGACATAGGTGTAAAGTGAGAGGGGGAAAGATTTTAATAGGAACGTGAGACGCAACTTTCTTTTACACGAAGGGTGGTAGGTTTATGGAACGAGCTGCCAGAGGAGGTAGCCGAGGCAGGTACTATCACCATGTTTGGACATTTGAATAGGTTTAGAAGGACATGGACCAAATGCAGGCAGATAGGACCAGTGTTGATGGGGCATGCTGGTTGGCATGGGCAAGTTGGGCCGAAGGACCTGTTTCCATGCTGTATGACACTATGACCCTATTGATAATGTTTGGTGACAATTTCATTCTTTTTTTTTTAAATATATTTTTATTAGAGGCCATACATATTACAAATAATATAACAATTTTTTCCAGATATAGTTAATACATCTTTCCAAAATTATATAAATATTAGCAAACCATATATATAGGCCTCACTTTTTATTATAGTGAAAAAGAGAATAAGAAAAAAGTATAAAGAAAGAATAGTGGGTAATTAAAAGAGTATGATTATATTTGATTAATATAAAAAAATAAAAAATAAAAAAATAAAAAACAACAAACAAAAAACAAAAAACAAACAAAAAAAACATATAACTAGTAAAGTGTTATTATACTTGTGGAAAAGAAAACAGTATACATCTTATCAATAAATGGAGCAATTTCTAAATATAGTATATAGAGACGAGTATATAAATCTGAAATTAAACATTTTTATTTGATCTTTCCACAAGGGTACTTATTGAGTTTCAATGCCGAGCCCAGCTATCCCTTCATATTTGTTCAAACAATGTCATTCTTATGGACAGTTCCAAAACAGAGGCACTTCTGTCATCCTTTTTGTGGCCTGTAATTTTCAGGTGAGCCTGATTCCGAGGAAGAAGCTTGCCCAATGAAATAAGCATAGCTACACAAATATAGAAAGAGGTGGGCCTGCAATGCTTTCAAGTGCAATTTTTATACCACAATACCTGAAGAGTAATTGCTGGGGAGCTCTAGTTAGGTAGTTTAGTTATTGTCACGTGTACCAAGGTACAGTGAAAAGCTTTTATTGTGTGCAAACCAATCAGCAGAAAGACAATACATGATTACAAGCACAAGACTCCGTTTTTTGTGAGAATAGACAGAATGGTTGATCCTTCTTGACTCATCAAATGTTCTTTCTGCTTGCTTAACTGGGTGAAGCTCATCCTAGAATTGTCGCAGCATAAGGAGCAGAACATCAAGGTTCTGCAACAGCTTCTTCCCACGAGCCATCAGACTCCTGAATGCCATGTAATGGGCTGCCACCATTGTCTATTTATCCTTTTTATCCATTTTATCCATGTCTATCCTTCTTTTAATTTATCGTGTTGCACAGGGAGCCAAATGCAACGTAATTTCATTTGGAACTGCATATATCAATGTATTTCTAAATGACAATAAAGTTCGTTTGACTTGACTTGACTTGTCTCACCTTGCTTTTTCCCTAAAGGTATCCAAATGATGAGTGCAAGCAATGCACCAATTCTGCCATTATTTTCATGGTGTTTAGTGAGATCTCAATAATTAACTAATTCTGGTAAACCCCACTGGTAGCAGGGTATTACTGATTTCTGCAAAGGTACAGTATTTTCTTACAGGTTGAAGACATCATATTAACATGTCAAAATTTTAGTTGTTTGATATTAGCGTGTGGCAAATGACAAAACACTGTGTTACATATCAAAGGGCACCAATGTGGCAAACTGGAATGCATTTGTACTTTAGTTTTGGATTCAGTTTTTACAACTCGATCTCCTCTAATTTAAGGAACAAAATGCAAATTGAGTGAGCACTTTCCAAAACACTCTGTTAAGTCCACAAAGGTGACCCTGACTTTCCAGCTCCCTGGCACTTTAATTTTTGATCTAATTCTTACTCTTCTCCTTTTGATCTCTTGCATAGAACCCCGTTGCAAGCTCAAAGAACAGCACCTTGTTTTCTATCTAAGCCCACTAGGTGTCTCAATTACAGAGTCACAAAATCATACGGTCATTCAACCCAACTCCATGCCAAATGGTGGCCACCCTTCTGTATTGATCCTAAATCCTAGCATTTGGTCCATGGCCTTAATGATTTAAATGCTCATCTGGACATGGCTTAAATGCTGTCAATGACCCAGCTTCAACCATTTCCTCAGGCTGTGCATTCCAGGGTCCTACCACTCTTTTGGGTAAATGTCCCTCCAATTCCCTCTGAATCTCTTACCCTAAACCCATGTTCACTAGTTTACGTACCTCTGATATTGGGATACGTTTTCTGTGGTTTACCATATATAGATACGCTCATAGTTTTAGACAGTAGGTGCAGGAGTAGGCCATTTGGCCCTTTGAGCCAGCACCACTTTTACATTCATGTCCCTTCTTAACCTCCTCTGCTCCACGATGAATAGACCTCGCTTCTCCAGTCTCTCCTTGTAACTTAATTGCTCCATTCCAGGTAACGTCCTGGTGAATCTCCTCTCACCTTCTCCAACACTATCACATCTGCCTACAGCATGGTGACTGAAACTGCATGCAGTACTCCAGCTGAGTTCTGACCAAACTTTCATAAACTTGGAATATAACTTCCCTATTTCTGTATTCAATGTCAACTAATGACCACCGTTATCCCATATGCCTTCCTTCTCATGATATCTACCTGTGTTGCCAGGATCTATGATTTGTGTACTAAAAGGTCCTCAGTTCCTCAATCTGCCTAAGTCCCCTTCCCATTCTTGATTCTTGCCCCGACATCATTAGTATTCCCAAAATGAATCACCTCACATTGGTTTGGATTAAACTCAATCAAACTCCAACTCATTTGGCAACAATTTCAGATATCCAGCCTTCCTTATTTTGTCAGAATTGGCCATTTCTAATATATGGTCATCCATTTTTAACATTAATTTCCATTGTCTTACTTCACAGACAATACCTGTTCTTCTGAGTATCACCAGAATTCTGTTTTATTTTAGATATCCAGCAACTGCTGTGTCCTGCTTCTCAGTTCCAGTATTGTTTTTGTTCTCTCTTTTGTTCTCGTTTGCCCCTCTTCTGCCTTTACTAATTGCCCCCCTATTTACACCTTCTCCTGGTGATTTAGCTGAGATCTAAGCATTTTGCATCATCTTTCACTGGCACTAAAAACATATAACCCTTAGTCACCATCCTCTCCACATCTTCCTCCCTCTACAATATAAAAAGGCTGTTGTTTTTCACTTTTCCGGTTCCAATGAGAAGTAATCTCTCATCATAGATATTGGTGGACCGGCTGCATATTTCCTGCATTCTCTGTATTTACTTCAAATTTCCAATTTTGTATTTGTTTAATTTTTTTTAATGCTTTCCGGGCCTATTTTAAAAAAGTAAACCTTTATTTCAATACATTTAACAACAATTACAGCAATTTTCAATGGAATGATACAGTTAAAGATGTCAGTATATTATTTTTTTAACAATGCGTTACTGGATGCTAATAAATTAGGAAATGCAATGCCTCATCTCTGATATCACCCATTTACTGCTGGGTGCTCATTAATGTTATCTTGATTGGAGTTCTATCTTGGTATTGATTAACCTAGCGAAGTAATATTCTAAATGCTTGCTGAATTAAATCACTTGACATCTTCCAATGAGAAAACTGAAAATATTGTTATATTTGCAAACTCAGCGTTTAAATGGATGTATCTGTAAATCTAGCAGAACGTGCAAGGGACATTTGAGAGCCTTTGCATCCTCTTCGCTCAAAATATCTAAAGGATCTGGGAAGATGACCATGAAAGCATCCATTTTGTCTACCTATGAAAGCAATCTAGTTCTAGTTTATTGTCACATAGTAAAACAAAAGCTTTTCACTGAACCTTGGTACATGTGACAATAAACTAAGAGATTGCAAAGGTTCTCAGATGTCCCTTGCACATTCTGCCTGTATAGAACCTGTGAAAGAAAGGCCAATTTGGTACCTAATGAAGCCCTGGGCATTATGCACTACTTAATATTCCTAGCTGTTGGCCCAAGAACTAAACATGTATTTTCCTGTTGCACAGGAACTGCCTCAGTCGCTCTGCAGGCACCAATAAACTCTAGGCCAAATTCCTCCCTTGTTTATTATTGAAATAGTATTAACTTGTTTTTTTTACTATAATTGATTTAATATCTCTAATAAAATAGTAAAGAAAAAAATTCACATATTATGCATTCATATATTCTAAGCCCACATTATTAGATCAACATATTTGGCGTTTACCTATACTAAATTGAATTGCAAAAATTAAAGGAATTAATAGAGGATGAATACCATCAATTAGAAAATAACCTCTCTTAAATAGTCTACTGGAAAAACAGAATCAGAGAGTCATAGTCAGATAAAATCTTAAACCTTTTGCCCCATTTCCCAAACCTACCCTGACAAAAACACAATACTTACTAGCTAGGAAGGTGTTATCTGCCATTAGCTCTTTTACTTTGTCCTCCAAGTCTTCTTTTGATTTCAGAGGTATGAAGCGATTATTTGATATGCAGGATGAGACATTAATCATCAACTCTGAGAGAATAGTGACCTGTTTTGCGACTGGATCGGTTACAATAATATTCTTCACTTCCTCTGTAATACACAAAGTTTTCATGCTGAAATCTGGCACAAATTAAACATCATAGTTTTTCTCCTTTTCTTGCTTTGCAAACATTGATTCATCTGGCAAGACAGCTTTTCAGACCAGCTCCTAGAATCCTTTTCCAAATATGAAAACCTGGAAAGTATTTGCGTTATATTACATTGTGGCGAATATAAAGCTATGGTTGATCTTGATTCAAATGACACCCACACACATACAAGCAGCACAGTGGTAGAGCTGTTGCCTGACAGTGCTAGGCACCCGGGATCAATTGTGACCTCGGGTGCTATCTGTATAGAATTTATACGTTCTCCCTGTGACAGCATAGGTTTTCCCCGGGTATACCAATTTCCTCCCATTTCCAAATATGTGCGTGTTTGTATGGTAATTGGCCTCTGAAAGTTACCCTGTTGGTGCAGGGAGTAGACGCTTAAGTGGGATAACACTGGTGTGAACTGGTGATTGATGTTTAGTGTGGACTCAGTGGGCCAAAGGGCCTCTCCATGCTGTATCACTAAACCAAACTAAGCATACTTTCATCAGGAATTGACGAATTGTGGTCAACTTAAGAACTCTGACTTTGTTGTCCCTTCCCAACTGTGGTGCCTGTTACTTCACCGAATATCAACCAACTCATCTGAGAAGTGACAAGCCAAAAACATTCCGTAGCAACCACCATCTTCTTAGTCTGGCCCACATCCACCTATTTCAATTGAGATGCATTTACAAATTAAGTCATTCAGTGAGTTGAAGATCAAGACCTCAGACTTATGATTTAATGGGCAGCAGTGATACATGTCATCCTATTTATTTCTGAGACCTGAACTACCTACAATAGGCATCTCAATGAACTGGCAAAATATTGCCAGTATTGTCACTGTTAGAGTTCACTGAAAGGATAATCAAAAATACATTAGATTCCTTCTGCAGGCCAACATCCAAAACACTGAGGCTCTAATTACACTTAGTTGGTTATATTGTGAAGGCCATGTTATCCAAATGCTAATACTAGCCTTATGATGCAGGCACTCTACTCCTAGCTCTGTCACCAGCAGAAGTTACCAGGCAGATTGGGAAAAAGATTCAAGAATGTGCTTAATGCTTCCTTGGAGAGATATAACATCTCCACCGATACCTTCAGCCCATGACTGCTCAAAATGTAGAAGGAGCATGGAGAATACATTTTGCAAACCCAAAGCCCAGCAGGGGGACACACAGAAGCCCTGCATTAGCTGCAGAAGGAGCACGTCACCTCACAAACTATGCACATTACTACTCTATCACATTACCACTCTTTCTGATATTGTGTGGATGAATCCTAATCCCTTTAAACCCTAAACCTAAAAGGATTGTATTTTAAACTAATTGCTTTCATTTCCCACCATATAGCAGTTGGCACTTATATTGGGATCCCCGAGTGATCAGAATGATCCCAGGGCAGCCCTAAGTTAGGTACAGCAGATAGGTATGCAAACATCTCAGCAAAATGTGTCCAGCTTCTGAGGGGTAGAGTAATCAAGGAATAAAATTCACCCATGCGTTTGGTATAAAAATATAGAAGCAGGCAACACAACACAGTTCAAAGATAGCCACAAAATCAAAACTATACCATAATCTTGTAATGCTTTCAAGAGATCTTCAACATTAGTTTTCGTTTGGCTCTCAATGAAATTGCGTACAAAATTATTTTGCAAAGCCTCCTACAGCAAAGAAAAACAATTATGTTAATCTTACACATAATTTGAGTCAAATGGATACTCAGACTGACACATCATTGGCTTGAAATAAGAATATATTGTTAAGAATAATGACAAGGTGATCTTTAGGGTGACTCAGTGGCACACCAGTCAGTGTTGCTGCCACAAATATCTGCAACTTCGGTTAGATCCAGACCTCTTTTGTTGACCATGTCAAACTAGTATATTTCCCCGGTGATTGCATGAGTGCCCGCTGAATGCTCTGGTTTCCTTCCTCATCTTTAATTGGCCACTGTAAATTATCGCTCGTGTAAGTGGGTGGCAGGAATTTGGGGGAATTGATGGGCATGCAAAATAGAGTATGTTACAGGGAGATAAGTGGGAGAATAGATTATTCTGACACATGGCATAGATTCAATTAACTGAAATATTTTGCTATAACAATTATTATGTCATAAAGAAATATGAGAAATAGTTGTAGCAAAAAATTTCTGTTATAATAATCATATCACGAGATAATGTAAAGGGAAACTGTATTTTGATTATAATTGTGTTACGTATATAAAGTAAATGTGAAAATAAGATAAGATGTTTTTAAAATAGGGAATATATGCCAGAAATATGTTGACACCCTGTTTGGCTGTTCTAATGGTTCAAAAAGATCCCAAAGCAGTTTGGATGAAAGCAATACTCTATCAGGAATTGAAGTTCATTCTTGATTGCTTGGTGCATGTCCAGGAATAAATTTCTACTCCTGGTTTGATATTCAATGTACCTACAAAAATGGATTAACAGTTTGTTAATTTAATTTGTATTATAAGATTTTACTGGCATTAACATTAGCACTGATACTAATTACTTTTAAGTTTCACATATCACATTAACATTGTTAATCATAGTCATATGCCATGGAAACAGACTCTTCAGCCCAACTTTCCCACGCCAATTACATGCCCCATCCACACAAGTCCCACCTGCCTGCATTTTGTTCATATCCCTCTAAACCTACCCTATCCATAAACAACTTTTAGAACAAATTTCTATTCAAAACTATCTCAAGGCAAGTTACTAGATTCTGAAAATTGAATTTAACATTCAAAGAGACATATCCCTTTTCTTTTTTCTTAAATAAACAGAGTAGCATTACTTTTTACTTGCCTGAAGTTCATTCAACATAGGGTTTTCTGGAACAGATAAGTATTTCACAGCTCTCAACCATACTTCTGAATAGTTCTTCAGGCTTTCAACTGTATCCAGTATCCCATCAGCCTGGATAAAATACAGTAGAGAAACACTGAGTAGAATTGCAACAACATGGTTCAGAAACTTGTAATATGAAATTAGTTAAAGGATCATTTGGAAATTTTGAATATCTTGAGGCAGCAATGGGTTGAAGAGGAGATAGTTCAGGTCGGGGAAGGGTTCCGACCCAAAACGTCACCTATTCCTTTTTTTCCCAGAGATTTTGCGTGACCTGCTGAGTTACTCTAGTATTTTGTGTCTATCTTTGGTTTAAGAGGACGTGGAATCATACTGGCCACTGAGGACATTTTTCAACATTGTAACAACCAATACACCAGGTTACTGATTGCATGGAGGCATATTTTGAGAAGGTATCAAAAGGCCTGGGACTACCTTAATTGGAGTGGGGCCAACAATCTGGCAGGCAGATTTGCTAGTGCTACACGTGTGGGTTTAAACTAAATAGCAGGGGGAGGGGTTGACAAATTGAGAGTATAAAGATGGAGTTAAAGGGGAAATGAGTACAGGAAAAGTTACAAAAGAATCCTAAATTAATGGGAAGGAAGGTTCGAGAAGGGATAAGAGAGTATGTTCAGGGACAATAGTGACCGATGTGAGAGGGGAGGTGAATATGGAAGTTAAAGTGTTGTATATGAATGCGCGATGTATAAGAAATAAAGAGGATGAGCTTGAGGCTCAGTTGGAGATTGGCAAGTTTGATGTTGTGGGAATTACAGAGACATGGTTGCAAGAGGACCAGGGTTGGGAACTGAATATTCAGGGGTATATGTCCTATCAAAAAGACAGAAAGGTGGGCAGAGGGGGTGGGGTAGCTCTGTTGGTAAGGAATGAAATTCAGTCCCTTGCGACATAGAATCAGGAGATGTAGACAGTATGGATAGAACGGAGGACTTAAGCAGTAAAGATTGACTGAGCTCATCTACTGTTCACTTGCACCTCCTCCAACCTCATCTACTGTATTCACTGTTCCAGATGTCAACTTCTCTACATCGGCGAGACCAAGCACAGGCTCACCGATCATTTTGCAGAACACCTCCGCTCAGTCCGTCTTAACTTACCTGATCTCCCAGTTGTTCAGCAGTTCAACTCCCCCTCCCATTCCCAATCTGACCTTTCTGTCCTGGCCTCCCTCCATTGTCAGTCTGAGGCCCAGCCCAAATTGGAGGAACAGCACCTTATATTTTGCTTGGGTAGTTTACACCCTAGTGGTATGCACATTGACTTCTCTAACTTCAAATAGCCCTTGCTTTCCCTCTCCATCCCCTCCCTCTGCCCAGTTCTCCCACAAGTCTTACTGTCTCCGACTACATTCTATATTTGTCCCACCCACTCCCCTGACATCAGTCTGAAGAAGGGCTCGACCTGAAACATCACCCATTCCTTCTCTCCAGAGATGCAGCCTGACCCGCTGAGTTACTCCAGCTTTTTTTGCTAATTCCTGTAGATTTCTATGTTTTATGATGCCTGAATTAGGGGTATTAGTTATAGGGACAGGTTGGACAGTCTTGGATTGTTTTTTCCCAGTGGGTGTAGGGACACTTTATAGTAGAACATAAAATTATGAGGCATAAAATTATAGATAGTCATAATCTTTTACCTAGGATAAGAAAATCAAATACTAGAGGACATAGCTTTATGGTGAGAGGGGCAAAGTTTAAAGGAGTTGTGAGGGGTAAAGCTGTTTTACACGGAGGTTGGTGAGCACCAGTGACGTGCAGTCAGGGGTGGTGGTTGAAGCAAATATGTTAGTGGCATTTATAAGACCTTTGGACAGGCATATGGATATGCATGGAATAGAAGGATATGGGGTTTTTGCAGGTAGAGAAATTATGGTTTTGGAATAATGTTCAGCATAGACGTTGTGAACCAAAGGGCCAGTTATTGTGCTGTACTGTTCTATGTAAACCAGTGTATGGCAAGAAGGCATCCTTCCATATCCCACATTTAAATGATTTAAGTGCTGCAAGAGTAGTGTGAGGCACCTAAAACAATTGGCATTGGAGAAGTAGTCCTTTACCACTGTTACCGTCACACTACTTATCTTTTGTTCTTTGATTATATGAAATTCCCTCCTGCATCTCATTGTATTAGCAGCAGTTTATTAATTGCCACTCTGGAGAAGCAGGTTCTGAATGGAACTGACCCATTGCTATGGCATTCACTGTAAGTCAGATGTAGACAACAATTGTTTAGTGATTGAGAGATGAAGCCTTTCTCATGGTGAATTTTACTTCGGAGTCACGTGAGTGACTACGTGAAGAAGCCCCGCCTGACGCTGGATCGGCATTACGTCGTCGCTGTCGGCAGAGGAAAGAGCTGCAGAGCGCAGCTCCACATGGCGGTAAGGAACCGGCCCGCAGGTAAGAGAGATTTTCGTTTCTAGGGCGGTTTTCAGAACTCCGTAGCCTGGTGGGTAAACCAGGAGGAGTTAGAAAGAAAATGGAGTAAGCCAAAAAACAGCGGGTAAAACGTGCGTCCCGGGGTGCAGAAGAGTCGGGACAGGAGATTATTGCGGAGCCGGTTCCGATACCGGTGGCCGTTGAAATTCCCGTTAGTGAGGCTTTGATTGCTCCACAAACAGAAACTTTGGAGGAAAACCCAGTGCCTAAAAAATGTAAAAGAAAAGCTGAAAGGCCTGAGGTTTCTGAGGACTCTGATTCAAAAGGTCCAGAAAGAAAAGCCTTATGGCTCAGAATGGATCAAATGGAGAAAATGCTCCAAACTATAATCAACCAAGGGTCTAAGTACCCAGAATATTCCCAGGCAGCCCCTGAGGGGGTTCCATATCATGAATATGGTGCCAGTTTGAATTGGGAATTTGAAACTCCAGTGCCTGGGATTGGACTGGAGGAAGTCTCCTTGAACAAGTTTCAGGAGTACCAGGGCTGTATGAGACAGACCCTGAAAGTGGTGATTGAGGTCCGGAGTACACACCACAATACAAATATATTGATCCAGGTGTGCCTGATGTGGCACAAAGTTTTGCTATACCTGGAGGAGGCGGTGAGGCCATGGAAGAAAACCTGGCGGCCAATATTAATTATATGGTCTCTCACCTGCTTCAAAAAGCTGTTATGGTTGAGACAGCAGAATTGTATAAAACACCCATTAATTGTGCCTCATTGAAGGTACCTACGGTGAATCCGGGTGTTTGGGCGCCAATGTCATCGATGATGCGGGCGCAGGAGATTCGATTTCAAAGAGTCCTCAAGCTGATTTCAGCTGGCATTACTGCCTTTGGATCTACCATTGATTTTGTAGCAGGTATGGATCCATTGGGACAGAATAAGCCTAATCATTCTTTGATGTTTTCAGCTCTTGAAAAAATTCAAATTGACAAAGAGGGTAAGCATTTGTGTGAAAAAGGAGTTATTGAGAAAACAGGAGAGGATCCACAACAATTTGTATCAAATATTTTCCCCAGACCAAAGAAAGATGGGGGTTGTAGAATCATTTTAGATCTCACACAATTGAATACATTTGTCCAGTATAAACATTTTAATGGACACATTCAACACTGCAATGCAGCTGGTATCAACAGGTTGTTATATGGCTACAATAGATTTGGAGGATGCATATTTATTCGGTCCCAATTCATCATAGTTTTCGCAGGTATTTAAAGTTTAAATTGATGGGACAGCTGTGGCAATACAAAGCATTACCTAATGGATTAAGTTCAGCACCTAGATTGTTCACTAAATTGTTGAAGCCAGCACTTGCACTGCTAAGGGCACAAAAACACATTGTTATGGCTTATCTAGATGACATTTTAATTGTCAATGCTAATCAGGAGTCAGCTGAAAAATCAGTCTCAGCAACTACAAGCTTGTTTGAGAAGTTGGGATTCCTGATTCATCCAACAAAATCTAAGTTACAGCCATCCCAAACCATTGAATATCTGGGGTTTGTGATTAATTCAGTTACCATGTTGGTAACTTTACCAATGGATAAGGTGATAGATTTGACAAATGTGTGTCAGAACCTGATTAACAAACCTTATCCCTCCATCCGAGAAGTTGCCAAGGTTATTGATAAGCAGCATTTCCAGCAGTAGAATTTGGTCCTCTACATTACCAAAATCTTCAAAGGGCAAAAACTCAAGCGCTTATTCAGCGAGCAGGCCATTTTGATAGGCCAATGCAATTGCCAAAGGAAGCTTTATCAGAATTACATTGGTGGGTTGAGAATGTTCCACAAGCTGCTAAGAACATTTTGGTTCATCAGCCAGTAGTGTTTTTGCAAACTGACGCAAGTTCTCTCGGATGGGGGGCTACGGATAATGAGACCAGCTGTGGGGGCAGATGGGCTGTCCAAGAGGATTTATTGCTCCAAACATATGGTATTAATTTTATGGATTAAAAGCTTATTGTTCTACATTAAATGATTTACATGTCCATATACAAATAAACAATACCACAGCTGTGGCATATATCAATCACATGGGTGGTGTCAGATCAATTTCATGTGATCATCTGGTAAACCAGATGTGGCAATGGTGTATTGGTAAAAATATTTGGCTTTCAGCTATTTATCTCCCAGGGAGAGACAATGTTGTGGCAGACAAAAGATCACGAATATTTAAAGACAATACAGAATGGATGTTAATCCACAAATTTTCAAAAATATTGTCAGTCGGTATGGAGTACCGGACATTAATCTGTTTGCATCTAGATTGAATCACCAATTGCCCAAATACGTGTCTTGGGAACACGATCCAGGGGCAGTAGCAGTGGATGCTTCTCGCTACACTGGGGGAATACGTTCTTTTATGCTTTTCCCCCATTCTGTCTGATTGGGCAATGTCTCAAGAAAATAGCGCAAGACGCTGCCAAAGGCATTTTGGTGGTGCCAAATTGGCCTACGCAGTCATGGTTCCCATTGATGCTTAAAATGATTGTTGAACCATGTATGACAATTCCCAGTTGCGACAATCTGTTGGCACAACCATTAACAAAAGAAATTCATCCATTGCATGATCATATGAATTTGTTAATCTGCAGGTTCTGACCAGACCATTGCAAGAGTTTGAACTGTCGGACAGGACCATGGATGTTATAGATGGAGGAATAGCACTAAAAAACAATATATGTCGCATGTAAGAAAATGGGAAGCTTTTTGTACACAGTCAAAGATATCTTGTCATACTGCAAACATTTCAAATGTATTGGAGTTCCTTGCTGGGCTACACTTTGATGAGCATTTGAGTTATAGTGCCATTAATTGTGCTTGTAGTGCATTGTCATCCTATTTAGGACAAATTTCTGATCGGGATTCAGTAGGGTCTCACCCATTAGTATCCCGATTCATGAAAGGTATTTTTAATAAAATCCTCCCAAGCCCAGATATACAGAAATTTGGGATGTTAGCATTGTTCTCACTTTGCTAAAGCAATGGACTCCAATTACTTCAATGTCTTTGCAGAAATTAACATTTAAGGTGGTTATGTTAATGGCATTGGTATCAGCTCAAAGAGTACAAACTTTGCAATTGTTACGGTTGGATTGCATGCATGTGACTACAGATAACATTGTGTTTTATGTTTATGAGCTGAACAAAGCAGACCAGGGAGAACTGGAATTAAGGTAATGTTTAAAGCATATCCTATTGATGAAACATTGTGTGTAGTTAAGCATTTAACTCAATACATTGAGGTAACCAAAAATCTCAGAGGTTCTGAGAAAGCGTTATTGATAACACACAAAAAGCCACATACAAAAGTTTCAGTTCAAACCATTTCTAGATGGTTAAAACAGGTTTGGGTCTAGCAGGAATAGACACTGATGTGTTTAAATCTCACTCCACTAGGGCGGCAGCTACGTCCGCGGCGAAGGTACAGGACGTACCACTCGATCAAATTTTAGAGGCCGCAGGGTGGTGTAGAGAAGAAACATTTTCAAAGTTCTACAATAAACCTGTTGTCACGGTGCCAGGATTTGGACACACAGTACTGGGTTCTCTTTAAATGCTTGCTTTGTTTTATATTATCGATTTATGTTATCATTGACATCATTTATCAATTTTTCTTTTGTAATTTTCCCCTGTGATAGAGGGGTTATTATTAAAAAAGTTGTTCTTCTTTTTATGATTAAAGGACTTATTACATAAATTGTAACAATGTCTTAAAATACTATTTACTCACTACTGTTTTGACTAAACAGAGAGTCTTATGGAATGAATTTATGACATAAAAAACACAGAGCTTTAATATCTTCACGTAGTCACTCACGTTACTCCGAAGTAAAATAGTAAGATTAAACGAGAACTTACCTGTTCGAAGTTTGATCTTTATTTTATGAGGAGTTACGATGAGGGATTACGTGCCCTCCACTCCCAACCCTCATAATATAAATGATCATCTGGTAGTTCTAGTCTATCTTGAGCCTTACTATTTTACTCCGGCTATTGGTTCTGTGTTTTTCATGCCGCTGCTTTGAAGTATGCCGATCCAGCGTCAGGCGGGGCTTCTTCACGTAATCCCTCATCGTAACTCCTCATAAAATAAAGATCAAACTTCGAACAGGTAAGTTCTCGTTTAATCTTATTAGTAAACATACATTATTTAAATTAACCAAATGATTGTATGTTGAGGAAATTGTGCCAGCTCCCATACAATGGTACCAACATACTGAGGTTTTCAGCACCATTGTATAGGAACTGGCACAGCTGGTGAGATGGTTCAATGAGGCAGGAAGAGGCATTCATGTATTGTTTAGCTGTAATTCCTTTATCTTGTCATAATGCTAAATGAATCAAAACTGCTGTAACTGACTTGAATTGGTGAATCCAAAGGTGGGCACTGTGTCCAAAACACTTGCTATCCTCATTATCTGCCTTGCCAGAGCTTCATCTTTTGGCTGCTTACCCTGTAGTGACTGTGACCTGATTATGCTCCTCCAGGTGGTAGCATTGCTTTCCCATCTATGAGACAAATGACTAGGAGAGTGCATTCAATGCAGTCCTGTAGCTGAGAAAATCAATTCAATTCTGCATCCCAAGAGTTTATCAAAAATCATGGCTATCCAGTTAGACTGCCTGCTGTGAAAAAGTTTTCAGTCACAAAAATGTAACTTCCAACTTTCACCAGTGGTGTGATTGTTAGTTCTATTACTACAAATTAAATCTCAGGTTATACAATTCAAACTACTTCTTTGTAAGCATCTGTAATTAATCGACTTGATTGTAATTCCTGTCTCCATGGTGAGGAATCCTTATGGGCACAGAGTACTGATGATGAAGAAATGCCTGGTGTTCCTCAGTGAACGTTAAATAATTATAATGCCTTAGGCAATTAATCCTTTTGAAGGTAGGGGAATCCTGCTTAAGTCCTTATTTCTGTACTCACACTGGTGACTGAGGAATGTTCTGTCCTTCAGTAAAGCCAGCCAGGAAGAATTAATCACACATCCTAATCCCTTCAGCTTTATATTTTTGCTTAAAGCAAGCTTTTGCAGGATTGATTCCAAACAAAAGTTATGACTATCTCGAACATTTGTAGGCGAGGTCTCAAGCCCTTTGTGGGATTCAGTCACTAACCTATCATTCTAAGAATTTGGTAAATTAATACTGAAGGATGATATTTTGAATACAAACAATCATTTTACCATTCTTAACATCAATTTTAATCTGTCCCATCACCTGCTGTGAATGATCGTCACCCCTGCTCAAAAGCCTCATACAGAAGCTGATTTCTCCTGAGGGTGAGGTTGTGCAGGAGTCAGCAGGTTGTGCAGAAGCCACGCGGCTGAGGAATCCCAACAAGCCACAACAAGGCTCACCAGCATGCCGGGCTAGCCCACCGAAGGACTCGCGCCGCAGGCTGGACCGGGAACCCACCCGGAAGGCCCGGCTCACCCACCTCAGGCCAAGGACCCGCGCCGTGGTCTGGGAATGCATCCAGAAGTCCTGGCTTGCCAATCATGGACCGAGGACACGTGCTGTGGTCTGGGAGCCCACCCAGAGAGGAAGGAGTCAGATGGAGGGCCGGTAACTAGACCGGCAGCGGGAGAGAGTGGCACTGCTTCAAAGGTGCAGTGGGACGCTGGAGGCCTTGCAACAAACTGGGGCTCAGATGGACGGGTACCACTCCAAGAGGCCAAGTACGTGAATCGAACGTGGCGTACAATGGTGGAGTTGGGGTGGAGGACATTACGACTGCACTTGGCCAGGTTGACTCCGCAATGCCGCCTTGACATTGGTCAGGTCAAGAACCCTGCACTTACAACAACTGGGACTTGATAATGGTGCCAAATCTGGCCACTCTGTATACTTTCCCAGTGTACTGCTACTATACATTCTGTAAATGGGCTGGATGGTTTGGAGTTTGTAAAATGTGTGCAGGATAGTTTTTTGCAGCAATACATAGAGGTGCCTACTAGAGGAGGGGCAGTGCTGGACCTCCTGTTAGGAAATGAGACGGGACAGGTGGCGGAGGTATGCGTTGGGGAGCACTTCGGGTCCAGTGATCACAATACCATTAGTTTCAATATAATTATGGAGAAGGACAGAACTGGGCCTAGGGTTGAGATTTTTGATTGGAGAAAGGCTAACTTTAACGAGATGCGAGATGATTTAAAAGGAGTGAACTGGGACATTTTGTTTTATGGGAAAGATGTAGAGGAGAAATGGAGGACATTTAAAGGGGAAATTTTAAGAGTACAGAATCTTTATGTTCCTGTTCGGTTGAAAGGAACCAGTAAAAATTGGAAAGAGCCCTGGTTTTCAAGGGAAATTGGACATCTTGTTTGGAAAAAGAGGGAGATCTACAATAATTATAGGCAGCATGAAGTAAATGAGGAGCTTGAGGAGCATAAGGAATGTAAAAAGAACCTTAAGAAAGAAATTAGAAAAGCTAAAAGAGGATATGAGGTTGCTTTGGCAAGTAAGGTGAAAGTAAATCCTAAGGGTTTCTACAGCTATATTAATAGCAAAAGGATAACAAGGGATAAAATTGGTCCATTGGAGAGACCGAGTGGACAGCTACCTGCAGAGCCAAAAGAGATGGGGGAGATATTGAACAATTTATTTTCTTCGGTATTCACCAAGGAGAAGGATATTGAATTATGTGAGGTAAGGGAAACTAGTAGAGTAGCTATGGATACTATGAGTTTCAAAGTAAAAGAAGTACTGACACTTTTGAAAAATATAAAAGTGGCTAAGTCTCCAGGTCCTGACAGGATATTCCCTAGGACATTGAGGGAAGTTAGTGTAGAAATAGCTGGGGCTATGACAGAAATATTTCAAATGTCATTAGAAACGGGAATAGTCCCCGAGGATTGGCGTACTGCAGATGTTGTTCCATTGTTTAAAAAGGGTTCTAAAAGTAAACCTAACAGTTATAGACCGGTTAGTTTGACTTCAGTGGTGGGCAAATTAATGGAAAAGATACTTAGAGATAATATATATAAGTATCTGGATAAACAGGGTCTAATTAGGAACAGTCAACATGGATTTATGCCTGGAAGGTCATGTTTGACTAATCTTCTTGAATTTTTTGAAGAGGTTACTAGGGAAATTGACGAGGGGAAAGCAGTGGATGTTGTCTATATGGACTTCAGTAAGGCCTTTGACAAGGTTCCTCATGGAAGGTTGGTTAAGAAGGTTCAACTGTTGGGTATAAATACAGGAATAGCAAGATGGATTCAACAGTGGCGGAATGGGAGAAGCCAGAGGGTAATGGTGGATGGCTGTTTGTCGGGTTGGAGGCAGGTAACTAGTGGGGTGCCTCAGGGATCTGTGTTGGGTCCTTTGGTGTTTGTCATGTACATCAATGATCTGGATGAAGGGGTGGTAAATTGGATTAGTAAGTATGCAGATGATACCAAGATAGGGGGTGTTGTGGATAATGAAGAGGATTTCCAAAGTCTACAGAGTGATTTAGGCCAGTTGGAAAAATGGGCTGAAAGATGGCAGATGGAGTTTAATGCTGATAAATGTGAGGTGCTACACCTTGGCAGGACAAATCAAAATAGGACGTACATGGTAAACGGTAGGGAATTGAAGAATACAGTTGAACAGAGGGATCTGGGAATAACCGTGCATAGTTCCTTGAAGGTGGAATCTCATATATATAGGGTGGTAAAGAAAGCTTTTGGTATGCTAGCCTTTATAAATCAGAGCATTGAGTATAGAAGCTGGGATGTAATGTTAAAATTGTACAAGGCATTGGTGAGACCAAATCTGGAGTATGGTGTACAATTTTGGTCGCCCAATTATAGGAAGGATGTCAACAAAATAGAGAGGGTACAGAGGAGATTTACTAGAATGTTGCCTGGGTTTCAACAGCTAAATTACAGAGATAGGTTGAATAAGTTGGGTCTTTATTCTCTGGAGCACAGAAGGTTAAGGGGGAGACTTGATAGAGGTCTTTAAAATGATGAGAGGGATAGACAGAGTTAATGTGGACAAGCTTTTCCCTTTAAGAATAGGGAGGATTCAAACACGAGGACATGACTTTAGAATTAAGGGACAGAGGTTTAGGGGTAACATGAGGGGGAACTTCTTTACTCAGAGAGTGGTAGCGGTGTGGAATGAGCTTCCAGTGGAAGTGGTGGCGGCAGGTTCGTTGGTATCATTTAAAAATAAATTGGATAGGCATATGGATGAGAAGGGTATGGAGGGTTATGGTATGAGTGCAGGCAGGTGGGACTAAGGGAAAAAAGTTGTTCGGCATGGACTTGAAGGGCCGAGATGGCCTGTTTCCGTGCTGTAATTGTTATATGGTTATATGGTTATGGTTATACACTTGCACTGTATCCGAGATGCTTATCTACGATGTATCCAAGTACTTACATATAGTGACACTTATACTGAACTGTATGCAAAAATGAATTGCATTGTCCCTCATTTAATGTGCAACAAAGCACCATTGAATTGTTGAATCATTGAGATAATCATGAATTATCTAGTACATACTGGAGAGCACTCCATTATCAAATCAGACAGTGGATTCTCCATGAGATTTCTTGTAGTTTCATGGTAAACTGTACTCGAAGATCGACACAAAATGTGGAGTAACTCAACAGGACAGGCAGCATCTCTGGAGAAGGAATGGGCATTCCTTCTCTCCAGAGATGCTGCCTATCCTGCTGAGTTATTTTGTGTCTATCTTCAGTTTAAAACAGCATCTGCAATTCATTCCTACACATTTAAGCTGTATTCGCTTAGCTCTGAGCGGCATTTGGTGGAGCACATGTGAAGAGTCGAGAGAATCAAGAGTGTTTTATTGACACATGTCCCAAAATGGAACAATAAATTTCTTACTTGCACAACAGATATGGAAACTTAGTACAGGTACTCTGTAAAACCCATAGTAAATAATCATTTTTTAAAAAGACATATAAATAAACAATAATAGTGCAATAATTGAAGTCGGGAGACGGTTATTCTCCTTCCTGCAAGAACCAGCCCTCTGGATTTGGACAGTGACAGAAATAAATTGAAAGGAAAGTTTTGAGAAAGTTGTTAATTAAGGAACACCTCATGCCAGTAAAGCAATTGGTCAGAAATGGCAATGAAATTAATTTATTTGACCTTGACCACTTTTGAAGTCAATAAACCTTTTGTGTGATTGTGTCAAATTCATAGCTTAACCTACACCTATGTCTACATGCTTTCACTGCCTGTTCAGAAGGCGTTCTGCCCCTACATATAAAATACATTCCTCCTACATCTTCTCCATCTAACTTTTGGTGCAATATCTAAACAGTTTTGGAGCTAACTCTCTTCCACATGTTCTGACCTCAATGTTTTCCAGGTCAGATTCACTTGCCGCATGACTTATAATGGTGCACCCAAATTGCACCTGTGATAATGATGTGGTTACCAGCAATGAATGGCAGGCTAGATGTAGCCAGAATGTATCACTCCCAGTGTTAATTTATGCTGCTAGATCTGCCTAATGAAAATAATAATTTAGACTGGTTGGCTACTATCATGTGAAAACAGAACAGTGCAACCTGAATTGCAATCAATGGGTATGAATTAATCACACATCCTGATCCCCTCAGCATTTCATGGGCTATCCAGATTAGCCAGGCATTTGTTTGTTTTTTAGCACTTTAAATATCAATTGTACCATGTAGTCAGTTAATGTGACTGTTACCAGAGCTTCATCTGAACTGTGAAACTTAAATAATGAACACTAATATTAGCAATAGCGATATTACATGCAGAATTAGTGTGTTACCAACAACAATGATAGGATGGGTTGTCTGAAAGAAACTGACAGTGCGTACTGTTTAGGAAGGAAATGTAGATGCTGGTTTACACCGAAGATAGATACAAAATGCTGGTGTAACAGGGGGCCAGGCTGCATCTCTGGAGAGGAATAGGTGACGTTTTGGGTTAAGACCCTTCTTCAAACAGTATGTACTTGCGGTTAGTGAAGAAAACTTTACAATGCAGGGGTCAGATTTTTATTCTAAAGGACACAAAGTGTGAGAGTAACCCAGAAGACCAGGCAGCAACTCTGGAGAACGTGGATAGGTGACTTTTCATGTTGAGATAACATTTTTATTGTCTGTTATAAAGTGATAGGGAATTGATATACTTTCACAGACTCTGACTTGCTGGAAATGTACACTTTTGTTTCAGATTTCTAGCATCTGCATTAAAATAAAAATCATTCAGTTATGAAATGCATCCTTATTTCATCTTTCCTGAACCATTTCTATGATGCTTCTTTTACCCTTCATCTTTTGAACATTGCTGTATAACGTAAAGATCTACGCCAAATGCCAAATACAGAATTTAATGAACAAGACCTCTAAAATTCACAGATTGTATCTTCTCACCTGATCAATCAACGTCAGGATCTCTGGTGTACTTGGAGAGTATAGTATATCACCAAGAAGCAGCGGCTTCATGAAAGTCCACAACAAAGGCCCACTTGGTGCTTTCACTATATCCTCATAAAAGTCCCGGCAGTAAGGTGCTAGTAATACAATATAAAAAGCAGATTAACAAACCTTTTCACATTTCACAACAACTCATAATCTAATATTTCAATTGAATACAATCTGGAGATGAAAATTGTATTTTATATGTCCACATATATTTTCATATACCTGCATGGTCATATATTTTCGTCACATACGTATTTAAAAATGTATAGGATTTAGAAATGTGGCTTAAATGTATATTGACTTGTAGATTTACATTCCATTCTTCAGTTTGCACTCAAACTGCATAAAAAGTTAATGAAACATAATGTTCGTTCTTTCTGGTATGCTGTACTAAATTTAAACTCACCCAGTTTCATGACATTTATTTTAAAGTTTCATAGCTGCTGGATGCTGAAGATCCTGTTGATCTCCCAGCTGATAGGTATAGGCATTGGACAAATAGAAGTTCTTGCCACATAGGTTCCTAATTCTTTGTAAGCAATTTTTGTTTGAGCTTAGAGGTGAATGTTATTGCTTTCCTGCTGACCACAAATCCAGTGACAAAATGGTTACTGAAATCTATAGTCATAATGGCATTGAGATTAAACAAATGTGTGACTGGGTACTGCAAGTAGTTATGTCCTGTCAAAACTGTGGAAGGAAGAGTACAAGTCCTTTCAGTGGCCCCTTTCTCCCATTGCACCATATAGTTCCACCTCTGATCATGTGCTGCCATCCTACTGTATGTGATTCTCCTCTCTGTAGCCTGCATTCGCAATGACCATGCAACTATAATTTGTTTTACTTTTGACATCAGCGGTAGAGTTGCTGCCTTTCAGCGCATGAGACCCAGGTTCAATCCTGACTGCAGGTGCTGTCTGTAAAGAGTTTGTACGATCTCCCTGTGACTGTGTGGGTTTTCCTCGGGTGACAATAGACAATAGGTGCAGGAGCAGGCCATGCGGCTCTTCGAGCCTAGTGAATTGACGCTGCACTCCTTCAATAGCAAGAAATTTGGTGACCAAAACTACACACAATATTCCAGGTGTGGTCTCACTAGCGCCCTGTACAACTGCAGATGGACCTCTTTGCTCCTATACTCAACTCCTCATGCTATGAAAGCCAACATGCCATCAGCTTTCTTCACTGTCTACCATACCAGCATGCTTACTTTCAGTGAATGATGAACAAGGACCCCAGATCTCTTTGTACTTCCCCTTTACCCAGCTTGACACCATTCTGATAATAATCTGTCTTCCTGTTTTTGCCACCAAAGTGGATAACCTCACATTATCCACATTAAACTGCATCTGCCATGCATCCGCCCACTCACCCGACCTGTAGAAGTCACCCTGCATCCTCATAGCATTCTCCTCACAGTTCACACTGCCACCCAGCTTTGTGTCATCTGCAAATTTGCAGATGTTACTGAATCCTCCATCTAAATCATTGATGTATATTGTAAATAGCTGCAATCCCAGCACTGAGCCTTGCAGTACCCCACTAGTCACTGCTTGTCATTCTGAAAGGGACCCGTTAATCCCTACTCTTTGTTTCTTGTCTGCCCACCATTTTTTTATCGGGTGCTCCGGTTTCCTCCCACACTCCAAAGAAGTAAAAGTTTGTAGCTTGATTGGCTTTGGTAATGATTGTAATTTGTCCCTAGTGTGCAGGGTAGTGCCATTGTACGGGGATCGTTGGTCGGCATGGACTCGGTTGGCCGATGGGCCTGTTTCTGTGTTGGTTCTCTAAACTTAACTAAATTAAACTAAACTAATCAGTCTGTTGAATCCACAGTTCTGATCTCCACAATCCTCAACCATTCATTTTGACCATTGTAAAATTTACTTTTTAACAGAATTAAGTAAAGTCATTGAATCTGAATAGAAAATGTTTTTGCTAACTATACACTATAGGATTTAAATTCCACTTTATACTTCGTTTTGCTATAGTTTTCTTACTGGCGTTTATAGGAATCTTGTATTTGATGTAATCTTCCTCAGTGAGCTTCTCAATTGGAGGGAGTTCTGAGAATGGCAAGCCTTCATCAAATAGTCCGCGAGACTTTGTTTTACATATTCCTTTGAAGATGCCATTTCGAATAGAAGAAGGAGTATCTGTCTGAGACCTTGCTTGAATAGGCTAAATTTTTAGAAAATATTCAAAATCAGTTACTTTTCACATTATCAGAATAAATAAAGCAAGCACGGGCAAAAAGATTATTTTATAAATAATGATATTTCAGTGTTTTTTTGTGAACCATGTTATATGTTTGACCCCACAAAACTATATTGGTTATCATTTGATTTCAAAGTCCATTTTGATTAAAACCTATTCATTCACATTACCAACAAAGCTATTTTCCAAACATTAAAACATATTAAATGATGGGAAAATACACATTATCCATTATGAAACAATAGCATTTCTTATCTACAGTAATTCTAGATAGAAAAAGACACTGGCAAATGCAAGGTAAGAGACAGGTGGTCTAGTCTGGACAATTTCCTGGTTTAGAACTCCCTCTTAAATCTAAAGAGCTACCTAAAAACTATAAATATTCAAAGAAAGATTAGAATGTAGAAACAAGGAACTGCAGATATCAAATAACTATGAGATGGAGTACAGGAAGGAGATTGAGAACCTCATATCCTGGTGTCAAGTCAACAACTTTTCTCTCAATGTCAGCAAAACAAATGAATTAGTGAGCAACTTCAGGAAGTGAAGTGGTACACATACCCGAGTTTGCGAAGTAGAGATGGTTGAAAACTTCAGATTCCTAGGTGTCAATATCACCAACAACTTCTCCTGGTCCACCCATATTGAAGCAACAACCAAGAAAGCACACCAATGCCTCTACGTCCTTATAAGGCTTAGAGAGTTTGGTATGTCCTCTACAACTCTCACCAACTTCTACAGAAAGCATTTTATCGGGATGCTTCACAGCTTGCTTTGGGAACAGCTCCAAAACCGCAAGAAATTGGAGCGAATTGTGGATGTACTGTAGTCCAGACCATAACAAAAACTAACCTCCCTTCCATTGACTCCATTTATACCTCATGTTGTTTCAGCAAGGCCAACAGCATAATAAAGGATGAGTCACATCCTGGCTACTCCCTCTTCTCCAATCTAGAGGGCCTGTATGCATATTCCTGCTCCTATCTCCTATGTTCTTTATTGCTGATGGGTATGTTCAAAATAAAACTATTAGATACTAGACTAAGTGGGACCCGTTAGGTCCCATGTTCACATGGGAGGGCTGGTCCCCCAACGCAATATTCCACCTCTCCACCAATTCCAATATTGGTGGCCAGTGGAGGGGGGGGGGCTTTCTGGAGTGCTAGTATGGGTGTTGTGGGCTGAAGGGACTGGTTTCCAGAGGGCTGGCATGGACATTGTGTACCAAATGCATTCTTGGGGTGGCAGCTCAGTCACTTATGCCTGATGTGCTGGCAGATCACTCAAGGCTGGTAGGCTGGCAATTGACTCACGGCTATTCCTTGAAATTCCATTTCAAGCAAGGCCACCAAATTCAAATGCAGTTTCCTACCATTTCAAGTAGGATGCAAAGCCACCAAATTCAAATGCAATTTCATACCATTTCAAGCAGGGTGAAACCACCATAAAACCACCATAAAACCACACAAAACACCACACTAACAGCTCAGTAGACAATCAGTGTGTTCAGTTGATTCACAGCTCAGTCATGACCTATCCCTCCCCATCTTGCAGAGACTGAGCCACACCCACACTTCCGGGTTTTATAATCCCTCCCCCCTCCTATCGGACGGGGTGTGGCCTTCATGGGGTGATTGACAGGAGAGAGATTCTCAACATTTTTAAAACACTAATAACACTTTTATTTTTCATTGATGGGAAGAATTATCTGCAGCTGATGAGCGGTGGGGGACTGAGTAAGATGGCCAAAAATCACAGCCGTAAGTTGTAGCGTTTTAATCTAAAATCAATATACAGTGCAAACAGGAAGTTATCAAGTTCAGACTTTTAATTGTGCTTTATTTCAAACCAACCACCACTACCAACAACCATTTGCTGTGCTTTATTTCAAACCAACCACCACCACCAACCATTTCCTGTGCTTTATTTCAAACCAACCGCCACCACCACCAACCATTTCCTGTGCTTTATTTCAAACCAACCACCACCAACAACAACCATTTGCTGTGATTTATTTCAAAACCAACCATCACCAACAACCATTTGCTGTGCTTTATTTCAAACCAACCACCACCAACAACCATTTGCTGTGCTTTATTTCAAACCAACCATCACCAACACCAACAACCATTTGCTGTGCTTCAGTTCAAACCAACCAGCCCCACCAACAACCATTTGCTGTGCTTTGTTTCAAACCAACCACCACCAACAACAACCATTTGCTGTGCTTTATTTCAAACCAACCGCCACCAACAACAATCATTTGCAGTGCTTTATTTCAAACCAACCACATTTTCATTTTCAAACCACATTAAGGGCACTCAAGGTCGGTAAAACCACAGTCACAGTTTAGTAGAAATGTGTTCAGTGTTATTCACAACTCAGTCTGAGAGATGTGACCCTCTCACTCCCCCATCTTGCAGAGACTGACTGAGGCACTCAACACTTCCGGGTTTTATAGTCCCTCCGGAAGGGACCTGACCTTCAGGAGAGAGAATCTCAACATTTTTTAAACACTAATAACTCCTTTATTTTTTATCGATGGGAAAAATCGTCTTGTCCTGCACAGCGGAGGGGGACTCTGAGTAAGATGGCCAAAAATCACCATGGTAAGTGGGAGCGTTTTTTTTCTCTAAAATCAATACAAAGAACAACAGGAAGTGGTCAAGATCAGACTTTTAGTAATATAGATGTGGATCTGGATGAGACGTGAGCAAGGGAGAAATGGAAGAGAAGGATAAAGCAGGTGTAGTTGGCGGCACAGAGCCTTGAATGATCATTTTTAATCTTACATTGGATATTATCATTTGTGGCAAGACCAACAATTTAATTATTCTCTCCTTATCTTTGTTTTCTTTTCTTTAAGTATTCACCACATTGCAAAGTCTAATAGGAGGTGAAGGAACGGTCATGATCAAATATAGCTATGGGTATCAAATTATCAAATCATAGCATTTGTTTCCCTCTTCCAGTAGTGAGATTCAAATCATAACAGCTCACTGAAACAAATATTTCCACTTTTCCCCTTTGGCTATGAACTCAATTGCCACTGAAAACAATTTGCTTGATTTGCATTTTAAACAACTATCTGATTTTATCTTCAAAGATCTGTGTACATGTGCACCTTCAAAGATCTGTGTACATGTTTCCCCGACTACTCTACATCAGCACCTTCTATGACATTTTGTCATTTATATTACATTGTTGCTCCTCATTTTTGTAACAAGATGAATGATTACACACTTACCTGCAGTAAATTTTATCCATCATTTATTTGCTAATTTTCTCAGATTATACCATGACTATTTGTGATTAATATATTTTTAAACTCCATCATCTGTACGTTTTGATATGATGTCATGGTCATAGAATTATACAGCATGGAAACGTGCCCTTCAGCCCAAAGTCCATGCTAACCAAGATGCCCCATCTCAGCTAGACCCATTTGTCTACATTTGGCCCATAACCTCTAAATCTTTCCTATCCACGTCCATATTATTAAGATATACATTGTCAGCCCAGGTCCAAATGATGACAGACAGCTCTACATACTTTCCTCCAATATGAAAGAAGCAATTCACTGTCCCTTTTCTTACATTAATGCTACCATTGTCCATTCACTCTCAGTTTTGCTAATGCTTGTTATGCAAAATACAATGCAATATTAATTTATTCTTCCAAGTGGCAGTTGACTTTGTGGAGGATTAATGTCATTACATTTGCACCCTCCCAATCATAAAGTTGGCTTGTGATTGCAGACTTTATTCTTTTGCTGCTTATGTGAACAGTGGTGTAACATAAGTGGTGTAACAATGATTTCCCATGACATTACGTTCAGGTCAAACCAAGACATAAGGAATGCAGTCAGAGCTAACACTATTTCCACTCTTCTTCCCTTAGCAAACTAAGATGTCTCCAATGCAGTTGGTGACTTTTCTGTTCTAATCCCTCCACTACCTCCTCCATCACCTTCCTTTGTTTAGCAAGAAGAAATGTACTTATTAATATGGAATGTCTGAAGAACGTATGAATAGGGGTCTGAAGAAGGGTTTGCGACCCGAAATGTTGCCTATTTCCTCGCCCCCCCCCCCTTCCAGAGTTGCCCACGGCTGGAGCTGGAGCCACTTTGGGACCGGGTGCGGGTTTCGTACGTGTGGCCGCTCAGCGCATCCACCTCGGCCAGCATGCTCTTCTGGATCATCATGGTGATGATGGTGGGGAGCAGCATTACCCTGCACACTGCTCGGGCCGCCTTCAGCACCCCCATAGCGCCGGATCCGTCAGTCCGCCCGCTCACTCACTGCAACACCGGTCGGCTGACAGCCCGACCGACCCTTCACATCACTCACCGGCCTACCGACAGCACAACCGAACCTTCACAGCATCCACCGGCCAACCGACAGCCCGACCGACAGCCAGACTGACCCTTCGCAGCATCAACCAGCGGGCTGACAGCCCAACCAAACCTTTGCTGCACTCATCGGCCTACCGACAGCCCGACCGACTCTTCGCAGCATCCACCAGCCTACCGACAGCCCCGACCGACCCTTCGCAGCACTCACCAACCTACCGACAGCCCGACCGACCAACTGACTAATCGACCGACTGACTGATCCTAACCCTAATCCTAACCCTATCTCTAAATTTGCATTTATCATTTTTATTTAACAGTTCACATCATAACTTTACAAAGATAAATTAATTGTAAAACAAAATTATCAGCAAGGCTTTATTCCTTCGAAACCTTGCTATTAGTTTGATGTAATTAGGGGGAAGCCATGATCCCAGAGTGCTCGCTGCCTAGCTACCATGAAACAAAGCGCGTGATTGGTCAAATGGTGTCTGATGCAATGTCAAACGTGCATTGTTTGGACAATTACTACTCGGAAAATTGGAGGTTTTCTCATATTTTAAAAATATGTGCAGGTTTTATTCTTGATGAGTTTCAGGTATAATTTCTATAATACTTTTACACAATATGTTATAAATACAGGTAGATATGTGATTTGGGTCACAAAATGAAATGAAAAAGCACTCCAGCCTACGTCTAGATGGGAACTGCTTGATGAAAGAGCATTCTGTGCCGCTTTATAGCTCTGTGAGCCAAGATAGGCAAATAAATGCTTCCATCCATTTCTTTCTATTATGGAAACATGAAATGCCGGTTGGCCAGTGTAAATTGCACCTAAAATGCAAGTAAGTAGTTTGGAGAGGGTGCTGGAAATGCTGGAGAAAATAAAATCAGATTGGTGTAGGGTTAATGCAAATGTTTGATGGTCAGCACCAACTCGGTGAGCCCATGAAGCAAATTCCACACACGATTCAAAAAGCTGAAAAGCACAGAAACAGGCCCTTTGCTCCTTTGCACACATGCAAGCCCTTTATCCATTTTATACTAATATCATCTGCCCGCATTGGGACTGCACCCTTCTTTGCCTTGCCTACTTATCTGTCAAATGCCTCTTAAACAAATGAATCTGTCAAATGCCTCTTAAACATAGTAACTGCATCTGATTCTACCATATTCTCCGGCAGTGCATTCCAACCAGCAACATGCATTAAAAAAATGTCGGCCTCAAATCCCCTTTAAATGTCTCTCTGTCAACTTAAATATAAGCCCTCGAAGAGTTTTGGAGTCATAGAGTCACAGAACATGGAAAATAAAACCCATCTTAATTTTCATTACATTTTTCCTCGTCTCATATTTCAAAAATGTATGGATTGAAAAAAACGACAGTTGGTGGCTGAAGGGAAAGTCAAACTCAAGGTCGCTATGGAGACTGCAACTGCATTTTCGCTTTCAAAACAGGCTATTCTCAGTTGCCCACCTCTTCTTCAGGACTTTATACCCAATAAACAGCCTCAACCCCTATGAATAGTTAAAAGTTAATTTACCATTTCCGAAAAGTAACAAACTACCTATTAATTTTCAGGTTTTTTTTAATCTGTTGCCTTAACAAGGACAAAGGACACAAATCACCTGATGGCTTTTCTCCAAGCCCCAGTTGGAATTAAAAACATACATTTGTTTCTCAAAATTATTAAATATTAAATGTGAAAGATTAACATAATGTTTTGAAAATCATTAAAGTAAAGTTTTTTATACCTCATTTATTTCGAAAGATGGAAGATTCATGTTCCTGACAGACTCCAAAAGCTTGGGAACAAGTTCCAGGAACTGTAGTGATTTAGAAGCAAGGGCACCAATGTCAGAGAAAATCTCCAGGATACTCTGAATGATTTGATTGGCCTCGGGGTTAATCATCAATGGCAAAAAGGCCTGGCAAAAAAAAAAGCACAATTAATGCAGTGTTTTTGAAATCCAAAGCTGCAAAGTGAAAGTTCAATGGTGTATTAATATTACTTTGGAATGCATGTGTTCCATGAGTCATATTATGTTTTGTTTGATACAACAATTTATTATCTATTGGTTAGTGCCTTTATTCATGTTCTATTTAATATTTTTCCTGTTAATTGATTCATTGGAGTGTAATCAATCCAGTTTGGGGCTAAGAATTAATTGTGACATAGTATATTCAATGCACCTCTTTTATTTCTGGACTTTGTTTGTTGAGATTATATCTCTGCTGCAAATACCAAAAGATAGGTGTCTAAATGTATCCACTTTATACAACTTTAAAATACAATACTGTTTAAAATGTACACCAGAAAATATTGATTTAACATTTGTTTTGATTTTCTCTTTGACATTGCAAGGACCTACAGAGCTATGTCACCAAAAGTAGCAGCACCTTGTAATATTTAGCACAGTTCCCCCACAATTAAAATGTGGACAGTGGAAATGTTGGAGACGCTGCATTTGGAGAGAATCAGGTTTGTCCTAATGGACAAATATGAACTTTTTGAACAAATATGGTCTCCATTCACTGACTATCTGAAGGGGTAGCTGAGCTCAGCATTGTAACTCAATAAATACCTGGTGGTAGGATTAGATGAAAAGATCTATTCTGAGATTTGTATACACGTCTCTATAGATATTGTTATCTGAAATTGTTCCATTCATTGTTGAGATGTATACTTTACTTTATTATTTTTTTATTTTTTTAAGTATAATAATTGTTTGCTTGTATTATTTATTTATTTATTTTTTATTGTGTTTTTTTAATATATAATCGTAATCAATATTATTTAATCACACTCCTCTTTGATTAAACACCTATTCTTTCACCTCTTTACTTTCTAAAAAATATAGAAGCTTATATAAATCATTCCGTAATATTTGTATAACTTTTGAAACAAGTTAAATGTATATTTAAAAAACTGTTATATCATTGGCAATATGTATTGCTTCTAATAAAAATATTAAACAAAAAAAAAATATTTAGCACAGAACATTACAATTACAAGAATCACAACTCAGATTTCAAAGACATAAAATGATAGGAAGAAAGAAAATATAAACAGACATGATGGCATAAAATGTCTGCTTTACCTTATAAATGAAGCATCTTACATCCATGCCACGACTGATCATTAAAATAAATTCATAACGGTCCCGAAATGACAAAGAACACAATTCTGCAGCCGCAGCTGATGTATTTACACCAGCTGGAAAGGACAACATTAGAGCTATGTTTTTCTCATCGCATCTGGCTGCAGTGGCATGAGTACGAAGAATTAACTGTGGGGGAAAAAAGTTTCATCAGCAATGATTGGTGCATATATATGAAATTGATTGCAATACAAAGAAGAAATGCAGACCATAGGACTATTTGTATTTAGAAACTGGAAGAGCTATGGAATGGTTCAATATGAATTCCATGGGTAAAAATTAGACCGAAGCCTGGACATACAGATTTTACCAGTTTCATTTAATGTATTCTCACGGGAATTACAAAGTTCATAACACTACTTCAATTTGACTGCAACATGTTCAATTGCTTGCGTACTCGCAGCAACTTTTAGAAACCACTAGAAATAAAGAATGCACAAGTACGCTGATATACAAGTACAATGAAAATCTTGCTTACACATAGACTCAGCCACACATACAATACATTATTCCTAAACTGCAGTTAAATTCTACAAGATAATAAAAAGGACAGTGCAAGAAAACACGATGTGAGAGCAAAAACACGGGATTTCATTGTACAGGCATTGGAGTTATAGATGGTCTTGACTTCAGGAAGAATATGTCTGACAATTCCACGCACACCCCAATTTGGTCCCAGATGTTTATAAATGCATAACTAAGAGTTCAGAACATGTAATCCTCAGAGATAGTGTGATTTTGTTGATGACCCCATTCATCACAATTATACAATAGGAATGGTATTATGCCAAAACATTAAGTTATGATTACAGAGCAGTTAGAAAGCATTGATCATCAACCTTCAACCAGTTCAGCCATATTACCCAAACCATAATGTGTCAGTATATACTTTACTTTTCAAATTACATCTTGTAACTTGTTAGAAATATATAAATATATATAAATATATACTAGCATGTGGAAATTATCTATTGAGATAATAACGAAGAGTGATTGTTATTCCGTCTCACTAACTGTTGCTAATTAATCTGGTTAAAATGCAAGTACTGGTGCTTCCATTGATATAATGGAGAGGAATGTTTGTTCACTGGTTTCTGCAAAAATGAGAAGGATTGATCACAATGTTTTTAATACAGTTAACTCCAGGTAGGTAGACTGAAGATAGTGTTGATAGATAGAGTCACAAGATGGATAAACTCTGGAGACTTACCTCTGAAACACTGATGTTTGCGTTCAGTAATGCATCAATGGTTTCAAATGAAACGTTGCTGAACTGCTGCAACTGTGTTTTCAGAGTAGTGATGTTTTGTACACAACTCTCTATGTGTAAATCTATTCAACACAATTGTGGACAAATTGAATAAACATTGTGCAAGATTACAAAAATAAATGATATACAAAAAGATATAAATACAAAAATGGCACTAACAGTGACAAAAAACCAAAAAGATTGGCTTTTCCAATAGGATTCACTTATTGCTGGTCCAAACAATAATCTGTCTCAGCAATACCCTTTATGTACTTCATACACTTTTGCACACTTATTACAATTAAATTTCATGGATAGCAAGATTTGTGATGTTGTAAAAATATTAACTATTTGAAGATTTTTGCAATAACAGTAGACATAGTTTGGCCGCAAATATTTAAGCATTATTATTTAAGCATGGCATAGACTGGTGGCAGCGTATTCTATGCCATGTCAAAATGTCAGTTCTATAAACTGTTTTCACCTCAACGTTCTTGATCTAACCAGAGATGAACTTCCAAGCAATGAAATCTCTGCCCAATTTCATTCCATTAAAATTACTCATTTTGGCACTAATACTCATGCAAATTTGGGGCCATTATTTAACATGTAATTGCTGAATATAACCTTTCCTAACAGATAGTATCAATTCCATGAAAATCATGGAAATATTACCTTGAAAAGTTCCAATGTTTTCAAGTACTGTCATAGTGGAACTATTTGATGATAGTTGTCCAAGGGTTCGAACAACATATTTAAATCTGGAAAGAAGAAACATGGGAAATTTAGTTTAGTTTAGTTTAAAGATACAGTGCGAAACAGTGTCCACACCAACCAGCAATCCCTGCACACTAACGTAATCCTACGCTCACTAGGGACAATTTACAATAATACCAAGCCAATTAACCTGTACGTCTTTCTTCCTACAAACCTGTACATCTTTGGAGTAGAGGAGTACTTTGTTCTGTGCAAAATTTTATCCCTAAAATGCCTTTGGCAGTTTAGGATGTTTGGCAGTAATTCTCACAATATTTCATTAGGTAGTAACAACATGTTTTTAAATTAAAATCTGGTGGTTAAGGACCACAAAATCATCCCATTGGATTTCCACACATAACTATATCCATGTAGATATGAGGAAAATACTAAAAGTATTTTAGTGCCCTTTACTGAATACTAAAAGTATTGCATAATATTAACAAATATTAACAAACAAATATTAACAAGGGTAGGGAGATTCAAACAAGAGGGCATGGCGTGAGAATTAAGGGACAGAAGTTTAGGGGTAGCATGAGGGGGAACTTCTTTACTCGGAGAGTGGTGGCTGTGTGGAATGATCTTCCAGCAGAAGTGGTGGAGGCAGGATCGATTTTAACATTTAAAAGTAAAGTGGATAGGTATATGGACGGGAAGGGAATGGAGGGGTATGGTCTGAGTGCAGGTAGATGGGACTAGGGGAAAATAAATGGTCGGCACGGACTGGAAGAGCCGAGAAGGCCTTTTTCCGTGCTGTAATTGTTATATGAACCTATTACTATAAAGTGAACCCTGTGGGAACATAAACTATCATCTGCATTATTGAGTTTTTAATAATCACATGACTCGTAAAGAAGTCTTTTGCAGCATTAGGAAGCGAGTCTTAGCCTTTGAATATATCTGATTATACTCACTCCTGTTGGAAAAGATTACTGTTGAACATCTATATTGCACAAAAATGGCATGTTGTGGCTCTGATCCTGATAGCGATCATCCTTTTCTGACGAAGGGTCTCGACCTGAAACATCACCCATTCCTTCTCTCCAGAGATGCTGCCTGGCCCGCTGAGTTACTACAAACGTTTGTGTCTATCTTTGGTTAAAACCAGCATCTGCAGTTCCTTTCTACACATCCTCCTCCTCCTCTTCTTTGGATGCTGTTTCTTTTGCTTGAGGCCTTCAGGCAACTACTGTGCTTGCCTCTTTGGTATGTTTTTCCTGTCAGCAGCAGACAATGACATTGAAGCCCCTTAATAGCTCAGTACTGAAGCTCATGTCCCGAGTGGTGCAGGCAGTGATATCTCTTGGAGCAGACCAATAATAGTCTATACTAAACTACTTGCAGAGCAGTAGCATTCATTATCGAGGTGATGTATTGAAAAATGCACATGATACAGAAGGCAACAATTAAGTTATACCGTTACTTTCTTCTATCACATAACAGTGGCCCCAGAAAGACAATAGGCAACCATAACTGCCTTAGAATGAAAAGTTATTCAAGCTCTCCAGCACTGTGACACTGACAATGAAGAAAACTAACTTATAATTGAACATGACCTGAGCGATGAAGCTCTTCCAATTCAGAGAAAAAAAATAGTTTAAAAAGAGGAGATGAAGGTGACCTGGAAACAGCAGACCACTTAGCTCAGCATCTGATGGAATCAAATATGTTAGAATCTATTATTGAAGACATTATTGCTGGGCCCTTGGAAAAGTTCAAATTGATTAGGCAAAGTCAACGTGGCTCTGAAAAAGGGAAATTATGTTTGATTATGTGTCGATTTTGGTTACATATTTTACATTGGCACTGGTAACATTCTGCAAGCAAGTCAATTGCTTACCTTTCAATCTATTGAGCTGGGTATATATTCAGGCAAGGTGCACAACATATATTTTACAGTTCAATTCTATTTTCCCAAAGACTCTTTTTAAATTTCCACCATTTTTACTTAATTTATTTCAGTAAAATATAAGGTAAAATCCATCTTGTCTCACAAGCAACTGACAAGCATACAATTAAGTAAATTACAAAAATATGCAGTATTTAGTCTGGAGTTGCTATGTCAACAACATTTAATAGAACTGCAGTGGTTTCATTAAACGTCATATAAAATTTCCTTACATTGTGTCTGGTTTGCAATTGTAGGTTGACTGGGTAATAAGAGTCATGGTCATTCATCTGTCTTTAAAGTGTAGTGTGAAGAGGTTCGTGTCGTATGAACACTCATTTCATATAAGTACAAAAGCGACGTCTAGCTCTGTCGTCTGCTGCACTCCGTCACCTGACCACCCAGATCGGCATTGATTGGTCGGCCCAGACCACGCCAGCTCAAGCGAGATCTCGAGCTCGACAAACAAAGGTTCGAAACCAAAGTAGCTCGGCCATAAGATAGTGCCAAATGACCCCCCCCCCCCACGGAACCGTAGTATTGGAGGCGGTTAAGCTGTCGAGTGAGGTGGCCTGATCTTGTATATGTGTCTCCTGGGTTCCGGGGTTGTGGCTGGTTGAGTTGAGGGCGGGTTTAGTCATGATGGTGGACACCCTCTGTGGCAAGGTTGTGCCACCTGCACTGGTTGGTCAATGTTCAAGTGTGCCGGCTCAAGACACGGAGACAGACTCCTGTCTGCCACTCATGTCGATGATGAAAGCCGTGGCATCATTTTGTAGTACTCTGAAGGGTCCCTCGTAAGGCTTTTGCAGTGGTATGCGGTGAGAATCTCGGTGATGGTAAAGGTCCACTTGAAGCGACAGGAGTTGATGTTGAGCGGGATCGTGCGGACCCCGTATGTTCTGATGTTGCTGCTGTTGGTGGTGGTCAGGGAAGGCCCCTTCTTTCCGGGGCGAGTGTCGATGCCTGAGGGGGGCAAAACACTGATCTCCGCTCTAGTGTCAACGAGAAAACGCCGCCCCGAAGGACGATCCCAGGTATAAAAGACGCAATGTTTTTGGCCATGGGCAGTTGCCACTACCGATGGCCGGCCGAGGTGTTTCAAAGATGCGTGCAGGGTGGTCGGCATCGGCGGGCCTCGGTGCCCCACCTTTGGTGGTAGTAGCACCACTTGTCCTTGCTGGCGCCGTTCGCGGCCAACGTCATTGCGTCTTCTTCCATGGAGGCTGGGTCTGCCTGTATGACCTGCCGAGGCACAGCTGCTACCCGATTGAGGGTGGCTCCACCCTGCCGTTTGGCCTGCCACAGCACTTCCGCTCGGGCTGCCAGGCGTCGGGGGTTGGTGCAATCATCATAAGCGAGTAGCAGGCAGATGTCCTCAGGCATCTACTCGAGGAAGATCTATTTGAAAAGGAGGCAGGTATTGTATCCATCCATCAGGGCGAGCATTTTGTTCATGAGTGCAGATGGTTTGCGGCTTCCTAGGCCATCCATGTGCAGGAGTTTTGCCACTCTATTGCGGCGGCTGAGACCGAATATGACCTTGAGGAGTGTCTTGATCCCTTCGTACTTGTGGGCTGGTGGCTGGTGAAGATAATTGATGAGGTGCCCGGCAGTTTCCTGGTCCAGTGCACTGACCACATTGTAGTATACATCGGCATTTATCTGGCAGATGTGGAATTGGGCTTTGGCCTGTTCAAACCACACCTGGGGCTGTGATGTCCAGAAGCTGGGCAGTTAATGTGCAACTGTGTTTTGCTGATCTGGGTTGTCTCCTCCAAGCATGATGAAATCCAAAAGTGGCTGTTTTGGATCGTTGGGGTCACCACTGAAGTGGTTCACGTGTGGTATGAACACTCATTTAATATTAGTGCAAAAGCGATGGCTGTCAAGTGAAGTCTAGCTCTGTCATCTGCTGGACTCCATCACATGACCACCCAGGTCGGCGTTGATTGGTCGGACCAGTCCACGCGAGATCTCGAGCTCGACAAATAAAGGTTCGAGACCAAAGTGGCTTGGCCACAAGATGGCGCCACAAGTGATACTTAATACATATTAAACAACCTTGTACATATTCTAGAGAAGAGAAATGGATGCAGAAATTACCTTTCATACAGTTCTTTGGTCAGTGATGGAGTTACGTCACATTGGCAGTTTTGGTTCATCAGTGCATTCACTATTCTTTGGTTTGTTTGATTAGAGGCAATTTCCACTTGCTTGTAATAATTAAAATAACTCTCACAGTCATCCCGTGCTGGAGTGGGAACTTCATCGATAATCTAAACAGTGAACGTTTACATAATCCAGCAAAATTAGTACCAGAATTATTAACAAAAATATCGATCGATTATCATAGCAATCAGTGCAGAGCAACCATAAAACCATGTGTTAAAAAAAAGCTTTTGATACATTACAGAAATTAAAAGAGGAACTCTAAGGACAGAAAAAATAAGTTTAATTCTTGATAGCAATTGTTCTTTCTATTTATATTATTTACCTATTAAATATCTTCACTGTTTTTGACAATCTACAACCTCGCGAAAGCAGCACATCAGTACTATAATTACATCTTATGCCGAATGAAAATCAGATAGAAAAAAAATATCAATCTAATCAACCGAACAGGAAGCAAACACAAGGAAGATTCATTTAAATATCTCATAAAATAGGTGATTATACCGATTCTGCTTTGAATATAACTATTAGGAATAATTATATTTATGTAGTCTTATTTTGTCACATTACACAAGAAAATATTTTTTTATTTTGATAAATGTTACCGCATTCACGAAAGTCTAATTTAGTGTGCTACAACTAAATCCAGGCAAATTTCAGCATTGGAACTAAAGGCAGAGAAGGAAGGTAATGAATCTCTAACCAGGACTTGAAAATAAAACTCATTTGAAACAGAAGGCAGAAGAAAATGTTTTCTGAGAAGTTGAATAATGTTTCCGTGACAAAATAATTAAATATGTATCAGGAATTAGACTGTCAAGTATAATTTTAATCGTTCAGATGAAAACACTCCTTGTTGTCAAGGAAAAAGTGTAGTTCATCCCCTCTTCCACACTCGTATTCATTTTCCACCCTGTCAACTGTGGCTTCCTCTTTTCCCACTGTAGCTAAAGCTTCACCCCTCCTCCAGTCCAATATCTGGCCTCCCTTCATCCCACATTGACACCTCTTTGCTCCCAAACACCAGACTCTGCTACCATCTTGTCACACTTTTCCACTCTTTTTCTCCTCCTGGTAATCTCGCACCTTACTCTGTGATCTTTCTGCCACTCATTTTCTAACCTAACTACCATCCAATTTGGCCAAATGCTAGGAAGTAAAATAAAGAAAAATGCATAATGGAATTGGGCACTTAAAGCAACGAACAGTACAGCACAGGAATAGGACCTTCAGCCCACAATGTCTCAGCCAAACATGATGCCATGATAACTAACCTCATCTGCCTGTGCATGATCCATACCCCTCCATTCCCTGAATATCCAAGTGCCTATCTAAAAGTCCCTTAAATGCCTCTACGGTATCTGCCTCCATCATCACCCCTAACAGTGGGTTCCAGACACCCACCACTTCTGTATAGAAAACCAGCAATGCAAACCTCCATAAATGTTGTTGCTTTCACCTTAAATCTATGCCCTTGTGTCTTTGACATTTCAACCCTGGTAAAAGGTTCTGTCTGTCTATGCCTTTTTTCATAAACTGTCAGGTCTCCCATCAACCTCTAGCATTCCAGAGAAAACAATTCAAGCTGTCCAATCTCTCCGAACAATTAATTTCCACGAGGCATTCTTTAGAATGCCACATGGATCCTTTAATCCATATGGCATTCTTCTGCACCATCTCCAAAGCCTCCTCATCCCTCCTATAATAAGGCAATCGGAAATGCACTCAATACTCCAAATGCAGCCTAGCCAACATCCTATAAAGCTGCATTATGACTTCCTGATACACATAACCAATGCCCCAACCAATGCAAAGAATGCTTATGTTACAAACAATCGCCTCTCTGAGCTCCATTAGTTTTTATTTTGATGTCCAACAATTAGATGCTAAAATAAGTCAAATAAAATTCTAATTAACGGCAATGTTTAACAAATTGAAACTAAGTATTTAGTTAATTAGCTGAAATATTTAAGCTTCCAATTCAGATCGAAGAATAAAGGTAAAATCCTGAATAAATTAGTTTCATCTTGCCAAATTACAAATTTGTTTTAATATTATTCTGAAATATATAAACAACTAAGACAAAATGTATGTTGGAACTGTAAAGTAGTGACTAACCGCTTTGATGTCAGTCGTAAAATTAAGTAGTTCTGTCACTGCATGGAATATATTTCCTGTAATATTCCCCTTGCAGGTCTCCTTTGCACACGCAATATCATTAATAAAGTACAATTTTTCTGTAAAAAAAAGATAAATCTAAGATTCTATCTGAGCATCATTAATTGTGCTTCAACAGTAATTCAACATATACACTGGTAACTAGAATAGTAGGTGTTCATCTTTGTGCAATGTGGCCATAAAAGTAATTAGTGTCCAACTGTGGAATATTTATTTGGGGACATTATTAAAAAAACATACTTGTAATGATTTCCAGAAACAATTCAATGAAAAACACCAGAATGAATAACGTCACAAATGGCAAAGAATTGTCTTATTCAAATTTCATTTTCAAACTCTTCTGGTTTACCAGTGTTACACAGGTGGGTTTAAACTAGGTTGGTAGGGGATAGAATCCGATGCAGGACCAAGGCAGGTGAAAGGCTGGAAGGCGATATCGATAATGATGAAAGAAAGTTCAGTGCAAATAATAGGCAGGAAAAAGTCAAGGAGCAAGGAAGGACTGTTGATTGGAATTGCACTTATTTTAATGCCAGATGCCTGACAGGTAAAACAGATTAAATTAGGGCATGGATAGATACATGTGACTGGGATTTTATGGTCATTACAGAAACTTGGTTAAGACAGGACTGAAAGCTCAGTTCCAGGGTAAAAGTGCTTCAGGAGAGACAGATGTGGGGGTAAAAGAAGAGGAGGTGTTGCTTTATTGATTAAGGAGGATGTCAGAGATGACATCACCGATGGTTCGTCCAGCAGGGCTGTATGGGTGGATCTGAGAAATAAGAAAAGGATTATCAACTTGTTGGGGGTATACCACAGGCTCCCAAATAGTCAATGGGAATTAGAAGAGCAAATATGCCAGGAAGCTGCAGGACTAATAAGGTTGTCATAGTAGCGGATTTTAACTTTCCCAAAATTAACTGGGAATGTCAGTGTAAAAGGTATAGACGGGGCAGAATTTGTCAGGGGTGTTCCGGAAAGTTTCCTCAGGCAATATGTTGAGGGCCCTACATGGGAGAGGGCAGTGCTTGATCTAGTCTCAGTGCTTGATCCAGCGGACATAGGTTTAAAGTGAGGGAGGAAAGATTTAATAGGAACCAGAGGAGCAACTTCTTTTTACACAAAGGATGGTGGGTATATGGAACAGGCTGCTAGAGGATTACAGTTTAAGAAACATTTAGATGGGTACATCTGTAAGACACATTTAGAGGGATATGGGCTAAACACAGGCAGGTGAGACTTTGTAGAGAGGGCATGTTGGTTACCCTGAGCAAGTTGTGTCGAAGGGCTGTATGACTAATTAATCTGTAAAATTTGATCATGATTACAATATTAACATTATTAGTAGAATTTGTGTGAATCGACATGATAATTCAGTGCAAGATAACATGATTGGGAAATGCAGGTAGACTTGGGAGGTAAGCTTGTTGTACCGCAGGAAATGATTAGTACGTGTTTGTTCAGTTAGTCAGCGGATAATGTATTTTATAGAACTGTGCGTTGGGAGAACTCAGTGAATGAGGCTTATGAAAGGAAAAAGCCTAAATATGTAGATTTGGCAGCATAATTTGAGTAGCGAGATGGAAAGCAAGTGTGCGTCCAGTAGTGGTGGGGTGTAGAGGTTTCAGAGTGTGATCAACCATGTCGCTATTTGGCGAGCTAAGAATTCGCAGGCAGGTTGTGTCAGACTGTAAAGGAGATGTCAGAGGCAGCAGAGCAAGGTAATAGGTGGGTTACACAAAAAGCTGGAGAAACTCAGCGGGTGCAGCAGCATCTAAGGAGCGAAGGAGATAGGCGACGTTTCGGGTGGAGACCCTTCTAATAGGTGGATTTAGTGAAGAAGAAACTGTACCATTTGGGGGCAGAAAGGAAATGCACAATGCATAGTGAGTGCAGTCCTTCCGGTTTTACATGTGAGGTTAATATTAGTGGTGCTACGGTTGTTTAGATAAGCGTAAAACAGGTTAGGATTAGCGTAAAACAGGATGTGGGTAATTTATTTTACTTAGTGATATTTACATACTGTAGTTAGTTGTTTTGTAGTGCATGCTGATAGAAAAGGTGGCAAGACCATTGGTTCTGGGACGCTAGAACTAACTTTGAGCCTTCCAGAGGTATTGTGGGCCTAACTCAAAAACACCAGTGCAGGGAGGTGCCCACTTGATAACCCCAATGATATACTGGCATTGATGCACCTAGTTTTTGTTGTCCAATAGATTTGAACTGTGTAAAGACATTTTAGTTTCTAAAATGGTATTTAGCTTGTGTGTTTATTAGCATGTACATAGCTTATTACTAAATATAACGTTTGTATGTATGGATAGGTAGTTTAGATGCTACTTTGGCATTGGGCTTGGTTTTCTTGGATGAATGCTTATCCTGATGCCATACTATTAAAGTACTTTAATAGAAATTGAAATGCTGAGAAATATAAAGAAACTTTACCTGAATAGAGATTTTGAAACTTCAATTGAAAGAGATTTGCATTCGTTAATTTTAGATGGTTACCAAACCAATCAATCTGGCACAGGGTTTCCAAACTACAAGGAAAATAAATGACATAAAGGAGTCAGAAGGGAATATATACAGGTAGGGTATAGTGACATAAAATGATCAGTATCATGCAATTAAATTCACTGACAGCAGACGTACACTTTTCCAGGAGAATTCCACAAATGGTACTTTCAGCTCAACATCATTAAAACATTTAGTGCCTAATAAGGAAAATAAAAGTGCCCAACAAAACATCCTTATTCAAGGCAGACAGAAATGCTGGAGAATCACAGCGGGTGAGGCTCGACCTGAAACATCACCCATTCCTTCGCTCCATAGATGCTGCCCCACCCGCTGAGTTTCTCCAGCATTTTTGTCTACCTTCCTTATTGAAGGCAATCATTTTCAACTAAGTGCAATGTCAACAATGCACAAATAAAAAAAAGTCTGCAACCTCAGTCCCAAAAAGATACAGCAAACTCTTTCAAGGATTCCCCTTCAACACAGTAAACTCATGCAAACCATTAACTATCCACATACAGAAAATTATTCTCAGTTAACTTCTTATATGCTCACTAATAGAAAGAAAGAAAATAGTTATAAAATTCAAACAAATTTACTCAGTCTATGATTTCGCAACTCTATGATTTCTCAACAGTCTAACCTCTGTGGATATTGATAATACCACCAGATCGTTCCTTCAGATAGAATTCATACACAAGCAATCTCATAGCTTGGCAGTTTTTACATTAATGTAACTTTCTTTATACCTACAAGTGTATCTATATTGTACCAAACATTTTCTAAACAGCAACTATTAATATTAAATGTCATTTTGTCCAATAACACAAACCAACTAATATTATAGCTACAGTGATACATTAGATTTAGTACATTACTCAATCACAATCATTTCCACAATGCAGACACTGGCACTATCCTTTTTCTTGCAATATCAATTGATATCAAGAAGTCCTCCTCTGGATTATGCGCCATGCTCACAATTCTACCATGCCTCTCTTGCCATAGGTTCACCAAGTTGTATTGGCAGACTGACATTGTTAAATCCATAACTGCTGGAACATCCCCCACAGAATCTTCCAAACTTTTGAACAATTCTCAAGAGTTCTTCTGAACTCTTCACCACCCTATCTACCTGTGATGCCACCTTCATGGGACTATGTACGTGCACTCTTGGAACCCTCTGTTCTGCAACACTACCCAGGGCCCTACCATTCACTGTGAAGTTCTTGCCCTCGTTTGACTTCGCAACATTTAACACTTCTCTGAATTGAACTCATTTGCTGAAGTCCATACAGACTATGTCTATGACCCTGCCCAAGCCAACCTTCTTGGTTGCTTCCTCAAAAAAATCAATCCAATTTATGGGATACAATCTCCCACAATAAAACCATGCTGACTATCCCTAATCAAAGATTCAAAAGGTTTTAAGGTATTTTATTGTTACGTGTACCAATTAAGGTACAGTAATATTCGATTTACCATATAGCCATACTAAAAAAAAGCAACAAGACACACAACTACATAAAAGTTCCACATTCCTCTCTGTGATGGAAGGCAATAAAGTCTGATCTTTATTCTCCCACGGTCGGGACATTCAAACCATCCCGGTCGGGGCGATCGAAGCACCTGCAGCCAGCGATCAAAGCCCCTGCTTTGGGGCAATCGAAGCTCCCACGTCGGAATGGGCGAAGCCCCTGTGGTTTAGAGCTGCCGAAGTCGGTCCCTAACCAGGGAACGCGAGCTCCACAATGTTAAAGTCTGCAGGCTCCCACGGTTGGAGCTCCTGAAGTCGGTCCACAGCAGAGATCGCCAACTCCACGATGTTAAGCCGCAATGCGGATGGAGAAAAATCGCATCTCCTTCGATGACAGATATAAAAAAATGGTTTCCCCCAACTCCACCCCCCACATAAAGCAAGCTAAAGAACATTAAAGCATACATTTAACACATATTAAAAAAACACAAATTAAAAGCTGTCAGGATAGAAGATGTTGACGCACTGAGCGGCGCACTGGCTTGCGAAGCAAAAATGCTGTTGAGCCAAAGCCAAGGAGGCCGACGTTAGGCAACGCAGTGTTGGTTGGAGAGACACAATTGTGAGAGGTATGGACAGGGGTTTCTGCGGCAACAGACGGGATTCGAGGATGATGTGCTGCCTCCCGGGTGCCGGGATCCAGGATGTCATGGACAGAGTGCAGAAAATCCTCAAGGACGAAGGTGAACAGCCGGACGTTGTAGTGCATGTTGGCACAAATGATGTCGGAAAGAAGGGGATGAATATCCTGAAGCGTGACTTTAGAGAGCTCGAAAAAGTGCTGAAACGCAGGACCTCCAGGGTGGTTATCTCCGGTTTGCTTCCAGTTCCTTGTACTGGCGAGTGCAGGAACGGGGAGATACAGAGCCTGAATGTGTGGCTGGGGAACTGGTGCAGGGGTTAGGGATTTAGATTCTAAGACCACTGGGATCTGTTTTGGAGTAAGGGGGAAACTGTACAAAAGGGACGGATTGCACAGGTGGGGGACCGGCATTCTGGCAGGCAGGTTTGCCACTGCACACATGTTGTTTTAAACTAAATAGGGGTGGGGGGGGTGGGGGAGGTGGTGTCAAATGGGATAGCCAAGGAAAGGGAAAGGGAGTAAAGGGATAGTTAATGACCCCAGAAGTAACGAGAAAGAAAGCTCACAAAGGGATAGGAGAGTATGGCCGTGTAGTAGGGATCGATGTGAATGGTGAGATGCGTAAGGAATTAAAAGTACTGTATTTGAATGCGCAAAGTATAACAAGTAAAGTAGATGAGCTTGAGGCTCAGATAGAGGCTTGGCTTTGGCAGTGATTATAGCCTCGAGTCTTCTTGGGTATGACGCTACAAGCTTGGCACACCTGTATTTGGGTAATTTCTCCCATTCTTCTCTGCAGATCCTCTCAAGCTCTGTCAGGTTGGATGGGGAGCATCGATGCACAGCTATTTTCAGGTCCCCCCAGAGATGTTCGATCGGGTTCAAGTCCAGGCTCTGGCTGGGCCACTCAAGGACATTCACAGACTTGTCATAAAGCCACTCCTGCATTGTCTTGGTAGTGTGCTTATGGTCATTGTCCTTTTGGATGATGAACCTCTGAGGTCTAGAATGCTCTGGAGCAGGTTTTCATCAAGGATCTCTCTGTACTTTGCTGCATTCGTCTTTCCCTCAAATCATGCCATGTCCACTTCAATTCTTGTGAACCAGTTTCAAGACTTCAAGAAAATGAAATGGGATTACCAATGCAAGGATTGCCCATGCACCAACTTTGCAGTGGAGATCAGTAGAACCCACAATGGTGATTAGGTTTTGGAAAAAGTAGAGGGCACCAGAGTGTACTACAACAAGGTGTGGTAGTAATTAATGCAGCGGATTTTTAAGCTGTGTCGCTGCAGAGCAAGTAACGTCAAGACAACTCTGAAACTCTGTGAGATACCAACAATGAGTAAGCTTTGAAAAAACATCACTGAATGTCCCCTGCAGTGTTGAGCAAAGGGTTTACATGAGGAATGATTTCAATAGGTGCACATATGGAAGAGGAAACACTTTGCCCATCTGAGCATAGCCAATTCTGGGAGGTACCCAGTCATATTTTGGGGGTAAAGAGATCTATTGAAATTGTTATCATGTTAATATGCATTTGTATACTGTGCATTCAGAAGGTATTCAGACCCCTTTACTTTTTCCACATTTTGTTACATTACAGCCTTATTCTAAAATGGATTAAATTCAATTTTGTTTTATCATTAATCTACACACAGTACCCCATAATTAAAAAAGTGAAAACAGTGTTTAGAAATTTTTGCAAAAATAAATAACTGAAATATCACATTTACATAAGTATTCAGACACTTTACTCAGTACCTTGTTGAGGCACCTTTGGCAGTGATTACAGCTTCAAGCCTTCTTGGGTATGACACTAGAAGCTTGGCACACCTGTGTTTGGGTAATTTCTTCCATTCTTCTCTGCAGATCCTCTCAAGCTCTGTAAGGTTGGATGGGGAGCATCGATGCACAGCTATTTTCAGGTCCTCCCAGGGATGTTCGATCAGGTTCAAGTCCGAGCTCTGGCTGAGCCACTCAAGGACATTCACAGACTTGTCATAAAGCCACTCCTGCATTGTCTTGGCTGTGTGCTTATGGTCGTTGTCCTTTTGAAAGATGAACCTCTGCCCCTGTTTGAGGTCCAGAACGCTCTGGAGCAGGTTTTCATCAAGGATCTCTCTGTACTTTGCTGCATTCATCTTTCCCTCAAATCTGACTAGTCTCCCAGTTTCTGCTGCTGAAAAACATCCTCATAATATGATGCTGCCACCACCATGCTTCACAGTAGGTATGGTATTGGCCAGGCGATGAGCAGTGCCCGGTTTCCTCCAGATGTGACGCTTGGCATTCAAGCTAAAGAGGTCAATCTTGGTATCATCAGACCTGAGAAAGTTGTTTCTCATGCCATTTGGCAAACTACAAAAGGGCTGTCATGTGCCTTTTACAGAGGAGTGGCTTCCGTCTGGCCACTGTACCATGAAGGCCTGATTGGTGGAGTGCTGCTGGGCGGCCAGTATGAAGAGTCCTGGTGGTGCCAAAGTTCTTCCATTTAAGAATGACGGAGGCCACCATGCTCTTCGGGACTTGCAATACTGCAGAAATTGTTTTATACCCTTCCCCAGATCGGTGTCTCGACACAATACTGTCTCGGAGGTCTACGGACAATTCCTAGGTCTTCAGGGCTTGGTTTTTGCTCTGACATGCACTGTCTACTGTGGCACCTTATATAGGCAGGTGTGTGCCTTTCCAAATCATGTCCAATCAATTTAATTTACCACTGGTAGGCTCCAATCAAGTTGTAGAAACATCTCAAGGATAATCAATGGAAACAGGATGAAACTAAGCTCAATTTTGAATGTTATAGCAAAGCGTTTGAATATTTGTGTAAATGTGATATTTCAGTTATTTCTTTATAAATCACAAAAAAATCAGAACACCTGTTTTTGCTTCTTCATTCTGGGGTATTGTGTGTAGATTGATGATTAAAAAAATGAATTTCATCAATTTTAAAATAAGGTTGTCACGTAACAAAATGTGGAAAAAGTGAAGGGATATGAATACTTTCTGAATGCACTGTACCTTTAGAATTGAATGTCACTGCTGTATCAGACACATTGAGTTGTTAATGTGCTTCAAAAAGTAAAAGTTATGCTGCACCATGATAAACTGCTCATGAATCAGTTTCTCGGCTTGTTTATCAACTCAAGCCCACCACCACCAATATGGGTCTTCTTTTAATATGTTTAGTTTAGAGATAAGGGGCTGTCCCCCTGCGGCGACCTAATCCGCAAGTGCAGAACAGTTTGCCCTCGACTAATACTCGCAGCATGGTCGACACGAGTCATTGTAAAGCCCGCCACCCAAAAAAAAAAATTCAAGGTCGAGGTGACCTGCAACTTCCTATCACCTCCCACGCACATGTTGAAAACCTTCCTCGATATATGAAGAAAACCGGCTTCGACTAGACCTGCGACTAAAAAATTATCGATTTTAAAACAGCAACCTATTTTTAGTCTAGGCCGGTTTTAATCATGATAAAAAAAAATAGCAGCAAACTAGATGAAGCCTCGACCATGCAGAAACCACTTTCGACCATTAGGGAGAGTGACCCAAAACCTCCGGTGACCTTATGGAAACCTTGAGAGGCGGGTAAGGTCATCAGAGGTTGCTGTTTAGGTCTCCTAAGTGGGACAGGGGTTTAACTCGCCTTCATGCTCGAGAGTAGTCCCCGCGATCTCGAGGCCTAAGCTAGGTCGCGACGTATTTTTCAACATGCTGAAAAATGCCCGCGAGTAAAAAAAAGGTCAGCATGGAAAAAAAATAGATATTTTTTTTACTCGTAGGTTTAGTCGAGGTGGGTCGTAGTAGGTCGGCATGTTATTCGTAGGTAATCGAGGGTAGTCGAAGGTAATCAAAGGTGGTCGAAGATAGTCGTAGATACTTCAACATAGTTAAAGGGAGGTCGAAGGGGATCGAAGGAGGCGTCTTCACTCTCCACTATTCGGTGTCCAATTTTCCCAAAGCTAATCGAATCTAGTCAAAGCTAGTCTTCAACATAGTCGAAGGAGGTCGAAGGAGGCCTTCCACTTAGTCGAAGGAGGTCTTCAACATGACACTTTTTAAAATTCTCCTAAACTCGCCAATTACGTCGCTGCAGTGGGACAGGCCCTATACAGCATGGAAACAGACAGTTCAAGTCACTGAGTCCATGTCACCCATTAATCACCCGTCCACACTAGCTTTCTGTTATCCCACTTTCTCATCCACTCCCTACACAATTTTAGGTATAGGAAACCTACCAGCTGTTCTGCCCAGAAAAAAATGTAGAGTTGTTGCAAACTTGATAAGCAAACAAAGAAAATATTAAAGGGCCTGTTCCACTTGGGCGACCTAATCGGCGAGTTAAAAAGTGTCTTCGACCTTCCAGATCGAGGGCACTCGCCTGGAAAGCCTCGAGCATGATCGACCCATCCGCGTTGAAACCGCAAGCTGAATTGACCCGTCCGCATTGAAACCCTGAGCTGCATTAACCGACCGCACACAAACACAAACGCACAGCGAAGGCAGGGGCCGGGGAAGTCGGAGGAGCTCTGTCTGCGCGATGAAGAGGAAGGTAAACGGCTGCCACAGTGTACGATAAGTCCTTTAGAGAGCGCGGATGGTGGGGGGGGGGGGGAGAGAAGGGAGAGAGAAGGGGGAGAGAAGGGGGAGAGAAGGGGGAGAGAAGGGGGAGAGAAGGGGGAGAGAAGGGGGAGAGAAGGGGGAGAGAAGGGGGAGAGAAGGGGGAGAGAAGGGGGAGAGAAGGGGGAGAGAAGGGGGAGAGAAGGGGGAGAGAAGGGGGAGAGAAGGGGTGAAGGTGTGGAGACACTTTTAAGAAGTATAATAAAGTTTAGCGGGCATTTTACCTACCGGTCAGTCTTCCTGGGTCCTGAAAACTCCAATGAGCCAATCAAAATGCCTGGTCAGCGAAGGAGATTGCCTATGGAGTGCCTGTAACCAAATAGCAACCCCACTCCACTGCACTACGAGTTAAAAAGAGCCATGCCGACTAAATTTTACTCACGGAAAAATTTCAATAAGCAAAAAAAATGTCTGCAACCTAGCTGAGACCAGCAATATTCTGGAACTTCCCTCAAGCATCAAGGAGAGTTCCAGCGACCCCATAGAACATCCTAGGACCTCGTGTCGAGATAATGTGAGTTTGAGTCAAGGGCAAACTCTTCTAAACTCGCCGATTAGATCGCCCAAATGGGACAGGCCCTTAAGCATTAACAGCATAAAAACATTAAAGGAGTTGCTCAGAGCTGTCCTGCTACATTTACAAGTAATTTATTTCAGAATGGCATCAGTGAAACTCTGCGAGCAGGTCCTCTCCAGTAAGTAGGCTAGGGACAGCAGTCAAGCATGACACTCAAATTGTTGGCATTTTACATTCATACCCAATTTTTCAAATGACTGTTTGGAATCCATCCCCTTTATTCAATTGAATATTGTGAAAAATAAAACACATTTGGAGGAGCCCGGCCGGGAATCACCCCACAGAGCCCAGTCCCCCCATGCACTAGAGTCTCCCAACCCCTGCAGAGTAGTTATTAAGATGGCTGATCCGTGGGCAGTTGCTGCTGGGATGCAAGTCGGGGCCTGATCAACCCCGGCTGGGTCGCCTGGGCGAGGTTGTCTGATGTTGTGAGACCCGAAACACCCGATGACTCCAGGTCACATCACTGAGGATACGTCCCAGCGCATCTAGAAGATGTATATTTTTCACATTGAAGTCTGGCTCAGCCAGTGGCACCCAGGAATAGACTGGGTGACAACCAAGAATAGTTTGGTGACTACTGGAGAGACAGTTGACGGCACGGAAAGACAGCACCCGGGAAAGGCTGGGTTAGCACCTCAGTCTGTGTCTTTCGTGAGAAAGAAACCCAACAAAGCTACGGAAAGGCCTAATGAACCATCGTGGCCTAAACATCCATCAGGCGAGAATGAAATGCTCGGAGAAGGAGAAAGAGGTGCAGTGCACAGGCCTTGAACCTGGTGAGACGCAGGAGGAGCCCGGCCGGGAATCACCCCACAGAGCCCAGTCCCTCCATGCACTAGAGTCTCCCAACCCCTGCAGAGTAGTTATTAAGATGGCTGATCCGTGGGCAGTTGCTGCTGGGACGCAAGTCGGGGCCTGATCAACCCCGGCTGGGTCGCCTGGGCGAGGTTGTCTGATGTTGTGAGACACGAAACACCCGATGACTCCAGGTCACATCACTGAGGATGCATCCCAGCGCATCTAGGAGATGTATATTTTTCACAAGTACCTTATAGTAATATGCAAGATAAATTGTAAAAATGCATCTGCTAGAACTGCAGTGACTTTGTTAAACCTCCCATAAAGATTCCACATCCTATGCCTGGTTTGCAGCTGCAGGTCAGCTCAATAACAAGAAGAGAATCATGCAGAGCCATCTGATTCCAAGTGAAATGATGTATTAAGCAGGTTGAATGACTTTGCTCAATTTCTAAAGAACATAACTTACATATGGAACTTACCTTTCGATCAGTTGAATAATCGGCGATTGAGTCGATTCACATTGGCAGCTGTAGTTTTTCATTGCATCATTCATTGCCTCGTGTATTTGTTTTACAGCAATTTGTCTTTGCTTTAGGTAATTTATATAGTTCACACAGCCTTCTGGGACTGGAGCAGAAAGCACTTTGTGTACAGTCTACATAAAAGATATTTGGGTGTTCAAGCAAAATTAGTGCCAATAATACGGACAAATAATTCAATCCTAATTATCATCACAATAAAAGATACAATAATCTTAAAATGACCAGTGCTAAAAAAGCATTGGTTGTACTCCGGCATTGAAAAAATACCCTAAGAATGAAGCACAATTTCCTTTCTTAGGCAGAAACCAGAACTGCAGATGCTGGTTTACCAAGGAAAGAGACAAAATGCTGGAGTAACTCAGCAGGTCATGCAGCGCCCTTGGAGAACATGAGTAGGTGACATTTTGGGTCAAGACCCTTCTTCAATTCTTCAGTTTGAAGAAGGGTCGTGACCCAAAACCTCACCTATCCATGTTCTCCACGGATGCTGCCTGACCTCCTGCGTTACTCCACAATTTTGTGTATTTCATTTCTTGATAGTTTAAAGGGCCTGTTCTACCAGCATGCGACTCCATGCAGTGAGCGCGACCTAACGTGGTCGCTTGAGCCGTCCGGCCTCGCGGGGCCGGTCCCACTTCGATCGCCGGAGCCGTGCGGAGTTGTGCGGAGCTGGTCCCGACATCGCGCGGGGCTCCGAAAAACTGACCGTGTTCAAAAATTCTGTGCGGCAACGGCCAATCGGCCCACAGTCGCCTTGACGCATTACGCACCGCCTCGACGTCGTGCCTCCGTGACCCTCTCTACATGTGCCTCCGTGACCCTCTCTGTGTGCCTCCATGGCCCTCTCTCTCTGTCCCTCTCTGTCCTTGAGAACTTACCTTGCGGACTTCGCTCCAACTGCGCGCCGCATCGCACCACTCACCCGACCTCCACGCGGCCCCCGCTGCCGGTTTAATCACGCTCACCGCATGGAGTCAGATGCTGGTAGGACAGGCCCTTCAGTGCTTCCTACTTTCAGTATATTTTCACTGTTTTTGGCAAATTACATCCTCGGAAGATACTAACATGGCATTCACATGCCTGATAAGGATTTTCATAATCAAATAGGAAAAAGATTACAAAATCATTTAATTCATTTAGAGGGTACACAAAAGGCTGGAGAAACTCAGCGGGTGCAGCAGCATCTAAGGAGCGAAGGAGATAGGTGACGTTTTGGGTCGAGACCCTTCTTCAGACTGGTTAGGGATCAGGAAAACGAGAGATATAGACGATGATGTGGAGAGATAAAGAACAATGAATGAAAGATATTCAAAAAAGTATCGATGATAAAGGAAACAGGCCATTGTAAGCTGTTTGTAGTGTGAAAATGAGAAGCTAGTGCGACTTGGGTGGGGGATAGAGAGAGAGGGAATGCCAGGTCCCAAGGGCTGAGGGAGAGGTGGGAAGGGTAGGAGGCAGCAAGGGTTAACAGAATTGAGAAAATTCAATGTTTAAGCCCAGAGGATGCAGACTCCCCAAGCGGAATATGAGGTGCTGTTCCTCCAACTTGCGGTGCTGCTCACTCTGGCCGTGGAGGAGGCCCAGGACCGAGAGGTCAGATACGGAATGAGAAGGGGAGTTGAAGTGCTGAGCCACCGGGAGGTCGGGTTGGTTATTGCGGACCGAGCGGAGGTGTTCAGCGAAACGATCACCAAGCCTTCGCTTGGTCTCACCGATATAGATCAGATGGCATCTGGAGCAACGGATGCAGTAGATGAGGTTGGAGGAGGTGCAGGTGAACCTCTGTCGGACCTGGAAAGACTGCTTGGGTCCCTGAAAGGAGTGGAGGGGAGAGTTGAAGGGACAAGTGTAGCATCTCTTGCGGTTGCAAGGGAAAGTGCCCGGGGAAGGGGTGGAGCGGGAGGGAAGGGAAGAATTGACAAGGGAGTTGCGGAGGGAGTGGTCTTTGCAGAAGGCAGACAGGGGGGGAGATGGGAAGATGTGGCGAGTGGTGGGGTCACGTTGGAGGTGGCGAAACTGGCGGAGGACTATGTGTTGTATGTGCCGGCTGGTGGGGTGAAAGGTGAGGACCAGGGGGACTCTGCCCTTGTTGCGAGTGGGGGAATGGGGAGAGAGGGCAGTGTTTTCCCACCTTCCATCCAGATGTCTCAAGGAGGTCAAAAGGGGCTGTCCCACTTGGGTGACCTAATTGGCAAGTTTAGAAGAACTTGAAAAATATGACATGTTGAAGACCTCCTTCGACTATGTAGAAGACCTCCTTCAACTATGTTGAAGACCAGCTTCGACTAGCTATGACTAACTTTGGGAAAATTGGACACCGAATAGTGGAGAGTGAAGATGACCTCCTTCGATCTCCTTCGACCTCCCTTCGACCTACCTTTGACAATGATGAAGACTATCTATGACTACCTTAGACTACCCTCGATTACATACGACTGACATGCCGACCTGCTACGACTAAACCTACAAGTAAAAAAAGTATCGATTTTTTCCATGGCGACCTTTTTGTACTCGCGGGCATTTTTTTAACATATTGAAAAAAACGCCGCGAACCTAGCTGAAGTCTCGAGTATGCGGAGACTGCTATCGAGCATGAAGGAGTGTCATTGAAATACTGAGTAATGAATAGAACTTTAAAACATAAAATAAAAATTTAATTTGCTCAACTACTTTAGCGATGTGTCATTATGTAGTTCCTCACGATTTTTGACATCATCAATACTATGACGTTTGTTTTTGCAATCGTTGCGATTTTTAAAAAGTTAAAACACGGTCGTAATGACCCTGACCTGAACTATGGGCCTCATGGTGGGTTACGTGCCAACATTTGGTAAGGGAGTTTATAAATAAGTGTAAGAGACAGTGTCCCAGTGGTGACGTTGTGGGCACGCTGTGCTCTGAATAACAGTGTGCTCACTTTTTTTTGCTTGGAATCATTGGTTAGTAAAAGTCTTTTTACACTTTTCCATTCTTTTCTCATAAATGTTGCTGTTTGATTTCCATAGAATTGTTTAAATTCCGTTCAACTTTCATTGCTTGTTGCTATGGTGTTGTAAAACGTGTGCATTGTAGCGAAGGGAATCAAAAGTAATCTGGTCCCAAATAATGCCATGTCTCATTGAAAGTATGCTCCTGTCCACACAGATGCTTTTAGTTCCCAGCAAATTTCGAGGAAATTAACATCAAATTCAATGAACTATATTCTTTCCCATTTATGTATATTAAAAAAATATATATATATAGCTCAAAGGATCATAGGTAGGCCCATTTTTTATGGTGGTATTTTGGTTATAGTTTAATAACTTTCAAATTTGGCCACCCATGTCACAGGTTGGTATCCTTATTTACAGAAATACCCATATATAAGATGGACATTATGAAAATCTCATACAGTGGGATATAGTGCAATGAATGTTCCAAGTCACAACTGTGCAGAAATAATCCGAAACATCGTTTTTTATATAAATGGATGTGGTCAGTAAATTAAGCAAGGTTACCTGTAATTGCAATATTTCTGGTAACAGTTTTTCACTGAACTAATTTGCTGAAATAGTCTAACGGTACGTGGATGTGGTGTCGAAGGACGAGAAGCAGAAGCAAAGAAGTGGAAGCCAATTAACCAAATGGAAACTAAGCCAAAATGCCAAATAATCGAAAGCGTACAAAGCCGAAACGCCAACTAACCGAAAGGGTAGGATGCCTAAAAGCAAATTAAAACCGAAAGGGCGGGACGTCTAAAAGCCAACTAACTGAAAGGCTGCGTCACCTAAAAGCAATCCCACCGAGTCGCAACTCTGCCGAAACACCACCTACCCGAAAGGCTGCGTCGTCTACAAGCCAACGAACTGAATGCCGCTCAACAGAAAAGTAAAATAACGGACATGACATTGCCAGGGTGCGGGACTTGCAAGTGATTGGTCCAGACCCCCGCGTGCATCACATCACTAGCTGGTGGAGATGGGAGGGTGGGGGTCATTTTCCCACACAAGCCATAGGTCACTGGGCAATCTGAACACAAGAACCAAGTTGTAAGCGGCCGAAGCAGCATCCCTCAGGACAGCCCCACTCTCCCACGGCCACGCCATCTGCCTCGTCTTCCCCCGTGCGGCTGCACTGTGATGGGTTATGGGTCGGGTGGAGCAGAGGTGTGGGACAGGCTGGTCCCTCTGCCCACCCAGAGTCACTGACCGCGATGCACTGCCATTGGACCCCAACCCCCACACCAGGGTGATTCCCCCCCCCCCAACCCTGGGACCCTGACACCCACACCGGGTGATTCACCCCCACCCCGGCTGCGGGACAGACGGCTCGGGGCATAGTAAATCGCTTTTAAAACATGGGGACAGACACACATTCCCTGGTGGGCCAAGGACAAGTGTGCATGACAATGAACAATTTAATCTACTCCCACTCCCCCCCCCCCCCCCCCACCCCTTGACAACAAGAAGCACGTTTTATTTATTACCATCTGGTTGACTGCGGAACGCACACAGGCTCCCACGCAAAAACACCAGATAATCTGTAAACTGTTTTAACCGAAGATGCACACAATAAGCTGGAGTAACTCTGCGAAACAGGCAGCATCTCTGGAGAGAAGGGATGGGTGATGTTTTGGGTTGAGACCATTCTTCAGACCTGAAGACCGAGTCTGCAGAGTCTTGACCCGAAACGCTACCCATCCTTCTCTCCAGAGATTCTGCGTGTCCCACTGAGTCACTCCAGCATTTTGTGTCTATCTTTGGTGTGACAGTTGTCTCATTTCATCGGCTTCATTTATTGCGCGCATGGAAGAGACGCTTTACGTGCCACTTGCATCTATTCAACCAAGTGTGCTCTTAATGCCTCTGTGGCAATCGCAGCATGGACGAGTCACTGCCAAAGATCATAGAGCAGATTCACGTCTGACTACACTTATGCAGAGCGGGTATGGAAGTTGAGAAAACTGGCACTGACAGTGGTCCATGTGAAAGGACAGCACCTACAAATAATGAAGGCACTATGAAACCAGCTGCCGCAATCCCTTCCCACATGACAGGATTTTAACTCGGCATTAAAAATCAAAAAATAATTACATTGATTTAAAAACAAAAATGTTACATGTATCAATAGCTTTTACATTCGGGAACCTGGTTAATTAAGTGGTGGGATTATTTCCCTGTCCTAACTATGCCTTTGCTTTAGCCAGTGGTCACATCCATTCCATCCCTCCCAAAGATGTGAGATTTTATTAAGAGCACACTTGGTTGAATAGATGCAATTGGCATATAAAGCATTTCTTCCATGCGCGGCCATGGGAGAGTGGGGGCTGTCCCGAGGTATGTGCACCTTCGGCCGCTTACAACTTGGTGCTTGGGTTCAGATTGTCCAGTCACCTCTGGTTTGTGTGGGAAAATGACTCTCACCCTCCCATCTCCACCAGCCAGTGATGTGATGGATGCGGGGGTGTGGACCAATCGCTGACAGGTCCCGCCCCCCAGCAACGTCATGTCCGTATTTTGACTTTTCTGTTGAGCGGCATTCGGATCGTTGGCTTGTAGGCGACGCAGTCCTTCGGGTAGGTGGCGTTTCAGCAGAGCGGCCATTCAATGAGTTTGCTTTTAGGCATCCCACCCTTTCGGTTAGTTGGCGTTTCGGCCGTACGCTTTTGGTTATTTGGCGTTTCGGCTTCGTTTCCATTCGGTTATTTGGCTTCCAGTTCTTTGCTTCGGCTTCTCGTCCTTCTATGCCACGTCCGCACATGTATGCCAACACTTACTTCACCCTAAATGTGAAAAGCCAAAACCTTGACTGGACTATTTTCAGCTTTCTTCGTTTCAGTTTTTCTTAAAACAATTTCTAAGAAAATGTTAATTTATCCTTCAAGGATCCAAGCCATAAATAAATAAGGCAAAAAATAAATGTGACTTATAATGTAATGACTTACCTCATTAAATTCTGCAATTAAAATGTATAACTCAGTCATTATATGGATTTCATGACTTCCAAACTCCTTTTGACAGCCTTTCTGTATACAGATGACATCATTAACAAAGTACCTTTTTTCTGTAAAGGAATAAACCTGGATGAAGGCAACATTACACTTGTTTTCTTACAAATTATTGTGTATAAATAGCAATTCCAGACATCCACAGCTGGGCCTTCTTGCAGGTGCTCAATTTGAACCAATACAAGAAAAGTTAAAAGTACAGATGATTTCAAAAGTGATTATTTTCTAGATGTGGATTTTACTAAAAACAGGCCTGCAGTGCTTGCCATAAACAATTCATTGAAAAATGCCAGAATTAATAATGTCGACAAATGTTACAATAATATTGATGCTTTTTTCCACAATCAAAAACTCATTTTTTTCTTGAAGGTATGATATGAAAATATGAAGATAAGAAAATGATGGACAAGAAAATGTATTATAGTGTATCCAACATGCCCACGACTTGATAAACAATAAGATAAAAAGTTAAGAGAGTCCTATAACCAGGTTATTGGAAAGATATTGTCAAGCTGGAAAGGGTACATAGAAGATTTACGAGGATGGTGTCAGGACACAAGGGTCTGAGCTATAGGGAGAGATTAGGCAGGCTAGGACACTATTCCTAAAGGGGCTGTCCTACTTGGGCGACCTAATTGGTGAGTTTAGAAAGGTTTAGGATATTTTGAAAAAATGTTATGTTGAAGACCTCCTTCGACTATGTAGAAGACTTCCTTTGACCTTCTTCGACTATGTTGAAGACTAGCTTCCGCTAGCTACAGGAAAATTGGGCACCGAATAGCGGAGAGTGAAGACGACCTCCTTCAACCTCCATTCGACTATGATGAAGACTATCTACGACTAACTTCGATTACCTTCGACTACCCATGATTACCTACGACTAACATGCCGACCTACTACAACCTACTACGACTAAACCTACAAGTAAAAAAAGTATTGATTTTTTCCATTGCGACTTTTTTTTACTCGCGGGCATTTTTTCAACGTTGAAAAATACGCTGTGACCTAGCTGAGGCCTCGAGTACACAGAGACTACCCTTGAGCATGAAGGAGAGTAACAAAAATCTCCTAGGACCTCGTGTCGACCATGAGTACGAGTCAAGGGCAAACTCGTCAGAACTCGCGGATTAGGTCGCCCAAGTGGGACAGCCCCTTTAGAGTGCAGGAGGATGAGGGGAAATCTTATAGAGGTGTATAAAATCATGAGGAATAGATTGGGTAGATGCACAGAGTCTCTTGCCCAGGGTAGGGGAATTGAGAACCAGAGGACATAGGCTTAAGGTGAAGGGGAAAAGATTTAATAGGAATCTGAAAGGGTGCTGGGTGTATGCAGTGAGCTGCCAATGGAGATAGATGAGGCAGGGACTATCGCAACGTTTAAGAAACAATTAGACAGATACATGTATAGGACATATTTAGAGGGAAATTAGCCAAAAGCAGGCAGGTGTGACTAGTGTAAATGGAACATGTTGGCCAGAGAGTCAAAGAGAGTCAAGAGTCTTTTATTGTCAATTGTACCGAAATGGAGCAATAAAATTCTTAGTAGCAACAGCGAAACTGATTTGGTGCTTCACAATCCAACAATTTATTGCAGCACTTTACATGTTAAATACCCAACCCCCAAACAAGGAACATTTTCCAATGGTAAATTTTCAGATAATGTTAACTATACACATTCCTAATCTGGTAATGCATATAACATATCTGTTTATATTTATCTTTATATTTTATACTTAGATTTTTACAAATATATAACTATCCCGTTATACCAATTTAATTTTTTTTCATATGACGAATAAGTATAAAACGTGCAGAAAATTATAATGATACTTTACCCAAAAAGAGGTTGAGCAGCTTTAACTGCAGGAGATCCGGTTTCCCTAATGTCAAGTACTTGCCAAACCATTCAAACTGACACATAGCCTCCAAACTGTTAAGAAATAGCAAAGCAATCAACAAGGGATATCCCTTCAACATTGTATAACATGGAAAATAAATGGGGAATACACATTACCAGAAAGAAGCTGGTAATCACTCTAACAATTGACAAAGGCATCAAGGGCTTTCCATAAAGGGTGTTGCACCTTAAATACGATGCAACATGCTGGTCAAATTAAATTCAAAGAAAAGAAAAAACATCCATTATAATTCCAAACAGATGTTCTTCTTCTTCTCAGACGGTCCCTTGAAATCAAGTTCTGTGGGTTCTGCGATGAACTGATTAAATCACTGTGGGACCCACTGAATCTACCACTGATGGAACAGCTGCTGCCTGACAAGAAGGGTGAATGGGAAATTGATCAGGTGATGTGGTTCCTTCCACATCTTATACTAGCTTCCGAGTGCTCTTGATACATGGAGTTGTGGCATCCTGAATGCTTCTTTTCAAATTTCAGCAGTTATAGCCCAGTGATTCCATGGTGTCAGTGGGAATAATGCATTTATTCAAGGAGATTTTGATCACATCCTTGAATCAGTTCCACTTTCTCCCATGGCAGTCACTTCCACGAATGGGCTCAGAAGTGAGTGTCAGTCTTGAGAACCCAGTGTCTGGAAGGCAAGTGACATGACCTGCCCTGGTGCTAAACTGGTGACTCTGCCAACTGTCTCAGTGTACTACTGCTATACACGTACTGTATGTGAGATGCGTATCTAATATGCATCTAAGTGCTTATGTATAGTGATACGTGCTGAAATGTACACAAAATGAATTTCACCTCAGTACACAAGACAAATAAAATACCATACCATACATGGATTGGATGTAATCAGTGCCTCAATGTGGGGAACACTGATGTGTCAGAGAATGCTGATATAAGTTTGGTTACTCTACCAGTGAATTTGGATAATTTTTCAAAGACAGCATTATCTCCCCTGTAGGCAATTCTTAATTGGCCAAAGCCATATTGCACAGTAGACAATAGACAATAGATGCAGAAGTAGGCCATTCGGCCCTTCAAGCCAGCACCGCCATTCAATGTGATCATGGCTGATCATCCACAATGAGTACCCCTTTCCTGCCTTCTCCCCATATCCCCCTGACTCTACTATCATTAAGAGCCCTATCAAGCTATCTCTTGAAAGTATCCCGAGAACAGGCCTCCACCACCCTCAGAGGCAGTGAATTCTACAGACTCACAACTCTCAGTGTGAAAACGTGTTTCCTCATCTCCGTTCTAAATGCCATACCCCTATTCTTAAACTGTGGCCACTGCTTCTGGACTCCCCCAACATCGGGAACATGGTTCCTGCCTCTAGCGTGTCCAAACCCTGAATAATGTTATATGTTTCAATAAGTTCCCCTCTCATCCTTCTAAATTCCAGAGTATACAAGTCCAGCCGCTCCATTCTCTCAGCACATGACAGTCCCGCCATCCCGGGAACACCCATCCTTGTGAACCTACGCTGCACTCCCCCAGTAGCAACCTACGCTGCACTCCATCAATAGCAAGTCGGTAGGTTTGATGGAGAACCTTTGTTTTACAGTTGTTGAAGGTGAGAGCAACATTCTTGTTTGTTTGTGTAAACATGTTCATAATGGCTTTAAGCTTGGCGTCCAATTATCTGCACACTGCAACTTAACTACTCATGACCTTGGTTCCAGTGTGGAAGTGATCAAGATTGAACAGTTCCCCATTAGCCTGCTGGATGAGCTCCATTCCAGCAGGAAACCTTTTGGAAAATAGGTGCAGTATTGCTGTGAGGTAGAATTAGAAAAGTGTTTGGTTTCCACTAAGATTGGCTCTTTGGTGCCTTAGTCAGGATCATGGCTTGCAAACCATGGCAAAGCATAATATACAGTGCATTCAGAAAGTATTCAGACCCCTTCATTATTTCCACATTTTGTTGCATTACAGCCTTACTTTATAATGGATTAAATTCATTTTTTAATCATCAATCTACACACAATACCTCATCATAATAAAGCGAACAACAGGTGTTTAGAAATTTTTGCAAAATAATTAAAATGAAATAACTGAAATATCACATTTCTATAAGTATTCAGACCCTTTACTCAGTACTTTGTTGAGGCACCTTTGGCAGTAATTACAGCCTCAAGTTTTCTTGGGTATGACTACAAGCTTACAACGCCTGTATTTGGGTAATTTCTCCCATTCTTCTCTGCAGATCCTCTCAAGCTCTGACAGGTTGGATGGGGAGCATCGATGCACAGCTATTTTCAGGTCCCTCCAGTAATGTTCGATCAGGTTCAAGTCCAGGCTCTGGCTGGGCCACTCAAGGATATTCACAGACTTGTCACAAAGCCACTCCTGCGTTGTCTTGACTGCATCCTTAGGGTCATTGTCCTGTTGGAAGGTGAAGCTCCACCCCAGTCTGAGGTCCAGAACACTCTAGAGCAGGTTTTCATCAAAGATCTCTCTGCACTTTGCTCCATTCATCTTTCCCTGGATCCTGACTAATCTCCCAGTTCCTGCTACTGAAAAACATCCTCACAGCATGATGCTGCCACCACCATGCTTCACCGTAGGTATGGTATTGATTGGCCAGATGATGAGTGGTGCCTGGTTTCCTCCATACCAAAGAGTTTAATCTTGGTTTCATCAGATCAGAGAATCTTGTTTGTCATGGTCTGAGAGTCCTTTAGGTGCCGTTTGGAAAACTCCAAGTGGGCTGTCATAGGCCTTTTACTGAGAAGTGGCTTCCTGGCCACTCTACCATCAAGGCCTGATTGGTGGAGTGCTGCAGATACAGCTGTCCTTCTGGAAGGTTCTCCTATCTCCACAGAGGAACTCTGGAGCTCTGTCGGAGTGACCATCGGGTTCTTGGTCACCTCCCTGACCAAGGCCCTTCTTCCCTGATTGCTCAGTTTGGCCGGGCGGCCAGCTCTATGAAGTGTCCTGGTGGTTCCAAAGTTCTTCCATTTAGGAATGACAGACGCCACTGTGCTCTTCAGGACTTGCAATGCTGCAGAAATTGTTTTATGCCCTTCCCCGGATCTGTGTCTCAACACAATACTGTCTCGGATGTCTACGGACAATTCCTTGGTCTTGAGGGCTTGGTTTTTGCTCCGACATGCACAGTCAACTGTGGGACATTATATAGACAGGTGTGTGCCTTTCCAAATCTCGTCAAATCAATTTAATTTACCACTGGTGGACTCCAATCATGTTGTAGAAGCATCTCAAGGATAATCAATGGAAACAGGATGAACCTAAGCTCAATTTTCAATATCATATCAAAGGATCTGAATACTTATGTAAATGTGATTTTTCAGTTTTCTTTTTGATTGCTTTGCAAAAATTTCTAACACCTGTTTTTGTTTCTTTATTCTGGGCTATGGTGTGTAGTTTGATGATAAAAGCAAAAATCAATCAATTTTAAAATAAGGCTGTAACGTAACAAAATGTGGAAAAAGTGAAGGGATATGAATACTTTCTGAATGCACTGTAATATGGAGACAAACCTTGACGAACAGGAAAATTTGAGGAGAATGTTCCACAGTCATTCTTGGCTAATGGAATTAAGAGCATGAGTGATATTATAAAATACTGCATATGTTGATACAAGGAACTGCAAATGCTGGTTTACAAATGAGAACAAAGCACTGGTGTAACTCAGCAGGTCAAGCAACATCTCTGGAGGACATTGGGTAGATGATGTGATCCCTGCCTATAACCAGATATTTGAATGTTCTCACACTATTAAATACCTAGAAATCAATTTGGACTATACCTTATCTACCATCAGCATTTGGAAGGCTTCCACGACAGGTTCAGTAACAAAATAACTCGTATCCATTGCATTCCAACTGGAGTGGAAATGTGTTTAAAACTCACACCACTTTTGGCATTTACCAGTTTGGTGCATGCTCCAATTCAGCTGAGCAATTGTTGGCCTGGGAGTGGATGCTGACACTATTTACCTCATCTGCCACTCCATTTGAAGGATTCTATGGAGAGAGCATTATTGTGGCTTCTCCTTTGCTTTAAGTTGCCCATTGTAAGTTGCCCATAATTCAGAAATAGAAAGTAAGACGGAGATAAATACTCCTTGGTAGACCATGTGTTTAGTGGCTGATTTGAGGTTCTAGTTTTTAAAATATCAAAGTCAATTGCTTCACACTGCCAAGCTCACACATCTTTATGTCTCTTTGAGCTATAGACTTGGCATTAGCCACTCACTTAACGGCAGCACCCTGTATTAGAACATCAAACATAGTACCGCACTGGAATAGGCCCTTCGCCCCACAATATTTGTGCTGAACATGATGCCATTAAACTGATCTATTTTGCCTATAAATGATCTGTATCCTTCTACTCCCTGCATTTCCACGTGCCTATCCAAAAGTCTCCTAAATTCTACTTTCATATCAGCACCTACCCCCAGGCAATGCATTCCTGGCCCCCAACACCTTCTGTGTAAAAAACTTGCCCCACACATCTCCATTAAACGTTCTCCCTCTCACATTATAGCTATGCCCTCTTGTGTTGGACATTTCCAGTCTGGGATAAATGTTCTGACTGTCTACCCTATCTATGCCTCTCATAATTTAATATACTTCTATCAAGTCTCCCCTCAACCTCTGACATTCCTGGGAAACCAATCCAAGTCTATCCGACTGCTCCCTCTAGCTGAAACCTTCTAATCCAAGCAACATCCTGCTAAACCTCTTCTGCACCCTGTCAAAAACCTCCACTTCGTTCTTATATTGGGGCAACTGGAACTGTATGCAATACTACAAGTGCATCCTATGTATCGAAATGGAACAAAAAGTTCTTAGTTCAATGCACCTAGCAATGAAAGCAAGCTTCACCTTCTCAACCACCCTATCTACTTTTGCTGCCACTTTCAGTGACTTATGCTTTCTGGAATGCCAATCAGAACTGTGTTTGTGCCCCACTTTGGCTCTGATTATATATTGCTATATCCTGTGTATTATTGGGTGTAGCTCAGTGTGTTTTGATGACGTGTCTCCCATAGATGAAAAACGGATGGTGTGGTAAGCTCTGAGAAATGGTAAAGAAGTTTGTGATAGAGGCACAGCTACAGAATCTGACCATGAGATTGTAGTGTTGATTGATAGAAATTGCTGGCCTGTGAGTAATGAAGGTGGGTTCTCTGGAATCTATGAAGCTAGTGGCAAAACTGCTGGAAAGGGGGATTTAATAATGCATTCATCAGCCAATCACCCCTCTCCCCTCACCTATATCCACCTATCACTTGGCAGGTTTTGTCCCACCTCTGCCCCCCTCCCCCCCCCATTCTTTTCCAGCTTCCCGCTCCCCCCTACAATCAGTCTGAAGAAGGGTTCTGATCCGAAGCATCACTTAGTTTAGTTTAGTTTTTGTAACTGAGGTACAATGCAAAACATTTTTGTTGTAGACTCTCCAGTCAGCGGAAAGACTACATGACATGCATGTCCAACTGTGGAAGAAAAATTAATATCCTTCTTTATTTAATTGGAATTGAACAAGGTAACAAAAGGGTGTTTTGGATGTGACAATTGGCAGCTCTTGCTTGACCAGGTGCAGAAGAAGTTTGTGAGAATCAACAAAGTAAGATTAGACGTATTACCTCCAGTCTGGGAATGTGACGAATTGTGGATGGTAAATGTAAACATGAAATGGGAGAGATAACGAAGTTTGTTTCTGAGAAGTTATAGTGGATCTCCCCCTACCGCTAGTAGCGTAGATACGTTGCAGTAAATGGGAGGCTGATGATCGGCTCGGAATGGAGATGGTGACATGGGCCACTTGAAAGATGAGATAGAATAATGTCAAGATTCCCTTGTTTTGCGTTTGATGTGTATTAACCATCTGTGGTTGAATAAGATTAACATAAGCGAACAGTATGTTATGACTAATTAAATAGTTGGAAACAATGTGGTGATAGAATGTTTTTGTAGAATAGTATCTAACAAAAGTAAGCAAAAGTTATTTACTTCATAGTGTGACCGTTGGCTAATTCTGCTTGGAAGTCAGCGAACTGGTGAGCAGTTTACTGCAGCCATCTCTCCATGATATCATGCAATAAAGTCTCTTGAAGCAAACCTGCAAAGTCTGTAACTTCTTGTTTTTCCTTTTATTTCCCTCTAAATTAATTTCTTCCACACCTCCAAAGATGCTGCCTGACCTGCTGCGTTACTCCAGCATTTCATGTTCTAGCATCTGCCGTTTCTTGTTTCTCTGGCCATTCAAATATATCAGGTTAATAAAGTGACAGCATAAAATTTGTATGCTGTAACAATGGTCAAATGGATGAACCTGAATCCCAACAGATGTTTTCTAACCAGTGAAGAAAGTTTCTTTGGTCTTGTAATTAAATCATCTATAATGTTCTCCATTGTACAATGAAGTGTCCAGCATGTAGCTGAAATCTATATAACTAAAAGTCTCATCTTAACCACTTCCTGTCTGCGCTGTATGTTGATTTTAGATAAAACGTTACTATACATCACTATGATTTTTGGCCATCTTACTCACAATCCTCCTCCACTGAGGCAGTCCCGGGAATTTTTCCGATCGATGAAAAATAAGAAAGTTATGAATGTTTATAAAATCTTGAGATCAACAGATTGGTCCTCGCGCCTGTCAATTACCATGATGAAGGTAACGCCCCTTGTGGGGGGGACCAGGAGTATAAAGCCCCAGAGGCCAGACATGAGTCAGTCACCCTGAAAGACTGTAAGTGAGAGTTGAGTCCAGAACTGTGAGTCTACACCATGAGTGAACTGAACTCTGCTTGAAATGAAATTAATTTGGTGGCCGGCACTCTGCTTGAAATGGTATGAAATTGCATTTGAATTTGGGTGCCTACACTCTGCTTGAAATGGTATGAAATTGCATTTTAATTTGGTGGCCTGCACCCTGCTTGAAATGGTATGAAATTGTATTTGAATTTGGTGGCCTGCACTCTGCTAGAAATGGTAGGAAATTGCATTTGAATTTGGTGGCATGCACTCTGCTTGAAATGGTATGAAATTGCATTTGAATTTGGTGGCCTGAACTCTGCTTGAAATGGAATTTCAAGGAATAGCCATGAGTGAACTGCCAGCCCACCAGCCATGAGTCAATCAACTGCCAGCCCACCAGCCATGAGTCAATCAACTGCCTGCCCAACAGCCGTGAGTCAACTGCCAGTCCAACAGCCGTGAGTCAGTCAACTGCCAGCCCACCAGCCCTGAGTGAATGAGCTGCCAGCCCACCAGCCCTGAGTGAATGAGCTGCCAGCCCACCAGCCCTGAGTGACTGAGCTGCCAGCCCACCAGCCCTGAGTGACTGAGCTGCCAGCCCACCAGGCCTGAGTGACTGCCAGCCTACCAGGCCTGAGTGACTGAGCTGCCAGCCCACCAGGCTTGAGTGACTGAGCTGCCAGCCCAAGAATCCATTCGGCCCACAATGTCCATATTAGCCCTCTGGAAACCAGTCCCTTCGGCCCACAACACCCATACTAGCGCTCCAAAAAGCCTCCACCCCCCCGCCCACTGGCCACCAATATTGGAATTGGTGGAGAGGCGGAATATTGCATTGGGGGACCAGCCCTTCCGTGTGAACTTGGGACCAAATTGGTCCCACTTCATATAGTAACTTATAAAGGAAGAAATAGATTTTTTTAAGCAGGCTTTAGTGAACATATATGTAAACTTTTTTTTTAAATAGCTTAGTTTCTTTCTTATGGATACCAGATAATTGGTATCTAACACTTAAATCTGCATTTCCCAATAGAATAAATTAATAAGATATTGTCTCTGTACAATTGTAGCAATGATAAATATTTTCCGCACATAAATCCCTTATATAAATGCATGTTTTCAGTATATGGAAGCCAGCATTATAACTACAGTTGTTGCTAATTCCAATTCTCTCCATCATTCACCAATGTAAATCTAATCAATGGCATATCACCCAATTATTCTGTATTAAATATGGACAATAATCAAATATAATTCCACTTACCTTGTGAAAATGTTTTCCTCACTGAGATCCTCAGTAAAGTTAAAGAACAGTTTGATGACTCCGAAGACATCACCTAGCGCGTCCTTCATAGGATCATTCCCGTGCATTCCATCAAGAAAGTCTTTAAGCAATTTCATTAATTTCAATGTCTTTTGTCTGAATTCAGAGTCTTTGCCTTTTCCATTAAAGTCAATTTCTAGAATTTGCAGCAAAACATTAGTGGTGACATCTGTGTAATTCATATGTATTTTTTGGTTCATTGGCAGCAATTGATTTAGGATTGCAGCTACCTTGTGTACCATTACTTGCTGAAATTCGGGTGGAAGATTTGAATCCAAGTAAATTTCCTCCACAAAATCACTTAAATTTTGCAATTCATTGACGCTTTGGTTAATGTTCTCATTGGAAAGTACAGTGATGATGTAAGGAAGGAAATTTGGATAGACATTAAAACCAGATGCATCAGGGCCCATTAGCAGCTGTGAAATATTGCACATCAGGCTCAGAGTTCTTATAAACAGCTCAATATCTCCTTGAGGGGCGTTTTGTCCTTTTAGAAAATATTTAATGATGTTAATTAAATTGAGATGGTTTTCACCAGTATTGTTGGACATCAGTTGCATTCTTCCCAGAATCTCCTCCACATCATTCAGTGTTGCATTAAGTTGCACCACATCGAGGTCAATGAAATCCCCTGTTGTCATATTTCTCAGGAAGCTAATTATTTTGTCTGCAGCTGGCATTAGGTCTCTCATTTCAGGATTCATCATATTGTCAATTAATATTTTGTTAATATCTGTTGGCAGGGTCTCCAAAAGATCAATCAAATTAATATTTTCATTAAGGGAATCTAGTATGTCATTCAGCACTGATGTCAAGTCATCGTTTTTGTAATCCGATATTGAAATTAATGACTGTACAGAATAAATCAGTGTTGAGATCTTTTCTTTGAAATTCAAGGGTAGTTCGTGTATTGCATTTTTAAAATAATTGGTCATAACATTAACAGTGCTCTGTACGGATTTTGATTTGTTGCCAGTCATCAAAAGCACTGTGTCCCTTACATCAGATAGAATATAAATCATTTGTTCAGCAGAAGTCATATTTATCAAAGTCGTATTACCAATCAAGGTTAGCAGTTTATCAGCCTGCCTTAATTTTATAATTGAGCAATTTAAGTTGTTGGAAACTCTGAAATAAGAAAATGTATTCCATATTCCTTGCAGTTTTAGTAGAACTGGACACTTTAAGCCATAAATCTTAGATATGTTGACCAGAATTGTGTTCCATTCTTCATACTGCTGAAGAACACAACCTACTTGCTGAAGGACATCTGCAGAAACAGTGCTTCCAAAACATTCCACCTTTGCAGATCCTTGGGCAGTTCCACCAATGAGCTGTTTAATATCATCTGCCAAATTCAAAGCTGTACTGAGATTTTGCTTTGCCTTCAGGTTACAAGCATTTAAAATGGGATCACTATCATTAAGGGATGCACTCTCTGACAGCAAGTTGCAGACAGCCACAGGCAAACAATGTGCTGACAATGATGAATTAGTTGAAACAGAAATCTCCTGTATCAATCTGATCACTTTCTCGCTAAGTTCAGTCTGGTTTCCTTGGCTAGGGTTTAGGCCATCAGGTTGATGTGCCAATGCAAACAAGTGAAGTGCTTGCAATGTTTCACTCACATTCTTGGTAGTAAGATTTTGCACAAGTATAATTCCATCAGAAATAATGGCTATAGTTTGTGGGAAATTCTCATTTCCAGTCTCTAGTAACATTAATCTGATGGCACATACAGTATTTGCCATATTTTGAAGTTCTGACATATATTTCAAAATTCTTGCCAGTCTTGCCATAGCATCCATATCCTCAGTTCCGTTTATGCTTTTAATGATCCGTGTAAGGTCAGCATTCATTTGCTCGAGTTGCTCATTGATGGAATATATATCTTTGATCGACTGTAAGGTTGTTGTGAGATTGTAAATTGTATCAGTTATATTTCCTGGCAAGGTAATCTGGTCAGCAGGAACATTTGAGAAACGTTGAAATAACCTACTCAATAATAAAGAAATCATGTTGTGTTTGTCTTTGAAAAAAAATGTTTGAGGATCCGTAAAGATTGGTGAATACCATTCATGGAGGGTAACTTTCTTGCTGACAAATGTACTAAGTCGGCCAAACATCACTTCTGCTGTTGCACTACTATTTCCTAGGCTTTGAATCTGCTTCATCAACTCTTCAATTAAGGCATATGACATGTTTTTATTATTAAACATATTATATGCTAATTCAATGGACATCCTGAGAACCTGAAAGCTTTCATTTTTGCGTGGATTAGAATTAGGACACATCACTTCCAGTAAAGCAATGATATCATAGTAATAAGTGCAAGATGCACTTTGACTATTGAGCCGCTCTGTTAAATTTAGCACTTGGAAAATTACTTCCTTCATCTGCCTCATTTTTTTATCCATTTCGAATATGTTTAATCTGTAGATTGGAACTTGAGTTATATTTGCCAGAAATGAAAGTGAGAGATCAGAAAGATTGGTATTCATCATCACATTCAGCCACTGCAACATTATTCCCCATTCATTTCCCGCTGTATTTGACTTGTTAGAAAGCATTAACTGCTTCATTAACACCACTGAGGCTTTGTATGGAAACTGGTCACTGCTGTTCTCATATTTTGTCATTAAGCTGAGGATCTCTTTCAAATTTTGAACATAGTAGTCCATGTTAACAATGCTGTTAGAAAATGTAAGAATATTCCTGAAGACCATTTCAATACCTGTCAAATTAGTGGTGGAATCTAAGTTTCCAAAAGCATTAAGGACTGAATAGAACATTTCCTGCTGAGGACCTTCCAAATGCCACATTGGTCCAAGGGCTTCTATGAATTTGGAAATATTGTTCCAATAATTAATATTTTGACCTTGAAACAAACTGAACATGCTCTCCATAACCTCTGAAAGTTGTTGGAGTTGGTTGCTGTCAACTGGAAATGGAAATGCTGAATTCACAATCTGCTGTAAGATAATTACATTATTCATTTTCACTTGGTACAAGTTCTGAAGATTAAAGCCAGCTGTGGAAGTGATGTTCTGCAGAAAGAAGTTCAGTGCAACTATGTTGTTTTTTACAACATAATTAGTACATTCTGATGTTTGATTCAGATTTTCTGAAATTTCCACTAGGCCTCTACGAAGGTGATCAACTGCAGTAAAATCCATATCCATTTGTACTGCTATGTCTTCTATGATATCCGTCCAAACCAGAAACAAATCTGCCATACATGATAAAGTGGATAAAGATGTTTCTCTATTTGTATGCGTTAAGCTAATGATCATTTTTTCCACAAAGGAATTATATAAATTCTCACTTGTTTGTGAATTAGAGCCAGTGACTAAAGACCGTATTTTTCTTGCAGGATTATACATGGAACAATATTGCGTCAACCAAAGATCAGATATTGGGATAGATGAAGACAGCAGTGCTTGTAACAGTAAGCAAGTAATGTTGTTTGTATTATTATGGAAAGCTTCTGTGAGTTTTGCAATTGTTTCTTTTATCTGTTGTTGGGCTGGTCCTGTAATTGTGGTGTTTCCTTCTATTTGCGATTGAGCAAAGAGATACAGTTTCAATACATTTTCAGCAAGATTGTCCTTTGACATGTTGTGAAAAACAGCAATAATTTTTGTAACTGTTTCGAGCGCCTCACCAATGTCATCAGCGCTAAACTGCTCAAGAAAAATGAAAACATCTTCAGAATTAGTCTCAAATGTAGTTACCAATGATGAGAGATCAGTTGCATTTGACATTGTTAAAACTGCTTGAATCATATTATAAAATGTCTCCAGAAGTTGTGTTTTATTTTCTCTATCCATTGCTTCCAAAACCCTGAATAACTGCAGCTCCATATCTTGCAGATTAGTTAGATTTTGAGTAGAAGACACAATTACTCCAACATTTTTTGATGTACTGATGGCATCCACTACAGAAGGAAGTTGTTCTTGAGGGAGCAAACCAAGATTATTCAAATATTGTAAAAACATTTTAGCAACTTCGACATAATCTAGGTTGGCTTCGGTTGATCCAATCCATAATGAAGAAGTGAAATTCCAGAAGAAATTTAAACCTTTTGTTGAAAGGTCTGTGGAATTATAAAGGAGTATCTTCTGCAAATTGGACCACATAGCATTAAATCTGTTGATCTGATCTTGGAAGGGGTTGGAAATTGTTGCATCTTCTATTCCCTTTTCTAGTGCACTGAGCAAAATGGTGGATAATTCAACAAATTCTGATGGCTGTCCTTTAGACAATTGATTCATTAAAACCTTTAGTTTGGAGACATTAAAGTTGGCATTATTTATTTGTACAAGTTCAAGCAAAGCATCCATGATTGAAGATGTATCAGCTTCTGTTTTGAAATAGTTGCTCATCCATAGTTGTGTATTCTCCAAAATAATCTTTGCAACTGACTGTAATCCTTGGATATTTCCAAGCATAGTGTTGTTCCCACTAAAGATCTGACTGATGATCTGTATATCATCTGCACTTAGTTTTATTACGCTTTGGAGATTTAAAAACTTCAGCATTGCATTCAGAAACCTAAACAAAAACAAATGAAGATCTGATGAGAAAGGACAACCACTTAAAGAGAAGTGAACATCTTCCAATAATTAATTATTCCATTCCATACGAGTCCATGCCAAATTGCTAATTTAATAATTGAACCTTTAACTAATTAATTTGTACAGCTGAAATTGATCCGATCAGTTCCAGAAAACAGCTACTGGACACCCCTACCAACTACAGTAATAAACATGGCTGTTAAACCTTTTCTTAGTAACACGTTCAGTTAACATTGCCCAAACCACCTCTTTGAACAGTTATCTAATTAGCCTGCCTCCAGCCTTTCAAATAACTCAAATTTAAAGGTACCAACTAAGCTGCAGCTCAACAGGTAATACTGGTGTTGAACATTATGCTTCAGACCATTATACTCCTGGACTGTCCAGTGGCAATTTCATTAGCATGGTTTTGTAATAGATTATAGTCAATGACAAAACAACAATATTTTCCATTGGCCATGAAAACCTTTTCCATTATAACATAACTGTATGGCAAATCAAATTTCTAATATGGTGCAAAACATTCTTGGCTAATAAAGTATGATTATGATTGTGCAGAACCGGGGCCCAGGAACCATTCTCAATGACTGAAGTCCATGTAAACCTCATCTATCAGGCAGCCTTCATCAATTTTCTTAGCTACCCGCTCAACAAAACTCAGATTTGTGAAACAGGATCTTTTCCGCACAAAACTATGCTGATCAATCCATGCATTTCCAAGTGAACATAAATCGTGTCCTTCAAAACCGCTCAAACAACTGACACTGTTACAGGACTCATTGGCCTGTAGTTTCCAGGCTTGCCTTTACTACTCTTTTGAACAAGGGAACAACACCAGCTTCTGGTAGCTTGCCTTTGGCTAATGAAGATGCAAAAATCTCCATCAGCAATCCCCTCCATTTTATTTTTGCCCAGAGAATCCTGGGATAGTTCCCATCAGGCCCTGGGGATGTATCCACCCTAATATACTCCAACACTTCCTCCATTCACCCCCCCCCCCCCCCCCCCCATCGCTCCAAATGATTAGCAGACCATTCTCATAATTCTCCTTCCCCCTGGTGAATACCGATGACAAGTATTACCTTGGTTACATGCAACTTTGATCCTTGGGAGGACCAGTTATTTCCTTACCTACCCTTTTGTTTCTAATATAACTATGAAGGAATTTTCTCCTGAATTAATTTTCCAAATTCATGGCCCCTCTCTGTTTCTCTCTATGTTTTATGTACAACACATCATCAGAATTATGTACAACACATCATCTCTTCATCCAAGTTCTTAATAGAACATGCAAAAAGCTAATTGCGTAGGACTAATCCCTATGTTAACCAGTAAGAAGGGTCTCGACCCGAAACGTCGCCTAACTCCTTCGCTCCTTAGATGCTGCTGCACCCGCTGAGTTTCTCCAGCTTTTTGTGTAACCCTATGTTAACCTACTTGTTGGGGCTTGACAACTACAAATAACTATTTATTTCAACTCTCTTCGTGTCAGTTAACCAATCCTCTATCCATGATAATATAATGCCATCACTTTCACAAGCCCTTGGTTACATTCTCAAAAAATTCCACAATAATCAAACACAATTTCCTTTTACAAAATCATGTTGATTCTGCCTCAACATATTATTATGTTCCACTTCAACCACTTTATTAATAATGGATTTTCTTAATAGATGCTAGACAACTAGTGTATAGTACCTTGTTACACTCTTTTCTTGAAGGCAGTGTTACATTGGCAACTTCCCAATCCATTGTACTCTGACCCTATTCCTTCAATTTCAGAACTTACATATAGTATCAATCACCTTGCCATAACTTACCACTTCTGCCATGTGCCATAATCATTTTGAGCATTCTGTACAAATATCAGGGTCTCGTTTAACAGATTTCTCCAGTTGATTTTCCCTTCATCACATCCTTGAAAATTATCAATAGGAAAGAAAATAATGTTTTTGAAATTACACATTGACTTTGTTTACAAAAAGGTATCTATTTCATTTAAATAATGCAGAATTCTTTCTTCAGCTTAGCGCCAAAGCAAACTGCCATGTCAGCATTAATCTTTTACTCGAGGGTCCAGATGCTGCCAAGTACCAATTTATTGTAAATGGTGATGTATTCTTTGGTGGGAATAACCCTCAATGTGCATCAAATTCTATTTGAATCTAAATTATTGGGCACAGAAGACTTCTCAATATTATGAAAGTTAACAAAAGCAGCAAATACCTACTTTTTAAGACGCGATGCATTCAGACTGTACTATCTGATAATGTCTGTTTTTAAATAAATTTGTAACATAGTAACAGTTCAAAGGAAGGTCATCTGATTATTATTCACTTCATGACTAGGTTTTATGCCAATGAAAATTTTAAAAATGCAGATGCTGGAAACCAGAAATATGAACAATGCTGCCAGATGTCAGCAGGTTGAGCAGTATCTGTGCAGAGAGAAACATAAATCATGTTTCAGTTTGTGCTAAAAACAGAAAACAGAAAATCTTACAAAGCCTGAAGGGTCTTCAATCTGAAATGCTAACGTTGTTTATCTTTCCAGAGATACTGCCTGATCTGCAAAGTATTTTCACTTCTTTCTGTTTTATGTAAGATTTTTACCAGGTATGATGATTCACAATCCGCAACGTTTCTCTTTTTCACCCAGATTTTCAAGTCAATTTTCACACTAACACACAAATGCCTCCGGTTCACTTTTCTCTAATGTGGGTTGAACATCCACAACAGAAAGACAAGCACCAAAAGCTTTAATAGAGAGGCCCACCCAAAACAGTTTTATCATATTCAGGATTTTTCCATTTCAGTTCTTGCAGCCAATCACATCTGGCAAAGTCTGAGTAGTTAATTGCTTTTCCCTAGAGTAGTTTGATTGGAAATAATGTAAAGAAAAATATAAAGGCGTGAAACTCAAGGAGCATATTGGTATTAAGGTAAAAGTAGCCAAAGAATACAGGTGAAGAAGAAGTCACAACTTTTCCTCAACTTTACTCTTTCATTTATCACAGGCATTATAGACCTTCTTCAACAAATTCCAGTGATTTTTAAGAACTTACTGGATATTTATACTCACTGCCTCCAGAAGGTAGCACATACAATTAAGCCATAACCCACAAATATTTAATGAGATAATTGTTGATCCAGCTACTCCCAACCTCTCCAGCCTAATAATGGTCAATTTACTAGGCTATAAAGATTGAGAGATTTGTTTTTCTCTCTCCTTTTCTATTTCTACCTACCTTGATTGCTCCCAATTCCACTCTTTACCCTCCCACAGCTGACTCCATCTGCATAGAATCACCCTTCTCATCTGGTTCCACATATCACCCGCTGGTCTCCACCTCATCCTTCCACTCAGCTCTTTATATTGGCTATTTCATCTACACTGTCAGTCCTGGTGCAGAGTCTCAACCCAAAATGTGAGTTCATCCAACAGATTTCCCTAGCTCCGGACTTCAGCAACTGTATTCCTTTGTGTCTCCAAAGGTCAACTCAACTGCTGGTTCTCACTCAAGTATGTGATAAATTATTTTCCTAAATTATTTTAATAGATATCCCTCATTTTAACTTTCTTTTTTTTTTTACAAAATTCAATACGCCTTTGCCTCACTTTGACTTTCAGGACCTAATTACGGGTGAAGCAAATTTTATGAATGCATTTTATGCGCTTTATCCACTTTTATGCAAAAACAAGAGTATTACAGATAATGTTGATGAGTGAGTGAAGATAAAAATATTGCCTTAGCAGGGTCCCTTCAATGCATATATGGTGTAGTAGCCATTTAGCTTAACTCAGTATGTTATAAACTATAACCAGTTACCTTTAAATTTTACCTGCTTGTAATTATGTGGGTGAGATATATTACGTAGTTGGAGGCGTGTTTGCGGCTGGGATTTTCACACAGATGCACAAGTTAGTTTAGTTCTGAAGAAGCATGGGGGAGGTTTCAACCATGCACGAGTTTGACTACGAGTAAGTTCAAAATTTACATAAACAAGAAGAAGTTTGGATGAGTATCTCACTGTTTTTACTACGACAATAAAGAAACTATTAATCAAGAAATTGTATTTTGAAGATTTATCTTTCGAATGGCATTGAATGTCTCGTGGAGGGCTCGTGGATGCGTAAAGACACTATCTCCTTACCCCTGTGATCAGTCATAGTGGATAGAGGAGATAAATTCCTTGAATGATATAATAACCTGCCACTACATCTAGTCGAAAGCTACCTTAGGAGGTAGAAGAATTGGTCCTATAGAAGAGGGACAGAAGATTGGGCTGGATCCCTAGGGAGAGATTACTGCCAGAAGAATTAGTTCCAGAAGAGGAATTGGACTGGTTCCGAGGAAGAGGAACGAAAGAAAATAGATCTCAGCCAGAGATTTTCTTAGAGATTTAGAATCTACCTGACCGGTAGGTTAATGGACAGCCACACGACTTATCTGAAGATTGAAAACTTCACCACAAAATGGTGAGTAGAACAGCTATTGTATTATGCTGTGAATTTGAAAGCTGGAACACTTTAATTTAGAACAGCTTCTTAATAAGATGCTGTGAAAGTTTGACTAACGTCGTGTTTTTTAAAAAGATTCTGGAAAAAGTATTAGAAGCAAGTTCTGCTAAGTTTTGGAAGGCAGCCAAGGGCGAGTAGGATCGAGGTGCTGGCCTTGGTTTGTTTTAAAGTTGAGATAAGACACATCCTTTCTGAACTGAAGTCACTTCTATACTTCGAAAATATTTGGATGTTTTCTGAAAGTCCAGTTTGTTTTGGTTTCTTATCTGATGTTTACATAACACTCAGTAGAATGTTTATCAATAGTGACTGAAGCAAACTGAAGAGTCCCTGTTTGTCTAATCAGCAGATTTGGCAATCTGCCAAGACCTGTTTAAATCCATGGAGCAAGATAACCATATAACAATTACAGGACGGAAACAGGCCATCTCGGCCCTTCAAGTCCGTGCCGAACAACTTTTTTCCCTTAGTCCCACCTGCCTGCACTCATACCATAACCCTCCATACCCTTCTCATCCATATGCCTATCCAATTTATTTTTAAATGATACCAACGAACCTGCCGCCACCACTTCCACTAGAAGCTCATTCCACACCGCAACCACTCTCTGAGTAAAGAAGTTCCCCCTCATGTTACCCCTAAACCTCTGTCCCTTAATTCTAAAGTCATGTCCTCTTGTTTGAATCTTCCCTATTCTCAAAGGGAAAAGCTTGTCCACATTAACTCTGTCTATCCCTCTCATCATTTTAAAGACCTCTATCAAGTCCCCCTTAACCTTCTGAGCTCCAGAGAATAAAGACCTAACTTATTCAACCTATCTCTGTAATTTAGCTGTTGAAACCCAGGCAACATTCTAGTAAATCTCCTCTGTACCCTCTCTATTTTGTTGACATCCTTCCTATAATTGGGCGACCAAAATTGTACACCATACTCCAGATTTTGTCTCACCAACGCCTTGTACAATTTTAACATTACATCCCAGCTTCTATACTCAATGCTCTGATTTATAAAGGCTAGCATACCAAAGGCTTTCTTTACCACCCTATCTATATGAGATCCTACCTTCAAGGAACTATGCACGGTTATTCCCAGATCCCTCTGTTCAACTGTATTCTTCAATTCCCTACCGTTTACCATGTACGTCCTATTTTGATTTGTCCTGCCAAGGTGTAGCACCTCACATTTATCAGCATTAAACTCCATCTGCCATCTTTCAGCCCATTTTTCCAACTGGCCTAAATCACTCTGTAGACTTTGGAAATCCTCTTCATTATCCACAACACCCCCTATCTTGGTATCATCTGCATACTTACTAATCCAATTTACCACCCCTTCATCCAGATCATTGATGTACATGACAAACAACAAAGGACCCAACACAGATCCCTGAGGCACCCCACTAGTCACCTGCCTCCAACCCGACAAACAGCCATCCACCATTACCCTCTGGCTTCTCCCATTCAGCCACTGTTGAATCCATCTTGCTATTCCTGCATTAATACCCAACAGTTGAACCTTCTTAACCAACCTTCCATGAGGAACCTCGTCAAAGGCCTTACTGAAGTCCATATAGACAACATCCACTGCTTTACCCTCGTCAATTTCCCTAGTAACCTCTTCAAAAAATTCAAGAAGATTAGTCAAACATGACCTTCCAGGCATAAATCCATGTTGACTGTTCCTAATTAGACCCTCTTTATCCAGATACTTATATATATTATCTCTAAGTAACTTTTCCATTAATTTGCCCACCACTGAAGTCAAACTAACCGGTCTATAATTGCTAGGTTTACTTTTAGAACCCTTTTTAAACAATGGAACAACATGCGCAGTACGCCAATCCTCGGGGACTATTCCAGTTTCTAATGACATTTGAAATATTTCTGTCATAGCCCCGGCTATTTCTACACTAACTTCCCTCAATGTCCTAGGGAATATCCTGTCAGGACTTGGAGACTTATCCACTTTTATATTTTTCAAAAGTGCCAGTACTTCTTTTACTTTGAAACTCATAGTATCCATAGCTACTCTACTAGTTTCCCTTACCTCACATAATTCAATATCCTTCTCCTTGGTGAATACCGAAGAAAATAAATTGTTCAATATCTCCCCCATCTCTTTTGGCTCTGCAGATAGCTGTCCACTCGGTCTCTCCAATGGACCAATTTTATCCCATGTTATCCTTTTGCTATTAACATAGCTGTAGAAACCCTTTGGATTTACTTTCACCTTACTTGCCAAAGCAACCTCATATCTTCTTTTAGCTTTTCTAATTTCTTTCTTTAGATTCTTTTTACATTCCTTATACTCCTCAAGCACCTCATTTACTTCATGCTGCCTATAATTATTGTAGATCTCCCTCTTTTTCCGAACAAGATGTCCAATTTCCCTTGAAAACCAGGGCTCTTTCCAATTTTTACTGGTTCCTTTCAACCGAACAGGAACATAAAGATTTTGTACTCTTAAAATTTCCCCTTTAAATGTCCTCCATTTCTCCTCTACATCTTTCCCATAAAACAAAATGTCCCAGTTAACTCCTTTTAAATCATCTCGCATCTCGTTAAAGTTAGCCTTTCTCCAATCAAAAATCTCAACCCTAGGCCCAGTTCTGTCCTTCTCCATAATTATATTGAAACTAATGGTATTGTGATCACTGGACCCGAAGTGCTCCCCTACGCATACCTCCGCCACCTGTCCCGTCTCATTTCCTAACAGGAGGTCCAGCACTGCCCCTCCTCTAGTAGGCACCTCTATGTATTGCTGCAAAAAACTATCCTGCACACATTTTACAAACTCCAAACCATCCAGCCCATTTACAGAATGTGTTTCCCAGTCTATGTGTGGAAAGTTGAAATCTCCCACAATCACTACCTTGTGCTTACTACTAATATCTGCTATCTCTTTACATATTTGCTCTTCCAATTCTCGTTCCCCATTTGGCGGTCTATAATATACCCCTATAAGTGTTGCTACACCTTTCCCACTTCTAAGTTCCACCCAAATAGCCTCCCTAGATGAGCCCTCCAATCTATCCTGCCAAAGCACTGCTGTAATATCTTCCCTGACTAGCAATGCAACACCTCCACCTCTTGCCCCTCCAATTCTATCACACCTGAAGCAACGAAATCCTGGAATATTTAGTTTCCAATCACAGCCCTCCTGCAACCATGTTTCACTGATCGCCACAACATCGTACTTCCAGGTGTCTATCCAGACTCTAAGCTCATCCACCTTTCTTACAATGCTCCTAGCATTAAAATATGCACATTTAAGAAACCCCCCATCTCTTATTCTCTGTTTATTTCCTTTTTTTTCTTTCTCCTCTTGTGTCCGAGTGCTTCCCTTTTCTGCTTCCTGCCTCCCATTCTGTCTACTAGCTTTTGCTATTTGCATCCCTCGCCCCAACCATTCTAGTTTAAAGTCTCCCCAGTGGTCTTTGCAAATTTCCCCGCCAGGATATTGGTCCCCCTCAGGTTCAAGTGCAACCCATCCTTTCTGTACAGGTCCCACCTACCCCAAAAGAAGTCCCAATGATCCAGAAACTTGAATCCCTGCCCTCTGCACCAGTCTTTCAGCCAAGCATTTATCCTCCACCTTGCTTCATTTCTACTCTCACTGTCTCGTGGCACAGGCAGTAATCCTGAGATTGTTACCTTTTTGGTCCTTTTCCTCAACTCTCCTCCCAAGTCCTTAAATCCTCCCTTCAGGACCTCTTCTCTTTTTTTACCTATGTCATTGGTACCTATATGTACCACGACCTCAGGCTCCTCTCCCTCTGATTTGAGGATATCTTGGACACGTTTAGACACGTCCAAGACCTTGGCACCAGGGAGGCAGACCACCATCCTGGTCTCCCGACTGCGTCCACAGAATCGCCTATCCGACCCCCTAGAGATAGAGCAGGTGAGTCAGAGGAGCCACAAGGTGGCGGAGAGAGGCCATGACATGAGAAGAGACAGGTTAAACTCACCGAAAAGGCCCGAGTTGCATCTTTGAAACAAACACAGAAGAAGAGAAACAAGTTATGGAAGAAGATGGTGAAGTTATTTGAAATCTAGAGGAACTAATGGAATCAGACGAAAATGTGAACAAAGTGCAATCTAATCTGGGGCAACTATTCAGCCTCAGTAAAGAGGTTGGAGATAAACAAAAGGCACTGCTGGATTCACAGCCGCCTCAGGAAGAACGCGAAAAATACGGCCAGTGGTTTGAAGAAAAGGTGAAGTTACTTGATGATTCTATGGAAGATGCGAAGAGATGGTTAGCTGAAGTTGAACAAAGGACCACGCGTGTTATAGAAGGAGATGCTATGCAACAGGGTGCTGAAATGGAAGAGGAGATTATACCACATGATAACATCTTGAATGTATCTTCACGAAGATCAAGATATAAATCTGGTTCTATAGCCAGTTCAGCTTCAAGCGCCTCTGCTCGAATGGAAGTTGAAGCTGATCTAGTCGCTCTCTCAATAGGAGCAGATGCCTTGGAGAAGAAACATGAGATTGAGCGACAAGAACAGCTGAAAGAAGAGATGAGGCGACAAGAAGAACAACTGAGGCAACGAAAAGAACAGCTGGAACTGGCCACAAAGTTGGCGGTTGTCAAATCGAAGAAGGAGATAATGGAAAGTGAGGGTTCAAGATGTGGCTCTAAAGTATTTGAAGGGAAGAACTCTGTTTGAGAGGAAGAACTGCTCAAAGTGAGACAGCAGTTGGATTAATTCTACAACCGAGGACCCCCAGATTTCATGGCTTTGAACACCCATTGGAACAGTGGCGGGCCGATAAAACTTAACCTCAGCAACTGGGTGCTAGACCGAAGCACGTATGGGGCATCTGTTGAGGCTCGGGACAAACCAGCAACTAAGTATCCTTTTCTGAGGCATTATACACAGGCTCGAGCAAGCCATTATGATTATCAGAGGCCTGTCTATCAATTGTTAGCGCAAAATCAAGGATCTAAAGGTAAATTATTTTAATCGGCGAAGAATCAAGCTGAATTCATCAAGCTCATAACTCAACAAAATCTATCTTCCACCTTATACCAATAGAAATTCCTAGATATGATGGTGATCCTTTGTGGTATGAATCTTTCATAATGGTGTTTCACGACGTAGTAGAAATGAAAATTACTGAAGAAAAGGAGCGCTTACGATTTCTGGCGTATTACACAAGCGGAAATGCTAAGATACTTGTAGAAAGTTGTCAAAATAGGCCTGAAAGCCAGGGCTATTGAGAGGCAAGAAGGTTACTTAAAGAACGTTATGGTAATGACCAGAGGCTTGCTAAAGGGCCTGTCCCACTGTCACGACCAAATTCACGACTTTTTTTAACTCGTGGACATTTTTCATCAGGCTAGAAAAAAACGCCCCAACCTACTTAATGCCACGAGTATCTATGACTAGCATCACGGCCTGCTACGACCTACCTACGACCTCCTACGACCTCGTGACGACCATGTTGCGAGTATGAGTCAAGGGAAAACTTGGCAGAGGTCGTGAATTTGGTCGTGAATGTGGGACAGGCCCTTAACACATACATGAAGGCCTATGCTTGGAAAGATATTAAATCGGAAGATGTGGAGGCATTTAGTGAGTTTGTGATATTTCTTATAGGTTGTTGTAGCTTGATGAAATATCTTGACCACATGGAGGAGATGAATCTTGTTAGTAATACTAAAACTGCCCTTTAGACTTAGAGAAAAGTGGAGATATAAAGCAGGCCAGGAAATGGCAACGAAGAATCGAGTAGCCATGTTACCAGACCTGGTGGATTTCTTGCAAAGGGAAGTAGGGTTCATGATAGATCCATGCCACAGGAGTATTCAAGATCATAAACCAATTGTAACTGTCAAAGGTTCTACCTTTACTAAACCTAAAGGAAGATCAGGATATAAGGGAGGCAATTTTGCTACCGCTATAATAGCTGTGGAAACGACAGGTGGAATGAAAGGAGATGTATCTACTATCAAGCAAAAAGGATTTTGTTTGTTATGTGAAGAAGTTGGTGACACCATAAGGTGGTGTTGAAGATTCAAGAAGAAGGAATATAAAGAAAAGATGGATTTCTTAAAGAGTTGGTAAGGTCATCAGCCATCAAAACAATTGGTGCTTGTCCTACCATGCTGCGAGTATGAGTCAAGGGCAATATGTAATGGATGTTTGAAAAGAGGACACATGGTTAAAGACTATGAGAGTCCTATAACTTGTGATAAGTGCAAGCAAGATCATCCTGAAGCACTTCACACGGACCAGAAAAGGCCGGAGCAAAAAGAAGAGAAGAAGCCGGAGCAAATAGAAGAGAAGGAGCCGGAGCAAATAGAACAGAAGAAGCCGGAGCATGTAGAACAGAAGGAGAAGCCAGCAACTAGTGATGCTGTCACCTCACCTCAGATAACTGTTTATATTGGGGCCGGGGTAGAAACCTGTATCTTCTCTATCTTACCAGTTCAGGTAAGGAATAGCAAGACGAATACAGTGTTGCAAACATATGCATTTTTGGATCATGGAAGTTCAGATACCTTTTGCACAGAAAGCTTGATGAGAAGGCTGGACATCACAGGAGAAGAGGTTAAGATTCTATTGAATGAAGTGAGTGATACCATGAGTGAAGAGAAGGATTGCGTTAATCATTCCATTACAAGTATGGAAATATCTAGTCTGGATGAAGACAATTTTATACCAATATCTGAAGGGTATACACATGAGACCATGCCTGTTTGTCATCAAAATATACCCAGACATGAGTACTTGAAACAATGGCCTTACTTAAAGGATGTCAAGATATCTAAAATAACCTACTTATCGGAACAAAGGCACTGGAACCGATACAGACTCTGAGGAGCCAAGGTGATGGACCGTTTGCTGTGAAAACCCTACTAGGATGGGTTATCTATGGCTCCTTGAGAAGGAACAATGAAAGCAGGAACCAGAAGAACTACCCTGCTGCTGCTGTTAATCAAATATCTACTGGTAAATTAGAAAAGTTATTGATCAAGCAATACAATCATGACTTCAATGAAAGTACCAGTAAGGAATCAGAAGAAATGTCCAGGGAAGAGTTAAAGTTCTTGGATATTATGAACTACTCAGTAAAGATGATAGACTGACACTACTGTCTAGAATTACCTATCAAACAAGAAAATGTTAGTCTGCCAAATAATTGTTGTATGGCAGAGCAACGCACCCAGAATCTGAAACAGAAGTTTGGTAAGAATACGAAATTTCATGAAGAATATATGTCTTTCCTAAAGGATATGATTGACAATGATGATGCCGAAATGGTACCAACAAACCAACTGAATCGAAGTGATGGAGAGCTTTGGTACATTCCGCACCATGGGGTGTATCACTCGAAGAAAGGAACCTTGAGGGTAGTCTTTGACTGTGCTGCAGTCTTCAAAGGAACATCACTTAACTGTCAACTACTGCAAGGTCCAGACCTTACCAACTTACTCATTGGAGTTCTCATTAAATTCAGACAAGAACCAATTGCTTTGATGGCTGATATCAGAACGATGTTTCATCAAGTCAAAGTATCAGAAAAACACATTGACTACTTGCGATTCTTATGGTGGCCTGAAGGGGATGCACAACAAGATCTTGTTGAATACCGGATGGAGCTACATCTCTTTGCAGCAGTGTCATCACCACGTTGTGCAAACTTTGCATTAAAGAAGACCGCAGAGGACAATAAAGCTCACCTTCCAGAAGGAGTGATAACCACTGTGAAGAATAATTTCTATGTGGATGATTGCTTAAAATCCATGTCTACTAAACCGGAAGCAATTCAAATGGTAAGACATCTGACTTCCCTCTGCAATAAGGGAGGATTCACGCTTTCCAAGTGGATAAGCAACAGTCATGTTCTATTGGAAAGCATTCCACCAGTTGACAGAGCCAAAGAGACCAGGGAATTGGATTTGGACAAAGACAATTTGCCAATGGAAAGAGCATTGGGACTGCACTGGTGCGTTGAAACAGATGTGTTCAAGTTCAGAATCTCGAGTCAAGAGCGACCATATACTAGAAGGGGTATCCTATCCGTGATTGGTTCCATCTACGACCCTTTGGGATTTCTTGCACCATTTACACTGCCAGCCAAGTTAATTTTGCAGGATCTTTGGAAGGAAAAACTTGGATCGGATGAGAGTATAACACAAACTTCCTCTCACCCATGGACAGAAGGGTTAGCAGATCTCAACAAGATCTCAGAATTCAAAGTGGACCGGTGCATGAAGCCTACAAGCTTTGGTAAGCTCAGAGGGGCACAGCTGCAGCATTTCTCAGATGCCAGCGAAAGTGGCTACGGTACTGTTTCATATCTAAGACTGGAAAATGACAACAAAGAAGTACATGTTGCATTCTTAATGGGAAAGGCCAGAGTGGCACCATTGAAGCAAATGACAATTCCCAGAATGGAACTTACTGCCACAGTCTTAGCTGTTATATTTGACATATTGCTGCAAAAATAAACTACAGCTTCAACTGCAAGAATCTATCTTCTGGACTAATAGTACTACGGTGCTTAAATATTTCAACAATGAGAACAAACGTTTTTTTGACATTTGTAGCTAATAGAATCGCTTTTGTATTGGGAGCTACTAATGTTTCACAATGGAAACACAAAAGAAAATCCCGCAGATGAAGCTTCAGACAGCAGAGGACAGACAGCAGACCGCTTCTTAAGCAACAAGAGATGGATCAATGGACCAGAGTTTCTCTGTAAGCCGGACAGAGAATAGCCAAAACTTGAGCTGGGATTTGAAATTTCTGCTAATGATCCGTAAATTAAACAAAACCTCACAGTGAACGTTATTACTAAAAATCCTATTATTCTCTTGAAGGATTTTCACACTTCAACATTATTGTTACAACATATCCATGGGATGATTGGACATGGAGGAAGAAGTTTCATGCAGTCAAAACTTTGGGCTTTTGTGTTTTGGACTATATACTGGGTATCATGCTTGTTGTTAAGGGTTTGGTGAGCATGGTACAACTTCAGACTAAGAACAGTGTTTCAATAAAAACAATAACCAAGTTATGCTTTCTTCTAGAAGGCAAATGTGAAGATGGAAGAATCGCTGAAGATGTCTGAGGGCGGATATATAATGCATGCTATTTTTTGTCTTTGATATATGTTAAGCCTTTACAGCTACATTTTTGATGTCTATTAGTAATTGCCTCGTTATATACTCAGAACAATTACGGGCCGGTATGTAGTAGCCATTTAGCTTAACTCAGTATGTTATAAACTATAACCAGTTACCTTTAAATTTTATCTGCCTGTAATTATGTGGGTGGGATTTATTACGTAATTGGAGGCATGTTTGCGGCAAGGATTTTAACGCAGACACGCGAGTAGTTTTAGTTTAGTTCTAAAGAAGCATGGGGGAGATCACAGCTTTCGACCATGCACGAGTTTGACGAGTAAGATCAAAATGTACTTAAACAAGAAGTTTGGATGAACATCTCACTGTTTTTAATTATGACAATAAAGAAACTATTAATCAAGAGACTGTGTTTTGAAGATTTATCTCTCGACGGCATTGAATGTCTCGTGGAGAGCTTGTGGATGCGTAAATAAACTATCTCCTTACCCCTGCTTTCAGTCATAGTGGCTAGAGGAAAAAATTCCTTGAACGATATAATAATCTGCCACTACATATGGTACCTGACTTTTTGCATCAGAGAATCATAGAACAACAAACTTGCTTTCAACGTTAGCAAGACTAAGGAGCTGATTGATGGCTTCAGGAAGGAAAGCCAGGGATCTACAAAGGGGTCCCATCAAAGGGGCCATGGTGGATGTCAACTTGAAACATCAAGCTCTTGAACACTACAGAAAACAACCCTACCTCAGCAACTATGATCTTCTTAGGACTGTGTCTTTGGTGGCACTGCAGACCATAGTTTTGCACTATTATGGTTGCCTTGTATTAATTTATTGTATTATTGATTATTATATGTGTATTTGAATGTTATCCTGTTAATGGTCCTGTAAATCTAAAGCAAGTAAGAATTTCAATGTTCCATTGCACAAACCTATAACAATTAAACACTTGAATCTTAACTCATGGACCAAAGGATTTTGGTCCTGTACTTTTCTAAGAAATGTATTTCTCACCAACTCCTTTCCAGCCATATGTGTAAATGAATTACTTCATCACATTAATTTCCTTGCAGCATAATCTTCTCATTCCTTAACTACCTGCAAAATTTAATCTCCATTTTGTTCCTAATGAATAATACATTATGCATTAACACTTTTTCCGAATAAGGTAGTTATTCCTAATTGCTGAAGCATATGCTAATTTTTTTTTTACATATTATACATATAAAACCTTTCTTAGTTTAACTTAGACTGGAATTGAATAGGTGTCCACCTGCTGTTAAATAAAATATTTTCCTTAAATGTGGCACACTTTTTTCCAGAAGGATAATAATCATTTTAGTTGAATGCATCTTTTTCTCACATCCTCTATTCAAACTTCCCCGTTTTATCTATGAAATTTACTAAATTGAGCAAACTATGTGACTCTCACGTTCTTAATCTGCTCTCTCCTTACTTACCATTTCCTTCAAGTGGTTGGTTTGAGCTTTCTATCACCCAGCACATTGCTCTAACACACTTTTCTATGCCTGGCCAGCAATCACTGCTCTCCATTGCAGATCCATGTGCAGCAAACATATCAAAGACCCTGGAAGAAAATGAATCATTATTAAAGGTCAAGAAAATAAAATCTAAAATTACTGCTATTTTTTAGGAACTCCAAGTAAAAATGGCTAAGTCAGCCATGGTTGACTCTGATAATTGTTCACTTTTAGGGTCAGCTAAAGACAAACCCCTATTCAACTTTGTCATGTGGACAAATCTTGTTCAATCCCCAATGACACAGGTGAACCCTTAAAACACACACACTCACTCACACTCGCATGCATACACACACACATACAGATCTAACAGCCTATTTGATCTGACTATCCCAGTGACAGTAAAAGGTGAGCATACATTAACTGCATGAAATGAAAGAACATACAATTATGTTGATAGTAAAACCATTGATTTTTTCTCACAGTTTCATATAACTATTAAATAACTTTTTCCTCCATGCAGGTCTTAATAAGCCACACACATTCTACAAATAGAACGATTGCCATCCAACATTTCTTGATGCTGCACGTGGGTGGCCAACTGGAAGCATATTGGAGAGACTCAATGAAGATGTTTTTCCCCTCATCCTGACTTCCCTTTTGGGGATTTTTCTTTTGTGATTTAATCTCTCATAATTGAAGGGGATTCGAGAAACTTGCCACATTTGCAGCCTTCCCCCTTAAATTACTCACAGTCAATTGTTATCCTAGGAAAAGGTCAACTTTAAGTTTTGCTGACGTCTAATCTTAGCTAATACATGAGAGCAAAACTACATTCAAATGCAATGCAAATGTAAATAAATTATTTGATGATGTGATGAATGAAGAATTAGAATCCGCTCAATCCATTGGCATGCACAACCTGGAATCAAATATGGAAGACTGCTACTTATATAATGTAATTGAAGGTAATAGAAACCCACAGAAATGTACTTTGAAGAATCAATACGATCAGGGAAAGTATACAAGAAGGGAGAATCATTGGTGGAGAAAGCCCAGAGTAGGAGAATTGAGGACCAGAGGACATGGGTTCAAGGTGAAGGGGAAAAGATTTAATGGGAATCTGAGAGGTATCTTTTTCACACAAAAGGTGGTGGATGTATGGAACAAGCTGTCAGAGGAGATAGTTGAGGCTGGAACTATCCCAACATTTAGGGAACAGTCAGACAGTTACATGGATAGGACAGGTGTGGAAGGATATGGACCAGCTCAGGCAAGTTGGACAGTGTAGCCAAGTTGGACAAAGAGCCTGTTTCCACACTGTATCACTCTATGAATGTATGACTCCCTAAGGAAGAACTCCACGTAAAAATGGTTAGGTCAGCCATCACTAAAGAATGCTGACAATGAAATTTGAGAAGTCCAACAAATGTCTTTTAATATCCCTGGTAAAAATGTCTGCTGTAGGAACTACAGAGTAAGACATAAAGAACAGAGGTTGAATTCAAGAATGCCTGAGTTGGACTTACAGGTTCCACGAGAGATTTTGCTGAAAAGTGCTGAATTCAACATTTTTCCAAAGCTCATAATTTATTGTTATATTTTCTGAAAAGCTAGAAATGAAATCTTCTCTGAATTTGTAGTAGGAGTCATATGCTGTATATACTTCTTTCCATCCTTTGTACATATCTACGACCGTGATTTGAAATTCCGGTTGCACACCATTCGTTATCTATAAAAAGTGAAATTAAAGAACCAGAAACAGATTATTGACAAGTTATTAGTGCATAATAGTGGTGCAAAATTATTGCATAATAGTAGTGGTTCCTTTACGACTAAAGTAATAATTACTAAAGTAATAATGACAAAACTACTAGTTTTTACACTGCTGACAGCAGCTTTGATATTTCTGCACATGTAAAACAAAGATTGTGCTGGAGTGTGGCAGCTCATCCCAGAAGCAGATCTACTTTCAATGGATAATCTTGCACTTTGTTCTATCCATTGTACATGAGTTTGACCGGAATCTATCTCTATCTATATCTATATACTATATACATATACTATATACATATACATATATATATATATATAAAAATAGTATTATGTGACCTGATTGGATAGCATGCAAAACAAAGCTTTTCACTGCACCTCAGTACACATGACAATAATAAATCTTAACCTGCACCTGTGTATCTACTAAAACGTAGAAATCCAAAGTTGTTATTTGAGATTTCACAAGAATGTGATGCAGTGCTTCAATGTTTAAATCAGCATGAATTGACAAGGAGATGAGAAAATATCCAGCAATTCACCCAAAATGCTGTACATCATCAGATGAGACAGCAGGAAAGCATTCCTGTAAAGGGCCAAGATTCTACTGGAAGAGTTTTGAGTTTGAGTTTAGTTTATTGTCACGTGTATCAACACAGAGAGTGGTGGGTCTCTGGAACTCTCTGCCACAGAGGGTAGTTGAGGCCAGTTCATTGGCTATATTTAAGAGGTAGTTAGATGTGGCCCTTGTGGCTAAGGGGATCAGAGGGTATGGAGAGAAGGCAGGTACGGGATACTGAGTTGGATGATCAGCCATGATCATATTGAATGGCGGTGCAGGCTCGAAGGGCCGAATGGCCTACTCCTGCACCTAATTTCTATGATTCTATGTTTCTATCAAGGTACAGTGAAAAGCTTCTGTTGCCTGCGAACCAGTCAGCAGAAAGACAATACATGATTTGTAGTTTGTTTATTGGTTAATGGTCTACCAATGTTTACAAATTTAAAACAAACTTTAATGGCTTGTTAAGTGCTTAATCACATTTAAGCATTTTTTTTAATGTTTGAAGTTTTCAACATTTCAGAATATTTTAAAAAGTTTAAATTCTAAACAGTTCAGATAATATCTGCAGCCAGTACATGTTGCTGATTTGTGGATAAAGGAAATTCTTGACCACAGCATGATGCATTATTTTTTACATTTTAAATCTGCATCAGTAAGTAATTGGATGCTTGCTCGTTCGGCACTAGGGCCTTAGTTACTTATTAATGGTTTGGATAAAAAGACTGAGTATGTTGTAGTCATATTTCCATTGGAAGGAGATGCAAATGCTGGTTTATACCAAAGATAGACATAGTGCTGGAGTAACTCAATGGGTCAGGCAGCATCTCTGGAGAAAAAGGATGGGGTGACATTTTGGGTCGGAACTAACGGAAGAGTCTGAAGAAGGGTTCCGACCCAAAATGTTACAAATCCTTTTTCTCTAGAGATGCTGCATGCCCACTGAGTTACTCCAATGCTTTGTGGCCATCTTCTTCGAGATAGGTTGATTAGCAGCAGTAGAGAAGGACACAAATAGCTTGGATGGGCCATGGATCGGTGAATCGGGAAGAGGTTGGCGCAAATATTGTGGGAAAATGTGAGGTTATCCATTTTGAAAGAAAGAAGGTACAGCAAATTATTAAAAGAGAGTGAAACTACAAAAAAGATTACTACCCAATGGACAGGTGTGGTAGCCAAAGAGAGAATTCAGAAGAGACTCACCAGGATGTTGGCTGGATGGAGGTTTGTAGTTATAAGGCGAGATTGGATATGCTGGGTGTATTCTCACTGGAATGTAAGAGGCTGGGGAGGGTGACCTTTGCATAGGTTTCCAAAATTAGATAGGATAGATGGTTAGAATTATTTTTTTTCCAAAGCAGGTGAGTCTACAACTAGAGGTCATTGGTTTACAGTAAGAGAGGAGAGATTTAAAGGATGCCTGAGGGATATTTTTTTCCAGAGGTTGTGGATTATCTGGAATGAGCTGCCAGAAGAGGTAGTGCAAGCCAATACAATTACAACATTTAAAAAAAGTTTGGACAGGTACTTGAATAGAAAAGGTGTGGATAGAAACTAGCTTCATGAAGGCTAGTGGTATTGGGTTTAGATTTAGGTGTATTATTGTCATATATACCGAGGTACAGTGAAAAGTTTTGGTTTACATCCTATCCAATCAGATCAGATGAAAAAATGCTTAAATACAATTGAGTCAACCTCAAGTACAAATGGGAAGACAAATTGATATGGTGGCCCAAATGGGACAAGCTGGGCCAAGGTGGGATCATTCTATGATCAGATATTGCAGTATAGGCCAATAGATATATTTCGTGTTTTTGAATGCTCTGTTCAAAAATGAATAGGTTGTACACACAATGGAAATTACAAACAACTCCTATAATAAATTGCTTATTTTCAATATTGTCTGCATAAATGACAACTTACGGCATCAATCCATATGTTCTGAGCCTTAAGGAAGTTATTTGTTCTCCAGGGAAAACCGAGCAGATCCTGCCCACAGGCAAGAGATGTTAAGGTATTATTTAAAAATAACTCCTCTGGAAGATTGAGAACATCTTTCATCTTCAAGACAATTTCACTGCATGTGATGGTTACATTTTTGTTCCGGTTCTACGAAGAATACAAGACAGAAACACAGATATTTCGAGGAACTATTTATCATTACAATATCAATAAAATTATTTCTCACAACTTCATCAAGCATTTCTGACACACTAATTGAGGGGCATCAATTGAACGGTTCAAACACCCAATACCCGCAAGATCTGTACGTGCCTGCTCTGGGTAAGAAACTATTCTAACCATCTATCCTATCTATGGCCCTCATCATTTTATAAACCTAAATAAGGGCAACCTTCCTCAGCCTCTTATGTTCCAGAGAGAATAAACCCCATTTACCCAGTCTTTCCTTGTATCTACAATCCTCCATTCCAGGCAACATCCCAATGAATCTCCTCTGTATTCTTTATATTGCTACCACATCTTCTGACCCACCACATGCTTGTTATTTATTATTCAAGGTAAAAGAGGCCTGCCGCTCTTTTTCCCCACATTGTCCCTCAGCAATTCAGAATTCAGCTTCAACGTTCACTGTGCAGCACTGATATTTACAGCATCTACTGATGACATTGACGAGTTTCCATGCATGCTGATGGTGTGTCTCCCTGTGTGTGCTTATGCAATTACCTGCTCTCATATGTTTTACAATATTTTTCATATTAAATGCCAACCATAGTCTGAAGAAGGGTCTCAACCCAAAACGTCACCCATTCCTTCCGCAAAAAGATGCTGCCTGTCCTGCCGAGTTATTCCTGCATTTTGTGTCTATCTTATTTCATCTACCCTTGGAACCTCTACTGTTCTGAACCTCCTCCTTATAATCTCTCCAAAATTATTCAGCACTCTATTTTCTGTGCCCTGCTATTATTAATTCATAGTCATAGAGTCTTACAGCGCGGAAAGTGGCCCTTTGGTCCAACTTGCCCACACTTGGCCAACATGTCCCATCTACACTAGTTCCACCTGCCTGCATTCGGTCCAAATCCCTCTAACCGGTTCCTATACATGTACCTTGTCTAAATGTTTCTTAAACATTGCAATAGTACCTGCCTCAACTACCTCCTTTGGCAGTTCGTTCCATACACAGACCACCCATTGCGTAAAAAATTACCCCTTGGGTTCCCATTAAATCTTTCCGCCTCACCTTAAACCTATGTTCTCTGGTTTTTAATTCCCCTACTCTGGGCAAGAGATGCTGTGAGTCTCATGATTTTGTACACTTCTCTAAAATCACCCCTCATCCTTCTGTGCTCCAAGGATAGAGTCCAAGCCTGCTAAACCTCTCTGTTGCTTTGGCCCTCGAGTCCTGGCAACATCCTCGTAAATTTTCTCTACAACCGTTCCTGCTTGACAGCATCTTTCCTGTAACATGGTGGCCAAAACTAAATGCAGCCTCATCAATATCTTATACAACTTCAACATGAACTCCCAACTTCTATACTCAATACTCTGACCGATGAAAGCCAATAGCCTTTTTGACCACCCTATCTACCTGAGATGCCACTTTCAACAAACTATGTACCTGTATTCCTAGATCCCCCTGCTCTAAATCATTCCCCAAAGCCCTACCATTTACTGTGTTCTGCCCATGTTAGTGCTCCCAAAATACAACACCTCACATTTGTCTGTATTAAATTCCATCAACCATTCCTCGGCCCACCTGTCCAACTGATCAAGATTCTGTCTAATTCATTCACAAACTGGCATATCAATGCATGCAAATCTTTTTAACCAATAAATATAGATCCAACTAAACTACTGAATTAACTTCAAAACATTACAGGTACATTAGGGATGTATAATAGTAAATAAAAGAAAAATAATCTGGGTTGAAACTCCTTGATTCAGCATTATGTAGTCTGGCAACTCCCATGGTCTGGCATGTTATGAATATAGTGCCATTAGTTTGCAGGGTGCATTGTGTGTAATTGTGATTGGCATCCTATAGAATGCATGTCGTTAAACTGGAAAGGATGCAGAGAATATTTACAAGGATGTTATCAGGACTGGAGTACTTGAGTTAAAAGGAGAGACTATAACCTGGTGCTTTTTTCCATGGACAGTAGGAGGTTAAGGTGAAGGCTTATTAAAGATATACAAAATCATGAGGGGAATAAATAAAGTAAATGTTCACAGTCTTTACTCAGGATAGAAGAGTCTAAAACTAGAGGGCATAGATTTAAAGTGAGAGGGAAATTTTTGAAATTTGGTGACCTGAGTGTAGACTAGTTACAAATTCAACTGACTGAATGGCAAACCTACCATGACAGCTCAATTCTTAAGAGTTTTGCTAAATCTTCATTAAGTGCTACTGTCCTATGCCTGCAACAGGAGTGCTTAAAATTGTAATTGAATACATGTGAAAATTAAATAGTCCTCATCTCAAACATGGATGCCAAAAATTACAAATCACTCTGTCACCATTTATCCAAAGTAAGAAGCTAGAAATACATTCCAAAACATTAAATTTTTAGCATTTTAACAGGAGTTTCATTGATTTACCAATTTCATTTCTGATATTAGAATATCGGCATCCATAATAATCTGGGTCACATCATTCACACCCACGCTGAAGTACACTTTCTTCATTAGAAGAAGAATATCTACAAGGAAATGAAAAATATAAGTGGAAGTGTATTACACTTGATCTTAGCCAAAAGGCCAAGAAGCCATGATCCTACTATAACATAGGTAATATGTTCACAAAATGGTAACTGTATTCATAACTTGCTGCATCCCAAAGGAACAGTACTGCATTCCCCTTTATCTTCTGACAGGATAGTCAGTCTGATTCAAATACCATTGTCTGAAATCCAGAGACTACTCAACAGAATTTAAAGATCAAATAAATTTGTGACACAGAAGGAAACTTCCCAGCCCATTCTGTTCATGACTGAACAATGTTCACCAACATTTAAGCACTGTGTTTCAGATCTCCATCAACAAAATGGATTTTTTTCAATTCCTCCTAATATTTCTACTGATTATCTACAATTTTATACCATATTATCTGTTAATCTTTCCATTATGGTCCCAGTTACTGTTTCTCTGCTTAGGGAAATAGGCCTTCTCTCCATGAAATTAGGTTGTAAATCATTTTATACACCCCAGATAAATCTCGTAGTCTCCTTTGTTGCATGGAAATTACCTCAGCCTAGGGAGTTCCTTTGTCACAACTATGAATGAATGAATGAATGAATGAATGAATAAATTAATACTTTATTGTTACGTGAGACAAGTCACAGTGAAACTCTTTCTCGCATTCCCAAGGCATGCAATAGTCGCCACATCAAGGACACTGGCAGAGTTACCAAGTATCCCACGGCAGGTCCACCTTGCACTCCCCCCTCCCTCATGGCGGTTCCTCCTTCGTTCTCCCCCCTCCACCTCCCTCATGGCGGCCCCCTCACAAGACCTATAATTCTTCAGTTCTGCCAACATCTCTTTTGCAAATAATGATGTGTGACCACATCCTTCCTGTAGTCGTGACTAGATCTGTACATTATGCTCTAGAGCTTTAGACAGATCAAGCATGACCTTGCTGCTGTTTAATTCTATGCCTCAACCAATAAAGCCAAATCATCCTGCAGTCATTTTCATCCAAGATAAACACTCATTCTATACCTTCAAGAATCTCTGAAACAGGGGCTTGGATTTTAATGCAGTTGTCAGCCTGGAGGCCAACGTACAGTTTGCACATTTCTACTTAAACAAGAATGTATTTGGCATGGAGATCATGCAATGATGATCACTAGTTCGATTCTGGAATGAGAATATTATTCTATGAAGAGAGTTTGATCAGGATTGCTTTATATTCAGTGGAGTTTTAAAGAATGTGACCATTGAATTTCTCATATTTTATGACTAATGTATGGATTAAAGGTTACTCCTTCACAAACTGTTAAGAGGATTCTACATTCATCTATGATATTTGCATATCCTGCACTTTCTCAAGATTAGTGTACAAATGACTACAACATTGTATGTTGAAAATGCAGAATTCATAGGAAACTATTATGTCGATTCACGTAACATTTCTACTGTGGGTTGTCTTTCAAAAACAACTCTGTCCTTCCATGATATTTGCTAACAAATCTGAAAAATGCATGATTTACAGTACAGGTTAGTTTTCCTCGCAGGGATGATAGTTGGTATGTGTTTTAACCGCTGTTAAGTTATCCTTTGTGGGTAGGTGAGAAGCAGAATTTGAAGGTGTTGATGAGAATTGGGTGGCAGGGAGGATGATATAAAAAAAATGTAATTAATGAATGGTTGATGGTCGTTGTGAACTCACTGGGTTGTTTTCATGCTGTATGCAACAATTAGCAAAACTCTATATTTATCTAAGAGATTTAAGAGATACTGAATAGAAACAGGCTCTTCGGCCCATCAAGTCCACGCTGATCATCAATCACCCATTCACCCACTGGCAATTTTACAGAGGCCAATTAACCTACAAACCCGCATGTCTTTGAGACGTGGGAGGAAACTGGAGCGCCCTCAGGAAACCCACGGAGTCACGGGGAAAACATGCATACAAAGAGAGACTGAAAAAAGGATTGGGGGGTAGCTAATGTTATCCCACTTTTTAAGAAAGGCGGGAGAGAGAAAACAGAGAATTATAGACCAGTTAGCCTGACATCGGTGGTGGGGAAGATGCTGTAGTCAATTCTAAGTATTGAAATAGCGGCAGATTTAGATAGCAGCACCAGGATCGGTCCGGGTCAGCATGCATTTACAAATGGGAAATCATGCTAGACTAATCTTCTAGAATCTTTTGAGGATGTAACCAGGAAAACGGACAAAGGCGAGCCAGTGGTAGTATGTGGCTGGACTTTCAGAAAGCATTTGATAAAGGTCCCACATCGGAGATTAGTGGTCAAAATTAGGGCACATGGTATTGGGGGTAGAGTGCTGAGTGGATAGAAAATTGGTTGGCAGACAGGAAACAAAGAGTAGGGATTAACGGGTCCCTTTATGAATGGCAGACAAGTGGGGTACCTCAAGGCTCGATGCTGGGACCGCAGCTATTTACAATATACATCAATGATTTAGATGAAGGGATTCAAAGTAACATTAGCAAATTTGCAGATGACACAAAGCTGCGTGGCAATGTGAACTGTGAGGAGGATGCTCTGAGAATGCAGGGTAACTGGACAGGATGGGTGAATGGGCAGATGCATGGCATACGGTTTAATGTGGATAAATGTGAGATTATCCACTTTGGTAGCAAAAACAGGAAGGCAGATTATTATCTAAATGGCGTCAAATTGGGAAAAGGGGAAGTACAACGGGATCTGGGGGTCCTTCTTCATCAGTCTATGAAAGTAAGCATGCAGGTACAGGAGACAGTGAAGAAAGCAAATGGCATTTTGGCCTTCATAACACGAGGAGTTGAGAATAGGAGCAAAGAGGTCCTTCTGCAGTCGTATAGGGCCCTAGTGAGACCACACCTGGAGCATTGTGTGCAGTTTTGGTCCCCTAATTTGAGGAAGGACAGTCTTGCTATTGAGGGAGTGCAGCGTAAGTTTACAAGGGTGATTCCCGGGATGGCGGGACTGACATATGATGAAAGTATGGGTCGACTGGGCTTGTATTCACTGGAGTTTAGAAGGATGAGAGGGGATCTTATTGAAACATATAAGATTATTAAAGGTTTGGACACGCTAGAGGCAGGAAACATGTTCCCGATGTTGGGGGAATTCAGAACCAGTGGCGACAGTTTCAGAATAAGGGGCAAGCCGTTTAGAGCGGAGACGAGGAAACACTTCTTCACACAGAGAGTTGTTAGTCGGTGAAATTCTCTGCCTCAGATGGCGGTGGAGGCTGGTTCTCTGGAAACTTTCAAGAGCTACCTTTAAGAGCTAGATAGGGCTCTTAAAGATAGCGGAGTCAGGGGACATGGGGAGAAGGCAGGAACAGGGTACTGATTAGGGATGATCAACCATCATCACAATGAATGGCGGTGCAGGCTCGAAGGGCCGAATGGCCTATTCCTGCACCTATTGTCTATAAAGAGAGCATCCAAGGTCAGGATCGAACTTGGGTCTCTGACGTTGTGAGGCAGCAGCTCTATCTGCAGATATATTTGTAAATATTTGAATATGCTCTGGATGGTCTGCTGGAACAGGAACAGGGTTATTGTGATGCATTTTTGTTTAAGCTTACATTAAGAATGTTTATCAAAGTAAGAAATTACAAGTACTGCAAGTGATGTGTACCCAATATCAAATAGACTCAGGTCAACTACACCATTTTTAACGGAGAATAAAGCTTCCCCATATTCCATTCAATGATACAATTTATACTTAGAATCTAGTTCACATTCCTATTACCCTAGTATTACACGTTTTCAAGTCAACCTTCTTTCTGCGTAGCAGTGATAATTACTTCCCTATTCACCTTTGTCCTGCAGGTCTCTAGACGCTGGATTAAGCATCCTAATTCACACAACATAGCCACACAGCCAGGAGGGTTTTAATAAGCCTGAGCTTGACTTGACACTTGAGAAGTGATAATGGGCTATAAAGAAATGGCAGAGGAATTGACTATATTTTTTTGTGTCTACAACACTGCCCAAAACGAGAGGACTAAAATATAACAACAGGGATGTAATGTTGATGCTTTATGAGGCACTGGTCAGATAGCATTTGGAATATTGCGAGCAGCTTCGGGTCCCATGTTTGAGGAAGAATGTGCCAGCATTAGAGAGGCTCCAGAGGAGATATATGAGAATGATCCTAGGGTTGACTTGTGTTAACACATGATGAACGTTTGACAGCACTGGTTCTGTACTGTCTGGAGTTCAGAAGGATGAGGAAGGACCTCATTGAAATTACCAAATAGTGAAAGACCTGGATAGAGTGGATGTGGAGAGGATGTTTCCAGTATGAGAGTCTGGAACCAGAGGGCATAGCCTCAGAATAAAAGGACGTACCTTTAGAAAGAAGATGAGGACATATTTCTTTAGTCAGAGCGTGATGAATCTTTGGAATTTATTGCCACAGTGGGCTGTGGAGGCCAAGTCATTTGGTATTTTTCAAGCAGAAATCGACAGTTACTTGATTGGTAAGGGTGTCAAGGGTTGTGGGAAGAAGGTCGGAGAATGGGGTTAAGAGGGAAAGATAGATCAGTCATAATTGAATGGTGGAGTAGACTAAATGGACTGCCTACTTCTACCAATATGACATGAAAAGCCTAGGTTTATCCAACAAATATTTTTTTTTTTTTGCATTAGGATGTGCCGCAAAGAGAAGGGAAATAATCAGCCTCCATCTCCAGCAACAGAGGCAATACAGCGTTCATCAAGAACTGGATTCAGGATGCAGAGCACAATACCCGTTTGCTACCATGATACAAATTTAGTTCACGTGTGTCAGTGGATAAATTTCTTCCTCAATTCCAATACCTGAATCATGCTTTGAGTTCACTATTAGAAGCTCATTAAAATATGAAATTCAATAATGTTATTATGGGGCTGTGTTCCACAAAATAAAAACATAGCATTTGATCACTGATGTATTTTTATGCCTTTGTTGCACCCCATCTGAAACATCACTGACATACTGCCATCTTCTGGATTTCCTTTGACACTGCTGTTGCCAAGGATGACAGAAGGCTTGTTAGCCAACTGGAATGGTCAAAAAAATCAACACAAGGTTTTCAATGTTCATATATTTTGATGCTCACCAGACCACTCTCGCATGCAGCAATTTTAGATAACAATAGGTTAGATTTTCCAGGAAAATTCCCCAGTGTAAATACCAGCAACAATACCAGAATCCTCGACATGTACGAGCTAATGCAGAAACCTAAAAAATGAGAACAGATGCTTGCCAACATTTTGCCAACTCTGCTCCATTGTTTGGCAGGGTCTCATAACAAACACGGAATTGAAGCACAGTCACCACTTGCAACAGTAGGTTCATGGGCAAACAACATGCTGCAATTGTTTGTAAGTAGTAATGGCTGCAAGGAGTTAAAGTAACCTAGTATTTTGGGATTGTTTTAATTATTTATTTGACTATTCTTTAAGTGTTCATATGCTTTATATTTTTCTAATTTCTTAACTTTTATTCATATTTTCACAGTTTGCCGAGTTTTTAATGGAATATTATTGCATCGACTCAATATGAGAAGTGTTTGGAAACATCATTTCTATGATTGTTTTGACAAACTGCTAAGCCGGAGTGTGTGACTAGGTGAATTGTCCTACAAGCTGAAACCAGGGACAATCTCTGGCAACATGCATGTCCTCCGGATGAGCTCAATTCTTTTTAAGTCTTTGTTAAACAGGCAAGCATTCCGCACCCCCCACTCCCACCCACCATTCCCCGCTGACTCCGTCTCATACAACTGGGTGGCAAAAGTCAGAAGGCAATAAGTGATGGGAGCAGAATTAGGCCATTCGGCCAATCAGGTCTACTCTGCCATTCAAAAATGGCTGATCTATCTCTCCTTCCTCACCTTATTCTCCAGCCTTCTCCCCATAACCCCTGACACCCACACTAATCAAGAATCTATCTACCTCTGCCTTAAAAATATCCATTGACTTGGCCACCACAGCCTTCTGCAGCAAATAATTCCACAGAGAGATGTGCTTGAACAAAAGTAAACTCTCAAAGGCAGCTGGCCTGGATGGTTTCTGAAATTGTGTGCCAATCAAATGGCCACAGTCTTTTCCAATATCTTCCATCTCTCACTTCAACCGTCTTTTGTCCCCATCTGCTTAAAAAAAACGTTCATCATTCCAGACCCCAAGAAAAATAAAATAAAACCTGTACCAATGACTATCGCCCAGTAGCTCTAATGCCAATCACAAAGAAGTGTTGTGATTGATTAGTAATGAGCCACATCAGCATCACTCTTACAAACAATCCAGTCCCTTTCAATTTGCATACAGGAAAGATGAATTTCAGGAGGATATCATCTTACTCAGCTCTATATTCAGCTCTGGCTCTGACCTAGTCACACACTCCGGCTTAGCAGTTTGTCAAAACAATCATAGAAATGATGTTTCCAAACACTTCTCATATTGAGTCGATGCAATAATATTCCATTAAAAACTCGGCAAACTGTGAAAATATGAATAAAAGTTAAGAAATTAGAAAAATATAAAGCATATGAACACTTAAAGAATAGTCAAATAAATAATTAAAACAATCCCAAAATACTAGGTTACTTTAACTCCTTGCAGCCATTACTACTTACAAACAATTGCAGCATGTTATGTCAGGACACTGTTCATTAGTTAGAGCTCAACCTTCAACAAACTGAATCCTAAACCTCTGGACCTTGCCTTGGGGCCTCCATTTGCAACTGCCATCTGGACATTCTGACTGGCGGGCTTTAACTGGTTAGAACTGATCATGGCCGTTCATCCATACCTCAATACCAATGCTCCTTAGGGTTGTATGCTCACGCACTGCTCCCTGTACACCTATGACTCTGTGGTCAAGTACAAACCAAATTGATCTTCAAGTTCACCGAGGATACCATTGTTGTCAGCTGGATCAACGGTACCCGGACGTGGTACCGACGGACGAGAAGCCGAAGCAACAAAGTCGAAGCCAAAGAACCGAATGAAAACGAGGTTGAAACGCTAATAAACCAAAAGAGTACAAAGACGAAACGCCCACTAACCAAAAGGATGGGACGCCTAAATGCAAACTAACCGAAAGGGCGGGACGACTAAAAGCCAACGAATCGAAAAGCTGCATCGCCTAAGAGCAAACTTACTGATATGCCGCTCTGTCGAAACGCCACCTACCCAAAAGGCGGTGTTGCCCACACGCCAAAGGACCGACTGCCGTTCAACAGAAAAGTCCAATTCGGCCGCTTTCAACTTGGTGCTTGGGTTCAGATTGCCCAGTCACCTATGGCTTGTGTGGGAAAATGAACCCCACGCTCCCATCTCCCCCTTCTCTCCCCTCTTCTCTCTCCTCCTTATCTCTCCCCTCTTCTCTCTCCCCTCTTCTCTCTCCCCTCTTCTCTCTCCTCCTCTCCCTCTTCCTCTCTCTCCCCTCTTCCTCTCTCTCCCCTCTTCTCTCTTCCTCTCTCTCCCTTCCCTATCTCCCCATTCTCTCTCTCCCCCTTCTCTCTCCCCCCCTTCTCTCTCCCTTCTCTCAGAGAGGGGAGGGAGAGGGGGAGAGCGAAAAGAGGGGAGAGAGAAGAGGGGAGAGAAAAGAGAGGAGAGAGAAGAGGAGAGAGAAGGGAGAGAGAGAGAGGGGGAGAGAGAGAAGAGGGGAAAGAGGGGGAGGCGGGAGTGTGGGGTTCATTTTCCCACACAAGCCATAGGTGACGGGGTAATCTGAACCCAAGCACCAAGTTGAAAGCGGCCAAAGGTGTACAGCCACCACTCTCCTACGGCCATCCTCCGCGGGCTGTGGGTCGGGTGGAGCGGAGGTTTGGGACAATGTTCATGCCTTCACAGTGATGTGATGGAAGCGGGGGTCTGGATCAATCGCTGACAACTCCCGCCCCCTGGCAATGTCATGTCCGTTATTGAATTTTTCTGTTGAGCGGCAGTTGGTCCTTGGGCCTGTAGGCAAAGCCACGTTTCAGGTAGGTGGCATTTTGACAGAGCAGCCATTCGGTAAGTTTGCTTTTAGGCGACGCAGCTTTTCGGTTCGTTGGCTTTTAGGCGTCCCGCCCTTTCAGTTAGTTTGCATTTAGGCGTCCCATCCTTTCGGTTAGTAGGCATTTCGTCTTTGGACTCTTTCGGTTTATTGACGTTTCAGCCTCGTTTCATTCGGTTCTTTGGCTTTGACTTCTTTGCTTCGGCTTCTTGTCTGTCGGCACCACGTCCGGGTACCGTCCTCATGAACCTAAACTGGTCCCATCACATTGAAGAAAGTGCATTGGCATATTTACTTCAGAAAGTATTCTGACAGGATGCAAGTCAGCCTGGCATGGAAGCTGAAGTATTTTTCCACCTGTACACTGGTGAATACTGCTCAGTCTATCGGAGGTTCATTACTTCCTTCCACCCAGTCCATTTTCACAGTGCATTGTATCAGAAAGGTTGAAAGTATAGTCAATGTGCCTCCCACATTGCCATTCCTTCTACCTTCTAGAAGAAAATGCAGGAGCTTGATAGCTCAGATGTCCAGACTCTAGAAGAGCTGTTATCAGACACCTGAAACCAATCATCTCTTTCACACCCAATTACACCACAACCTTGCACTGTTCTGCTGTTTTGCACTCAGTATTGTATTTATTGTTATGTTTATCATTACTGTAAGTGCACAGTTTACTTTGCACTTCATGTAAACTAGGAATTTAATTGTATCCTGGTGCACTAGATAATCAATTCATCTGAACTTATTACAAAGCTAGAATTTTGTAAAAGCTACCTGTCTCAAAATAACACCAATCATCCTACCTTTCTCGAAGTTGAAGTATTCAATATAATTGTCCCTGAATAATTTGTCTAATATGAGCCTTTTCTTGATCCAAGGCCACTGTGGCATAGACTCCAGATTGTCTTGGTACTTTTGTAACCTGCAAATATAAATACAACATAAAGTTATTCTCATGTGGTATTTACAAAACTGATTTGGATGTACTGTAACTGTTTAGCTGATGCTGCACCATGCATCAATAAAGAAGCTTTGTGAAAAGATCTTCTACAATGTACTGAAGTTAACATAGTGTCCTCTGTTTCTATTAGGATTCATCCTTCCCATCTTTATCAGTTGTTAGGACCAAATAACTTAAATATTTCTAAATTACCAAAATCATCAAAAATTATAACAAATTATGTTAATAAATTAGACTTTATCAACAGTTTACAAAGCATCAGAAAGGTGTTTAATAATCAGTGAGCTAATAAATCCACAATTGTTTCTTTCTTGTAACACTTGTGTTAGTTCTCCAAATTTCCCCTAAACTGTAGGATGGATGCTTGCCTCATTTTATATTAAGTGGTTACAAAACATTGCCAATATCATCAGTGCTGGACAGACACTGTTGCCTTGATGCCAGAAAGCACCCATTATATATTTTCAAACCCAATGCCTCCTGTACTGTTAAAGAGGAAATAATTAATGGTCTCTTGCAGCAAACCAAATTTAGACGTGGGCTGATGCCAAGTTGAAAGAAATAACTTAAATAAACTTTGGAGCTAATAAATTCACTGCCAAATTCCTTCAGAGGATTGAATGGTTGTGGATGTATCACTGGTGGTTTACTCAACATCTCTGGGAAGAAGGTCAAATGGTACTTTCTTGTTACATACAATGTTCTACAGGAATATTTTCACTTTTTATTCTGTCTTGTTTTGCAATCCTGTATCTATTTTCTTTATACATACCAGTTAATTATCTATATGATTCTGCAGACTGCTTCCAGCCCTTAAAAATGCTATGCAACCAGCTGCTTCCAGTTGCCCAGCAATGTCCTGGATAGATAACAGTTCTAACGTTGATGACGCAGCTTAGGCAGAAGATGGATGTTTGTAATCCACAGGAAATATATATTAATACCACAAAAGGCATCAATACCATATTGCACTACAAAAAGGGAAAACTATAATCGGGAGATTCAAAGGTCAAAGCTCCCATCCGATCAATTGACTAGCATGTTCCTTGACATATTTGCACCATACATATTCCCTAATTTTGATAATGATGTGATTACGATATTATTATCTCAGGAGAGAAATTGACCTCCCAACAATTAAAAAAAAAACAAAATACATGAAAGATGAAATTAAAGTGACGAGTGGAAAGGCTTAGGGGATGTGAGGGCAGTCAATCTCAGTCTCCCACATGACAGAAGGGGAGGAGTTCTAAAGTTTGATAGCCACAGGGAAGAAGGATCTCCTGTGGCATTCTGTCCTGCATCTTGGTGGAACCAGTCTGTTGCTGAAGGTACTCCTCAGGTTGACCAGTGTGTCATGGAAGGGGTGAACTGTATTGTCCAGGATGCTCTGCAGTTTGAGGAGCATCTTCTCCTTCAAGACCACCTCCCACGAATCCAACTCTGCCCCCAGGACGGAGCCAGCCTTCCTAATGAGTTTGTTGATCCTATTGGCGTCCACACCCTTTGTCCTGCTGCCTCAGCACACGGCAGCGAAAAAGATGGCACTGGCTACCACCAATTGGTAGAACATCTGCAGCATCTTACTGCAGACATTGAAGGAGCGGAGCCTTCTCAAAAAGTACAGCCGGCTCTGTCCCTTCTTGTACAGGGCCTCAGCGTTCCTTGTCCAGTCCAATTTACTATCCAGATACATTCCAAGGTATTTGTATTCCCTGGTAAACTGCACATCCACAACCATTGATGGAGACAGAGGACAGAGGTGTTCCTCTCCTCCTAAGGTCCACCACCAACAAAATAGTCTTGTCGGTGTTAAGCTGCGGGTGATTCAGCCCACGCCACTCAACAAAGTTGTTGTACACCTCTGTATTCAGCTTCCCTCCCCTTACTGATGCAGCCCACAATTGCAGAGTCATCTGAAAACTTCTGCAGGTGGCAGGAAATCTGTCTTTAGAAAATCAGATACACATTTCAATTTTAATTTGGCTCAGGTAGAAATCTCTATGCCCAGTCTCCTAAATCAATCAATTCTTCCAAAGCACAAGGAGAAAAATCACTTTCTTGTCAACAGATGTAAATGCCAAACACAAATAATAAAATTCATAACTCACTCTTCTGATGATGCATTGTTTTTAAACTGCCAGGTGAGATGAGTGATGTTTCTGATTAGGTAAATAGTCTGTTGTATTGAAGTAGTTGTGTTTAAATCCTGGTTGAATGTCAAAGGTCTTATTAATGCTGTCAACATTTCATCAAACTTGGTCACCAAGAAATCAACTACTCCATTGCTTTCCAAATGATAAAAGATCTTGAAAGATAAAAAAAAAATACAAGGTGTATCAAAACAGACATGATTCCTTGCCTTTCCAAATGCAAATAGATCATATCTCAGAAACCCCTTCAGTAACCTTCCCAAAACTGACGTTAGGTTCACCAGCCTGTATCCCATTACCCCGCAATAATACAACCTCATTTTTGTTAAATCAATTTGAAGGTTATATTTAATATTCATCTGCATGTTCAAAGTTGAAATCTAACGAGATTTTGAATTTTACTTGTGTGTTGGTCCTTGGTGGAGCTTGCCATATGAATATTCTTCATTTTCAAACTAAGTTCTTTGTAATCTTTGTAATTTCTCCATTCTAACCAATATTTAAAATGACTGAAGCTAACCAATCAATTCCATAGATAATTATAATTCCTCCCATTTTCAGAAACCTAATTACATTTGTGAGACATGGTTTCCTATGCACAAAGCCATGCTGACTATCCCTAATCAGTTTTTGGCTTTCCAAATGTAAATAGATCCCGTGTCCGAATCTCCTTCAGCAACTTTCCCAAAACTGATGTTAGGTTCACCAGCCTGTGGTTTCCTGGCCTCTTCTTGCAACCCTTCTTAAATAAAGACACATTAGCCACTTTCCAGTCTTCCAGTATCTCAGTTAAGGAAGTAACAAAAATCTCAGGGCCTCAGCAATTTCTTCCCATGCTTCCCACAATGTGCTAGGAGACACTTGATCAGTCATTCTCCATTACCTTATATTATGTCCTCATTTTCCCTCCTGATTTCTTTAAACATACTTCTACAACACTTACACTCCTCAAGATATTCATTTGATCCCAACTGCCTATACATGACATGTGCATACTTTTTTTTGATCAAGGCTTCAATATCCCCCGTCAGCCAAGGATCCCTAGTCCTGCTTCATTTTAGCAGGAATGTGTTAGCACTCAACCCTCCATACCTCACTTTTAAAGCCCCTTTAGCTGCTAACAGCATCTCCCAATCAACTTTTGCAAGCTCCTAGCTAATGCCACCAAAATTAGCCTTGCCCCAACCTAGGATTTTAACTTATGGACCAATCCTCTCTCTCTTTCCACAACTATTTAAACATTGATATAATAATGGTCAATGTTCCCAAAGTGCTCCCCCAATGACACTTCAACATGTGCTCATTTCCTAAGAGAAAATTGAATGCAGTTCCCTCTCTAGTTGGGGCATCAACATATTGTTTGATGTTTTCCTGGACCCACTTAATTTGCATAGTTCCTTGGGACTACAGCTATGCCAATCAATATTAGAGATGTTAAAATCATCTATTTTACAAGCCCATTGCTCAAAGTTATCTCGATCTCCCTGCGTATGTTGCCGTCTCTCTATATTATTATCTATATCTATAATACACTATTTGAACATGTACAATGGAAGACCTAACAAACAGTGGACTTTCTGTCCAGATCACCCACTCTGCTCTCCAGCTCACCCCAGATAACAAAATAGCATACATTGTGAGAATGAGCACATTGTTTACACTCCTTCAAATAATTTAAGCAACAATTACATAAATGCAATGTTTTTTAATATGATGCTCTACCAGCACCTGTAAAATGTTAAGTATTTAGATTTTCTGATTTGGGGGATTTTTAACGTTGCAAAAGGATTATTGGAGTTTAAAAAATAAAAATTGATTATTTTCTCGGACAACAATTTGCCGTGGATAACAACAACAAGGAATGATATGCTTATTGGCACATGTTGGTCTCACATAAAAACATTGCAATAAACAATAGACAATAGACAATAGGTGCAGGAGTAGGCCATTCAGCCCTTCGAGCCAGCACCACCATTCAATGTCATCATGGCTGATCATCTCCAATCAGTACCCCGTTCCTGCCTTCTCCCCATATCTCCTGACTCCACTATCTTTAAGAGCCCTATCTAGCTCTCTCTTGAAAGTATCCAGAGAACCGGCCTCCACCGCCCTCTGAGGCAGAGAATTCCACAGACTCACAACTCTCTGTGTGAAAAAGTGTTTCCTCATCTCTGTTCTAAATGGCTTGCCCTTTATTCTTATTGCGTTTAAGGAATTTGATGTGATGATGCATAACCACAGTTAGGAAACCATTTTATATAAATCTGCGTCCATAATGAATGCATCTCTCATAATTAAAAATTATCAAGAACAATCAACATACTTTAATTTTTAATTTACATTTGATAATCAATAGTATATCATGGTAGCATCAAATCAGTGTGCAAGACTGGAGGGTTGACAGGATGAGGGGTTGCATTGGTGAGGGGAAAGGAAATTGTAGAAGTTACTGGAAATGCACACATCCCTCTGTAATCTTCTCTAGCTAAAGACAAGCAGACAATTATTTTCTGTAAAACTAGCATCTGCAGTTCCTTGTTCCTAATTTGGACCTTGATTGTGTTAAGGTTTCTAAAATACTACAGTCCATTTTATACTTATTAGGTTAGAGAATGTTTTTTTGGTTGGGACATTTGTGTAAAGACAATACTGAAGACATTTTTGAATAATAGACTATTTTGGCGGGTCGAGACAAGGGTTGGTTTCAAAAGAGCTTTATTATTAAAACGGCGAAAACAATGGTACAAAAAGGTAGCCAACAACAACGATCTAACCACAATGGTGACCAGAGACAAATGATTGGGTGTCACCCAGAAAGCGCGCGAACACCACAACCCCTCCCACAGTCACTTTCCCGAAGCAGGTGCCGCTACACTATTGTATATTTTTCTTGGGGGTACACAAAAAACTGGAGAAACTCAGCGGGTGCAGCAGCATCTAAGGAGCGAAGGAGATAGGCAACGTTTCGGGCCGAAACCCTTTTTTCTTACCTGTTTCATGATTTTCAACTTGTCAATGGAAGCGAACAGAATATATGAGACGTACCCCGATATATAGCGAGATATTCCTGAAAATTTGACCACCTTGATATCCACATATGATCGGAAATCGTTCATATTTTGCAGGATGGGAAGCTAAAATTATAAACAATTAACAAACTTTGAGCAGGAAAGTTGCGATTCTGTTGGTCATTTGTTCTACTAGTAATGGCTTTGGCATTAACTGGTTCTTGGTTAAACATTTTCAGTGTAAGTTCATTAGAATACATTATTTTTTGAGTGCTCAGTTTCAATTAAACTTTTCATTTGGAAATTAAACATGGTTCCTGAAAATACCATCATCTTGTAAGAGTCTGCAGGAAATTTGTCGCCAAAGTTGCTTTGTATGTAACTTCAAAATGATTTGGACTGAATGGTGGATTAATATCAGCTGAAACAGTAAGCTTATACCTGCAAAACATTCAATATCATTACTAAAACACAAGCTGTCAAGACCTCAATCCCAGAGATGGCCCATGAGGGGAGAAAAAGATGTCCAACAATAATTAAAGATAGACACAAAATTCTGGAGTAAGTCAGCGGGACAGGCAACATCTCTGGAGAGAAGGAATGGGTGATGTTTCGGGGTCAAGACCCTTCTTCAGACACTTGACTCAAAACATCACCCATTCCTTCCCTCCAGAGATGCTGCCTGTTCCGCTGAGTTACTCCTGTGGCGGTCCCGGGGGGGTTACGCCACTGCTTGGGTCATCCCCCTCGGCTCTTGAGGGACAGGGACGATTGTCTGGCCACGGGGTTTTCCGAGGGCTGCTCGCAGACGTTCTGTGTGTCTGCCATGATTGATTAAACGACTTCTGAACCTGCCTGACGTCTAGTCTTTTCCTGACCTCATCCATGCCACTACACTCCAGTATTTTGTGTCTATCATTGGTGTAAACCAGCATCTGCAGTTCCTTCCAACAATAACTTAATTGTTAATATAACGCATTGACCAAAAGAGTTGGGTTCTACAGAACCCAGCTCTTGTTGCAGTTGTTGAACCCATGTTGCAGTTCTACAAAACGTTGGTTTGAGTATTATATGCAGTTCTGGTCGTCACCCTACTGAGAAGAAATTAACCAGATTGTTATCTAGAATTAAGAACAGTAGTTGCAGGAGCTATCAGATCGGCTGCGTTTATTCTCATGGACCATCGGAAGCTGAGAAGTGTACTGATAGAGGTTTATTAAACTACGAGAGGCATAGATAGGATAGAAGCAGAATCAACTCTTTAAACACCAGTCTCAAACTCGAGGGGAACAGCTTTAAGATGAGAGGGAAGAAATTTGAAAAACACCTGAGGGGTAAGTATTGCACACAGAGAGAGTTGAATATCTGGAATGAGCTGCCAAAGAAGATGGAAGAGGCAGATACAATTACAATGTCTAAAAGGCATTGGAAAGGCATTAAAAAGGCAGAGAGTGATAAAGGTCTAATGTAGGCTAGTGATATTACTACAAAAACACATACAAATTTGCATTTAACAAGGTGAACTGAAAGGGACCCTTTCGGTACTGTATGAGTTTGGTGAATCTGGGATATATAAGATTCAGCCTAATCCACAGAGGGGCAGTCAGAAAATGGAGAGTATTTCAGTGCGATTTGTCATATTAAGGTTACTGTCATCTCTTAAACTCTGTAAAGGTATTTTATAAGGGAATATGACATTTGTTTTTTGTTCATTTATTAAATTCCACATTTAGGGTTTCTGCAAAGCCAATCATAAATATCGATAGGTAAGCGGAGACCAGGCCGACACATAAAAGTAACACATTTTGGGCACATGAAGACATTTTGAGAAATCTACCTGTAGTACTTTAAAACCACTTAACCACACCCCCCCCTCCCCCCCCCCCCTCGCATCAGTCTGAAGAAGGGTCTTGACACGAAACGTCGCCTATTTCCTTCGCTCCATATATGCTGCCTCACCCGCTGAGTTTCACCAGCATTTTTGTCCACCTGTCTAACCGTTTCTAAAAAGTTGTTTTCCCATATTGAATATTCCAATGTCCAGGAAATCTGGCCAATTTAGATTAAATCTAGCAAACAAGCAAAGTATGAGTTACGTAACTTAACTATAATATTTAAACAGCAAATGCAGCTTCAGGATGTGGGTTATTTGCCCAACCCATCCCAAACCCTTCAAAATAATATTGGAACTGCAGGTGGGTTGAAATTGGGTTTGACATTTTCAGATGTTTGCATTATTCCTGACTAACTTCAGTTTAGTTTAGTTTAGTGTAGTGTAGTTTAAATGAGAGACACAGTGTGGAAACAGACCCTTCAGCCCACTGAGTCTGCACCGACCAGTGATCACCCATACACTAATTCTGTCCTACACACTAAGGTAAATTTACAGAAGCTAATTAATGTACAAACCTGCATGTTTTTAGAATGTGGGTTGAAACCAGAGAAAACCCACACAATCACAGGGAGAACGTACAAACTCTGTACAGACAGGATCAAACCCAGGCCTCTGGCGCTGTAAGGTGGCAACTCCACCACTACGACTACGGACTGTCAAAGCTGCCACAGCCCGACATAAAAACAGTTTATCAACGAGTAGTTGCTCTACTCAACAGCAAAAAATCTGTAGCCTCCCTTTGATCTGGTATTTTGTTGGTTCACATGCTTGATCAATGGTGTTTTATCATTAATGTTTTATTATTATTAATGTTTTCTGAGTCATTCGTAACTGTCACTGCATGTCATGTTGTTACTTGTGGACGGAGCACCAAGGCAAATTCCTTGTATGTGAATACTTGGCCAATAAACTTACTTACGCCACTGTGTAGTTCTTCAAAATAGGATCGGAAGTGGAGGTGGGTTGAAATTGGGTTTGATATTTGGTTATTTATGGAGATGTGCCTGAACAAAACAACAGGACCTCATTACCATCTCTGGACTTTGTTTTGTAATATACTAGCCAGAGAGAGAAACTACCTGGCTATCAGGGTTTTGCAACATAAGTCCCGAATTGGAGATTGGAGAAAGTAGGGCAGACGGGCAATGAAGTCAAACATTAATAAAGATATTATGGGAGTAAATGGTAGCATTGACAAAGGAATTTGGAACGATAGTGGGAGAAGAACAAAAAAGAAAACAGAGGCTTTGAAAAAAACATTGTAAGGACTGCTGGAAAGGAAAAATCAGATTACAATAAGCTTTGCATGATTAACATATTTATTACCCTCATCACTAATTATTTTCAAATCTTCTTGTGCAGTCTTTGATGTCCTAAATATCCCCATTCTGATCAAAATATATTGAATAGACATGTTATTGGAATATTTTAATCACACCTTACATTCGGAGCACTCATTCAACAATAATTTCTGCTTAGAAAGGCTTGGAATGAGAATTAATTTTAATTTTAATGTTGATTTTGTTGGGTAAATTGCCAAGATCTACTGAATACTATCAGCCTCTACATGAAAAAACAGCTCTCACCGATTTCAAACCTAGCCCAGAATCAGATGCATATTTCATTAACAAATATAGAATATAATCTTATCATTGAGACCTTACCTCGAATATATTAATGGACATATTCATCAGCAGCTCAACATCATTGGGATCCAGCCTAAAGTCATTTACAAATATTGACTTAATTTTTTCATGATTCCCCAAAATATCCATCAATTTCAGATCCAGTTTCATGACTGTTGATTAAAACAGAGCACATATATTGTTCACCCTTGTTTATATCATCTGCTTTGCTATTTTCAAATTCAAGAATCTTATGTTAACTATACCATCGGAATTTTAAAGGTTGAGCACTGATTGTTATATTTTCAGTAGGACTTAAAGAATAAGAAAATGAAATAAGGCAGATGGAAGAATAAGTGCTGCCTGCTAAACATTCATCACAGCAGTCCTGGGCTTTGGTGACATAGAGGGGCCATGGGCATGAGGATAGCTCGTCAGCTGGCCATCCGGGCTACCTACTCGCCACCTCTCCCTTCCGGATACTTAAATCAAAGTACAGTTTTTTTTAGAAAAGAGTTTCACAAAGTTTGGGTTCCATTCCGTTCAAACGCTGTTGAAGCAAGAATGCAACCCGGATTCTGTCCTTCAAATATTGATTTTTTTCCATCCCTTATGATATAAAAACTGTGCTCATGGAGTTTATTTGTTTACTGGGATTTACGTAGTATGACAAACACATTATTAATGTTCCCAGACATAGGAAAACCTCACTTATATCCCTGAAACCAATAAGCACTCCCCCAGTGAAATCAAGTAACATTAATATTCCCAACATTTCTAATTTATTTCCCTCTAACATTCCTGTAAATTACAGAATCTCTGCTACTGAGTCAACATGATTCCAGCGATGAAGTGGATAGTCTAAAAATGTCTCAAAACTGTGGTTGGCGATGCATCCAAGCAAGTCTAAGGCTTCCTTAAACATGGAGAGCTTATAGCAGATGGATCCTTTGGGAAACATCAGTTATTGGTCCCCACATTTCAATCCATTATTCAATCCATTAATAATACCATTATTTTATCTTAATAAAGGTAAATATTTTTTCCAATTAGTTCTCTTGAATGGTCACTGATCTGAATTGATAACCTGCCTTTCTCTTTACCCATATTAACTGATCTGCTGACATTGTCAGTGTCTCCATCAATACTTTGTTACATAATAATTATAAAACATTCATACTGAGTAACAGCACAATACTTTGCTAACATATTCATAATGACTTCTTCAGATTATCTGTCAACAATATCTATGATATTTCTGTGCTAAATGTGCTCACATGAAATGGTAACTATTAAGGAGGGTAAATGATCAAACAGCACAGACAAATGCATGGAGGACGGAATAGCCACTCTGCATTTATGGTTGGCCTCTAACCATATAACCATATAACAATTACAGCACGGAAACAGGCCATCTCGGCCCTTCAAGTCCGTGCCGAACAACTTTTTTCCCTTAGTCCCACCTGCCTGCACTCATACCATAACCCTCCATACCCTTCTCATCCATATGCCTATCCAATTTATTTTTAAATGATACCAACGAACCTGCCGCCACCACTTCCACTGGAAGCTCATTCCACACCGCTACCACTCTCTGAGTAACGAAGTTCCCCCTCATTTTACCCCTAAACTTCTGTCCCTTAATTCTAAAGTCATGTCCTCTTGTTTGAATCTTCCCTATTCTCAAAGGGAAAAGCTTGTCCACATCAACTCTGTCTATCCCTCTCATCATTTTAAAGACCTCTATCAAGTCCCCCCTTAACCTTCTGCACTCCAGAGAATAAAGACCTCATCTCCAGATAAGAAAGGGTGGGGTAAGATGTAGCTGGGTAAAAAAGTACTGGGTAAAAAAGAATATTCAATTTTTGAGATAGGATGATATGAGAAAGATGCTCCATAAATAGCAGGTTAATGGTAAGCATCATAGAATGGTTTGGGAACAGTTCGATCCAAGACCGCAAGAAATTGCAGAGTGTGTTGATGTAGCCCAGGCCATCACGCGAACAAATCGCCCATCCATTGATTCCATCAACACTTTACGTTGCCTCGGAAAGTCCGCCAGCATAATCAAGGATCAGTCTTACCCAGTCACTCCCTCTTCTCCCCTCCCCGATCAGGCAAGACGGGTGCATCAGTGCCAGAGTGGTAGAATTGCTACCTCACAGCAGGTGCTGCAGTTTCCTCTCACATTTCAAAGATGCACAGGGTTGAAGATGAATCGGCTCAAGTAAAATTGTAAATTGTCCGTAGTGTATAGGATAGTGCTAGTGAACGGGATGATCACTGGTCGGCGCGGACTCAGTAGGCTAAAGGGCCTGCCTCCATGCTGTTTCTCTAAAGTCCAAACTAGTACAGAACTTTGAAAATGCATACCTCCAGATTCAGGGACAGTTTCTTCCCAGCTGTTATAAGGCCTCTGTCCGCTCACCAACTAGATAGCTGTCCTGATCTGCCATCTACTGTACGTCATTAGAGACATTTGAACTATCTTTAATTGGACTTTACTGGGCTTTATCTTGCACTAAACTATACAACCCTTATCCTGTATCCGCACAGGACCGTTGATTCTAATCACATATAGTCCTTTCGCTGACTGGATAGCACAAACAAACAGCTGCTCAATGTACCTCGGTACACGTGACAATAATAAACAAAACTAAATTAAACTAAACTAAAGAAAGCGGATAAGATCTCCAGTAAGAGTGTACTCGTGTAGAGTGAAGGAATAGCATGAGAACCATGGATACCTGGCATTGGCCATAAAAATAGTCCTTTAATGGTCAACTCTGACTTAGTTATTTACAAGCCATTCTGATTCACAAAGAGGTCCTGATTCTGAAGAGCCCATTGTGCCAGAAGAATGCAGCCTATCAGATGCATGGTTAGTCTTCATATAAAACAACACAAAACCCTGTGACCACCCCCCTTCAGAAAAAGTCTAGAAGCATTGCTTTTCAAAGAGTTAGTGTTGGGAGGCTCTATTTACACTCCCTGGTTAGTGTCTCAGAACATAGAACACAGCACAGGAATAGGTATTTCAAGCTACAATGTCTGTGCCAAACATAATGCCAAGGCCGACTCTTATCTGCCTGCATACAATCCATAACCCTCCATTCACTTTGCCATGTGCCTATCCAAAAGTCTCTTAACTGTCACTATTGTACCTGCCTCAACCACTACCCCAAGCAGCACATTCCAGGCACCCACTGACTTCTATATAAAATAATGTGTCTCACACATCTCTTTTCAACTTTGCTTCTCTCACCTTAAAGCTATGCCCTCTAGCATTTGATGTGCCCTCATCAACCTATTTGGTTACATCTTCAAAAAATTCAATCAGATTGGTGAAAAACGATATTCCCAGTACAAAACCATGCTGACTCTCCCTAATCAACCCCTGTCTATCCAAGTGTAAAGGGCCTGTCACACCAGCATGCAACTCGATGCGATTAGCGCGACCTAACGTGGTCGCTTGAGCCGTCCGGCATCGCGGGGCCGGTCCCACTTCGATCGCCGGAGCCATGCGGAATTGTGCGGAGTTCGTCCCGAGTTCGTCCCGACGCCGCACGGGGCTCCGAAAAACCGACAATGTCCATAAATCCCGCGCGGCAACGGTTTGTCGGCTCGCAGTCGCCGCGACATTTACACACCGCCCGGACATCGTGCCTCCGTGAAACTATTTGTAAGTGCCTCCGTGACCCTCTATGTGTGTGGCTCCGTGGCCCTGTATGTGTGTGTGTCTCGGTGCCCCTCTCTGTGTGCCCCTCTAAGTCCTGGCAAACTTACCTTGGACTTGCTTCAAGTTCGCCTCGCTTTGCGCCGCGTTGCGCCACTCACCCAACCTCCGCGCGGCCCCTACTGCCGGTTTAGTTGCGCTTGCCGCATGCAGGCGCATGCTGGTGGGACTGGCCCTGTACAGGGGATCACCCGACCTCCGCGCGGCCCCCGCTGCCGGTTTGATCGCGTTCATCGCATATAGTTGCGTGCTGTTGGGACAGGCCCTTAAGTATATCATATCCCACAGAATACTCTCCAGTAACTTGCTTATCACAGATGTTAGGCTCACTCGTCTATAGTTCCCAGACTTTTCCTTTCAGCCCTTCTTGAATCGAGGCACAACGTTAGCCACCCTCCAATCTTCTCTCTCTAATCACCCCCTTTCCTTTAATGTGCATTTCCCTTAATATTATTTGCCAGAGTTACCTACATCATCATTTTTGCCCTCCTGATTTTCTTCTTAAGTAAGCTCCTCAGTTCCCAATATATTTTGTTTATTGTCAAATTAAAATCAAACCTGAGATTCAAGCCTGAAGTGGGCTGGTAAATCTCAGTCAGAATAATAGTATGACTTCTAGTGCTCATATAACCCAGAGATAGTTTGAAACAATTGGTCTGGATTCTTATTTTTGATGTTTAGCCAATGGCTCTGGCGGGAATGTGCATCTGAAAGAGATGGCAAGTGTGTGAAGGTCAAACTCTACTTAGTTGTCCCCAGGACTTTGTCAATTGACTCTCATGCAAAGAAACAGATCACAGTTGCCAAAATTCAATGAATTCCAACAAATGGAAATGAAAAAAAGTAACAAATAAAAATGAGTTTTGAAAATAAAAGCAAAAAAGAAAAATGGTGTTTCTATTTAGATTACATTTATAAATTACTGCTTATAAATTGAGTATGAAATCAAAAACTAGAACCAACCTTGAGTGTAAACATTGCGCACAATGTCCATTGCACTGATAGTCAGGTTGAACGTGGCATCTATATCCAAATATATATTCTCATTGGAGGGACTGACCATGTCTTTCACTGATTCCAATAATCTGAAAAATATTGTACATAAACAGTAGATTTAAATTTGCTTTCATACATATAAAAGATTGCTTCCGATTGAACTGCGTACTTTCTCTTCAAAAGGGTAGTCGGTTCCGAGATCACCAGGGACATTTTTACAGAGTTAGCCCAGAGTGAGAAAATTAAACTGTATTTGAAACCATACAGGCTGGCGACACCTCATAGTTGCCAGGATTCCTACATTTGAGTTAATTTGTGCCCACAGAGCTCCCAATGCCCTGCAGATCTTGCTGCCATAGCTGTCCCACAACACGGAGTGGCCTAAATGCCACATTTAAGCCTCAGGCAAAATAACAACCTGCCCTCAAGTTGTACTCTTGGCCTTTTCCCATCTTTGATGTCAATAGGACGTATACACTGTCTCTAAATATTAATGGTAATTTGTCACATTTAGAAATAGTTAAGTAAATTTTTAAGTTACTTAAGCAAGTTAAAAAAGTTGTTATTGAAATGGAAAATGATTTATGTAAATTCACATGAATTAATTTAAAAAATGTATTTACAATAAAGAAAAGCTCAATTTTTTTTAATGGAGATTAGTAATCCTATCTAAATGACTAAGATTGCTACTTACCATTGCTTATGTAAAGCTGAGGGTTATCTATGCAGTGTATCTGGCCCCTCAGCCTAGTTCAATTAGGACCCACACCAAACAGTGCTGAGGATGGAGTGAAAAGTCATATGCAGCAAATCTAATCTCCAGCACGCATCACACTGCACTGCAGTCCACGGATTGTGAAGGTTGGAAAGCACTGAGACACTCACTGCAGCTAACCATGTGCTTAGTACTACGGTACTCTCAATTCATGGCCTTTGCTATTAGAGGTTCGTAGTTATAGAGCACAAAAACAAGGCATTCTCCCCAACTTGCTCACGCTGGCCAACATGTTTATCTGATCAAATTTGCCAAATGTCTGGCCAATTACCACCGGGCGGCGCTTCTATGGCAGCTTCACCTGTAGTCTGTCTGTCCTTTTCATCTTTAAAAAATATATATTTGATGTGTTTAAAAAGTATGTGTTAACGTTCTTTTGTTTGTTTTATGTGGGGGGAGGTTGGGGGAATCTTTTTGGTCCAATCTCGCTTTTCCGGAGATGCGATCTCCGTTCGCTCTGCGTCCTAACATTGTGGAGCTGGAGGCCTTCCTTGGGACTGACTTTGAGCCCACTATGGGGACGTGGACTTATCACCGGAGCCGATCCCTTGCCTTGGATCGACGCTCCAACCGCAGTCTACGGACTTTAACATCAAGGAGTTCGCAGTCTCGGGTTGAGACTGACGTCGGGAGTTCGACTAGCCCTGACCCGGGGTAGACCGCCTTGCCTGGGGGAGCTGAGATTCCCCCCGATGCAGGAGCTTGATCACCTCAACAAGGAAAGCCCACCGATAGCTACGGGAGTAAGATCGTCCCGTCAACAGAAGGTTAACGGTCCCGACTGCTGGAGGACAAAGAAGGGAGAGATTTTATGGCCTTCCATCACAGTGAGGAAGCAGAGGAGGAAACAGGTGGATGTTCATGTTAAATGTATTTTGTGTGTTCTGTTGTTTTTTATTGGTATGACTGTATGGCAAATGAAATTCCTCGTACGTTTCAAAACATACTTGGCTAATAAAGTATTATTATGATATCCCTCAAAACCTTTTCTTTCCAGGTACCTGATCAATATGAAATGTTGCAATAGTTCCAAACTCTAGCATTCCTCTGATAGCTCATTCCATGCACCCAGCACACTCTGTCTGCAAAACATCCTCGTCAGGACCCCTTTAAATTTTACTCAGCACCTTTCCATTTTAGATTTCCCTACTCTGGCAAAAAGATTGTATTCAGTGCTGTTGCCTACTTCATATATCAAATGGGTTGATATCAAGAAACAGTGGTGGCACAGTGGAGCAGCCGTAGAATTGCGTCCTCACAATGACAGAGACCCTGGTTCGATCCTAACCATGTGTACTGTGCGGAGTTTGCACGTTCTCCCTGTGACCGCATGGGTTTTTCTCCGGGTGCTCCAGTTTCCTCCCACATTCCAAAGACGTACAGGTTTGTAGGTTAATTGGCTTCTGTAAATTGTCCCTAGTGCGTAGGATAGAATTAGTGTATGGGTGGCCGCTGGTAGGTGTGGACTCGATGGGCCAAAGGACCTGTTTCCATGCTGTATCTCTAAACTAAACTAACTAAATAATTGCTGCAGGCCTAATCAAATCTTTAATCCCTCGCCATCTAAATGGGTGATCAGAAACATTCCCTATTAAGCACACTTCACAGAATTTGGAAGGTGTTTGAGCAGCTTGCAGATGATTCTGAAGCTAATCAGTCAGCTGGAAGTAGGTAGCCACAAAGTATAGTGATGCCTTCCTAGTCCTATTAAGACTGATCTTTGGCAATTGGAGTGTGGAGTCAACTCCAGGATAAATGTCAAGTGCAATAACATGGATTACACATATTCAACTTTGTGACTGCTGCAATATCATCTGGAAATGATGGCTAGCACCACCTACTTCAGATAAAGTAGCATTTTGGAGATACAAGAGATTTTACCTGATTAGCACCAAATTAACATAGAAACATAGAAACATAGAAATTAGGTGCAGGAGTAGGCCATTCGGCCCTTCGAGCCTGCACTGCCATTCAATATGATCATGGCTGATCATCCAACTCAGTATCCCGTACCTGTCTTCTCTCCATACCCTCTGATCCCCTTAGCCACAAGGGCCACATCTAACTCCCTCTTAAATATAGCTTAAATGTGCTCAATCAGTTTCTTGGCAAGGATGCCTCTAAACATTACATTTTATCCCTTGGCATGTGCAAACTCTGAAATCTTATGATAATCTTGCACCTTGGCATAATCAATGATGCAAAATCCATACTGTTTGAACAGTTAAATGCTTACTAAAAGAGATACATTTTAAGGAGGGTGTTTCTTAAAACAGACAAAGGTTGAGAAGCACGAAATATTAGGAAATAAATTATTTTGACCAAAATCAGAATTCAATGGATTCTGGTGAAGGTGTAAAGAGAAGAGGACAGTTAAGTGTGAGTGTTCTGGGAGAATAAAGTGTGAATGTTGAAAGCTAGAATGACAAGTTATCAAAAATTGCTGAACTTATTGTACAGTCTGAAAGGCTGCAATGTGCCGAGTTGGAAGATGAGTTGTTGTTCTTCTGGCATGCGTTGAATTTCACTGAAACATTATTGGAAGCTGAAGGCAGGGAAATTCGTGTAGGAGGCAATTGGAGAATTAATCTGATAGGCAGCCTGAAAGTTTAGGGTTATGCTCACAGACTGAATGTAAATTATCTGCTGTGGTTTCACAATCTGTGATTGTATCCCCCCCATTACCAAGATAAATGTTTGTGGGTAGAATTAAACAATTATCCAAACATATTCTCACAAATATGGGTCAAGTCATATAAAAACATATCTAATTTGCCCTCTCTTGCTATCTATTTTCATGGACAAAATTTAAAACTGATCTAAAGCAATCAACAGCACAAACTGAAAGATTGTCATATGTTTGTCCTAAGCTTCTGATATATATTTTACATCTTTTTTTTTGCTAACTCCCGTTGTTTTTATTTATGTTGTGATTCAAGAATATTGCCATATATATGATTCCTTCTCCTTCCAATGCTACTGTTTAAATCTGAGTATGCATTTGTTTCTTTAATTCATTTAATTCTTGTCTCTCTCCCAATGTTTTCAACTCTATTTTGTCCAATAAACAATGGATCTTAGCCATTCACATACTGCCTTAACTTTCAAAATAGTTTCTACTTTGCTTGCCTGCAAAATGCAACATTTTAGCTCTGGTGTGTATAAATCACAGCTACATAAAGATGGACAGTGTGATAATAATGTTAGACATGATTTACTTCCCAAATCTACTGAGTCTCTTGGCTTACATGTGTTGCTAGACACATTCATCTATTCAATCATTTGTGGCTTTTAATGAACATATATTAGCTAGACCAAAACTAGTTTTGATTATTATTATATTAATAATATATTAAATCTATTTGGCCAGTTTAAACTTATTTCATCATCAAAACTTTGCCCCCTATAGTCTGTAAAATACTTTGCCTGCTTTAAAATACTTTAAAATATTTTAAAATATTATTTCCAACTAGCATAGATATCAAGGGAATTAAAACATAAAAGGTTTTACGCTTCTTTATCTCACTTAAAATAAACATTTTATGCACATGATTGCACAATGTATTTTTGTTTCTTAACACTCTTCCAGGAATACTGAAGTATCATATTTCCTTTTTGAAATTCAAGTTAAAAGTGATGATATATGAATGAGATCGAAAGGGAAAGACTAACTGTAACTCTTCAAAAACTTCCATTATAAGTTGACAAAGATAGACAATAAAACCTCTATTGAACATCTCCTCATGTTACTCACATGAGGCTTTCTAATCTTGTGCTTGGCTTTTCATTTGACAAAGCATGCAATCCTGTTCCTGTGGTAAAGACATTCTGTTTCCTGGAACACTCCGGGGTTTGGTCAAGTTTAATATCACTCAAAATTTAGCTCAAGCATTTAATTTGACACAGTTCAATAACGAGGTAATTTTATATATTGATACATTTTTTATATAGCTATCCATCGCATATGATTTATGTAGGAGACAAGTGAAAACAAATAAGGCATTGGTGCTCCTTCTACAGAGAGAAGTACTAATCCCTTATCTGACATGGGGTGATAGGTTGGGATCAGCATATGTTTTCCTTGGCTATCTTTGGCCTGATACCATGAGACTTCTTGGCATTGAAAGGCAATAGACAATAGGTGCAGGAGTAGGCCATTCGAGCCCTTTGAGCCAGCACCACCATTCATTGTGATCATGGCTGATCATCCAGCAAATATTCAGAACTCTCAGTCATTGCCTGCTGACTGTACAACGTTATGCCATGACCTTTGGTGGCTGTGCTTTTCCCAAAGACATTGCATACTCAGGAATGTCGATGTAGAAGGATGAATTAAACAATTGCTTCCATATGCACAACCATGTCAGGCTGATATTTACAAATTTCAGCACATCTTCAGATGTATTATGCTTTACTTCATTTTCTCAGATTTTCTTATGAGATCGAAGAATCCATTTGGTTCATTGTTTCTATGCCAGCTTTTAAGGCATTCCCAACGCGGCACAAGTGTCCCAGGGAGCTGGAGACCAATTTCCCTCTGGGGATGAATAAAGTTCTATCATATCGTAACAGTTTCACTGCCACACTTATTTCCTTCTAAGCTATTCTCTCTCATAGTAGTAATGAGGAATAAAGAATGAACTGCACTGGTTTTTTGCATCAGTCTTCACAGTAGAAGACACCAGCAATGTGTCAAAAATTCAAGATAGTCAGGGGGCAGAAAAGAGTGCAGTCACCATTACTGAGGAGAAGGTGCTTGGGAATCTGAAAGGTGTGAAGGAGGATGTCACCTGGACCAGATGGACTGCACCCCAGGTTTCTAAAGAGGTAGCTGTTGAGATTGTGGAGTTGTTAATAGTGATCTTTCATGAATCACTAGACTTAGGAATAGTACCAGATGACTGGAAAATCGCAAAATGTAACTCCACTGTTTAAGAAGGGAGTGAGCAATAGAAGGGAATTTATAAGCCAGTTAGTCTGACTTCAGTGATTGGTAGAATGTATTAGAATGTGGGTATTTGGGGTAGTTGGAAGCACATACTAAAATAGGCCGACATCAACTTAGTTTTGCTAAGGGGAGATCTTGCCTGATAAATATTTTGTAATTTTTTGAGGAAGTTTGAAAATTTTCGAGGCAAGGTATATAAAGGAGAGTCAGTGGATGTTGTTTATTTGGATTTTCAGAAGGTCTTTGATAAGCTTCCATACGTGAGGCTGCTGAACAACAAATGGGCCCATGACATTAGTGGCAAGGTACTAGCATTGATAGAAGATTGGCCAAGTGGCAGAAGGCAAAAAATGGAAGCAAAGGGGGCTTTTTCTAGTTGGCTGCCAGTGATTAGTGGTGTTCCGCAGGGGTCGTTGTGGGTCCGGTACTTTTCACGTTATATGTTAATGATCTGGATGATGGAATTGATGGCTTTGTCGCCAAGTTCGTGGACCATACGAAGATAAGTGTTGTGGAAGCCGGCAGCCTGCACAGGACTTTGACAGGTTGGGAGAGTGAGCGGAGAAGTGGCAATGGAATACAACATAGCAAAATGTACGGTCATGCACTTTGGTAAATAGAATAAAGGAATATGTTATTTTCTAAATGTGAAGAGGAGTGAGAAATTGGAGGTTCAAAGGGATTTGAAAATGTTGGTGCACGATTCCCAAAAGGTTAATTGCAGGTTGAGTCAGTGGTAAAGGAAGCAAATGCAATGTTTGCATTCATTTCAAGGGAACTAGAATATAAAAGCAAGGAGGTAATGTTGAGGCTTTAGAAGACATTGCTGATGCCACATTTGGAATATTGTGAGCAGTTTTGGGCCCCTTATCTGAGGAAGGATGTGCTGGCTTTGGAGAGGGTCCCAGAGGAGGTTTACGATCCTGGGAATGATTGGGTTAACGTATGAGGAGCGTTCGATGGCTCTGGGTCTGTACTGGCTGGAGTTTAGGGGGGGATCTGATCCAAACCTACTGAATAATGAAAGGCCGAGATAGAATGGACATGGAAAGGAATTTTCCAGTAATGGGAGAATCTGGAACTCGAGGGCACAGAATGTATAAAAGGACATACTTTGAGAATGGAGATAAAGAGGAGTTTCTTTAGCCAAAGGATGGTGAATCAATGGAATTAATTGCCACAGACAGCTGTGGAGGCCAAGACAATAGGTTTTTTTTAACGTGGATATTAATCAGGATATTAATAGGTTCTTGCTTAGTAACAGCAACAAGTTACAGGGAGAAGGTAGGAGAATGGGGTTGAAAGGGAAGCATAGATCAGCTATGATCAAATGGCAGAGTGAACTTCTGTCTTAAGGTCCAAATCCCGATTATTCCACCCCAACCCATCCCAACCACCATTTGCTACAATTCTCTTGCCATCCTCCTGCACTCGTCAAGTATTTTACAATAATTAATTAACTAATTAGCACATCTTGGGAAAGTGGGGGGAAATTGGAACATTCAAGAGAAACATGAAAAGTTGCAGGGAGAATGTAGAAACACAGGCAGCATCTAAGATCAGGATTCAACCTGGCCACTGGAACTGTGCATCAGTAGTTCCACTGAAGTCACTCAGTGGTGTCAAACAAAGGCGAGGTGGACTTTATGGGAATGACAGGGCTGAATAGACCCTTGTGGTGTCAGATACCTGATCGATGCTGCCTGGCTTTATTCTTATTATCAATAAAAACTATGAAAGTTGAAAATGCACTGCAGGTTAATTTGGAAGTAGGAGCATTAGTAGATCATTCAGCCCCTTGCTTTGGCATTCAGTAAAATCATAGCTGATCTAGCATCCCTCCTATGCACTTGTTGAAAACATGTTGTTTCCTCATGCAATAAGGGTAGCAGAGCAATAGATAGGTCAAAGGGATTTTTTCTGAGTACCAGAATGCCAACATAATTTCACTGTTTGTGGAACTGATTGGTTGTTATATCAATGAGAATAATTAGAAAGATAAAGGGAATGGAAAAATGGATATGTTATAACCATATAACCATATAACAATTACAGCACGGAAACAGGCCTTCTCGGCCCTTCCAGTCTGTGCCGACCATTTATTTTCCTCTAGTCCCATCTACCTGCACTCAGACCATACCCCTCCATTCCCTTCCCGTCCATATACCTATCCACTTTACTTTTAAATTTTTGACTTTTGACTTTTAATGTTAAATCAATGAAATCAAGATTGGCTCTGTGGGAGACAACTGAAACCAACCCATGCTGGCAATGCCCAGCATATCAGACAATGTTTGTGAACAGAGACAAGCGGAGTTATATTGCAGATGGATAACATGCAGCAAAACTGGTATTTCTGAAAGAAACAGAGGGATCAAGTTACCCTAAATTGTTGAATTTGAATGAGAAAACAAACTGTTGGATGAACTCAGCTGGTCAAGCAGCATCTTTGCGAGGTTTGGAATTTCAGGCATTTCAGGTCGTGACCCTGCATCAGAACTGTTGATTTCCAAGGGGCATTAAACTGAAAGGTTAATTCTGTCCATTCACAGATTTTTGTTGACCTGATGAGTATTGGCATATTTTATATTTTTAATTCACATTTATAAAGCAAACTCAGTGCTGGTATTTATTTCAAGAGGGCATATACACAAAAACAGGGACGTAATGCTGAGGATCTATATGACACTGGTAAGGCCGCATTTGGAATATTATGAGCAAATCTTGGCACCATATCGGAGGAAAGATGTGCTAGCTCTGAAGAGGGTCCAGAGGAGATTTACAAGAATGAATCCAGGAATTAGTACATTAACCTATGATGAGCGTATGTCGTCACTGGGCCTGTACTCGCTGGAGTTTAGAAGAATGAGGGAGAACCTCATTAAAACACAGAATAGTGAAAAGCTTGAATAGAGTGAATATGGAGAGGATGTTTCCACTAGTGGGACAGTCTAGGACCAGAGGTCATAGCCTCAAAATTATAGGCAGGTCTTTTTGGAAGGAGATGTGGAGAAATTATTTTAGTCAGAGGTTGGTGAATCTGTGAAATTCATTGCCACAGGCTGTGGAGTCCAAATTAGTGGATGTTTGGTAAGGCAGAGCTAGATAGATTCTTGATTAGTACAGGTATCAGAGGTTATGGGGAGAAGGCAGGAGAATGGGGTTGGGAGGGATAGATAGATCAGCCATCATTGAATGGCAGAGTAGACTGAAGAAGTGTCTCGACCCAAAACGTCGCCCATTCCTTCTCTCCAGAGATGCTGCCTGACACGCTGAGTTACTCCAGCATTTTCTGTCTTGAGTAGAGTAGACTTGATGGGCCAAATGACCTAATTTTACTCCTGTCACTTATGACCTTATGCCAGCTTTTGAAGTGTTTTTTTTTATTTCAATTCCTATTTAGACAGGAGATATTGTTCACCTGTCCAACTCATGAAACAATTCCTCTATCCTAAGCTCTGATGGGATAGTGACTAAAATAATTTATAAAATGTAATATCCTCATTAACATGTGAATCCCTAACTGAACAAAATTCAACTGCACAAAATGAGAAAAAAGAGTATATAGGACGGCGTTGGCAACTAAGTCCATTTATCAGGAACACGCAGAATCTTGGTGTAAATGGCAAGAGTTCACCACTTCCTAAACTAGCCACCATCAACCAAGCAGCATCTGCCTACCTGTGGCACGCGGTGGTACTTCATCGGCTGACTACTCATTCAAACTTCTACAGGTGTACGGTGAAGAGCACATTGATTGATTACATCACAGCCTGGTTTGGTCATCCTTAGTGAAGACAGATCCAAAGTACCTGTTCAACTCATCTGCCATTTCCTTGTTCCCCATAATAAATTCACCTTTTTCGGTCTTCCAGGGTCCAACTTTGGTCTTAACTAATTTTTTTCCTCTTCACATACCTAAAGAAGCTTTTACTATCCTGCTTTATATTCTTGGCTAGCTTACCTTCGTACCTCATCTTTTCTCCCCATGTTGTATTTTTGGTTATCTTCTGTTGTTCTTTAAACATTACCCAATCCTCTTGCTTCCCTCTCATCTTTGCTACATTGTACTTCTTCGTTTTAATTTTTATACTGTCCCTGACGTCCCTTGTCAGCCATGGTCGTCCCTTTCTCCCCTTGGAATCTTTCTTCCTCCTAGGAATGAACTGATCCTGCACCTTCTGTATTATTCCTAGAAACACCTGCCATTTTTGTTCCTGCTAGTGTATCTTTCCAGTCAACTTTGGCCAGCTCCTCCCTCATGGCCCCATAGTCCCCTTTATTCAACTGCAACACTGACACCTCCAATCTACTCTTCTCCCTCTCCAATTGTAGATTAAACCTGACCACGTTATGGTCACTGCCTCCTAATGGCTCATTAACCTCGAGGTCCTTTATCAAATCCGGTTCATTACATAACACTAAATCCAGAATTACCTTCTCCCTGGTAGGCTCCAATACAACCTGTTCAAAGAATCCATCACAAAGGCACTCTACAAAGTCCCTTTATAGGGGTCCAGTACCAATCTGATTTTCCCAGTCTCCCTGCATGTTGAAATCTCCCATAACAACCACAGCATTACTTTTACTACATGCCAATTTTAACTCCTGATTCAACTTGGTCAAGACTGGTCAGTGGGGGCGCTGCAAGCCAGCAGCCCTGCCAGCAGCGTGTCAGTTTTTTCTACTTTTTAAATTGTTTTAGTGCATTTAAATGTATGTTTTTAATGTTCCTCTGTGTGTCTAATGTGGGGGGGTAAGGGGGAAACTGCTCCGGTCGCCTCCACCATGGAGAGGCGACTTTTTCCATGTCGCCTCCCCTGTTGCCTAACATCGAGGATCGGTGCGGCTTTTCCTGGATACGCGCCCGGGGCTTCAGCAGCGGGCGCAGTGTGGACTCTTGGCGTGGAACTCTCCGTTCGCTGGCCCTTGGCAGCCTAAAGCTGCGGTCTGCAGAGCTCCAGCTGGCGCGGTGTCCGCAGCCTGGGATCCCTCGTTGGTGACCCGGGAGTAGAAGAAGCTCCCACCGTCGGCCCGCAGCCTATTTCTACCGCGGGCGCGGCAGAGACTTAACATCAGGAGCGGGATCCCTCGCCGGGGATCCCTGGGGGGGAGCTTCAACCGCCGGCCCTGCGGTCTGCGGTGCTTCTCGATGCGGCGCGACGGGAACTTTAAATCTTCGACCGCCGGCTTGCGGCCTACACCAACCTGAAGCCTCGGTCTCCGGTGGGGGACTTACCTTGACTTTTACTCATCTGGGCGCCCGCAGCGGCGGCTGCGGAGGGCTGAGGTCCCGACCACGGGGGAAAATGGAGGCGGACTGGCCAAATTTTGTGCCTTCCGCCGCAGTGATGAATGCTGTGGTGGATGTTTGTGTTACATTTTTATTGTGTTTTTGTGTGTTCTTTTTCATTGTATCGCTGCTGGCAAATTCAGTTCACTTGCACTTTATATGCAAGTGACGAATAAAACTGATTGAGTGGATTTGCGCCCTATGTCCAGGCTACTGTTTGGGGGCCTGTAGATTAGTCCCATTAGGGTCTTTTTACCCTTACAATTCCTTAGTTCTATCCATACTGACTCCACATCTCCTGTTTCACTCCTTGCACGAGGCTGAATTCCATTCCTCACCAACAGGGTAACTCCACCCCCTCTGCCCACCTGCCTGTCTTTTCGATAGGAGGTATACCGTTGAATATTCAGTTCCCAGCACTAGTCCTCTTGTAGCCATGTCTCAATAATTCCCACAATATCATACTTGCCAGTTTCTAACTGAGCCTCAAGCTCATCCACTTTATTCCTTATACTTCGCGCATTCATATGCAGTACTTTGACCTCCGTATTCACTTCCCCCCTCGCAATTGGACCTGACCTTACTCTGTTGTCCATTCTCAAGCTTTCCTTCCCATTAATTCGAGAATTTTTTGTAATTTTTCCTGTAGCCACTTCCCCTTCAACTCCATCTTTATACTCCCAATTTGTCAACCTTCCCCCCCCCCCACTATTTAGTGGTGGACATGTCTCAGTCAATCATAGCAATTGACCTCACAACCACTGCAGGAATGCTGCCTCAAGAAGGCAGTTAATATTATCAAAAATCCACACCACCCAGGCCACCCTCTTGTCATGCTACCTTTGGGAAGAAAGTACAGGTACATGAAAACTGTTCCCTGTAGGTTGAAGGACAGCTACTTCCCATTGACCATTATGCCCGTCCCACTTAGGAAACCTGAACGGAAACCTCTGGAGACTTTACGCCCCACCCAAGGTTTCCGTGCAGGTTCCCGGAGGTTTTTGTCAGACCACCTAATGGTCAAAAGTGGTTTCCGCTTCTTCTATGTTCCGGCGATTTTTTCAAAAAATTCAAAACCAGCCATGACTAAAAATAGGTTGCCGGTTTTAAATTTTTTGAAATAATCGCAGGAACAAGAGTCCTTGTATATCAGTCACTGAAAGCAAGCATGCAGTTATAGCAGGCAGTGAAGAAAGCAAATAGCATGTTGGTCTTCACAACAAGAGCAGTTGAGTATAGAAGCAAAGAGGTCCTTAAGCAGTTGTACAGGGCCCTAGTGAGACCACACCTTGAATATTGTGTGCAGTTTTGCTCTCCAAATTTGAGTAAGGACATTCTTGATATTGAGGGAGTACGGTATAGGTTCATAAGGTTCATTTCCGGGATGGCTGGACTGTCATATGTTGAAAGAATGGAGCAACTGTGCTTGTACACTCTGGAATTTAGAAGGATGAGAGGATATCTCATTAAAACATATAAGATTATTAAGGAATTGGACAAGCTAAGGCAGGAAACATGTTCCCGATGTTGGGGGAGTGCAGAACCAGGGACCACTGTTTAACAATAAGGGGCAGGCCATTTAGAACAGATATGAGGAAAGCCTTTTTCACCCAGAGAGTTGTGAATCTGTGGAATTATCTGCTTCAGAAGGCTGTGAGGATCAATTCTCTGTATGCCTTTAAGAGAGTTAGATAGCGCTCTTAAAGATAGCGGAGTCAAGGGATATGAGGAGAAGGCAGGAACGGGGTACTGATTGTGGATGATCAGCCATGATCACAGTGAATGGAGGTGCTGGCTCGAAGGGCCGAATGGCCTACTCTTGCACGTATTGTCTAAAGCGGGGGTTCCCAACCTTTTATGTCCCGTTTATCCCTGGCAACTTTAACAGCACATAACAATGTTATTTCACTTATTTATGAACAACTAATGATGAACAGGTATACCAGAACCAAACACAGTCAGTCAATAACAAAAAATATGTACAAATCCAGAATCAACAAATTTACCCCCTGGAAGGCAAAATTTACCCCCTGGGGGTAGATTTACCCCAGTTTGGGAAACCTTGGTCTATTGTCTATTGTCATGTTATTGTGTCTGTAAACATTGCAGCAAGTAAGAATGTTATTATACTATCTAAATGGCGTCAAGTTGGGAAAAGGGGAAGTACAACGGGATCTGGGGGTCCTTGTACTTCAGTCTATGAAAGTAATGCCCCTGTTCCACACGAAACCTGAACAGAAACCACTGGAGACAAGGTTTCCGTGCAGTTCCCGGAGGTTCCCGGAGGTTTTTGTCTTCCGACAACCACCTTCAACTAGCATCGCAACCGGCTTCAACTAAAAAATTACTGATTTTTAAAACGGAAACCACTTTCGACCATTAGGGAGACTGACAAAAACCTCCAGGATCCGCCGGGAACCGCACGGAAACCTTGGGTGGGGTGCAAAGTCTCCAGAGGTTTCTGTTCAGGTTTCCAAAGTGGGACAGGGGCATTAGCATGCAGGTACAGCAGGCAGTGAAGAAAGTGAATGGCATGTTGGCCTTTATAACAAGAGGAATCCAATATAGGAGCAAAGAGGTCCTTCTGCAGTTGTACAGAGCCCTAGTGAGACCACACCTGGAGTATTGTGTGCAGTTTTGGCTCCCTAATTTGAGGAAGGACATTCTTGCAATTGAGGGAGTGCAGCGTAGGTTTACAAGGTTAATTCCCGGGACGGTGGGACTGTCATATTCTGAGAGATTGGTGCAGCTGGGCTTGTACACTGAAGGATGAGAGGATATCTCATTGAAACATATAAGATTGTTAAGGGCTTGGACACATTAGAGGCAGGAAACATGTTCCCCATGTTGGGGGAGTCCAGAACCAGGGGCAATTGTTTAAGAATAAGGAGTAAGTCATTTAGAACGGAGACGAGGAAACACTTTATCTCAGAGAGTGGCGAGTCTGTGGAATTCTCTGCCTCGGCGGTGGAGGCAGGTTCTCTGGATGCTTTCAAGAGAGAGCTAGATAGGGTTCTTAAAAATAACGGAGTCAGGGGATATGGGGAGAAGGCAGGAATGGGGACTGATTGGGGATGATCAGCTATGATCACATTGAATGGCGGTGCTGGCTCAAAGGGCCGAATGGCCTACTCCTGCACCTATTGTCTATTGTTTTACTTCCAGTGAATATGACAAATAAATACTCTTGACTCTCTATATATGCTCACTGATCTGCTAATTATTTCCGGCATTTTCCGATTTATTTTTGGGAAGGTCAGTAGTTTTGAAATTGTTGAATCTGTTTTCCCATCTATCAGATTACATTCCAGATCATAAACACCATAATCTTCTAAATTTCTTCTTTACTCCTCTTTTTTTGTGAATCAGTTTAATGTTGTCCCCACCAATCACAGATGTTTTTGCCAGTGGGAGCAACTGTTTGTCCTTTAATACTAAATGCTTCATGATATTGACCACATATATTAAATATCCTCTGAATCTTTAATTTCTCTCTGTAACCAGTCAAGCATCCCTGAGGCCTTCTGGTAAAAGCCCACCACACCCACTCTAAAGATGTTACATCCTTTCTAATGTGCAGTGAACTAAATCGGCTACAATGGACCCATTATTGACTGCAAAGGTTGAAAATGCAAGATACAGAAGGTTTGTCATGGAAACTCCATAGATTGAGTTGCCAGCATTGGCATATTTTGCTTGCTGAATGCATAAAGCCATTTTTCTCATGCCTTTGTCTCCAAAATAGTTTTGCATTTTACCTTATGCAACCATAATCCAGCCACACCCAGCTCTATAACCTTTGGATTTGTTTTCACTTTTAGAATGGCTCACTTTACACAACAATTCAATGGGGTTACTATCGGTCAAGAGGAAATGCCTTCCGTATTAAAATCAGTTGTGGATACCTGGTATCCAGACTATTGCTTGGAATATAAAGTGGAACCCAGTGGGCACTGATATCAGTAATAGGTGGTTAAAATCACTCCAAGCTACTCGAATGTTCTTAAATTGCTGGAAATGGCTTGGCAGCACTGCCACTAACTAGGCTGGCTGTATATTGAAGGTGAAATATGCCAGATTAGATCTGTGGTTGGTAGCCAGTGGGCTAATATGAGATTAATCTACTTAGAAACAGATCAGCCCAACTTGTCCATGTTGACCAAGATGTTCCATCTACATCAGTCCCACCTGCTCACATTTGGCCCATATCCCTCGAAATCTTTCTTATCCCTGTACCTGTTTAAATGTTTTTACAATACTACTGTAGTTAGCAATGTTACAAAATTTTGAGATTTAAAAAATCAAGTCTGCAATTTATCCCATCAGATAAAGCATAAAAGGAAGTTTAATTTGACACCTAATTTACTTTCATATCTTCAGTATTAAGACAGTTATGACCATTTTCATACTCAGAAATTAGCATCTTGTTCCCCATTGCCTTTCAATTGACTTAACTCAAAAGCTGTGATCTGGAAAAGTTAAAAGCCCATAACTTTCTTAAAAATTAAGAGAACTCAATGAAATGTTCAGTTATTATAGATTGAAGCATTCTGAAACAAATATTAAACAATCTTACTTGGATTACCTGAAATTAAAGCATATAATTAGTTAGTTAGCTAATTGTAGCTAATTACAAAATTCAATGAATAGATCTAAACATCTATCCATTTCTTAAGAAAAGATAAACTTTTTTTTAAATTGCCTAAGTGTCCAAATAACATTCACACAATAATCCACAATATGACATAATTTTTAAATCTCATTTTCATGAATTTCTGGGCCAAATGGAAGGAATTTAGTGTTTGATTCCTGTAAATTAATGGCCATTTAAATCAACTAGCGAGTGGGTTTTAGCAGAATGCGGTGGATTGGAATGTTGCGGTTAGCGGTGAAGTCGGGAGGAAAAATACTGTTTGTTCATACATTTTTTGGGACCCCATTTCGCAACATAAAAATATTATTAAAGCCTCCCGAAAAACCAACTTTTAATATAAAAATAAACTATTTACCTTTTCTTCTCCCCTATGCAAAACCTTCCGGTTGTCAGCGCTCACGGCTTTTGAAGGTGATTTTTAAATTACTCTAGTTAATAAATAATTTAGAGAAATTTAAAAATACCTTCATTCATGAAATGTCGGAGCGATTTTTCTTCCACAACGAAATCGCCCGACATTGATCGATTTTTCCTGCCTGTGGAAAAACGGCACTTTAAGCCCGCCCCCCTCTGAAAGGCGCCAAAGTCGCGCACACGGGGTGCGGCAGAACTGCAGCGCTGCTCAAGGTAAGTTTTGTAACATACCTACTGTAGTACCTGCCTCCTCTACCAGTTCGCTCCACATACCCACCACTCTCTGTGTAAAAAAGTTCCCCCCCCCCCAGATTCCTATTACATTTTTCACCTTAAACCCATGTCTTCTGGTTCTTGATTACCATGCTCTGAGTAAATACTTTGGATGTACCCCCTGCTGATCTTACACACGTTTATAAAATCAACCCTCACCCTCCTGTGCTCTAAGGAATAAAGTCTTAGACTGTCCAACCTCTCCCTATAGCTCAAGCCCTCAAGTTCAGGCAACATCCTCGTACATCTTTCAGCTTAACAACATCCCTCCTATAGCAGGGTGACCAAGACTGAACACAATGTTCCGTATGTGGCATCATCAACGTCTTGTACAACTGTAAAATAACATCCCAACTTTGATTATTAGTACCCTAACTGATCAAGGCCAATCTACAGAAAGCCACCTTGACCACCCTATGCACTTGTGAATCCACTTTCAAGGAACTATGCACCTGCACTCTAAATCCCTCTACTCTACAACACTACCCAGAGCCTTGCCATTCAGTGTGAAGGTCCTGCCCTGGTTGAATATTCCAAAATGCAACACCTGACACTTCTCTGCATTAAACTTCATTAAACAATCCTCAGCCCAACTGACCTTGAAAACTGTCCTGCTGTAATTTTTGATAACCATTTTCACTATCTATGATACCACCTGCTTTATTGTCATATGCAAACTTACAAATCATACTTCTACATTCTCATCCAAATCATTGACACAAACAGCAATCTAATCTTTCAGAAATGGTTAATAAGATCAATGTGGAAAACAACGGATTTAGTTTGCTTGTCATTCCCTTGATTTAAAAAGATTTTGCGGAGACATCGTTGGTAGTATTTTTTCAGTGTCATGAGATACCTACCATAGGTCTCTGAAGTACATGGGAGGGCCAAAGTTACTGCTGCCTGGTAGACCATGTGCCAAGGCTGTGTCTGGATCGTCAAGTAAAATGTTCCTTAAACGACCATAGACTGTGCTAGCACCTTGTAGGCATTGGTGCATTCGCTCATTGATGAGAGAAGTATGGGAAGTGGTCTACATTTTACAGGGTTTTATCAGTGGCAAGAGTACATCACATCCGCTGTCCACCACAGCAAGTATCTACCAACCCACATCTACCTTGTGAGAACCCGTTGAAATGGTGTGGCAGCAAGCTAACCTTACTCCGGAGATACGATCTTGAAAGAAGAATTAGCCAGCAGGGTCACACTCTCTCCAACCAGCTGACCAACTACTCACTTCTGCTTATTTCAGGAAATATCTAAGGCCTGTGAATTACTATATCCCGATTTGGAATAAAGGCGAGTGGTGCACCATTTGTGGCCTATCATCTACAAGTGGCTCATCATCCACAGAATTAATATTAACACCATGAGTACTAAATTCCTTTGCATGCTATAATCCCAATTCTTATAGTTTTCAGAGGTTGTCATTCAGTGCTACTCATTTGTTTATACTGAGCATTAAATAAATTGTGCCATGTCTACTACAAAATCTTAACAAAGTAGAAACCTGCCTCAAAATCTCCATCCTTAAAAATGTCTTCATGTTATGACATTAAATTATCTCCATATAGCTAAGTCAAAAATGAAAAGTACAATGAATCAAAAAACGAGAACAGTTTATAAGTGAGAAGAATTGTACCTCTTTTTTCAAGTGAGACACAGTAAAGTATGGAATCCACACAAATTAATCAATCCCTTAATCCTAAGGGATGTTTGCATACTAAACTGTGCAGTGAAGATTACCGTAGCTCACTTGGCTTCCCTCCCTTGTAGGCTGACATTCCAGTTCAAACAATAAAACAAAAAACTGAAACTCATTCTATAAAAAGGAGTGGCATCTTGCATGCAACAACAGGAAAAACAAGTTGTTCTCACAAAGTCAAGCAATCTTATTATGGGTGTGTTGCCATCCTGGCTCTGTGTATAATTTGTCCCAGTGATGAAATTTTCATTCCAGCTAAGGTCACCTGCAACAATATAATCACCTGTACCATTTACCCGTCAACAATGCAAAGTGCCATCTCAGAATTGTGGCCACTGTCAACAAGTAATTTTGTATATATCTCATTCTTTCTTAACACCATTTAAATAAATATTTGGGCTAATACATGGTTAGAAAAGGCTTAGTGAGATATGGGTCAGGCGTGGGTGAATAGGAATACCCTGGATGGGGCATCTTGGTCAGAGTGGATGTGTTAAATCAAAGGGTCTGTTTCCATATTCTATGACATCTTCCTATTTTGCCCACCTCACCTTATTGTATAATGCAGGTCACTAGTAGGCTATTCACCCCACTTTCGGTCGCCCCACTCTCCTATCTTTCATCATATTTTTGCTCCTTCAAATGTTCATCTAAATTCCCTTTGAAAATTGAACCTTGAATATATATCTACCAGCTTAACATGCAACATATTTCTCATGGTTCATGGCATAAGGAGATTGTCCAAAAATCTTCTATAGCTCTTTTACAAAACACCATAAATCCAGGCCTTCAGATGATCCATCCTTCAGCCTTTAAAAGCAGATTGCTTTATTTAATTATCTGAAACACTAAAAGAATCTTGGGCGAGAACATGAAAACATAAGAAATAATAGTAGGGGCATGTCATGAGCCTGCCCTATCGATCAATAAGATAGACTTATGGGTGATCTGATCATGGCTTCAATTTAACTTTCCTGCCGCTCCCCATCACCCGTGAAATCCGTATAATTCAAACTTCTGCCTGTGTCAAATTTGAATAAGTTCAGTGATTATTAATTACCCACTATCGCATAGGTTTTCGTTGTCCAGCATAATAATCAATCCCATCAGGCCTCTTCTTGCTTCCTTGTAGTTCAGCAATTTATTATTGCATGCTTATCAATGCCCTCTATGCTTTATTCTTTATGCCACCTACCTATACAAGAGGATAATTTACTGAAATGAATTAGCTATAACAGCATATATTTGGGATGTGGGAGGAATGTTTGTTCCAGGTCTGGTTACACAAGTATAGGGCATGCATTCAAAGCGACCAATCATCCCAAGCTGTTGGAGAGTACGTAATGAACCTTGACCAGCTGCTGGCTTCTCTGCTGAAAAGGCCATAGCCACTTTTGCCACCTCCACTGAACACTGCCCCACAATCATTTGTCACAGGACCAGGAATTGAATTTAGGAGGCTGGGACTACTTGATTTAATGGGGATGGGTGGTCACTCTAACCTGTGGCCACTTGAAATCATTTACTATTTTCCGCACTGTCTAACAAAGAAGTTACCAAGTTTTACATCATCTGCAAATTTCACATTACGAAAGGCATGTCTAAATTCAAGTCATTAATGTATATCAAGGGTGATGCTTGTAAATCTAGGTAACTCTATTACATACTATACATCAGAGCCCTCAGCATTTTATCCTTTAATCAATTTTCCATTCTCTTAAATTCAAGCTTTAAATGACCAAATACATTCAATGTCTTTTATAAATCCATAGAAATATAAACAGCACGGACCTCATTCATCCTGTTACCCCAAAAGTCATTCAAATGAATGCTGGCTCTCCTACTGGTCAATACTTTTCTACATATTAGTCTACTCCTGAATTATTACTTCTAATAGCTTCCCCACTTACGACATATTGTACAAATTGGCCTATAATTGACAGGGTTGTCTTACTCCCTTTGATTGAACATAATATACCACGGAATCAGCATTTATATGTGTGCTAATCACAACCAGATTTCCCTCCCCACCACTTTCCTCAACTCTTATCTCTGCATCTAAATTGTCAGACTGATTGTCTAATATCCAAACCCGATTGAGCAGGCTCAGTCCCTGCCACATTATAGTTACTCGTCCCCAATACAATCCTGCTCACTGAAATTAAACTATTTTTCTTGCAACCTTAGTGTTATATTCTGCACTAACTTCCACAGTGACACTTAAGAAGCTTTTGGATAGGCACATGGATATGCAGGGAAGGGAGTGATATGGATCATTTGAAGGTAGATGAGATTGATTTAGTTTATCATCTTCCAGCTTAGTTGACCTTGCCTAACCTTACGGATAAGATGCATCCACTGCATAAATCTTTAAATGAAATCCGGAAAAACTGAGTTTAAGGTCACTTTGCGTCATCCACATTAGTTTCCATGTAGTTGATTCTCTGACCAGTTTTTACATTCTAATTTTTCCTACTCCTCAATCAATGGAGAACCTAAAACTTTAGGTGAAATAAAATTGCAATCCACAATGAATGATTTATAAATTATTCTGAACATTGAGCAAATAATATGGTTTATTAAATTATTATAACAGGTGATAAGTCCATACCTTTTTAGCTTCATCAGCATTTCAGCCATGATACCAATCCCTCTGCTTAAAAAGTCTTCATTCATCAGTACATCCAACAGGTTTGGAAGATTAAACAGAATTTCCCAGGTATATGTTTCATTGTGAATTCTTTCTATTACGTAAGTGATTTTCTCCATTTCATTCAGAGCCATCTATTAATGTAATGCAAGCAAATTAGATTTGTCAAAAATGAATTGCATGACTCAGGATTTACTTCTACAAGCAAGAAAATATAAAATTGGAGTCAGTAGTGACAGAAAAATTCACATAAATTTGTAATTACTGTGTATCAAGGAACCATTTCAGACATGCCTTACCTAACAAAATTAAGAAAATTAAGTATTAATACAAAAGGTGAATGCACAAAGTCTTTTACCCAGAGTCTGGGAATCAAGAAACAGAGGACAATGGTTTAAGACAGGAGAGATTTAATAAGAACTCGAGGGGCAACTTTCTCATACAGAGGATGGTGGGTATATAGAACAAGCTGCTGGAGGAGGTAGTTGAGGCAGATGGATAGGAATGGTTCAGAGGGTTTTGGACCAAATGCAGGCAAGTAGGACTTGTTGGATGGGGCATCTTGGTCAGCAACGACAAATTGGGCAGAAGGGCCTGTTTCTATGCTGAATGACTCGATGACTGTTACTTTATGGCACTCTCATTTCAGAAAATTAAACACAATTTCAATGCAGGCATGCCCACATGCACAAACTTCTAAAGGAGTCACTTACCAGGAATACCAGTTTTCCTTCTGTCTACTGCAGCATTGTTGTACAAAGTAAAATCACTCAATATAGTATTAACCAATCATTCCTCAAGTGGGTTCTGTTGTGGTTCTTAAACGATTTAGCACTTCTAAACTGATTCTTAATGTGATGTTCTAATTTAATCACTTACCATGGACGATCCAAGATTCGCAGATGCACCTGACAAAGATAATAAGATATGTCAAGCACAGCTTTGCAGTCCACATCAGCTCATATAGAACATATGCAATCTTTGCAAGGCACAAAACAACATTTAGTGATAGGCATGCAAACATTTGAATTATACCATAGGACCTCAATATAATTCAGATCAAGGACGGAAATCTATTCTATAATTCTATACTTGTTCTGAACTTTATACAAGAGATATTGTAGCATAGAATCCCTCAATCTGCGTTCATAAAACCAAAAAGCCTCCTGTGCTATCGATAGTCCTGGAGCCTGTCAATCAGCCTAGCTTGAAGCTGGAGATGGGACTTACTTTTTTTAATTTATTTTTAATATAATCACAAAACACAGGAAATAGAGTTTGGTACTTGGCTTTTCAAGCCAACCCTACCATTCAATATGATCATGGCTAATCTGTTCCAGGCCTCATCTCCTCTTCTGAACCTTCCACATATGTTCCAAAACTAGTCATCCACCAATAACATGAACTGAGCTTTTTGCTGGTGCTGGTTAATTTTCTTAATATTTCCAGCATTCTCTTTTGATTCAAATTTAAAGCAACAGTTGTATTCTGCATCTCTCAGTTCCAACATGTTGATCAAAACACAAAGTGCCGGAAGAACTCAGCAGGTCAGGCAGCATCTTTGGAGGGAATGGACAGTGGAGATCCTTCTTCAGACTGGTTGGAGCAGAGGCAAGAAAGCTGGAAAAGAGAGGTGGGGGCAGAACAAAGCCTGGCAAGTGATAGGTGGATACAGATGAGTGGGGTATGTTTGGCAGATGGGTGAAGTAAATGACAAAGGCTGGTAAGTAGAAAGGAGACAAAAGGATGTCAGATAATGTGCAAAGAAGAAGAGTGAAATGTAAATCCAGATGAAAGATATGGGTGGAATGGGGAAGTGGAAGGGAAAAAAGGGAGAACAAGATAAAATATGGAATTCAGGGATGGGAGATGAATGTATAAAGGAGGGAAGAGGAGCAGGATGACTAGTGGGGTGGGAGATGATGGGAGAATGCGTGTCCACTGGGATGGGGAGGGAGGTACAGGAAAGAAAAGGGGGGATATTACTTGAAATTGAGCAATTTAATGTTCATACCGTTGGGTTGTAAGTTATCTAAGTGAAACATAGAAACATAGAAACATAGAAATTAGGTGCAGGAGTAGGCCATTCGGCCCTTCGAGCCTGCACCGCCATTCAATATGATCATGGCTGATCATCCAACTCAGTTTCCCGTACCTGCCTTCTCTCCATACCCTCTGATCCCCTTAGCCACAAGGGCCACATCTAACTCCCTCTTAAATATAGCCAATGAACTGGCCTCAACTACCCTCTGTGGCAGAGAGTTCCAGAGACCCACCACTCTCTGTGTGAAAAAATTCCTTCTCATCTCGGTCCTAAAGGATTTCCCCCTTATCCTTAAGCTGTGACCCCTTGTCCTGGACCTCCCCAACATCGGGAACAATCTTCCTGCATCTAGCCTGTCCAACCCCTTAAGAATCTAGTAAGTTTCTATAAGATCCCCTCTCAATCTCCTAAATTCTAGAGAGTAATATCAGAAATATCAGAAATATCAGATGCTGGTCCTCCAGTTTGTGTGTAATCTCACTCTGGCAATGGAGGAGGCCAAGGACTAAAAGATCAATATGGAAATGGAAAGGAGAGTTAAAATGGTTAGCAGCAGAAAGAAAGAGTTGGGGAATAGTGCTGGGTACATTTGGAACCAGGAGTGTTCAATGTAACCAACAAAATGATAGGCATAGCAGGGGCACAAGCAACGCCTTTGACTTGAAGTGAGAGGACTCAAAAGCAAAGTTGTTAAGGGTGAGGACAAGTTCACCAGACGGAGAGTGTTGGTTGAGGGGAACTGATTGGGTTTTATCCATGGTATTCGGTGTCCCTGAATGGCCTCCTTCACTTTAGCATGACCAAGCATAGACTAGATTACTGTTTCACCAAACATTGGTGCTCGGTCTATCAGGCTCTGCAGGATCTCCCGGTCGCTAATCATTTTATCTACCAATCCTAAACCAACCTTTCTCTCATTCATTGCCATAGTGAGAACACACGCAAACATCTCAAGTTGCTTTTGGGTTGCTAACAACCCAACGCTATGAATATTGAATTATCCAGTTTCAAGTAATACCACCAACCCCCATTCTCCCTCTCTTTCCTGTAACCCCTGCCACTCCAGTGAGTGCACATTAACCCATTACCTCCCAATCATCCTGCTCCTTTCTCATCACTCGCGCACTCATCTCCCATCCCCCATTTAACTTTTATCTCCCCTCTTTCCCCTGCTTAACCATTCCACCCATATCCCTCCAGCTTTACATTTCACTCATCTTCTCGCTATCTGACACCCTTTATCTCCTTTTCACCCTCTAGCCTTTGTCAATACTACTCTACACTAATGAGTCTGAAGAAGTGTCCTGTCCCATAATATCATCTGTCCATTCCCTCTCCCGTTGATCCCTGATCCACTGGGTTCATGTAGCCATTTGCGTTTTGCTCAAGATTCCAGCAGCTGCAGTTTCTTGTCTTCTTCCATTGTTTTGTTTCTCTTTCTAACCGCCCTCATTTATCTATTAACTAGTTAGTTTTAGTTTTACAGATACATCGTGGAAACAGGCCATTCGACCCACCGAGTCCTAGCCGACCAGTTATCACCTGTAGACTAATTCTATCCTTAGGGAAGCCAAAAACCTATAAACCTGCACGTTTTTGGAATGTGGGAGGAAACCAGAGCACCCGGAGAAAACCCACGTGGTCACAGGGAGAATGCACAAACTCCGCTACTTATATGCCATTGTTAGGTTACCTGTTGGTCCAAACAATTCATTTATTTTGCTCTGTAGGTTGGCTGCTTGTTGTATGGTTCCATTGATTTGCTTTCCAAGTTCTTCGACTGTTAACAGCAGATCAGGCCCACTAACCTCTGTAAGGCTCAGTGATGACCTATGACAAATTGATTGAGATGTTTGTTTGAAACACAATTCTAAATCTTAGTGTGTTAGGGATGAATAGCTTTCTTCTGAGCAGCAGCGATTCTATCAGTCTATTCAAACATCGAATATTACGTTTATGGCAAACCATCAATTGTTTATAGATTGCAGGACATAGCAAAAATAAAGTATAGAATAAATCTGTTGCATATTACAAGGGATTTTATGTGATGATTAAACAAAATCATTTTACAAACTGTGAACCTCACTGGCATCCCCACTGATGTATCTGAGATTCATTGTTTTCTTAAACCTCTTCAGTCTAAAATGAGCTTTTATTTATTTCTGATGATGCATCAGAAATAGCAAGATAGTTTACAAAGCTGAGAATTTGTATATTCATGGCTACTACTCAACCCATGGCAGTGTAGGTACATTCTTTATAAATGTATTATTCCAATGTCTCCGTTGCATTTCCCATCTGCATTCAAAGGAAAGGATTTAACGGAGAACTAAGTAAGTAAGTAAGTAAGTTTATTGGCCAAGTATTCACATACAAGGAATTTGCCTCGGTGCTCCGCCCACAAGTAACAACATGACATACAGTGACAGTTACGAATGATTCAGAAAACACTAAACATTAATAATAAGACATTAATGATAAAACACCATTGATCAAGCATGTGAAGCAACAAAATACCAGATCAAAGGGAGGCTACAGATTTTTGGCTGTTGAGCAACTACCCATGGATAAAAACTGTTTTTATGTCTGGCTGTGGCAGTTTTGACAATCCGGAGTCGCCTTCCAGAGGGAAGTGATTCAAAGAGTTTGTAATCAGGGTGAGAGGGGTCAGAGATGATCTTGCCCGCTCGCTTCCTGGCCCCTTGCAGTGTACAGTTCATCAATGGAGGAAAGGTTGCAGCCAATAATCTTCTCTGCCTACGGACGATTTGCTGCAGCCTCCAGGTGTCGCGCTTGGTAGCTGAGCCAAACCAGACCATGATGGAGAAGGTGAGAACAAACTCTACGATGGCCGTGTAGAATTGGACCATTATTGCCTGTTGCAGATTGTGCTTCCTCAGCTGCGGCAGGAAGTACATCTTCTGTTGTGCCTTTTTGACTGTGGAGTCAATGGTAGCCCCCCACTTAAGGTTCTTGGAGATGATGGTTCCAAGGAACTTAAAAGACTCCACATATGTGACTGTGGTGTTGTTGATGGTGAGTGGGGTGAGGGGAGGGGGAGCTCTCCTAAAGCCTACAATCAGAGGCAAAGTTTAAGAGGAAAAGAGGCAAAGCCTAAGAGGCAAGTTTATCATACAAAGGCTGTTGAATATTTGGATCAAGCTGCCACAGGAAGCAAATCCAATTACAAAGTTTATGACATTTGGGCATGTATACGGATAGGAAATGTTTGTAGCCATATGGGCCTAAATACAGGCAAATGGAACAGTTCAGGATGGCACTTTGGTGGGCATGGAGAAGTTAGGCCAAAGGACCCGTTTCCATGCTGTATAATTCTATTATTCCATAGCAATCTATGACACATTGCTAATTTCCACTGGGGAGGTTATAGGAATAAAGCCCAATCTAATATTACTTTATTGAAGCAAAAATGGAAAATGCTGGAAACAGCAGGTAAACCAGTTTCCCTCAATCAACTTTAGCGATAAGACAAAGAAGGAAGAAAGACAGCCGCAGATGCAGCACCACAACGACAACAGCAACAACAACACCAACAACAACAACAAATACACAAACAAACAAAAAAAAAGCGGATTGGTTTCTCTGGAATGTTCAGAGGGGGAAAGTTCAGGGGCGACTTCAAAGTTTCAACGTTTCAAGGTCAGTTTATTGTCACGTACTAATTAAGGAACTGTGAAATTTGAGTTACTTGATAGAAGTATGTAAAATGATGAGAGGTATAGGTAGGGTAGACAGTCAGAACCTTTATCTCAGGATGTAAATTCCAAGGAAGACATAGATATAGGTTAAGAGGGGGAATAGTTTGATGGAGATGTGCGGGGCTAATTTTTTATATAATGAGTGGTGGGTGCATGGAACACACTAACAAATGGTGGTGGTGGCGGTAGATAAGATAGTAGCTCAAGAGACTTTTACATAGGTACATGTAAGTGCAGGAGATTGAAGGATATGGATTATACACAGGCAGATGACATTGGTTTAATTTGGCTTTATGTTTGGCACAATTGCTGTGGGCCAAAGAGCCTGTTCCAGTGCTGTAATATTCCATGTTCAGCTAAAATTGACAAGTGTGTTTTTCTTATTATTCATTTTTAATAATCTATGAATCACTGGTAATACTGTATTTATTGCCAAGCCCTAATTGCCCCAGAAGAGATGCATCACTTGTCACTCTTGTAAAGGCTCTCCCACACAGCATTGCAGGGAGGAAACTCCAGGTTTTAGACCCAATGTTGAAGGAATGGCAAGGGTATTTTCAAGTCTGCATGGTGTTCATCTTGAAGGGGTGGTGTTCTTTTGAACTGCTGCCTTTGTACTTGGCAGCTCAGGTCATGGGTTTGTTACATGCCGTGAGGGGGTGAGTGAATAGCTCCAGTGCTTTTTGTACATTATACACAATGCACTCACTGTGCACCAGTGGTGGAGGGAATTAATGTTTATGGTATGATGTCCTGACTGGTGTTGAACCATTTGAGAGCTGTTGCTTTGCGTGCTGCATAACTTCCAGGAAATAACTCTTTCCAAAATGAGAGAGTCTAATCAGTCACGCTGAAGAGAGAGTCAATAGCATTACTGATGCCAAACTTTCTACAATCTATATTCTGCTATCATTGATACGCTATCAATGGAAACTTAAATTGACTTGACAATCAATTCCAGCGACTGTAAGAACAGATTGGAGTTAAATGTTCTTCAGCAAAAGATTCAACTCCTGATTTGGTAAAGAGTTCCTCCCACCTGCAGGGCATGTAATAGGATTTCACCCATTTTCCTTGACAGGTGTACTGCTAACAAGATCACACAAACACAACCATGGAAAAGCACCCCAAATCGGTGGAACGTTATTAACTATACATTAGCTCTGATCATCACCAGCCCATGTTGGCTGTAGATGTAGATGACAGCCAGCATCATAAAGGTCACAAACACCATCACCTGCCTAATTGATGCAAGAACACAATTTATTTTTACAACTTTATCCAACATCTGCAGTTCCTTGTATCTACTTTGTAAAAGAGTCTTGTTTGTTTCCCTTACAGTTACTTCAAATGTTGGATCTTCCTATCTAACGGCAATGTGGGAATGCCCTCACTAATGCCATGCAACAGGCTGAATCGTGAATTCCTTACATCTTCCCAAGCAAGTAGGATGATTTTCAAGTCCAGCCTGCCAGCAACACCTACATCAATCTCAATCTCTTTCCACCACCACCAAAATAAAACAGTGCAATGTCAGAAAAATGTGAGTTGATTCACTTTGGTTCGAAATGATCATAATTGACAAGTAATTAATCCTCCATCAGAAGAAGGGAAGAGATTGAACTTTTTTTCGCCTTCCATCACAGTGAGGAATGTGGAGGAGTCTCTGAGGTGGATGTTTATGTTAAAACATATTTTTTGTGTTCTGTTGTTTTTTATTAGTATGACTGTATAGCAAAGCAAATTCCTCGTATGTTGCAAAACATACTTGGTTAATAAAGTAAGTATGAGTATGCGTATCAATAGCATTAATCACACAACAGAGTGGAGGCAATGCATTATACTCTGCCGAGGAAATCTATCCCACTTATTCAACTGTATACATTTCAAAATGTATCAATGTGCCTCTACTATATGGTACTTTTCTTTTCTAATTCAAACCCAAATTCCATTCCTATTTCACCTCTTAATATCCAATCTTACATATCTTAATGTAATTATATTATAATCAAGATGTCTATCTTATTTCAAGTTTTAGCTTTCCTGGATTTACTGTAAAGGCAGATTATACCTGGATTTTTGAGTAATGTCCCTTGCTTCTGTGAATGATACATTATGACAGCTAGAACCAATGTCGCAAAAAATACTTTGAATGAAGGGGTAAAGTCCACCATTGGGCAAAGTCCGTGGCTCCAGATAACCTAAAATAAAAGAGAAAAACAGACATTGGATCAAATGAAATTTATTTATGTATTTAATGTAAATCTATTAATATATGTCAATCACCTTGTTCACACATTTTCAATGTGTACGCTGTAAAATAATTATTACCTTGGATTTTGGTTTGATCACATTTTGTTTCATTATTCAAAGGAAATCATTGCCAAATTAAAAGTACAAAATAAAATGAAAATGCAGCTAAGCAAAATAATATTACCGCATCATTGGCATACGAGGACTATGAAATGGAGCAGTAGTCCATTATGTAACATTTGGACTCTTGTTATTGTTCTTTCTCAGAGACAAGTGGTTGAGTGGATAATCACCCTCTGCTTTAATATCTGGGAAATAAAGGCCACAGATGGCATTGGTTTGAAATGGGTCAATTAAATTCTTCATGGACCTACATCTGTGGCACAAACCTGTAGCTAATAATTGACTATCACATGCAGAATTAAATAGTTCATGACCAAATAAGAATGCACAAAAAAGAGCAGTTCTGATTCAGAGGTAAAGATACTTTATGAACCATGAGAGAGGAACCTTCATTTTAACATAATACACATGCCATATGAATATTTAATTCTGACGACCAATGTTGAAAAATTCACCACTCCCATCACTAACAGAATATTTTTAAACAATAAATTGTCAAACTTGAGATGATCGTATAGGATTTCTTATCATCGTTTCATCTCTGATATTTATAACTGTATTGTGTAACTACTTGTACAATAATTCCAGCGCTTAGACATTTATCAAACAATGTTAGTCATGAGATTAGATTGAGTTTAAAAAAAAAATGACAAGTAAAATAAACATAAGTGACCTGAGGGATAGCAGGAGAAACAAGTACAGAGGTCTTGTAGGGGAAATATCAACAACATGTAAGAACTATACTTACCAAAGGTGATTTTAATTTGCATATTTACAAATCAAACTGAGTTACATTGAAGAGGAATTTGAGGAGTGCATAAGGCAATTGGTCCTTAGAGAAGTACATTATGAAACCCACCCGAGAACAGGTTATGGCAGATTTGATCGTGTTTGATTAGGTAGAATTAATAAGTATTCTCTACTATGGGTGAACACCGCATGGTAGAATTCAAGAAAAAGTTGAGGGTGAGATCCTTGGACCTAAACCAAGTGTCCTGTGGCGTCAGCTGATACAGACCACTTATAGTCGAACCCTCATCAGTAGCTACGAGGGCAGGCATGTGACGTCAAGGGCTAGGGGGAGTGTCCTGCTACTTAAGCTTATCTCACCTCGAGACCTAGGCAGTCAACAGGTAGCTGAGCCCGAGAGAACAACCTCGCTCAGCTACAGCAGCAATGACAATTACGTTAGCGGACCAACTTAACATGTAACACCTGAATAAAACTACTGTTTGAACCTGCCTGATGTCTGGCCTTATTCACCACATTTGGTGCCGCTACATTGGTGACCCCGACTAACCAAATTGAAATTTGGATTTCGCCTGACGCACGCAGCCTCGGGAGACCTAATGTCTGCAGCCGACTGCCCAGCACTGCAGAACGATGCTGCCGCCAACCCGGCCCTACCCGAATGTATGCCGCAGGCCGCCCGGGGCAAGGGGCGCATTCCAGCCAGATGCCAGGCCTTGTGTGACGTCCGCCAAGCTCCCCCGCATGACCTGCCCGGAGCAGCCCACCGGAGCTGAGAGGCTGCGGCCGCTTCCCCACCAGCTGCTGCTCACCGGAGCTGAGAGGCCGCGGCTGCCGCCGTTACCCCACCAGCTTCCCACCAGTAACTGCCGCTCTCCCGCTCCCGACAACAGACCAGGCCCCGGCCTCGCACCACGGACATGGCTCCAGGCCTTGCACTGCACCGGGCCTCACTGCTCCAGGCCCTGATCCGGATCCGGCCTCACCGCGGCCATGGTTCCAGGCCTTGCGCCACACCGGGCCTCGCCGCAGACACAGCTTCAGCTACAGCACCGCAACAGGCCTCACCGCGGCCACGGCTCCACACCCTGCACCGCACCAGGCCCTGCGGCCGCTATCCAGGGCCTAGCCACCCAATAGGCCAGTCTTACCTGGAGCTACTGCCGAAGACGCCCTTCTGCCCCTCACCGGCATGGACTCTGATGATCTCTGGGCGCTGGCTGCCTGTCCGGTCCAGCAGTGGGGTCTTGAGTGGCTGTTGAAGGCCACCTCAGCCGGCCGGCAAAATGGCCACCACGACCTCCTGAAACAAGCGGCCGCCTGACTACACAAATGGCCACTGCGGCCGGCCGGAAGAGAAGCTCGAACTTCCCTGATCGCCGTCCATAGCACCACCTTCCGGCCAGAAGCCGTCACCGCAGCCCAACCGCCATCCACAGCACCCTCTTCCGGCCGGATGCCATCCCTGCAGCCTGACCACCGGCAACAGCACCTCATTCAGGTCGGAGGCTGTCACTGCAACCTCTGGTTTTCCAGCACAGCTTCCCATCCTGCACCATGGACACTGGAAAATTTGAACTTACCTACCGCTTTCCATGTGATTGCTCACTGTAGTTTATGTTGTTTCTTTTCACTTTGTTTACACTGCATCACCGGGTTCAGCAATCAGTTTATTTATTTTGTTTAGTTTTTTTCTTCATTGTTGCCGACGTCTCCCAGCCATTGCTGGGGGCCTTATTTCTCAGGACGCGATCGCTTAGCTGCTCGAGGAGATGGGACTGTGTCTCTTCCGTCCGGCGGCTTTTGCATCGGTCTCCTCGAACCCCTCGGCATATCTCGGGATCACCCACGCGGAACGTCAACTGCGCCCGCGCGCCCCTCCGTCCCGACCCACGCCCGGACTGTCCCTGACCAACATCCAGGAGCCGCCCTCGACCATTCTATTCCTTCCTCCGGTTCTGGGGGGGGTCCTGTGGCGTCATCTGATACACAGACCACTTATGGTCGAACACTCGTCAGTAGCTACGAGGGCTGGCATGTGACGTCATGGGCTAGGGGGAGTGTCCTGCTACTTAAGCTTACCTCACCTCGAGACCTAAGCAGTCAACAGGTAGCTGAGCCCGAGAGAACAACCTCGCTCAGCTACAGCAGCAATGACAATTACATTAGCGGACCAACTTAACATATAACACCTGAATAAAACTAGTTTGAACCTGCCTGACGTCTGGCCTTATTCACTACATTTGGTGCCGCTACAGTCCATAACTTAAAGAAGAGGTAAAGATGGTAGAACTGGGAAATTTGGGGGAAAACAGCAGCGGAGTATTAAGGAAATAATAAAGAGGAAAAAAAAATCATTATGACAGTAATCCACATTGGTCGCTCTAGATGCAGGAAATATGTTCCCCATGTTGGGGGTGTCCAGAACCAGGGGTCACAGTTTAAGAATAAGCGGTAGGCCATTTAGGACAGATGAGGAAAAACGTTTTCACTCAGAGAATTGTGAATGTGGAATTCTCTGCCACAGGAAGCAGTGGCGGCCAATTCACTGGATGTTTTCAGGAGAGTTAGATTTAGCTCTTAGGGCTAATGGAATCAAGGGATATGGGGAAAAAGCAAGAACGGGGGTATTGATTTTGGATGATCAGCCATGATCATGCTGAATTGCGATGATGGCCTGAACGGCCAAATGGCCGACTGCTGGGCCTATTTTCAATGTTTCTATATTTCTAAAAGTGGAAAGCTCACCAGAACCTGATGGCCTGCATTCAATAGTTTTACAAAACAGTGGGTGCAAAGGAAATGGAACCATAGGTTAAAGTTTTCCAAAACTCACTGAGTTCAGGAGATTGAAAAAATATGAATGTCATGCCATTATGAAAGAAGGGAGGGAGATAAATTATGGGAAATTGTAGCTTAACTTAACTTCTATTGCAGGGATAGGATACAATCAAGGAGAAAATAACTAGTTATTTAGAGAAGCTTAATGCCATCAAAACAAGTCAGGGAAATCATGTTTGCAAATTTGATATAGAGTTCTTCAAGAATATAACAAGATCGATAAGAGAGGAATCTGTAAATGCAGTATATTTAGATTTTCTAGAACTTTTTTAGACTGGTAGGATGTAACTAGTGGAGTGTTAAGGGGCTGTCCCACTACGGCAACCTAATTGGCGAGTTTAGAAGAGTTTGCCCTCGACTCATACTCGCAGCATGGTCGACATGAGGTCCTAGTAGCAACGTTGTGGTTGTTGTGAATTTAAACCCCATATCGGCAGGAAAAATACTGCCGGTTCGTATGGGGAATAAATCACCGTTTCGCAACATGAAATTTTGATTAAGGTCATCTTAACAAGCAAGTTTATATGTAAAAATAAACGGCTTTCTTTCACCTGTCCCCTACATGAAATCCGTCCCCAATGTCGGCGTTCACGGCATTAGAAGCTAATTTTTATTTTACTCCAGCGCTGAAAAAGTCTGGCAATTACAAAAAAAATTTCACATACCGGCAGCCGGAACGAATCTTCAGCAAAAGCTCGCACCCCGGGAAAATATAGCTCCGGAAGGAAGGGGAAAACTGCATTTTAACACCGCCCCTCCCCCCCCCCCAAAGGCGCCAAAGTCACGCACATGGCCAATGACAGAACTGCAGCGCCGCTGAAGGTAAGTTTTGTAACATACCTAGGTCCTAGGAGGTCTTTGTAACACTCCTTCATGCTCGAGAGTAGTCCCTGCATACTCAAGGCCTCAGCTAGGTTGCGGCGTATTTTTAAAAATGCTGAAAAATGCCCGCGAGTAAAAAAAGGTCGCCATGGTAAAAAAATCGATACTTTTTTTACTCGTAGGTTTAGTCAAAGTAGGTTGTGGTAGGTCTGCATGTTATTCGCAGGTAATCGAGGGTGGTCAAAGGTAGTCATAGATAGTCTTCAACATAGTCGAAGGGAGGTCAAAGGAGATCGAAGGAGGTCATCTTCACTCTCAGCTATTCGGTGTCCAATTTTCCCAAAGCTAGTCGAAGCTAGTCTTCAACATAGTCGAAGGAGGTCTTCTACATTCTCGAAGGGGGTCTTCAACATGACACTTTTTCAAACTCTCCTAAACTCGCCAATTTGGTTGCCGCAGTGGGACAGCCCCTTTATGGAGATCAGTCTTTGCCCCTCAATTATTTAATAAATACATTAATGACTTTAAGGAAGGGAGCCGAGTGTAAGATATCCAGGTTTGCTGATGTTATAAAAGCAGGCAGGATAATATGTTGTGGTAAGAATAGGTGGACTCTGAAACAAGATGTAGTTGTGTTGAGGTAGTGAACCAAAACTTGACAAATGGAGTTTAATATGGGAAAGTGTAAGGTCATGCACTTTGATTAGAGGAATTAAAATGAAGGCTATGTTCTAAATGGAAAGTCTGCACATAAGTGAAATACATATAATTAGTAGGCAATGCAGCTAATGGTTAGAATGTCAAATTGCATTTTCATCTTCATTGCAAAGGAATTGACAGTTAAGAATAAAAAAGATTGTTGCAATTGTATAGGGCTTTGGTGAGGCCACACCTGGTAGACTGCACAATTTGATCCCCACATTAAAGACAGTCCAGATTAGCTTAATTAGGCAAATTTCTGGGTGAGAGGCTTGCCCTATCACATGCAACAAAAAATATTTGACATTCATTCTTTGCTATTTGGAAAAATGAGGGGTGATCTTCCTGAAATAAAGAATACCCTAAGGAGGACATGACAAGGTAGATCTTGACATGCTGCCACTTGCGTGAATCTCAGACATGGGCAGCACAGTCACAAGATAAGCAACAGTCATTAAAAACTGGCATGCAGGAATTTATTTTTACGAAGGGTAATATATCTCTAGAATTATCTACCCAGTGGGTATCTAGATCACTGGCAGTATTTACAGGATTAGATTTTTATTTTGAAAGATTGGAGAATTGAGAGGGATGTGAAAATGGCACAGTAAAGGAGTAAGGACTGGGATAATACGACATGATCATACAGCAATCCAGACTAAGCTGGAGTACCGAGACAATGACATGGATACCCATAGATTGTGGAAAGGCTTGCATGCTATAATGGGCTGTAATGAGCCACAGGTGGGCAGTATCAGTTCAGTTTAGTTTATTGCCACGTGTACCGAGATACAGTGAAAAGTTTTTGTTGCATGCTATCCAATGCTAGATTGCATGTTATCACAGGCAACAATGGAACTTCCCTTATGAAATCAATCATTGTACACCTGCTTTGAATAAAAGGTTAGTGGTGGAATGCCACCTGCCCTGCCAGCCTTGGGTGCGCCTGTATCAATGGTTACTGTGGCAGAAGTAAGGACGGCCTTCCTGAGAGTGAATCCATGGAAAGCAACCGGTCTAGATGGAGTCCATGACTATGTCCTCAGGACCTTTTGTGCAGCAGCTGGCAAAGGTATTCATGGGGATCTTTAACCTCTCATTATTCTATTCTGAGGTTCCCACCTGCTTCAAAAAGACCACTATCATCCCTTTGCTGTAGCAAAGTAAGGTAGCATGTATTAACGACTACCATCCAATGAGTCAGACATCCACCATCATGAAGTGTTGCGAGAGAATGGTGAAGGCGCACATTAACTCCGGCTGCCCAGACACCCTCAATCCACTGCATTTTGCTTACTGTCGCACCAGGTCCACAGCAGATCCAATCTCCCTGGCCCTAAACTCATCCCTGGAACAACTAGACCATGACTCCAATGTTGGACTCCTATTCATCAACTATCGCTCTGCTTTCAACACCATAATCCCAACTCATCTCCAAACTCCTAGACGTAGGAATCAGTCCCCCTCAGCCTCTGGATCCATGAGTTTGACTCACAGACCTCAATCAGTGAGGATAGGTGACAACAGCTCCTGCACAATAATTCATAACACCAGTGCCCCGTAAGGATGCGTTATTCCCCCGCAGTACTCCCGATACACTCATGACCGTAGTGCCAACTTTGGTTCTAATTCTTTCTACGTTTGCAGACTACACCATTGTGCTGAGCCGAATCGTGAACAATAACGAGATGGAGAACAGAAAGGAAATAGAGAACATAGTAGCATGGTGTTAGGACAATAACCTCTCCCTCATCGTCAGAAAGATGATGGAGCTAGTTTTTGATTGGTTTGTGAACAGCTTTGCCCAAGACCACAAGAAATTGTAGAAAATTGTAGATGTAAAGCAGTCCACCAGACAGAACAGACTTTCCACCATTGCCTCCATTTACACTTCAAGTTGCCTTGGAAAAGCAGCCAACATAATCAAAGACTTGGCCCACCCCGGTCATTCTTTCTTCTCCCTGCTCCCATCTGGTAAAAGATACAGAACCTCGACTCAGAACAGCTTCTTCCCTTCCGTTATCAGGTTTCTGAATCGTCCTTCCATAAGCTCGGGTACCGTCCAATTCACCTCTATCCAATTTAAGACAATTGTCTTTGTCTACAATGCACTACAATGCTAAGAACTACACGTATATTCTGCATTCCGTATCTTCCCCTTTGCTCCAACTATTTGACTTGAGTTTGACCAGATTATAGTTATGTATGGTATATATGATCTGTTTGGATAGCATGCAAAACAAAGCTGTGAACATGTGACAATAATAAAACTAAATCTAAAATTATCAACCTCATATTAAGTTAGGATTGAGAGGCCAAGTAACATTTTTTCCCTCCTATTTTGTTGTATGTTGTAAAGCATAGCTAATCTGTTGTATGTTGTAAAGCATGGCTCATGGCAATGGTCTCAGAGGGCAGTGGAGGCAGGTTCTCTGGATGCTTTCAAGAGAGAGCTAGATAGGGCTCTTAAAAATAGCTGAGTCAGGGGATATGGGGAGAAGGCAGGAACGCGGTACTGATTGGGGATGATCAGCCATGATCACATTGAATGGCGGTACAGGTTCGAAGGGCCAATTGGCTTACTCCTGCACCTATTGTCTATTATTGTCTAATATGCCACAAATTTTATTTCTTCTTTTGTGCCATTTACACATAACCCTGAATTCCCTGATCTTTCAAAGGAAGGTTAAACAAATTGAAAGATGTTTAAAACTGTAAAGGGATATCACGCAATGAATTATGTGCAGATTCATTAGAACTCTGTAATAGTGAATCCAAGACCACTGTACAAATGGTATCAAGGTGAAATTAAGAGCCAACCAGGTCCAAACTAAGCATGAAGAAATCACACAGCAGAAAAAGCAAGCAAATGCAAGCATGTTATGGAGTAATATAATCATATGTTTACTGGGGGTTGAAATTTGCCATTGAAAAGACCTTCAGTTTAAAAATATATTACAGGAGAAATAACTTTGTTAGTGTGAATCTGAAACTCTAAAGGCCCTGTCTCACGGTGCGAGTTGACCCACGAGTGACCCAGAGTGACAGACTCTTGGTTGTGTACGATATTCCAAGTTGATGTTCAAGTGTTTGAGGCGAGTTCCCACGGGTATGGTAAGTTTGCCATTCACTTGTACTTTCTGCGATGTTCCGAGTTCGTCTCCAGAGTTACCAACTTCCCCTCCCGTTTGCTCTTGAGTTACCAAGTTCCTCTCCCGCTGAGGGCGTGTGTTGTTGCTGCAGTCCGGGATTCGCATTTAAAGCACTCGGTTATCTTCAGCAGTTTAGGCGAGGACAGGTTTGGGGGGGGGGGGGGGGGGGGGGCGAGGGATGGTGGAAAGGCAAAGACTATGGATGGGGAGGAGTGAGAGGGGGGCTAGGAATGGCATCTGCGAAACGGGTAGTCAACCTTTAGGGTCCCGGCCCGAAACATCCCTATACATTTTATGATTTCCCTCCAAAGATGCAGTCTCCCGTGGTTTGTTTGCACAACTCTCTTCCCTCTCTCTCCCAACATTGGGGGGGGGGGGACGACAAGATAGTTTAAACGGACCTTACCCCCACTTCATGCTTCTGTTGCGCATAATTCAGCAGTAAAACCTCTCTTCCCTTTACCCAGCGACGCCCGATTCCTCGCACCCCCACAAGTTCACATCGACGAGGGAAGAATGAGCGGGGAGTCTGAAGAAGGGTCCCGACCCGAAACATCACCCATTCCTTCTCTCCAGAGGCGATGCCTGTCCCGCTGAGTTACTCCAGCATGTTTGTGTCTACCGTCGGTGTAAACCAGCATCTGCAGTTCCTTCCTACACACGGACAGTGAAGTGCCTCGGCCAAATTAGGAACATTAGGATTCTCTGATGTGAAGGTAGTCTGGTTTGCGTTTCTTACACTTGATCATATCCGAAACTAAAGTATAGATAGACACAAAATGCTGGAGTAACTCGGCGGGACAGGCCGCATCTCTGGAGAGAAGGAATGGGTGGCGTTTTGGGTAAGTCTGAAGAAGGGTCTCGACTCCATTCCTTCTCTCCAGAGATGCTGCCTGGTCCGCTGAGTTACTCCAGCATTTTGTGTCTATTAAAGAGTTCCCACGGTAGACGCACGAATCACTAAAGTTAACGCACGGGCCACTACGATATAACTCTGAGTTTAAATGTTTCAATTTTAAACTTGACCACGAAATTTGACGCGTGGAAAAAGTCAAACATGTTTGACTTTTTTCACGAGTTCACAAGTCTCACAGGTACCTGCCGTTAGCGCCACGAGTGGACAAGTTGATCGCGCGAGTTCCCACGTTCCCGCTACGTCGGCTGTACGTGATCACCACGAGTGAAAACTCGGGGTCACTCGTGGGCCAACTCGCACCGTGAGACAGGGGTTTTACCCTTAACTCCCTTTCCTCCATTGACACAATTGTCTTTTTAATGCTGTTTACAGTGACATGACTTTTGATAGGAACACATTATAGCAGAATTACCTGTACCCTATCCAGTCCCACAGTTCATTTCACTGAGATCACTTTTCATTCTTCCAAAATATATGTAGTTTGCATAATCTCTCCTCATATGACAAACCAGTGATCCCACGAAACAATCAAGTAAACCGAAGGAAAGATACATTTACTACCTTACTCAATTGCAAATATTAGAGAGATCAGACCTTGCACAGTGTTGCATAACACTATGGTACTGGTCTATTCCATTATAATTTTATGAACAGCAATAAGGTCCTTCCTCATCTCCTTCAATCCAAAGAAAACAGTCTTGGCTTATCCAAACTCCCCTCATAACACAAATCCTGCAGTCCAGGTGACAGGCCTGTGAATCTTTTCTGAATCCTCTCTAGCTTACATACATTTTACCTATGGCATGGTGGCCAGGATGCAGATATTACTCGAAGTGCAGTCTGCCCATGACTTGTACGATTGTAACATGATGGCACAATTCATTACTCAGTGCCATGGCCAAATGAAGGCAAGTATGCATTCTTTTCCACCCTGAATACATGTACCATGGAATGATATACTTGTTCAACAACACTTTCGGACCCCAGCCATTCGCTGTCCTGATTTAACTTCCAAGAAGGCATCATTACAACAATGCACTTGGCTGAGTTAAATTCCATCAGACATTAATTTCCCTAATTTCCCAGTTGATCTCGATCCCATTATAATCTTAGGAAACCTTCTTCACAGTCACTATACCACAATTTTTAGAGTTATCTGCAGTTACTAATCATGTCACTTACAAAACATTCATAAATATGGTGAACAAAAAATGATCCAGATCCAATCTCATTGGCACGCCACTAATCATGAATCTACAATCGGAAAACTAATTCTCCACTACTACCCTCTGACTCCTAACACCAAGCCAATTTTGTATCCAATTGTCTATCGCACCCTGAATCCCACAAATTCTAAGCTTATGAACCATTCGATTACAAGGGACTTCATCAAACACCTTGTTACACTTCATGACGACAACATCTACTGCCCTATCACTGTCAATCATCTTGGTGACTTCCTCAAAAAAATTGTGAGATATTATCTCCATAAACAATATCACGCTAACTATTCCTAATCAATCCTTGCCTTTCCAAATGCAAATAAGTCCTGTCCCTCAGAATTATTGTTGTTAACATTTCATCACTGATGAAAGGCTCAATAGTCTGTAGTTCCCTAACTTCTTGCAACCTCTGAAATTACAGCACATTAGACACCCTCTAATAATTTGGCAATTCACCCAAGGCTAACAAAATTATAGAAATCTCTGGCAGGACCCTAGCAATCTACTCCCTTGTTTCTCACAATGTCCTAGGATACATCTGGTCAGGACCCAGGGATATATTCAGCTTTATGCTCTTGAAGGCCACGTTCACCTCCTCCTTCATGGTAATGTGCTTCTGGATATCACTGTTCTCTTCCTTGAACTTACTGGCTTCCATTCATTTTTCATGGCAAGTACAGGGAAGAATTACACATTTAAGATTTTGCCCATTTATAGATTATAATGGGGAATTATTCTCTCTCTAGGTACCTTTTTACTCTTAATATACTTAATAAGTCTTTTAGGATTCTCTCTTACCTTATCTGTCAGGGCTACCTTTTCGCCCACATAATTTCCTTCTCAAGCGTGCTCCCACTTCCTTTATTCTTTTTGAGGGACCTACTTGATCCCAACTGCCTATACCTGAAGAATGCCTACTTCTTTTTCCTGAACAGAGCCATAGTATCCCTCATCAAGCAAGATTCCCTAAGCCAACCTTGCCCTTCACTCTGACTAGGTTGGTCCTGAACTTCCACCCCCCACCCCTCTCATTTTTCAGTTTCCGACTTGTCAGACATTTCTTTAATTCTTTTGAGCCTCTCCCAATCAACCTTTGCACGTTTCTATCTAATGCAATGAAATAAGGTCTTGCCGCAATTTAGGACATAACGTGAACCAGTCGTATTTTTCCATTGTTATCTTACAATTAACAGAAATATAGTCCCAAAGGCTTTCCAAATTACAAATCGGCCACATCCTACCTTACTTCCTAAAATGAGGTCGCCTATTTATATATTGCTTCAGAAATCTTTCCTGAACACACTGAATAAATTCTCTCCCCAACAAATCCATTTGAATTATGACAGCTCCGTTCAATAATTGGGAAGTTAAAATCACGTCTTTCATGTATATTTTTCTCCCTTCTAGAATTAATCCAATTAATTCTATTTTGAATGCTACCATTAAATCTCTCTCTCTAGCATACCTATCAGCTGGTACATTCGAATTCGCAACAACTCGTGTTAAAATAAGATTCCCGGTTGTATTGCCATTGAATTAATTGGACTATTTCTAATTAACGCAACTAACATACCAACGTTCCCCTACATTTCCATATTATATGCCAACAATCTTAGCTTTCATACTTCTTTCTTATCCTTATGTTCCTATTATCCCCAAGCATTTTATTTACGCCGGTTTCAAACCCTTTCTGCTTTCCCATTTCTCCCAGTCTTGACTTCAGCCGCGTTCAACGGGATCCCTTCGCGATGGAACCTTCCCCTGAGTCTTCAATACCCCGTTGTTTTCCTACATGGACCATAATAGGTTCTTCCCTTGGTATTGTTAAGTTCCCTTCTAGTAAATTAAACATATTTATTCAATAACAGTTTTCAAGTCCAAATAAGTCATCTTGATTATATATAATTGACTTCCTCTTTCGATCCAGATAAACAATGCATCTTCTAGCGTGCGTAAAGATTGTTATATAATATTTAAATAAACAAATCCTCACAGAAAATCTAAACGTCCCCAGGTGATCGTTGATAAATCCCTATTTGTTCATTTGTTTTGAAATTTGTGTGATTTCAGAACCCGACTTTTCCTTTTTTTCATCCAACGCTAGCGACACACGACATAAGAAATGGACGGACTGGGCCATTCGGCCCCTCGTGCCTGCTCTGTTGTTCAACAACATCATGGCCAAACGGTTACCTCTGCACCACTGTTCTCTATTGACACTATATCACTTGAAGTTGATTAATTCTGATTAATCTCGGATAATCAGATTTCCTCCGATTGCCATTTCCAACAAAAACTATATATAACAAGTTATAACTAGTTATAAATATAACTAGCCCCTAGACAATGATCGAAGGGCATCATAGAAAAATAAGGACACAGATATTAAAGTATCCAAACCAAACGCTCCACCAGCCCAGTAATGGAAACTGCCGATTGTCTTTCGTAAAGCTGCTGGTGTCAAAATCAGGCATTTCACGAACGAGTTAACTATTTTACTTCTTTACATATCAACACTTACAATTGTCTCGTTGAAGAGGGGAATGTTGAACCCTCACTCCAAGCAGAATGAGAAACAGGAGACATGGCCAGATGATCTCTGACAGGGACAGCACCTAAAGCAAGAATGCAACATGAATTAAGTTCCAGAAGTTACCCCAACAAACTAAATAAATTGTGGACCAAATCATGTGTTCGCATTCTACGCAGGGAAATGGAAAAAGAAGCCTTACCGGTTGACGCAAACGTGTAAGCCAGTTTTTCCAAAATAACACGGAGAATTGGCGAATAAATCTCGCCATGGTGGCGAGTTTTAATTCCCCTGAAGATGTGCAATCCGTGAACTCGCTGGTTTTCGCTGTTGGTGAGAAACTTGCAGAGATTTAATCTCCTCAAGGTCAACACGGTGAAAATGCGAGGCGGCTGCGGTCCAGCACCCGCAGTCCTCGCTTGCACTCAAACAAGTGAGACAAAACTGCAATAACCTGTCATGGAGAAGAACCTGCTCTAACCTGCGACTGTTGCCTGGTTACCCAATCTCCGAAACGGCAACAGGCTCATTTCCTCAAAAGGTGTTTCCTTACAAATGACAGCGGGTAACACAAAAGAAGTTTTAGTAAGCAATCGAAAAATAACTCGTTGATCACTGCCGTCCAAAGCGTATCGATAGCGACAAAAACGAAATAAAAAAAGAACATCCTGTTCCTTGGAATACAGATGCTACCTGTTCAGGACGTTGATTTCGAACCCGCTAAAATGCATTTACATCTCACCTTCTCCATCACAGGAAACAGACATATTGGCCGACATTTATTACAAACCTACTGACTCTCATGGCTATCTGAACTACACTTCTTCCCACCCTGCTTCCTGTAAAGACTATCCCCTACTCCCAATTCCTCTGTCTGTCGCATCTGCGCCCAGGATGAGGTGTTCCATACCAGGGCACCGGAGATGTCCTGTTCTTTAGGAAAAGGGGTTCCCCTCTTCCATTATAGATGGGGCTCTCACTAGGGTCTCCTCGATATCCCAGAGCTCTGCGCCTGCTCCTCCTCACCCCATTTGGTTTTTTTTTTTTTTTTTTTTTTTTTAATTTCTTTTATTAGAAGTAATCGATTTACAATATTGTAAACAGTTTTGCAAACATCAACTTAATTCCAAATTTTTTTTTTAAATAACCCAATGAAAGTTATTATCTTCTATTTTTTAGGGAAAAAAAGATAGAGATAGAGTAGTTTTAAATCAAAAAGAGAGTGATTAAATAATAATTTGATTATATAAAAGAGAAAAAGAAAATAGAAAAAGAAAATAAGGTTACCAGAAAAATAAAAAAATATTATATATATATATAAATGAAAAACAACCAAATATGTTTTATCTAAAACTATTACAAATAATAGTATCAATGAAGACATGCTTATTAATCCTAGTATAAGAATATGTTATTCTCATCAAGTCCCGCAGGGTACCCGTCAAGCTGTAACAAAGACAAGAGTCCCCTTTGTCCTCATCTTCCACCCCATCAGCTGTCGCGTACAGCATATAATCCTCCAACATTTTCATCACCTCTAACGGGATCCCACTACTGGCCACATCTTCCCATCTCCACTCCTATCTGCTTTCCACAGAGACCGTTCCCTCCGCAACTCCCTGGTCAACTCGTCCCTTCCCACCCAAACCACCTCCTCCCCAGGTACTTTCCCCTGCAACCTAGGAGATGCAACACCTATCCCTTTACCTCCCCCCTCGACTCCATCCAAGGACTCAGTCTTTTCAGGTGAGGCAGTTCACTTGCACATCCTCCAACCTCATCTATTGTATCCGCTGTTTCAGGTATCAACTTCTCTACATTGGCGGGACCAAGCGCAGGAACGGTGATCGTTTAGCTGAACACCTCTGCTCAGTCCATCTAAACCTACCTGATCTGCCGGTGGCTAGGCACTGCAACTCCCCCTCCCATTCCCAATCTGACCTTTCTGTCCTGAGCCTCCTCCATTTTCAGAGCGATTTGGAGGTACAGCCCCTCATATTTCGCTTGGATACGTTACATCCCAGCAGTATGAACATTGACTTCTCTAACATCAGATAGCCCTTGCTTTCTCTCTCCATCCCCTCCCCCTTCCCAGTTCTCCCACGAGTCTTACTGTCTCTGACTAAATTCTATCTTTGTCCCACCGACTCCCCTGATATCAGTCCGATGAAGGGTATCGACCCGTAACTTCACCCATTCCTTCTCTCCAGAGATGCTGCCTGAATCTCTGAGTTACTCCAGCATTTTGTGTCCACCTTTGATTTAAACTAGCATCTGCAGATCTTTCCTTTGCATACCTCCTCTTCAATTCTTAAAACAAATTTCTGCATGTCTTTGTTCATAAATTGTCAATTACATAGAAACATAGAAAATAAGAGCAGGAGGAGGCCATTCGGCCCTTCAAACCAGCACCACCATTCATTAGGATCATGGCTGATTGTCCCCAATCAGTAAACCGTGCTTGCCTTCTCCCCATATCCCTTTATTCCACTAGCCCCTAGAGTTCTATCTGACTCTCTTAAATCCATCCAGTGATTTGGCCTCCACTGCCCTCTGTGGCAGGGAATTCCATAAATTCACAACTCTGGGTGAAAACGTTTTTTCTCACCTCAGTCTTAAATGGCCTCCCCTTTATTCTAAGACTGTAGACCCTGGTTCTGGACTCGCCCAATATTGGGAACATTTTTCCTGCATCTAGCTTGTCCAGTCCTTTTATAATTTTATATGTTTCTATAAGATCCCCCCTCATCCTTCTAAACTCAAGTGAATACAAGCCTAGTCTTTTCAATCTTTCCTCATATGGCAGTCCCGCCATCCCAGGGCTCAATCTTGTGAACCTACACTGCACTGCCTCAATCACAAGGATGTCCTTCCTTAAATTAAGGGACCAAAACTGTACGCAATACTCCAGATGTGATCTTAGCAGAGCCCTATACAACTGCTGAAGAAACTCTCATAATCCCCTTTGTTCAGCACGAGGAACTGGAAGCAAACTGGAGATAACCACCCTGGAGGTCCTGCTTTTCAGTACTTTTTCGAGCTCTCTAAAGTCACGCTTCAGAATATTCATCCCCTTCTTTCCCACATCGTTTGTGCCAACATGCACTAAAACTTCCGGATGTTCACCTTCGCCCTTGAGGATTTCCTGGCACACGGGAGGCAGCACATCATCCTCGAATCCCGTCTGTTGCCACAGAAACCCCTGCCCGTACCCCTCACAATTAATGAGTATGAGTATTTATGAGTATTTATGAGCATGATATACTTGGGATCACGGAGACATGGCTCCAGGGTGACCAAGGCTGGGAGCTGAACATCCAGGGATATTCAATATTCAGGAGGGATAGAGAGAAAGGAAAAGGAGGTGGGGTAGCGTTGCTGGTTAGAGAGGAGATTAACCCAATGGAAAGGAAGGACATTAGCTTGGAGCATGTGGAATCGGTATGGGTAGAGCTGCGAAACACTAAGGGGCAGAAAACGCTAGTGTACAGGCCACCTAACAGTAGTAGTGAAGTTGGGGATGGTATAAAACAGGAAATTAGAAATGCGTGCGTCAAAGGCAAAACAGTTATAATGGGTGACTTCAATCTACATATAGATTGGGTGAATCAAATTGGCAGGGGCGCTGAGGAAGAGGATTTTTTGGAAAGTATGCGGGATAGTTATCTAAATCAACATGTAGAGGAACCACCGAGAGAGCAGGCTATTTTAGACTGGGTATTGAGTAATGAGGAAGGGTTAGTTAGCAGTCTTATTGTGCGTGCCCCCTTGGGCAAGAGTGACCATAATATGGTTGAGTTCTTCATTAGGATGGAGAGTGACATTGTTAATTCAGAAACAATGGTTCTGAACTTAAGGAAAGGTAACTTTGAGGGCATGAGACGTGAATTGGCCAAGATTGACTGGCAATCAATTCTAAAAGGGTTGACGGTGGATACGCAATGGAAGACATTTAAAGACTGCATGGATGAACTACAAAAATTGTTCATCCCAATTTGGCAAAAGAATTGATCAGGGAAGGTAGTGCATCCGTGGATAACAAGGGAAATCAGGGATAGTATCAAAGCAAACGATGATGCGTACAAAGTAGCCAGAAAAAGCAGCATACCAGAGGACTGGGAGAAATTCAGAGACCAGCAGAGAAGGACAAAGGGCTTGATTAGGAAATGAAAAATAGATTATGAAAGAAAACTGGCAGGGAACATAAAAACTGACTGCAAAAGTTTTTATAGATATGTGAAGAGAAAGAGATTAGTTAAAACAAATGTAGGTCCCTTGCAGTCAGAAACAGGTGAGTTGATCATGGGGAACAAGGATATGGCGGAACAATTGAATAACTACTTTGGTTCCGTCTTCACTAAAGAAGACATAAATAATCTGCCGGAAATAGCAGGGAACCGCGGGTCAAAGGAGTACTTGAGTGAAATCCAGGTTAGTCGGGAAGTGGTGTTGGGTAAATTGAATGGATTAAAGGCCGATAAATCCCCAGGGCCAGATAGGCTGTATCCCAGAGTACTTAAGGAAATAGCTCCGGAAATAGTGGATGCATTAGTGATAATCTTTCAAAACTCTAGATTCTGGAGTAGTTCCTGAGGATTGGCGGGTAGCAAACGTAACCCCTCTTTTTAAGAAGGGGGGGAGAGAGAAAACGGGGAATTACAGACCAGTTAGTCGAACATCGGTAGTGGGGAAACTGCTAGAGTCAGTTATTAAAGATGGGATAGCAGCACATTTGGAAAGTGGTGAAATCATTGGACAAAGTCAGCATGGATTTACGAAAGGTAAATCATGTCTGACGAATCTTGTGGAATTTTTCGAGGATGTAACTAGTAGCGTGGATAGGGGAGAACCAGTGGATGTGGTGTATCTGGACTTCCGGAAGGCTTTCGACAAGATCCCACATAAGAGATTAGTATATAAACTTAAAGCATACGGCATTGGGGGTTCAGTATTGATGTGGATAGAGAACTGGCTGGCAAACAGGAAGCAAAGAGTAGGAGTAAACGGGTCGTTTTCACAATGGCAGGCAGTGACTAGTGGGGTACCGCAAGGCTCAGTGCTGGAACCCCAGCTATTTACAATATACATAAATGATCTGGATGAGGGAATTGAAGGCAATATCTCCAAGTTTGCGGATGACACTAAGCTGGGGGGCAGTGTTAGCTGTGAGGACGATGCTAGGAGACTGCAAGGTGACTTGGATAAGCTGGGTGAGTGGGCAAATGTTTGGCAGATGCAGTATAATGTGGATAAATATGAGGTTATCCACTTTGGTGGCAAAAATAGGAAAACAGACTATTATCTAAATGGAGGCCGATTAGGAAAAGGGGAGATGCAGCGCGACCTGGGTGTCATGGTACACCAGTCATTGAAAGTAGGCATGCAGGTACAGCAGGCAGTGAAGAAAGCGAATGGTATGTTAGCTTTCATAGCAAAAGGATTTGAGTATAGGAGCAGGGAGGTTCTACTTCAGTTGTATAGGGTCTTGGTGAGGCCACACCTGGAGTATTGCCTACAGTTCTGGTCTCAAAATCTGAGGAAGGACATTATTGCCATAGAGGGAGTGCAGAGAAGGTTCACCAGACTGATTCCTGGGATGTCAGGACTGTCTTATGAACAAAGACTGCATAGACTCGGTTTATACTCTCTAGAATTTAGGAGATTGAGAGCGGATCTTATAGAAACTTACAAAATTCTTAAGGGGTTGGACAGGCTAGATGCAGGAAGATTGTTCCCGATGTTGGGGAGGTCCAGGTCAAGGGGTCACAACTTAAGGATAAGGGGGAAATCCTTTAGGACCGAGATGAGAAGGAATTTTTTTACACAGAGAGTGGTGGGTCTCTGGAACTATCTGCCACAGAGGGTAGTAGAGGCCAGTTCATTGGCTATATTTAAGAGGGAGTTAGATGTGGCCCTTGTGGCTATGGGGATCAGAGGGTATGGAGAGAAGGCAGGTACGGGATACTGAGTTGGATGATCAGCCATGATCATATTGAATGGCGGTGCAGGCTCGAAGGGCCGAATGGCCTACTCCTGCACCTAATTTCTATGTTTCTATGTTTCTACAATGGAGTCTCCAACCACCACTGCGTTGCCTGACGTCGCCTCCTCAGTTTCGGCTCAACAGCACTTTTTGCATCGCAAGCCAGCGCGCCGCTCAGTGCGTCAATGTCTTCTGTCTCTACAGCTTTTAGGTGGGTGAACCTGTTCACAAGAGGTTCAACACCCAGGGACCTGTGCATTCCATGTTTACTTCCGTTTGTCACTGTCATCCACCTTCCCTCTTCCAGTACCTTTGGTGTAACAATCTTGCTGTAGGACTCGTCGAGGAACGACTCAGCCTCTTGGAGGAATCTGAGGTCATCCACTTGCTTCTCCAGTACCCCAACACAGTCCTTCCGGAGCTGTACCTGGATGCACTTCTCACACTTGTAGCAGCCAGAGACACCAGCGGTGTCCTTGACCGCCCACATACTGCAAGCATTGCATTGAATCAGCTTGCCTGACATTTCCTTCTTTCTTCTCCTACCCTCAGTCTCCTCGCCGAAGACTCTCGAGCCAAAGACTTAAATTTTACTCTCAAATTTACCAATTTACAAACCAAATACCCCAGTTTTAAACTGATTGTCCCTTGTGAGTTCCTCTCCTCCCCCACTGGCTCCAGCCAATCAGTGCTTCTTCTTGCTTCTCCTTGTTGCTGCTTCTTCAAAATCCACATAAGATCTGTATTAAGTCTCTCTGCGTTTTTTTAGGCGACTTCTAAAAGTATAAAATTTATAAACCAATGTTTCAGGGAAAGCACATAGTGTCTAAAAAGTACACGTCACAAGAGACAACTCGGCAGCATAAAGGGCCAGTCCCACTTAGGTGATTTTTTAGGCGATTGCCAGCGACTAGGCTGTCGCCACATGATTGCTGGGGTGTCGCATGTATGGTCGTGATAGTCTCCTCAGTCATCCAAAGCGTTTTGCTGGTCGCTGCTGGATTATGAAATGTTCAAAACCTTTCGGCGACAGTAGGCAACCGTGAGCTTGTCATAGCTTGTCTTCTCCTGACGTAGGTGCTGTTATAGGTTGTTGTAGGTTGTCACCAGGATGGCGTAGGTTGTCGCCAGGTGACGTAGGTTGTCACCGGTGCTGACTTTGGTGAATTCCATTGTCATAGTCGCCGGCAGTCGCCTAAAAAATCGCCTAAGCGGGACAGGGCCATTAGTCCAGTCGCCGTTTTTTCGGCGACCTGCTACGACTATGATAGTCGCCGGCAGTCGCCTAAAAACGCGCCTGGTGGGACAGGCCATTTAGTATACTATTTCTAAATCCCCCATCATCGGGCTTTCTTTTTGCTACAATTTTCTGTCACCTATTTCTTGCTTTCCAAACGTGGAGTCAATCACGTGGAAGCGTATGTATACAGTTAACGCAAAAGAGAGTGGAGGAAAGGTCACATTTAAACTAACAGGGCAGGGAGATGGGAACCAATGCAAGGAGACAGTGCCATAAAAGGAGGACAGAAGCAAAAGGTAGAATGGAGATAAGAAAAACAAAACTGAAAGCTTTGTGCCTTAATGCAAGGCACTTTCGTAACAAGGTTGGTGAAATGAATGTGCAATTAGTAGTTAAGGAATATGATATAGTTGTAATTACAGAGACCTGGCCCCTGGGTGACCAAAACTGGGAGCTAACTATGCAGGGGTATATGATATTCAGGAAGAATAGACAGAAAGGAAGAGGAGGTGGGGTGGCATTGCTGGTTAAAGAGGAGATTAATGCAATAGCGAGGAGAGTCATTAGCTTGGATGCTGTACAATCGGTATGGGTAGAACTGCAAAATAGCCAAGGGCAGAAAACACTTGTTGGAGTTGTACACAGACCACCAAGCAGCAGTAGGGAGGTTGGGGATAGCATCAAGCAGGAAATTAGAGATGTTTGCAGCAAAGGTACAGCAGTTATCATGGGTGATTTTAATTTACATATAGATTGGACCAACCAAATTGGTAGCAGCGCTGAGGAGTAGGATTTCCTGGAATGTATGCAGGATAGTTTTTTAAACCAATATGTAGAAGAACTGACTAGAGGACAGGGCATCCTAGATTGGGCATTGTGTAATGAGGAAGGATTAGTTAGTGATCTTGTGCAAAGCCCCTTGGGAAACAGTGACCATAATATGGTGGAATTCTGCATTAGGATGGAGAGCGACATGGTTAATTCAGAGAGTAGGGTCCTGAACTTAAAGAAAGGAGACTTTGAAGGTATGAGACGGGAGTTGGCTGGAATAGACTGGAAAATTATACTTAAAGGGTTGACGCTGGAGATGCAATGGCAAAGATTTATAGACCGCATGGATGAACTCCAAATTTTTTTTATCCCTATCTGGTAAAAAACTAAAATGGGGAAGGCAGCTCAACCGTGGCTAATGACGGAAAGCAAGGAGAGTGTTAAATCCAAGGAAAAGGCATATAAATTGGCCAGATGAAGCAGCAAGCCATGGGACTAGGAAACATTTAGAGGAAGACAAAGGGTTAATTAAGATGGTGGAAAAGAGCATAAAAGACAGCTGGAGGGAGTATAAAAACTGACTAAAAGCTTATTTAAAAAGGAAAAGATCAGTAAAGACAAATATAGGTCCCTTACAATCAGAGATAGGTGAATGTATATTGGTAAACAAATAAATGGCAGAACAGTCAGAATCAAATACACAGGACAAGGTGTTAAGAAGTCCCTTGTGCCAGTAGGTGGGGAGCATTTCACGACATTCGTTGATTGTTGAGAGTGGTAGACGCTCAACATCGGGGGGGAAGGGGGGGGATACGTATACGTATATCTTGGCCTGGGTAACCTTCAGGACAGTTGGGCACAGGACACATCATCAGTAGTGTACCCTTGCATCACTGGGTGTTTCGGCCTTTTAACACTATACACCCTCCACAAGGGCGGTCCGCTGCAGGATGATCAGCCCTCAGCGTGTGTCCCGTGTCAAACTGTCCCAAAGATTCACCATGATGTACTTGGGGCCCAGCATGGGTCTTTCCGCTTGAGCCAAATCCAACGGCTGCTTCTTTCAGCCGCGTCTGAGAGTGATCTTATGGTCTTCCGCAGAGCCTGACCGTGGATTCCAAGCTCCTTCAGCAGTCTGATGGTAGATGATGCAACAAATCCTCTGCATCCCACTTCAACTGGATAGACTTTGATGTTCCAGCCACGCTGCGTTGCCTCTGCTGCAAGCTTTGCGTAGCGCAGCTTCTTACGCTCATAGGCCTCCTCAACAGAGTTCTCCCATGGAACTGTGAGCTCTATGATGTAAGCAGTCTTCTGTGAAGGGGACCAGAACACCAAGTCTGGCCTGAGGTTGGTTAAAGCAATTTCAGGTGGAAAGATTAGTTGTCGGCCGATGTCTGCCAACATCCTCCAGTCACGGGCCCTGCATAGGTTTCCTTCTTCTGATCTGGTGGAAGGATGTTTAGGCATTTTCTGTCCTTCTCGGACAAAGGTTGTTGCCCTTAAAGGGTGGTTGCTTGCTCTCGGAGGCAAGGAGTTGGACGCACACCGCCTGTTCTCAAGGGCTGATGCCAGGCTTTTTAGTACCTGATTATGCCGCCACGTGTAAATGGCAGAACAGTCAAACTAATGTTTGGATCTTCCTTCATTGAGAAGACACAAAAAATCTACCAGAAAAAATAGGGGACCGAGGATCTAGTGGGACGAAGGAACTGAAGGGAATCCACATTATTCAGGAAATGGTGTTAGGTAAACTGTTGGGACTGAAGGCAGATAAATCTCCAGGGCCTGATGGTCTGCATCCCAGAGTACTCAAGGAGGAGAAATCGTGGATGCATTGGTGATCATTTTCCAATGTTCTCTCAACTCTGGATCAGTTCCTGTGGACTGGAGGGTAGCCAATGTAACTGCACTTTTTAAGAAAGGATGGAGAGAGAAAACGGGGAATTATAGACGTTAGCCTTACATCAGTAGTGGGGAAGATGCTTGAGTCGATTATTAAAGATGTTATAACAGCGCATTTGGAAATCAGTTACAGGATTGGTCAAAGTCAGCATGGATTTATGAAAGGGAAATCATGCTTGACTAATCTTCTGGAATTTTTTGGGGATATTACAAATGGAATGGATAAGAGATGGCCAGTGGATGTGGTGTATCTGGACTTTCAAAAGGCCTCTGACAAGGTCCCACACAAGAGATTAATGTGCAAAATTAGAGCACATGGTATTGGGGTTAGGGTATTGACATGGATAGAGAACTAGTTGGCAGACAGGAAGCAAAGACTAGGAATTAACGGTCCTTTTCAGAATGGCAGGCAGTGACTAGTGGGGTGCCACAAGGCTCGTTGCTGGGGCCCCAGTTATTTACAATATAATCATTTCAGTATTTGGTTCCATTTTAATCTTAAATAATTTTGTAAATATTTCAAAAATATCACTCCAGAATTTATAAAGTTTTATGTAAGTCACTAAAGAGTGTGTTATAGTTGCGTTTTGGGATAGACATTTATCACAAATGGGGGAAGTATTTGGGTAGAATTTATTCAGTTTAGTTTTTGAGTAATATAATCTATGTAAAATTTTAAATTGAATTAAATTATGTCTTACATTAATCGAACATTGTGTATATATATCAAATACTTTTCCCATGTTTCCTTCTTCATTTTTATCATTAATTCTCATTCCCACTCTTCTCTAAGTGTCTCTGTCGATGGTAAATCTATATTTAAAATACTATTATATAAATATGATATTAATTTCTGTGAGTCAGCCTTAATGTTAATTGCTTCTTCCAATGGCTCTGGTTATGTTTTGATATCTTTGTATGTATTTCTTCATGAAGTCACAGATATGAAGATATTTAAAATAGTGGTTATTTTTCAGTTTAAATTTTAATTATAATGATAACAAATTTCCCATTTCATACATATCACCGATCCTTTTAATTCCCATTCTTTCCCATTGATTATATGTTTTATCAATAAGAGATGGTTTAAATGAAGGATTATTCACTATTGGCATTAACAATGATAGGTTTCTTAATTTTAAGGATAATTTTATTTGTTTCCAAATTCTTATTGTATCATGTATAATTGGGTTATTCTTATATATTGTGTTGTTCAGTTTCATCGGGGAGAAGAGGATCGCTCCTATATTACAAGGGGAACAGTCCTCTTTCTCCATTCTTATCCATTCTGTCTGTTGGGTAGAACTGTCCAACCAGTAAATTATATTCTTAATATGCACTGCCCAATAATAATACAAAAAGTTCAGAAGTGAAAGTCCCCCAATGTCTTTTGTTTCGCACAAATGTTTTCTTTGGATTCTATATGATCTATCATCCCAGATAAAATTGGTAATATTAGAGTCTAATTTTTTTAAGAAGTTTTTTGGTATATATAATGGTATAGATTGAAAAAGGTATAATATTTGTGGTATAAATATCATTTTTATAGCATTTATTCTGCCTATTAATGATAACGGAAGTGTTTTCCAGAATTTAATCGACACGTTGAGTTTATTTAATAAAGGCATAAAATTAAATAATGCTTTGTATTTTCTAGTAATTTGAATACCCAAATACTTACATTTTTCTGTTGCAATTTTAAAAGGGAAATTTAATAGGTGTGTAGATTCTTGAGGTTTTAACATCATGATTTCACTTTTATTCCAATTTATTCTGTATCCAGAAAAAGAACCAATTCCTCTATTAAATTTAATAAGTTTGGTATACTCGTTTGTGAGTTTGTAATATATAAAAGTACATGGCCGCCCCCGGAAGTCAGATGTTTTCAAGAGAGAGTTAGATTTAGCTTTTAGGGCTAAAGGAATCAAGGGATTTGGGGAAAAAGCAGGAAGGGGGTACTGATTTTAGATGATCAGCCATGATCATATTGAATGGCAATGCTGGCTCGAAGAGCCGAATGGCCTACTCCTGCACCTATTTTTCTATGTTTCACAACTTGCTTCACAAACACACACTGGAAACAGAATTTTTGTGGATGTGTGGGATGTTTATTCGCCTCGACTATTATTCATTTCGACCATCTCTGCCTAACAGCCCATGTCTGGGTGAATGTAATCATGTGCAATCAATAAATTACATTTAAATCGCTCTTTTAAGATAATAAAAAGTATTATAAGGTTCTTCCCACAGGGTAACCATACAATTGACACTCAGGTAGATTGAGATAACTGACTAAAAAATTGGTCAAAGAGTGATGTTTTGTGCAGAGGAGTTAGGCGGAGAAGCAAAACAACTGAAGTATTTAGTCTTAAACGACCACAAGGCACAGCTGCCAAAGACACTTCAGTGTGGGAAGTGTGTGCAATACTAGAACTGCTCTCCTGGCTTCTTGGATGACTGTAGAGATGAAGGAAGTTATAATGGTAAAGAAAGAAAGGTTATGGATGGATGGGAATATGAAGATGCACATTTTACATGAAACCATTGTAACCCAGTTAACACAGATGTGATTGATAAATGGGAGTGGTTATATGGATAGAAAACTGGCAGCAGGCATGTGATTGCACAAGATTACGGAGGGTAAATGTCGAAATGCTTGACAATAGATCATTGTCCATTCTCGAAGTATCAAAAATTGCTAAGTGTTTTAGCAGCAGGAGAGCTAAGAAGGATGTTCCTGAAATCAATTTCAGTTTGTACTTCAAAAAACAGCCCTCTGGAGGAACTCAGTCATTCAACTAGCATCTGTGCAGGGCAAGAAATGTTTGACAATGCTATATTAGTTCTCTCAGCAGTATAATTTTTGCTCCAGATTTCAGCATCTGCAGTCCCTTATGTTTCAGTTTGAGCTTACTTGTAAATTGTGCCTTTTAGGTGAAAAACAATCTATTTTTAAGTCAAAGATACACACAAAGTGCTGGAAGGACTCAGCGGGTCAGGCAGCATCTCTGCAAGAATAGATAGATGACCTTTCAGGTCAGGATCCTTCTTCAGATAAAGGTCCTAACATTGTCTGTGCATGTCTTCCAGAGATGCTGCCTGATCTGTTGAGTTACTCCAGAACGTTGCATGGGTTTTTTAACCCACACCTTGTTTCTATGTGTACTAAATTTTCCTGATTAAGTTTGAGTCATGCCTTCATGGTGAACATAACAGATTTCTTTCTCCTACTCAGTGGACAATAGCAAATATATTGAAGTTACACTTGAGTACCACGAATTTCAGTCATCCACCCTGTAATAGTAGATGAACCAGTGAATTTTAGTAACATCTGGGAAACTACTTAACAGTTCTATTTAAAGAGGCACTGAAGTACATCTCTTAGATTTCTGAAAGTCCGTATAAGTCTTAAACATAGTGTCATATCGCTACAAAGCACAGAAACAGGCCTATTAGCCCACCTGTCTATGGCGACCAAGTAGACATGTTGGGCTAGTCCCAACAGCCTGCATTATCAGACGGTGGTGAATCTGTGGAATTCTTTGCCACAGAAGGCCGTGAAGGCCAAGTCAATGGATATTTTAAAGGCAGAGATTGATAGATTCTTGATTAGTATGGGTGTCAGGGATCATGGTGAGAAGACAGGAGAATGGGGTTAGGATGGAGAGATATATCAGCCATGATTGAATGGCAGATTAGACTTGATGGGCTGAATGGCCTAATTCTGCTCCTATCCCTTATGACCTTATGATCATATGATCGACACAAAAAGCTGGAGTACCTCAGTTGGCCAGAAAGCATCATTAGAGAAAAGGAATAGGTGATGTTTCGGGTCAAGACCCTTCTTCAGACCTCCACCCGAAATGTAATCTATTCCTTTTCTGCAGAGATGCTGTCTGACCCGCTGAGTACTTTCAGCTTTTTCTGTCTATCTTTGGTTTAAACCAGCATCTGCAGTTCCTTCCTACACATTTTGTTAACTCTCATGGAGTTATACAGCACAGAAAGGGGACTTTCAGCTCACCATGTTCATGCTAATCTATTTGCCCATGTATACTAATCCCATTTAACCACATTTGGACTGTCTCCTTCAATGCCATGATAATTTGTGCCCTTCTAAATTGGCAGGGCATAGAAGGATATTTACTTATAGTAATTGTATCTAATTCCATCTCCTCCTCTGGCATTGTGTTCCAGATATCGAACATACAGTATGTAAAAATAAAGATGTATCAGATCCCTTTAAAACTTCTACCCATCACTATAAGCCTATGCCTTCTGTTTTTTTTTATATCCTACCTTGAGAAAGAGATTTTGACTGACTATCCTATCTCATAACCTTATATTATTCCATCAGGTCACCTTTTAGTTTCCATCACTTCAGGGATAACTATTGGCTTAAATTATACATACTTTGGTTAAGTTTGATGAGTGTTTTTTGAAAGATAGATTTTAAAAGAACAAAATTAAAATGTTCATCCTTCCATACTAAAATCTGAGCATGAATTACATCACCTAAAATTTAAAAATATCTGGCAGGCTATTCAACCTTCAAGGCCTCACTTGGAGTTGTCAACATGCCTATAAATCCTACACAAAAATCTACCATTCTATTCATGTGAAGCTTTGTCCATGAGCATGAACCTAATGAAAGTGTAGCACCATTTGAAGGCATCTCCTACTACGTTCGTATATTGAACAATATGTGCACTTTGTTCATTACAGTTAGAGTAATTAGAAAAGAAGGAAGTATCAAATAGATAGAAAAAGACAATGGAAGTCAAGAATGTTTCTCTGACAGTGTTTATTTCATCTCTAGTTATAGTGCTGAAAGCACATTGCAGAATACAAAGCAGTAAATCAATATTAATAAACTTGCAAATCTGGAATTAATGATAACAAATTATTAAAATGGACCTTCAAAATGGCTATGGGGAAGGGCATTTCAATTCAATCATAATTAACAGATTTCTTCTGATTAGTTCCATGATATCTTAAGAGTTAAGATTTGTACAATGAGAAGTACAAGGCATGATTAGCAAGTTTGCAGATTACATTAAAGTAGGTGGTATCATAGTAAAGATGATTATCAAGAATTACAACAGGATCTTGATCAGCTGGGCAAGTGGGCCAACCAATGACAAATGGAGTTCAATCAGTCAAGTGTAAGGTGTCACGTTTTGGGAATAAAACCAGGGTAGGATCTTCACAGTGAATAGTAGGGGCATGGGGAGTTTGGTCGAGTAGAGGAATCGAGGAATACTAGTACATAGTTGTCTGAAAGTGATAACCCAGGTGGATAGAGTAATGAAGAAGGCTTTTGGCCTGCTGGACTACATCAACTGGGGAACTGAGTATATAAGTTGGAAGTTTATGTTACAGTTGTACAAGATGATAGTGATGCTGCACTTGGAGTATTGCATTCAGTTTTGGTCAATCTGCTACTGGAAGAATGTTAAGGTGGAAAGAGTGCAGAGAAGATTTACTAGGATGTTGCCAGGTTTTGAGGGAGAGGTTGAACAGGCTTGGATTCCTTGCAGCGCAGGAGACTGAGGGGTGATTTAAAAGAAATGTATAAAATCATGAACGAATAGAGGGTGAATGAAATATTTTCCCTAAGGTAAGGGAATCGAGAACTAGGGGACATTGGATTAAGGTGAGAGGGAAAAGATTTAATAGGAATCCGAGGAGCAACCTTTTCACACAGAGGACGATGGGAATATGGAATGAGCTGGAGATGAAGTAGTGGAGGCAAATACAATAATGACATTCAAAAAGTATTTGGACAGGTACATGGTTAGGAAGCATTTAGAGGTTATAAAGCGAAGTCAGACTGCATTGCTGGCAATAGCGCGTCCCTCCCTGATGAATGCATTGCATTCTATGCTCGCTTTGAGTAGAAGACCAACAGGCTGATGACATCTGTCCCAACAGACTCAAGTGTGCCTGTTTCACAATCACTGTTGCAGAAGTAAGATTGGCCTTCCTGTGGGTGAACCCAGAAAGAGCTACTGGGCTGAATGGAGTCCCTGGTCACATCCTTAAGAACTGCATGAACCAACTAGCAATAGTGTTCATGGACATCTTTAATTGCCTCCTACTCCGTTCTGAGGTACCCACCTGTTTCAAGATGACCAGTATCATCTCAGTGCCAATGAAAAGTAAGATCTCATGTCTTAATGACTATCGTCCTGTGGTCTTAACATCCACCATCATGAAGTGTTTCGAGAGGCTAGTTATGGCACACATAAATCTACTAAGCAGCCTTGATCCACCACAGTTCGCCTTTCTCCATAACTGTTGAGTAAAGGTAAATATTGAAGCATAAGGAAAGAGCTGGGTAAAGTTGTTTGGAAAGTGGCCCCAGCAGGAATAATGGTGGACAACATTTCCAACATTTTCACACAACATAAATTGTCCCCTCTCCAACCGTTATAATAATTATTTTACCTTTATACGATGGAACGGACTTGACGACAAACAGGTACTTACATTGTTGAAATTCTTTGCAGCCCAGATTCTGTTTTGCTTTTTTTTTCTAGTTTAGGGGGGTTTTGTGTTTTCCTTTTTTCTTTTTTTTCTTTTTATCTTTTTGTTTTTTTATATATGTTTTATTTTAAACATTTAACTATATTTACATATTTACACAGTGCAGGAGGTCTATATTCAATGTGTATTTTGACACTGGACTCATATTTAGGTTTTACCTGTTATTAAAGTAATTCTAATCCCTATGTATCAATATCATTGTTATGTTTATCATTATTCTTTCGTTTTGTTTTTGAAGAAAAACTAATAAAAGGATATTAAAAGAAAGGAATAACGGTGGAGCAGCAATGGCAGGAGTTTCTGGGAGTAATTCAGAAGACACAGGATCTGTTATCCGAAAGAGGAAGAAAGATTCTAAGGGCAGAATGAGGTGACCATGGCAGAGACGGAAAGTGAAAAACAGCATAAAACTAAAAGAAAAAGCATATAATATTGCAAAGATTAGTAGGAAGCAAAAGGATTTAAAACCAAAAGAAGCTAAGTAAAAAGGCAATACAGGGAGATAAGATGAAATATGAAGGTAAGCTAGTCAATAATATAAAAAAGGATAGCAAAAGTTTCTTCAGATATATAAAGAGTGAAAGAGAGGCAAGTATGAACATTGGACTGTTGGAAAATTATGCTGGAGAAATAGTAATGGGGAATAAAGAAATGGCAGATTAATTGAACAAGTTTTTGTGTCAGTAATCACCAGCAATATGCCTGAAATTCAAGAGAGCAGTTAGTGGAGTTGCTATTACTAAGAAGGTGCTTGGGAAACTGAAAGATCTTAAGGTCGATAAGTCACCTGGACCAGAGGGACTGCACCCGGAGGTTCTGAAACCCCACTGTTCAAGAAACGAACAAAGCAAAAGAGGGGAACTATAGCCTGACTTCAGTGGTTGTATGATTTCAGAGTCCATTGTTAAAGATGAGGTTTCTGAGTACTTAGAAGCACATGGTAAAATAGACCATCATCAGCATGGTTATGTGAAAGGAAGATCTTGCCTGATAAATCTGTTGAAATTTTTGGAGGAAGTAAATAGCAAAATAGACAAAGGAGAGTCAGTGGAAGGTAGACACAAAATGCTGGAGTAACTCAGCGGGACAGGCAGCATCTATGGAGAGAAGGAATGGGTGACGTTTTGGGTCGAGACAGTGAATGTTGTTTATCTGGATTTTCAGAAAGCCTTTGATAAGGTGCCGCGCGTGAAGCTGCTAAACAAGATGATATTAGAGGGAAGATACTAGCATGGATAGAAGGTTGGCTGAATTGCAGAAGGCAAAAAGTGGAAATAAAGGGGGCTTTTTCTTGTTGGCTGCTAGTGATTCGTGGTGTTTGGGCTGCAATTCTTCAAATTATATATCAATTATTTGGATGAGGGAATTGAAGGTTTTGTGGCCAAGAGTGTGGAAAATACCAAGATAGGAGGAGGGGAAGGTAATACAGAGAAAGCAAGGACTCTGCAGAAGGATTAGACAGGTTGGAAGAGTGGGTAAAGAAGTGGCAGATGGAAAGTGTGGAGTCATGCATTTCGGTAGTAGGAATAAAGTCATAGACTATTTTCAAAATAGAGAGAGGATTCAGAAATCAGAGGTGCAAAGAGCCTTGGGCGTGCTGGTGCAGGATTCCCAAAAGGTTAATTTGCAAGTTGAATTGGTAGTAATGGCCCTGTCTCACGGTGCGAGCCCACTCACGAGTGGTCCCGAGTGAAAATAAAATAACACTCACGGTACGAGATTCCATGTTCAAATTTAAACAGGTTCCCACATGTATGTCTAAGTTTGCCATTTACTTCTCATTTCTGCGATGCACCAAGTTCCTCTCCCGAGTTACCAGGTTCCTCTCCCGAGTTATTCTTGAGCCAACCATGAATGAATTCTGTTTTAAGTATCAAATAGAGAAGCTGGACAGCATCTCATACAGTAAGTATATTCTGATTCAGTATTGAAATTTATTCAATTTCAGAACTTAAAAAAACTAGGCAGGATCTCGGCCCCGCTCTCGCTGCCATTGTGCAGCAAGGAGGCAGTGGCGGCAAAGCAACAGTGTTAAAGAAGACAGCTCCATCCTGCGGCTTTGAGTTAAAGATAGAATTCAGCGCGGCCGCATCTATTGATATGACCTACAAAGGGAAAATGCGCACCGTCCAGTGCCAGATCAGTTATACTTATGATTTGTTTGAAACACGCACGACGTAGTCAGAAGACCAGCGGGCAGAGGTTTGCTATATTTTAATTCAATTTACTGCCAGGTCTACACACTACAGGGAGACGGGAGATGAAATCCTTGAATGTGGACAGATGTCTCCGCGCCTGCTCGTTCTAAGCGTAATATATTTTTAGTTGCCTTTCAAGCCGGGCTTTGGTTTTATTACTTGTTTTTGTTTATTCGCACACACTTTTCGTGTGTGAGGGTGTGAGAAGTCCATGCCGGCCGGCCGCAGCCGCTGTTCTTTCACATCAGTTGCACATCAGATTGTTGGGAGACGGAGATCAGGGTTCGCCTCCTGAGTTGTTTTGGTGCCCAGGGGTGAGTTGAGGTGGAGGGAATGCACAGGTGTCATTAATCTGTCTGGGTGACAAGGCTCTTGGGTTAGGCTGGGATCATTATCTGCTCTCAATTCTCTCTTTCTGTGTGTACATTAGCAGGGGGAAGATCTTGTTTGTTCCTTTGGTGCGCTCATCTACCCTGCTCCCATCCCAGCCCTGCCCCATTCTATTGGAAATGTCGCTTCCACCACTGTAACGAGGAGGGGTCCGGTTGGCTGGCTTGGTGGGTGGGCAGGGAGGGGGAGTGGGTACAAACCACCAAACCCATTCTCAGATGTCGGGCAGAGCTGTGTAGAACTCGCGTTTCTCTCTGCTTCATATATGTGGGAATTCCCTCAGTATGGTCACTCAGCGGGCCAGGCAGCATCTCTGGAGAGAAGGAATGGGTGACAGGATGACGTTTCCAAAATTCTGCTGTGTCTTTGTGTAACTCCAGCACCGTGTTTTCACTTTTTGTCAACCAGCATCTGCCCTTTCTTGTGTATGACATTATTTGTATCCGTGGCAGTTGAGGAGGGGAGGGGCGGGGAGGGGCGGGGAGTGGGGGAAGGGGGGGGGAGTTAGGGTGACTTAGTACGGGAGATAACTGGAGGAGAGGTGTACTGACTGTGTGGGCAGACACTTTGGTAGTGATTGGCCACCAGTCTCAAAAGCCGCTGTGTCTCCCTGGCCCTGGGATAGCAGGGGGCGATCAAACAGCACAATACCCCCCTCCCCTTCCACGCCAACACGAAGGGCAACGATCCCAAGGCTTTAGTGTCAGAATCAGTGGGCAGGCGACAATCACGCGCCATAACGCGAGAGAGATCATGCACTATTGTAGGTCTCCTTTGCACGTCAGTGTTTCTGTCTTTCTCCATCTCATTGTTGGCCCTGTCTGTCGCCACCCCCACCCCCACCCCTCTGCTTCCCGACCATGTGTGTGACCCCTTCCCTCCCCTCTCCAGTTCCCCGCCCATTGCAACGGGCGCGGGGGCTTCGCACCGTCTTCACGTCGGCAACGCCAGCAGGTCAGTGCCAGTCGCCCTGGGGCAGGTGCTCGGGGGTTCTCACCCAGCGTAGCCCCGGACCGGGGGGGGGATGGGAGTCAGCGGGCACGCCGCCAACCAAGCCACCCATCCACGTCCACACGCTCAGTAGAACAGGAGCTGAGACTGAGAACTGTACCGCCCTTGCCCCATCCTCTGCAACTGCAAACAACCCCACTCTCCTGCTTACCTAACCCGCCCATCCCTTCTCTCTGGGTATTGAAGGCGCTTCTGTTCTGCAGTGTGCAATAGTCACCAAAATACATTGCATCTTTAGAAAGGAAAAATACAAAACATGTCAATCCCACTGGATAGGCCTTAGTCATGGTGCTGTACCACACGGAAACAGGTCTTTCGGCCCAATGCCATCCAGGTTGGCGTCTTGGGGTAGTCCTATTTGCCTGCATGTGGCCCATAGCCCTCTTATCCCTTCCCACCCATTTATCTGTCGTTAATAACCTCAAGAAACTATTAAGTCTACGTGAGCCTGCTTCAGCTTCCTGGGTCCAACTCAGAGAGAAGTCTCCCCCCCCTTGCCAGGGTTAATCGCTCTGTTTATATTGCTCTCTGCATTATGAAGTCCTCGACGGTGAACCCCATGGGCAATCACTACCAAAGTGTCTGCCCACACAGTCAGTACACCTCTTGTACACTTGTCTCCCGTACTAAGTCACCCCAACCCCCCACTCCCCCAACTCCCCTCCCCTCCCTCCTTCCTCGCCCCCCCACCCCCCCCCCCCCCCCCCCGCACCTTTCCCTCCCAACTCCAGTCCCGACCCCCTGGGTAGCGACAATCAACTGCCACGGATACAAATAATGTCATACACAAGAAAGGGCAGATGGTAGTTGACAAAAAGTGAACACACGGTGCTGGAGTTACACAAAGATGCAGCAGAATTTTGGAAACGTCATCCCATCACCCATTTCTTCTCTCCAGAGATGCTTCCTGTCCCGCTGTGTTAGAGTGCCTACGGTAGACTCACGAGTCACTACGGTAAATTCACGGGCTACTACATTCTTACAACAAGTTTAAAAGTTTAAAATTGTTACTTCAAGAGTAAATTTGACTTGTGGAAATCTTCCATCATGTTGAAAGATTTTCACGAGTTAACAAGTTTCCCGAGTACCTGCCGTTAGCTTTACGAGTCGCTAAGTTAGGTCCACGAGTTCCGACGTTCCCGCTACGTAAATTCTACGTGATTACCACGAGTTTGATTTGTTTTAAACTCGGGATCACTCGTGGGTGGACTCGCACCGTGAGACATGCGTTTAAGGAAGGCAAATGCAATGTTAGCATTCAATTCGAGAGAACAAGAATATAAAAACAGGGATGTAATGCTGAGGGTTTATAAGGCACTGGTCAGACTGCATTTGGAGTATTATGAGCATTTTTGAGCCCCATATCTGAGGAGGGATGTACTGGTATTGAGAAGGACTATCTACTAGAATGATCCTTGGGATTATTGGATTAAGCGATGATGATCGTTTGACGGCCCTGGCCCTGTACTCACTGGAGTTTAGAAGGATGAGGAGGGACCTCATTAAAATTACTGAATGGTGAAAGGCCTGGATAGAGTGGATGTGGAGAGGATGTTTTCACCAGTGAGAGAGTGTGGGACCATAGGGCAGAGCCTCAGAATAAAAGTACATACCTTTAGAAAGGAGAAAAGGAAAAAATTATTTAGTCAGCGGGTGGTGAATCTGTGATATTCATTGTCACAGATGGTTGTGGAGGCCAAGTCTTTGGGTATTTTTAAAGTGGAGATTGACAGATTCTTGATTTGTAAGGGAGTCAAAGGTTATGGGGGATAGGCAGAAGAATGGAGTTGAGAAGGAAAGATAGCTATGCAGGAAATTCAGCTACTATTGAATAGTGGAGTAAACTCGACGGGTCAAATAGTCTAATTCTGCTCCTATGACTTGTGAGTTTATGTATTTCTATCTCCTTCTACCCTCCCCCAATCCCTCCCTCACCTCTCCTTTCCCCTACTCTCAATCACTCCCTCGGCCTCCCTCTAAACACCTCCTTATTCCCATCCTCTCCCTCTATTCCCCTCCCTACTCTCCTCCCCCAATCTCCCTCCTCAGGATCTCAAGGTTGCCGCTCTTCTCCCTTCTTGCGTGCCCCGGAGGAGCATCAGCCATCGGCACCCTTAGAGCCAGGCCTTGGATCAGCTCGGAAGCACCAGCAGCTACGGCCATGCTGGCTTATGGGCTGGAGGGAGGTGTGGGGGCGGGGGGGGGGGGGGGGTAGAGCTCGGAGAAAAGACGGGGGAAGGGTCATGGGGGAGGGGTGGTATCACGGGGGAAGGGTGCAGGAGCCAGTGAGGTGGACCAGAAGGGAAGGGGCTGGAGTTGCAGGGCGTTGCGATGGCGGTGCATTTGGGACTCACAGCGGGCGCTGGACGCTCTCCTCCGCTGGGACCAGATTCACCACTTTCCGTTTGGCGACATCGCCGCGCTGCTTCTGGTCCCTACGAAAATTGTGTCCAGTTGGAGACTTCCGCCAGCCACCCACAGCCTCCCTCAGCTCCAGTAAAGACGCGATGGCACAAGAAGGGGCGGACTGTTCCACGGAGTGACAGGAGAAGAGACAAATCCGCGCGGCGCTGGCTGCCAGGAGAGGAGATCGATCTGTGCACGCGTGTTTTTTACAAATTTATAACCTCGCAATTTTACAATATACCATCGATCGTAACGAAACTTGTTGCACTCGCAACACAGGAGAACGGTGAGCGAACTGCCGAAAATCGTAGCACTATCGCGTACCGTTTTTGCGCACATAGAAAAACCGCACAAACAGGAAGAGCACAAGATCAGAGCTTTAGTTATGTATAGATATAGATATAGATATACTCACAACTGTGCAGCTAAATACCGATATAACTCACTAGTTTGCAGACAACACCACCATAGTGGACGGGATATCAAATAATGACTGGACGGATTAGAGAAAAGAGATCAAGAACCTTGTAACTTGGTGCAAAGCCAACAACCTCTACCTCAATGTCAGCAATACAAAGGAGATTGTGATTGACTTCAGGAAGCGAAGCAATACACACATCCCAGTTTACATCGATGGGACCGAAGTGGAGGTGGTCAAAAGCTTCAAGTTTGTAAGAATAAATATCACCAGCAATTTGTACTGGACCTCATTTCACTGCACATCCCGTATGTGTATGTGACGAATAAACTTGACTTGACTTGACCAGCCATTTCAGTTATTTAAGGAATTTAGTGTATTAACAGTAAATTATAGTGATAGGCTCACATCTGAAAATCCAATGAGATAACTATCATAAAACTAACTTAGTCTGAGTAAAAGGTCAACAATAACCGTAACACCCTCAGCAAGCACTCAGAAAAAGGAACTCATGCTAATCGACTTTCCTAAAGAACTTATAAAATTGTATCATATTATCATTTTAACATGGATATTCTGAACATTTGTTATGCCATGGTATCTACTGAAATGGTCTCAAATTGGAAAAGATAGTATGTAAGAGTGTACGGGTGGAAAACCCAATTAGTAACATTGTGTAAGAGGTTACACAACAGATCAAGCATTTTAAAAGTTTCCATCAATTCGTACAGGTGGAAAACCCAATTAGTAACATTGTGTAAGAGGTTACACAACAGATCAAACATTTTGAAATGTGTCCATCAATTCGTATTACAAATTAATTTTTTTGGTGCCATTACTATCGTCATACCTGAAATATTGCAAATTTTGAACACCCACGCAACATGAGAGGAGGGAGGGAAAAGCAGATGGTAGTGAGAGGATAACAAGAAGGAAACAAAAGAGAGAAAAGGAGAAGAAAATGTGGTAGAAAACAGAAAGTGGAAAAGAAGAAAGAGAAAGAAGAAAGAGCAACAAAAAACAGAGAAAACAGTTCTACTGTGAATTGGATGATGGTATTTAATAGAAATGGCTGTCCATAAAAAATTAACATGATAAACCTCAACTTCTTTAAGAATTATTGAGGCAGATGTGTTGTCACCTTCTGTCACTGATTTGGTCCGTGGGTCAGAGAGTCGAGGATCCAGTGGCAGAAGGTGAGGGGGGGGGGGTGGGGGGGCGGTGCGCTGCTTCCCAGGTCCAGGAGTTTGAAGATGAGTTTGGATGGCATTATGGTGTTGGAGGTTCATTATTTTAAGATTGCAAGATAAATGAATTGATTATTCTGTCAAAATGATACGTTTTATTTTGGCTTCACGGCTTATCAATTACAAAATTATAGCATTAATTAAAAATGACATTAAAAAAATCCAACAAAAATGTTTTTAAGCAAATGGGCAATTGTGGCCCTAACATTTTTCCAAGTGGATAGAATTATGACTATGGGCCTGTCCCACTTGGGTGACCTAGTCGGCGAGTTAAAAAGAGTGTCTTCGACCTTCCAGCTCGAGGGCACTCGCCTAGAAAGCCTCGAGCTGGATCGACCGTCTGCGTTGAAACCGCGAGCTGGATCGACCTGTCTGCTTTGAAACCGCGAGCTGCATCGACCGACCGCACAAACATACACAAACACATTGCGAAGGCGGGGGCAAGAGAAAGCAGAGGAGCGCTGTCTGCGTGATGAAGATGAAGGTAAAACGGCTGCACAGTAATGGTTAGTCCTTTAGAGAGGGCGAAGGGGGGGAGAGAAGGGGTGGAGAAGGGGGGAGGAGAAGGGGGGGGGGGGGGAGGAAGGGGTGGGGAGGAAGGGGTGGGAGGAAGGGGGGGGAGGAAGGGGGTGAGAAGGGGGGGGGGACAAAAGGGGGGGGAGAAGGAGTGGAGAGACTTTAAAGAAGTTTAATAAAGATTAGTGGGCATTTTATCTTCCGGTAGGTCTTCCTTGGTCCTGAAACTCCAATGAGCCAATTAAAATGCCTGGTCAGCGAAGGAGATTGCCTATGGCTGCCCTCGAGTGCCTGGAAGTAAATAGTGACCTCACTCCACTGCACTACGAGTTAAAAATACCCCATGCCGACTACATTTTACTTGCGGAAAATTTAAATATGCTGCAAATCTTTCCGCGACCTAGCTGAGGCCGCAAGTATTCGGGAACTTCCCTCGAGATTGAAGGAGAGTTCCAGCGACCTCACAGGACCTCCTAGGACCTCGTATCGACCATGCTGCGAGTTTGAGTCGAGGACAAACTCTTCGAAACTCGCAGATTAGTTCGCCCAAGTGGGACAGGCCCTTAAGTAAAATCTGGACGGAATCAATTGAATCATTCAGTCACTCACAGACTCGCGATAATTATTGTGATTACATCGAATGCTCCTACTGATCTTTTCAATTTTTCAAATTCGCAGACGACACCACAATTGTGGGCCGAATGTCAAATAATGATGAGACAGAGTACAGGAAGGAGATTGAGAACCTCATGTCTTACAAAATTCTTAAGGGGTTGGACAAGCTAGATGCTGGAAGATTGTTCCCGATGTTGGGGGAGTCCAGAACAAGGGGTCACAGTCTAAGGATAAGGGGGAATTCCTATAGGACTGAGATGAGGAAAACATTCTTTACACAGAGAGTGGTGAGTCTCTGGAATTCTCTGCCACAGAAGGTAGTTGAGGCCAGTTCATTTTTCAAATTCGCAGACGATACCACAATTGTGGGCCAAATATCAAATAATGATGAGACAGAGTACAGGAAGGAGATTGAGAACCTCATGTCTTACAAAATTCTTAAGGGGTTGGACAAGCTAGATGCTGGAAGATTGTTCCCGATGTTGGGGGAGTCCAGAACAAGGGGTCACAGTCTAAGGATAAGGGGGAATTCCTATAGGACTGAGATGAGGAAAACATTCTTTACACAGAGAGTGGTGAGTCTCTGGAATTCTCTGCCACAGAAGGTAGTTGAGGCCAGTTCATTTTTCAAATTCGCAGACGATACCACAATTGTGGGCCAAATATCAAATAATGATGAGACAGAGTACAGGAAGGAGATTGAGAACCTCATGTCTTACAAAATTCTTAAGGGGTTGGACAAGCTAGATGCTGGAAGATTGTTCCTGATGTTGGGGGAGTCCAGAACAAGGGGTCACAGTCTAAGGATAAGGGGGAATTCCTATAGGACTGAGATGAGGAAAACATTCTTTACACAGAGAGTGGTGAGTCTCTGGAATTCTCTGCCACAGAAGGTAGTTGAGGCCAGTTCATTTTTCAAATTCGCAGACGATACCACAATTGTGGGCCAAATATCAAATAATGATGAGACAGAGTACAGGAAGGAGATTGAGAACCTCATGTCTTACAAAATTCTTAAGGGGTTGGACAAGCTAGATGCTGGAAGATTGTTCCCGATGTTGGGGGAGTCCAGAACAAGGGGTCACAGTCTAAGGATAAGGGGGAATTCCTATAGGACTGAGATGAGGAAAACATTCTTTACACAGAGAGTGGTGAGTCTCTGGAATTCTCTGCCACAGAAGGTAGTTGAGGCCAGTTCATTGGCTATATTTAAGAGGGCGTTAGATGTGGCACGTGGCTAAAGGGATCCGGGGGTATGGAGAGAAGGCAGGTACGGGATACTGAGTTGGATCATCAGCCATGATCATATTGAATGGCAGTGCAGGCTCAAAGGGCCGAATGGCCTACTCCTGCACCTATTTTTCTATGTTTCTATGTCCTGGTGTCGAGACAACAACCTTTCTCTCAATGTCAGCAAGACAAAGGAGATAGTGATCGACTTCAGGATGCAAAGCGGTACACATACCCCAGTTTGCATTGATGGTGCCGAAGTAGCGATGGTTGAAAACTTCAAATTCCTAGGAGTCAATATCACCTACAACTTCTCCTGGACCACCCATGTTGAATCAACGACCAAGAAAGCCCACCAATGCCTCTACTTCCTCAGAAGACTTGGGAAGTTTGGCATTTTACTACAACTCTCAACAAACTTCTACAGAAAGCATTTTATCAGGATGCATCACAGGTTGGTTTGGGAACAGGTCCATCCAAGACCGCAAGAAATTGCAATAAATTGTGGATGCAGCCCAGACCATCACACAAACCGACCTCCCTTCTATTGACTCCATTTATACCTCACGTTACCTCGGCAAGGCCAGCAGCGTTATCAAGGACGAGTCTAACCCTGGCCATTCCCTATTCTCCCCTCTCTATTCAGGCAAAAAAGTATAGAAGTGTGAAAACGCACACCACCAGATTTGGGTACAGTTTCTTTCCACCTGTTATCAGGCAACCGAATCATCCTACCACAACCAGAGAGCAATGCTGAACTACTATCTACCACTTTGGTGACCGTCGGACTTTGCTTGATCGGACTTAGCTGGCTTTATCTTGCACTAAACATTATTCCCTTATCATGTATCTATATACTGTAAATGGCTCGATTGTAATCATGTATTGTCTGTCTGTTGACTGGTTAGCACGCAACAAAAGCTTTTCACTGTACATCGGTACGTGACAATAAACTAAATTGAAACTGAAATCAACCCGCCTATCCTTTCCATGCTGAAACTTGCTCAACTGCTTCAACCATTTTGATAACTTTCATAAGGATGTTCCATAATATTTGTTTAAATCTCTCATGGCACCTTTTCAATCCTTCGCAGCCCAATTTCAGACCACAGCCAGAGATTGAGAACCATTGCTGCACCTCTGAACTAAATAAACAACAATAGGCAAATCTTGTTTGCAGCAGCATCACAGGCAATCAGACTGAGACAAAAACACTAACCAATAAATTATATATAATGTACACGTAAATTCTACAAAACAGTAAAAAGAAAAGGATTGTAAAAAACAATACATTGGTGCTGAATACAATTAGACAACAAGGAAGAGGTCATCAGCCGTGCTCCGTCGATGAAATAGGATTAGAATTGTGTTGGTCGGTTCAAGAACCTGATGGTTGTAGGAAAGTAGTTCAAAAGAGTTTATTGTCATGTGTCCCTGACAGGACAATGAAAATCTTTCTTTGCATAGCACAACAGAACATAATAGGCATTGACTACAATTATATACGTAAATACACACGTGAATTAATAAATTAATAAAGTGCAAATAACAGATGGAGGGATATTAATGTTCAGAGTTCCGAGCCAAGTTTAATAGCCTGATGGCTGTGGGGAAGTAGCTATTCCTAAACCGGGTTGTTGCAGTCTTCAGGCTCCTGAACCTTCTACCTGAAGGTAGCAGGGAGATGAGTGTGTGGCCAGGATGGTGTGGGTCTTTGATGATGCTGCCAGCCTTTTTGAGGCAGCGACTGCGATAAATCCCCTCGATGGAAGGAAGGTCAGAGCCGATGATGGACTGGGCAGTGTTTACTACTTTTTGGAGTCTTTTCCTCTCCAGGGCACTCAAATTGCCGAATCAAACCACGATGCAACTGGTCAGCAAGCTCTCTACTGTGCACCTGTAGAAGTTAGAGAGAGTCCTCCTTGACAGACCAACTCTTTGTAAACTTCTCAGGAAGTAGAGGCGCTGATGAGCTTTCTTAATAATTGCATCTGTGTTCTCGGACCAGGAAAGATCTTCACAGATGTGCACGCCCAGGAATGCCATCAGGTCCAGACGCTTTTCGAGGGTTCACCCCTCTGAAGGATTTCCTGACATCGGCCTCTGTGACAGACTGAAATACCATCACAGCGAATAGGGACTCGGGAAGGCACATCGGTGTTCTCCCTATCAAAGCGTGCGTAAAATGCATTGAGCTCATCAGGGAGTGATGTATCAGGGAGCCGACATCCGAGCTGCATCCTGGTTTTGCCTTGTAAGAGGTGATTGCATTCATTCCCCGCCACACCTGCCGAACATCTGTCTCATCCTCCAGCTTGGAGCAGAACTCCCTTTTGGCCTTTTTGATGGCCTTACCAAGGTCGTATCTGGACTTCTTGTAGACCCCCTGTGTCATCAGACATGAATGCCCGGTGTCTGGTCTTCAGAAGACTGCGGATCTCACAGTTCATCCAAGGTTTCTGATTGGGAAACACTCGGAAGGTTTTTGTAGGGATGCAGTCCTCCACACATTTCTTTATGAAGTCTGTAACGACTGTGGCGTATTCATTCAAGTCCATTGCCAAGTCCTTGAACATTGCCCAGTCTACAGACTCCAAACAGTCCTGTAGTTGTTCCTCTGCCCCCCCCCCCCCCCCCCCCGACCAGCTCTGTACTGCCCTCACCTCTGGGGGTGCGTTCTTTAATTGCTGCCTGTATGCAGGAAGAAGCAGCACCGCGGTATGATCGGATTTACCGAAGTGAGGGCGAGGGATAGAGCGGTAAGCATTCTTGATGGTGGTGTAGCAGTGGTCGAGGGTGTTTGGTCCTCTGGTGCAGCAGGAGACATGTTGATGGAAGTTGGGGAGTGATTTCTTTAGGTTTGCCTTATTGAAGTCCCCACATGGTGGTAAATGCCTCAGGGTAAGCTGTCTGGTGTTTGTTGACCACAGCGTGCAGCTCCTCCAGTGCCAGACAGACGTCTGCCTGGGGTGGGATGTAGACCACGGTCAGGATGATGGAGGTGAATTCCCTCGGTAGGTAGAAGGGACGGCACTTCACCGCCAGATGTTCGAGGTGTGGAGAGCAAGAGTTGGACAGGACTGCCACGTCTGAGCACCACGCAGCGTTGACCATGAGGCAGACGCCCCCTCTTCTCCCTTTCCCCGATGCCAGTGTACGGTCCATGCGGTGGATGGAGAACCCTTCAGGCTAGACCGCTGAGTCTGGGGAGCTGGGGGTGAGCCATGTCTCTGTGAAACAGAACACAGAGCATTCCCTCAGCTCCCTTTGATAGAGCAGCCTTGTCCTTAAGTCCTCCACTTTATTTTCAAGGGACTGTACATTGGCCAGTAGGATAGTAGGGAGAGGGGGCCGAAGTCCCCTGCGCTTCATTCTGACCTGAAGTCCTGCCCGCCGGCCATGTTTCCGGACACAATGGAGGCTTCCCCTTTGTTTCCAGGTACTGTGTTTCCTGTACCTGCTGTTTCTGCGACCAGCGCTGGAAAGGGAATTCCCTCACAGACGGCAGCTCCAGCTCCGTAACGAACGGGGGTTCCCTCAGAGTCAGCAGCTCCAGCCTCATTTCTTCTGGGATATCCAGCCCGTCGGCTCTGGAGGTCATCCCGGGGTTTCCAGGTGCCATACCTGGGTTCTTCAGTCGGGTCGGGAGTTTCACAGCCAGCGTGGGAAAGTTTAAAATCCGGTCCTCCCGCAGCTGCGGGAGATCGCAAAATTGCCAGCGCTTTCAGCTGCACAAGCAGCCTGTCAGAAACGGCACCGATTACTGCCATTTCCCTGATGCAGGTAAGTTGATAAAAGTTGTAGGTAAATCTTGTCTGTTCTGGTGCTCCGCAAAAGTCGCCGCAGGCAGGCGCCATCTTGGTATCAGATTTTTGTATCTCTACTTGGCGGTGTGGGACTTCAGGTTTCTGTACCTCCTGTCTGATGGTAGTCTTCTTTGTGAATATATCTGTGCTGGGCCCAGGACAGGTCATCTGAGGTTTTAACGTCAATGAAACTGCCATATTTCTCTACTGCTCACCCACCAATGAAAACTGCATATGGCCTTCTAACTCCAAATTTTTTAAGTCAATATTTATTCTTCAGTCTTGATGATGTGTGTGTGGTAATTGTTGTAGCGTCACTCAACCAAATGTTTATCTCTCTCCTGTATGCTCAATCATCTCCACCCATGATTCAGCCAACAACAGTGCTGTTGGCAATTTCTTTTAGACATGGAGCTCCCTTGGACACATAGTCATATGTGTAAAGTGAGTAGAACAAAGGTCTCAGCATGCAGCCTTGAAGTACACCTGTGTTAATGTCGGTGAGGGGGATGATATCACCGATTTACATTGATTTTCATTGCTAATGAGCAAGTCAAGGATTCAGTTGCAAAAAGGTATAGATCTTGGACCTTAACTATAACTTTACAGCAGGTGATTGTTTTAGATGCCAAGCAGTAGTCAATGACTAACAGCCTTGTGAATGTGTTTCAGTTATCCAGATAGTTCAGGGCAAAATGTAGAGCCAGTGCAAAAGCATCTGCTTGTGACCTGTTGTGGGATATCTTGCCCTAAAACAAGACAATAGGCAATAGACAACAGACAATAGGTGCAGGAGTAGGCCATTTGGCCCTTCGAGCCAGCACCGCCATTCAATGTGATCATGGCAGATCATCCAAAAATTAGTACCCCGTTCCTACCTTCTCCCCATAGCCCCTGACTCCGCTATTTTTCAGAGCCCTATCTAGCTCTCTCTTGAAAGCATCCAGAGAACCTGCCTCCACCGACCTCTGACGCAGAGAATTCCACAGGCTCGCAACTCTCTGTGAGAAAAAGTGTTTCCTTGTCTCCTTTCTAAATGGCTTCCTCCTTATTCTTAAACTGTGGCCCCTGGTTTTGGACTCCCCCAACACCGGGAACATGTTTCCTGCCTCTAGCGTGTCCAAGCCCTTAACAATCTGATATGTTTCAATGAGATCCCCTCTCATCCTTCTAAACTCCAGAGTGTACAAGCCCAGCTGCTCCATTCTCTCAGCATATGACAGTCCCGCCATCCCGGGAATTAACCTTGCAATCCTACGCTGCACTCCCTCAATAGCAAGAATGTCCTTCCTCAAATTAGGGGACCAAAACTGCACACAATACTCCAGGTGTGGTCTCACTAGGGCTCTGTACAGCTGCAGAAGGACCTGTTTGCTCCTATATTCGATTCCTCTTGTTATAAAGGCCAACATGCCATTCGCTTTCTTCACTGCCTGCTGTACCTGCATGCTTTCTTTCATAGACTGATGTACAAGGGCTCCAGATCCCTCAATCTGGGGATTCCTCAAAGAGGGACCTCAAAGACCTCAGTGGTTCCTGCTTGGACCTCTTCACTAAACTTGCAAGATCATGTGATTCTTACGAAAACCATCAGAAAGTGAGTCAGTGCATAAAATACTCCCACTGTAGCAGCCAGCCCAATTTCTAGATGAATGATTTCCACTCTAAGCACTTTCAAAGAACTTTCCAAGGTAACGGCTTAATATGTCCATCTATACTGTATGTTTCTATTGTCCTTTTCTCCAACTTGCTGCAGTAATGGCACAGCAGTTAATAGCAATGTTACAAAATTTTGAGATTTTAAAAATCAAGTCTGCATATCAAATCAGATAAAGCATAAAAAGGTTTAATTTGACACCTAATTCACTTTCATATCTTCAGTATTAATAAAGTTATGGCCATTTTACTCGGAAATTAGCATCTTGTTCCCTATTGCTTTTCCATTGACTTAACACAAAAGTTGTGATCGAGGACAGTCAAAAGCCCATAACTTTCTTAAAAATTAAGAGAACTTAAATAATTTTTCAGTTATTATATATTGAAGCATTCTGAAACAAATATGAAACAATCTGACATGGATGACCTGAAATTAAAGCATATAATTAGTTAGTTACCCAATTGTAGCTCATTACAAATTTCAATTACTAGATCTAAACATCTATCCATTTCTTAAGAAAATATTAACATTTTTTAAAAAGCTTAAGTGACCGAATAACATTCACACAAGAATTCACAATATAACATGATTTTTAAATCTCATGGTTATGAATTTATAGGCCAAACTGAGGGAATTTAGTGTTTAATGCCCGTAAATTAATGGCCATTTAAATCAGCTTGCGAGTGGGATTTTATGGAACGCGATGGATTGGAACGTTGTGGTTGCGGTGAATTTATACCCCATATCGGCAGGAAAAATACTGCCAGTTCGTATGGGAATAAATCACCGTTTCGCAACATGAAATGTTGATTAAGGTCATCTTAACAAGCAAGTTTATATGTAAAAATAAATGGCTTTCCTTTACCTGTCCCCTACGTGAAATAGATTTTTAAAGAACATTTCACATACCGGCAGTCGGAACGAATCTTCAGCAAAAGCTCGCACCCTGAGAAAATATAACTCCGGAAGGCAGGGGAAAACTGCATTTTAACCCCGCCCCCTCCTCAAAGGTGCCAAAGTCGTGCACACGGCCAGTGACAGAACTGCAGTGCTGCTAAAGGTAAGTTTTGTAACATAGCTACAGTTAATGCTGATGCTTCACAGGCCAGAGACTCAGGCTTGATCTCAACTCTGCGTGTTGTCTGCTTGGAGTTGGTACTCATTGTCCCTTTGATCAGAAGTGTTTCTGTTGTGTACCCTGTTATTCCCTCCCCCCCCCTCCCCCCTCCCCCCACCCACAATGTACAAGAATGTAAGAATAGTGGATTGCACTGAGGAAGCACACAAGGATTGCCACATTTTCACGGTGCCATCTTGTACCCTTCAAGATTCAAAGTTCCTTAAAGGGGATTGGATTTGAAGGGAAGAGAGAATATTTTGTAACATTACAGGGAGATAAGGAAGAGGGGAATGGGAATGGCGGAACAAACTGCCAGAGGAAGTAATTAAGACAAGTAATATATTTGCTAATTGGACAGGGACATGGATAGTAAAGGTTTAGTGATATTTGGTCCAAATATGATTTTGGCATGATTTTGTGATGGCCATTCCGGACAGCATGAGCAAGGTGGACCAGAGGGCATGTTTTCATGCTGTATGACCCTCCCACTGTTCTGCTGGGAGCCAGAAGAACGTGACGGCCCAAATGGTCTCCTATTGTGATGAAGCACAAAAATATCAAGGGAAGTTAAAAGGTACAAAGATGGATGAGTCACCAGGATCAGATGGACTACACCCCAGGTTCTAAAAGAGGTAGCTTTAGAGATTGTGGGGGCATTAGTAGTGATCTTTCAAGAATTATTAGAGTAAGGAATGGTCCCAGAGGACTAGAAAATTGCAAATGTTACTCTGTGGTTCAAATAGGGAGCGGGGCAAAAGACAGAAACGATAGGCCGGTGAGCATGACTTCAATGGTTGGTAAGATTTTAGAGTGCATTATGAAGGATGTATTTTCCAAGTACATAATAATATAGGCCGAATTTAGCATGATTTTGTGAAGTGGAGATCTTGCCTGACAAATCTGTTGTAATTCTTTGAGGAAGTAAATAGTAGGATAGAAAAATGAGAGTCAATGGATGGTTTAGTTCACAAGTTTACTTGGATTTTCAGAAGGCATTTGTACAGGTACATGGATAGGAAAGGTTTGGAGGGATATGGGCCATATCCCTCCAAGGCAGGTGGACTAGAGGAGACTTTGAAGTATTGTAAGCAGTTTTGGACCCCATATCTGAGGAGGGATGTGTTGGCGTTGGAGGGGGTCCAGAGGAAGTTTACGAGAATTATTCTGGGGATGATTGGGTTAACATATGATGAGCATTTGACAGCTCTAGGCCTGTACTGGCTGGAGTTTAGAAGGATGGACCTAATTGAAACTTACCGAATAGTGAAAAGCCTCAATAGGGTGGATGTGGAGAGGCTGTTTTCACTAGAGAGACGACCAGAAGGCATAGCCTCTGAATATAACCTTTAGAAAGGAGATATGGTGTCAGAGATTGTGAATCTGTGGAATTTGTTGCCACACACGCTATGAAGGCCAAATCTTTGGAACATTGACAGGGTCTTGATTAGTGTCATAGATTATGGTGAGAAGACAGGAGAAGAGTTGGGAAGAAGAGATAGATCAGCCATGATTGAAAGGCATAGATTCGATGGGCTGAATAGCCTAATTCTGTTACAATGACATGAACGTATTATAGTCAGTCAACCCAGAGTCTATTTTGCCTATATGCAAAACATTGCTGATTCATACCTACTTAACGTTTCAACAATCCTTTGTGTAAATATATACTTCTCCATTTGTACTAACAATATGCACTAACTCCATTTTTTTTAACTCCATTTGGAAATTTTCCATCAGAGAAAATATATTCACTGCCAAAATGCTGAATGAATTTATAATTTTAAAGATCTCAATAGATCACTCCTCACATTTTTTAGTTAATGGAAAAATAAGGTAACTTCATGTAGAAGGGAAGAGATTTGAACATTTTTTGGCCTCCCATCACAGTGAGAAATGTGGAGGAGTCACTGTGGTGGATGTTTATGTTAAAATGTATTTTGTGTGTTCCGTTCCTTTTTATTTGTATGACTGACATGGCAAATGAAATTCCTCGTATGTTGCAAAACTTACTTGGCTAATAAAGTATTATTGTGATTGTGATTGATTCAAATAGCCCTTGCTTCCCCTCTCTCTACATTCACGCCCCCTTCCCAGTTCTCCCACCAGTCTTACTGTCTCTGACTACATTCTATCCTTGTTCCGCCCTGTCCCCTACATTCTATCTCTGTCCCGCCCACTCCCCTACGGCTGGCATTATAAGCCGCTACGAAACATCTACGGACTCCTACGGCCTCCTACGAGCTCGCTACCGACATTCTCCGACAATCCCCGAGTTCGAATCAAGGGGAAAACTCGGGAGAGTTCGTGAGTAACTCGGGAAAGTGGGACAGGGCCTTTACGCTGCCTCTTAAATGCACACGATCATATCTGTCTCAACGACCACCCCGAACAGCATGTTCTGTGCACCCACCACCCTCTGTGTAACACAGTTGACCCACGCATCTTATTTAAACTTTGCAACTCACCTTAAAGCTATGCACTCTAGTATTTTCTTTCCATCCTGGGAAAAAGGTTGTGACTGAATACCCTACCTATGCCTCTCATAATTTTATATACTTCTATCAGGTCTGACTGCAACCTTCAGCGTTCCCAGGGAAACATCTATCTGGTTTTGCAAGTTTGACTAGATTCCTCAATAAACAAAAAACACTTCCTGCTCTTGACAAATTATCCAGTGGTAAGAGGAGACCACAACACAGGTTTGTAGGTTCACTGGGTTCTGTAAATTGACATTGTATGTGGGCTAGAACTGGAGTATGATCATTGGTCATTGTGGATCTCGGTAGTTGACAGTGTTTTGTAGCTTCGCACTAATGCATGTGATAATACAAATATTGTCCATCTTAGATTAGTTATTAAGCTACAGGACCAGCAACCAGAGTCCTAACGTAGTGATCCACAAAATATGAGTTGAATCCTACTGTGGCAGGAATGGAAATTAAAGTAATTAAATAAATGTGGCATTTCAAACAGTTGGAAGCCAGAAGATTTAGTCAACAAGAAAAAGATCAGTGGTGCATATTGTTTTACAGTGTCCTCCATAATGTTTGGGACAAAGATCCATCATTTATTTATTTGCCTCTGTACTCCACAATTTGAGATTTGCAATAGAAAAATATCACATGTAGTTAATGTGCACATTGTAAGATTTTAATAAAGGCAATTTTTATACATTTTGGTTTCACCATGTAGAAATTATAGCAGTGTTTATACAATGGCCTCCATAATGTTTGGGACAAAGACCCATCATTTATTTATTTGCCTCTGTACTCCACAATTTGAGATTTGTAATATTTAAATAATCATATGTGGTTAAAGTGCACATTGTCAGATTTTAATAAAGGATATTTTTATACATTTTGGTTTCACCATGTAGAAATTACAGCAGTGTTTATACATAGACCCCCCATTTCAGGGCACCATAATGTTTGGGACACATGGCTTCACAGGTGTTTGTAATTACTCATGTGTGTTTAAGTGCCTCTTTAATGCAGGTATAAGTGAGCTCTCAGCACCTAGTCTTTCCTTCAGTCTTTCCATCACCTTTGGAAACTTTTATTGCTGTTTATCAACATGAGGACCAAAGTTGTGCCAATAGATAATAGGTGCAGGAGTAGGCCATACGGCCATTCATGCCAGCACCGCCGTTCAATTGGATCATGGCTGATCATCCACAATCAGTACCCCATTTCTGCCTTCTCCCCACATCCCCTGACTCCGCTATCTTCAAGAGCCCTATCTCGCTCTCTCTTGAAAGTTTCCAGATAACCGGCCTCCACCGCCCTCTGAGGCAGAGAATTCCACAGACTCACAACTCTGTGTGAAAAAGTGTTTCCTCATCTCCATTCTAAACGGCTTACCACTTATTCTTAAACTGTGGCCCCTGGTTCTGGACTCCGCCAACATCGGGAACATGTTTCCTGCCTCTAAAGTGTCCAAATCCTTAATAATCTTATGTTTCAATAAGATCCCCTTTCATCCTTCTAATGAAAGTCAAAGAAGCCATTATGAGTCTGAGAAACAAGAATAAAACTGTTAGAGACATCAGCCAAACCTTAGGCTTACCAAAATCAACTGTTTGGAACATCAATAAGACGAAAGAGAGCACTGGTGAGCTGGCAGGCCAAGGAAGACATCCACAGCCGATGACAGAAGAATTATCTCTATAATAAAGAAAAATCCCCTAACACCTGTCCGACAGATCAGAAACACCGTTCAGGAGTCAGGTGTGGATTTGTCAATGACCGCTGTCCGCAGAAGACTTCATGAACAGAAATACAGAGGCTACACTGCAAGACGCAATTCTGAAGTGTATAGACACATCCCATCTGCTCAAGTTCAAATAAATGTCTCAAAACTAATTGGCCGGCAGTTCATTCTACTGCAAGACAATGATCCCAAACATATTGCTAAAGGGCCTGTCCCACCAGCATGCGACTCCATGCGGTGAGCGTGTCCTTACGTGGTCGCTTGAGCCGTCCGGCCTCGCGGGGCCGGTCCCACTTCGATCGCCGGAGCTGGTCCCGACATCGCACTGGGCTCCGAAAAACTGACCGTTCAAAAATTCTGTGGGGCAACGGCCTTTCGGCTTGTAGCCGCCTTGACGCATTACACACCGCTTCGACGTCGTGCCTCCGTGACCCTCTCTATATGTGCCTCCGTTCCCCTCTCTATATGTGCCTCCATGACCATCTCTATATGTGCCTACGTGACCCTCTCTATATGTGCCTCCGTGACCCTCTCTGTGTCCCTCTCTGTCCTTGCGAACTTACCGCGGACTTCGCTCCAACTTCGCTCCAACTTCGCGCCACTCACCCGACCTCCGCGCGGCCCCCGCTCCCGGTTTGGTTGCGCTCGCCGCATGGAGTCGCATGCTGGTGGGACCGGCCCTGTACGAGGGATCACTCGACCTCCGCGCGGCCCCCGCTTCCAGTTTGGTCACAGTCACTGCATGGAGTCGCATGCTGGTGGGACAGGCCCTTAAAGCAACAAAGGAGTTTTTCAAAACTAAACTTCAAAGGTTAATTCTTGAGTGGCCAAATCAATCACCCGATATGAACCTAATTGAGCATGACTTTTATATGCTGAAGTGGAAACTGAAGGAGACCATCCCCCAAAACAAGCATAAGCTAAAGATGGCTGCAATACAGGCCTGGCGAGCATCACCAGAGACCTCAGAGTCACAGAGTCATAGAGTGATACAGTGTGGAAGCAGGCCCTTCGGCCCAACATGCCCACACCGGCAAACATGTCTCAACTACACTGGTCCCACCTGCTGCGCTTGGTCCATATCCCTCCAAACCTGTCCTATCCATGGACCTGTCTAACTGTTTCTTAAATGTTGGGATAATCCCAGCCTCAACTACCTCATCTGGCAACTTGTTTCATACACCCACCAACCTTTGTGTGAAAAAGTTACCCCTCAGATTCTTATTAAATATTTTCCCCTTCACATTGAACCTATGTCCTCTGGTTTCCCCTACTCTAGGCAAGAGACTCTGTGCATCAACCCGATCCATTCCTCTCATGATTTTGTCCACCTCTATAAGATCACCCCTCATCCTCCTACGTTCCAAGGAAAAGAGACCCAGCCTACTCATCCTCTCCCTATAGCTCACACCCTCTTGTCCTGGCGACATCCTCGTAAATCTTCCCTGAACCCTTTCAAGCTTGACAATATCTTGCCTATAACATGGTGCCCAGAACTGAACACAATATTTTAAATGTTGTCTCACAACATCTTATACAACTGCCCATGACCTCCCAACTTCTATACTCTGACTGATGAAGGCCAATGTGCCAAAAGCCTTTTTGACCACCTTATCGGGATGGGAGATTGCAACCGTGGTCCACCCTGTTTCGACTAATGCAATCAACCCGACGTGCACAAACAAGATCAAATAGAACAAGTTGACCTTCAACTTTAGGCTGCACGTCATATGCAAAAAGACCACCTTATCTACCTGCGACTCGACCTTCAAGGAGCCATGCACCTGCACTTCTAGATCCCTCTGCTCTACAACACTCCCCAGAGGCCTACCATTTGCTGTGTACTCTATGTATCCTCTCCAAAGCTTCCACATCCTGCCTGTAATGGGATGACCAGAATCATAATTTGGATTGAGATTAAGAAACATTTTTTGAGAATTAAAAAATGTGTTGGAATATTAATCAGATTAACATTTAACTGTGCAGAAAATCTGCCACTCGAGTTCCACCCAAATCCCAACATGTCATATTATCGTTTTATTATATTAAGGGAATGAAAGAATATGAAAATAGTATCGGGAAATGGCGATGAAATAGAAGATCAGCCGTGATCTTGATCTGTGGCCTATTCTTGCACTGCAACTGTATTTTTTCACTTTTTCACACAGAGTTGTGACTCTAGAATTCTGTGCCTCAGAGGTCGGTTGAGGCCAGTTCTCCGGATACTTTCAAGAAAGTGCTAGATAGGGCTCTTAAAGATAATGGAGTTAGGGGATATGGGGAGAAGGCAGGAATGGGGTACTGATTGGGGATGATTAGCCATGATCACATTGAATGGTGGTGCTGGCTCGAAGGGTCGAATGGCCTACTTCTGCACCTATTGTCTATAGTTTATTTCTTACATTATTATGTTCTTCGCACACTTTGTGGGAAAAGACTGAGTTGCAAAATTAATTAAGGAGCAGTAAAAATATAAAAATTAAGTATCCTCAAGAAATGAGTTAAAAAATGTTTCGCCATAAATTTGAAGGGCAAAAAAAACCCCGATATGTCGCTTATCCACGTTCTCCAGAGATGCTGCCTGATCCACGGAGATACTCCAGCACTTTGTGTCTTTTTGTAAACCAGCAGCTACTGTTCCTTGTGCCTCCATGTCACATTACCAAAAGCACTTAATTGGCTGAAATGTAGATTAAGATGCTTTGTAGTCAGAAAAAAAGTCGAAATACAAATCTTTCCATTTTTTTACCTCCGGTTTATAATGTCAGTTCAGGAATGTGATCAATATTTTATCTATTTTGTTCATGTTCTTGGTTGCATTGATGTCTCGAGTCCCCTGTATCCTGGGACTGGCTGAGACATCATCTCTCTCACTCTGGGGTGCACAAAAGGCTGGAGAAGCTCAGCGGCTGCAGCAACATCTAAGGGGCGAAGGAGATAGGCGACGTGTTAAAGAAGGAACTGCAGATGCTGGAGAATCGAGGGGTGCACAAAAGGCTGGAGAAGCTCAGCGGCTGCAGCAACATCTAAGGGGCGAAGGAGATAGGCGACGTTTCGGGCTCGCTTCGTGAACGTCACACACCAGGAGGAAGCACTTCCTGACCCGCGTCGGAAGCGATCCTGGGGGTGAAGATGGCGGCCGTGGCCAAGGCGAAGAAGAAAGTTGTCAACCAGCAGGAGCTGCGGCGGTTAATGAGGGAGAAGCAGCGCGCGGCCGCGGGGAGCAGGAGGATCGAGTCCCCAATCGCTAAATATCCTTTTGGGGAATACCGAAGCGTCGCCTATCCATGATCTCCAGAGATGCTACCTGACACGCTGAGTTACAACGTGACGTTGTATCCCAACATCTGCAGTTCCTTGTTTCTACTGTTGCTGGCCCTCGTTTTTAATTTTTAATGTTATAAATTAACAACACAAACGACTGCGTCTGCAGTGACAGCCGTGGCGCCGGTGCAACGGTTCATTTAAAACTGTAAATAATGCGCTTCTCAGATATAGGTCAAAGTTTATGACTCGTCTCATTCCCTTTGGCCATTTATTCAAAACGTTCGCAGAATTCCACAAATTGGCGACACAAGGAACTGCGGATGGGGATGAGGGGGAACCTAGAAGAAGGGTCCTGACCAGAAACGTCGCCTGTCCATCGCCTGACCCACAGAGTTCCTCCAACACTTTGTGTTTTGCCCATGAAAAAGTTGTGGTTATGCGCATTATGAAATAACCCCATGTTATGACTTTAAATGTACCTGCAAAACATTTAAGATCAAGACATGAGGATAATGTTTGGTTTGATAGAATTGCCGTTTGTACCTAGAGAAACTGAACATTGTTTGGGGGGTAGGTGTCCAGTTGACCTAGAGTAGATTACTTCATTTGTGGCATCTGTGGGAAATTGGCCTGGACTCGATTTGGTATGTCTGATGAGTTTCTCTTATGATGTTACTATTCTGGCAGCTCTTATTTCTATCCTTACCAACACTGTGTTTGATTGCAAGTATTTGCACTCCTTTGTGGCGTTTTCCATTATTGAATGGGACACTGCTGGTGTTCATTGACTAGACTGAACAGCTTCAGGATAGACATTTGTCCATGTTGTCATGCCAGGACTGCTCTCTTCCTCGAGCTTAAGGTCAGATTCCCTATAAAGTTTGCTTCAGTTGCTACAAACGATCTCTGCCACATCTTACCACTTGCTTTAGTCATGTAGAGATACCATCTAGCCTTAATTTCAATGAAGAGCAGATGGTTTATCCAACTGGGACCTGCCAGTTTTGAACAACTCCATCATTCAAGTTCAAGTTACATTTATTGTCTCATTGACTACTCCTGTGTTTGTTAGAGCTACAATTAATCCTCAGAAGATTTTCGACAGAAACTTTCTTTCTGAATGTACAAGTGATTTTGGACCATCTGTAGATTTTCCTCATGGAAATTTTCAGGAAGCACATGTGGGTCTTACTGGGTCAGAATGAACTGCCAGTCATTTTAACTGGCTTGGGGCAGAAGAGTGATATTTTGGAGCATTACAATGGGAGGTGTTGGAGGCTCTAAATGCATTAAGCTGAATAAATCCACTGGTTCTGACCAGGTGTATCCTCAAATGATATGGAGGAGATTGAGGCCACAGGAATTTATTTTTGTCATACAGCTTGGAAACAGGCCCTTCAGTCCAACTTGCCCGTGTGACCAACATGCCCCACCTCCAATGTTTTAGAGGCATTTAGACAAGCAGATGAACAAGGATTGGAGGGATTTAGATCATGTGCAGGCTGATGTGCAATTTAAATGGCCATGTTCGTATGTACAGACATTGTGGGCTGAAAGGCCTGTTCGAGTGCTGTACTGTTTTATGTTCCTGAGAAATAGGAATTGTCTTCAACTTCCCTGACTCCAGATACCACGTTGTAAAGATACCACAACAAGAGGCATGCAAGTCAAATAATTCTTATGGAAAATATAATTGGTGTTCACATCAGCCTATGAGAGTTCTGTAGTACATACCCAGCAGGTGCAAATACTTTGTTATGAGCTGTATCCTATAAAGCTAGCTGTCCAAAGCTGGTACCAGCATAAGAGTAATGTGCAGATCCAAGGCCTGAGAGTCATGAGGCATAGGACGAAAAAAAGGAGTCCCAGCAGAGCACCACCAATCTCATCTATCTGCAGATGTGGGGGAGTGGGGGGGTAGCAGACAGAAAATCAGTGTCCCCCTTGCAGTTTATCTGTCTCTGTCACCAGCTCTCATGATTAATCTTTCCTCTAGGACTGCGAAGAGGAAGACGTGATTTCAGCATGTGCTTGTGAGTCCGTAGGTTCTGCTTGTATTCGTAGGATGAGTCAGTAGACCTGAATGTTCCAGGCAGCTTTTAAGCAGAAGAACTGGTTCAGTGTTTCTTTTTCTTTACTCCTTAAAACTTTGGCATATTTTTGCACAACCTGTTATTTTGTTATATGCATAAACATACTTCTAATTTGCTTTACCTTAACCAATTTGAACATATAATAGTTTAGGTCATCTAAGCTGTGTGGTTTGCAGTATTCCAATAAAAAGTGAATTGCTGTGGCAGACACACATTCTGGGGAAACAACATAAAGAGGTAAGAATACAGTCATTTTGCATCAATTCCACAAAATATGACATCAACAATGTTATTTTTGCAATGTGGAGGCATTGGAAAAGTTGAAGAAGCAATTTAGCAGACTGATGCCTGGATTAAAGGCTATTAGCTACGGGGAGAAATTGGACAGATTTGAATTGTTTTCTCTGGATCACGGAGGTGAGGGGAAACCTGACAGAAGTATATCAAATTATTGGATTGCAAAATGCAGCATGGAAACGGGCCCTTTGAACATCAATCATCCGTTCTCATTTATTCTACGTTATTACACTTTCTCGTCCACTCGCTAGGAATAAATCAGAAGGTGCAGGATCAGTTCATTCCAAAGAGGAAGACAGATTCCAAGGGGAGTTAAGGGGTGACCGTGGCTGACAAGGGAAGTCTGGGACAGTATAAAAATAAAAGAGAAGAAGTACAACGTAGCAAAGATGAGCGGGAAGCAAGAGGATTGGGTAATGTTTAAAGAGCAACAGAAGATAACTAAAAAGGCAATACGGGGAGAAAAGATGAGGTACGAAGGTAAGTTAGCCAAGAATATAAAGGAAGATAGTAAAAGCTTCTTACGGTATGTGAAGAGGAAAAAAAATAATTAAGACCAAAGTTGAACCCTTGAAGACTGAAAAAGGTGAATTTATTATGGGAAACCAGGAAATGGCAGATGAGTTGAACAGGTACTTTGGATCCATCTTCACTAAGGAGGACACAAACAATCTTCCTGATGTACTAGTGGCCAGAGGATCTGGGGTGACAGAGGAACTGAAGGACATCCACATTAGGCAGGATATGGTATTGGGTAGACTGATGGGACTGAAGGCTGAAAAATCCCCCGGGGCGGATGGTCTGCATCCCAGGGTACTTAAAGAAGTGGCTCTTAAATACTTAAATCGTGGACGCATTGGTGATCATTTTCCAACATTCTATAGATTCAGGATTAGATTCATGATTAGATTCAGGATCAGTTCCTGTGGATTCGAGGGTAGCTAATGTTATCCACCTTTTTAAAAAATGCGGGAAAGAGAAAATGGAATTATAGACCAGTTAGCCTGACATCGGTGGTGGGGAAGATTCTGGAGTCAATCATAAATGATGAAATAGTGGTGCATTTGGATAGCCGTAACAGGATATCCAAGTCAGCATGGATTTACGAAGGGGAAATCATGTGCGACTAATCTTCTGGTTTTTTTTGAGGATGTAACTAGGAAAATGGACAAGGGAAAGCTAGTGGATGTAGTGTACCTGGACTTTCAGAAAGCATTTGATAAGGTCCCGCTTAGGAGATTAGTGGGCAACATTATGGCACATGGTATTGGGGGTAGAGTGCTGACATGGATGGAAAATTGGTTGGCAGACAGGAAACAGAGTAGGGATTAACAGGTCCCTTTCAGAATGGCAGGCACTGACTGGTGTGGTACCGCAAGGCTCGGTGCTGGGACCGCAGCAATTTACAATATACGTAGATGAAGGGATTCAAAGTAACATGAGCAAATTTACAGTTCACACAAAGCTGGGTGGCAGTGTGAACTGTGAGGAGGATGCTAGGAGAATGCAGGGTGAGCTGGACAGGTTGGGTGAATGGGCAGATGCATGGCAGATATAGTTTAATGTGGGTAAATGTAAGGTTACCCTTACACTTTGGTAGCAAAAACAGGAAGGTAGATTATTATCTAAATTGTGTCAAGTTGGGAACAAGGGAAGTACAATGGGATCTGAGGGTCCTTGTTCATCAGTCAATGAATGTAAGCATGCAGGTGCAGCAGGCAGTGAAGAAAGTGAATGGCATATTGGTCTTCATAACAAGAGGAGTTGAGTATGAGCAAAGAGGTCCTTCTGCGCTAGTACAGGGCCCTAGCGTGCGGTTTTGGGTCCCCTAATTTGAGGAACGACATTCTTGCTATTGAGGGAGTGCAGCGTAGGTTTACAAGGTTAATTCTCGGGATGGCAGGACTGTCATATGCTGAGAGAATGGAGCGGCTGGGCTTGTATACTCTGGAATTTAGAAGGATGAGAGGGGATCTTATTGAACATATAAGATTATTAAGGGTTTGCACATGCTGGAGGCAGGAAACATGTTCCCGATGTTGGGGGAGTCCAGAACCAGGGGCCACAGTTTAAGATTACGGGATAAGCCATTTAGAATGGAGAGGAGGAAATATTGTCTCACATAGAGTTGTGAGTCTGTGGAACTCTGTTTCTCAGAGGGTGATGGAGGCCGGTTCTCTGGATACTTTCAAGAGATGGGGCTCTTAAAGATAGCAGAGTCAGGGGATATGGGATGAAGGCAGGAACGTGGTACTAATTGGGGATGATCAGCCATGGCTGGCTCGAAGGGCTGAATGCCCTACTTCCGCACCTTTTGTCTATTGTCTATACACAAGGTGTAATTTTATAAGCCTAATTAACCTGTAGATGTGCACATCTATGGGATATCAGAGCACCAGGAGGAAATTCACGGGGTCATACACAGAATATGCAAACTCCACACAGACAGCACTGGTGACGGTTTTTTTTTACGCTTTGGGTGAATAGTGCCTGAAACTCACTATTGGAGGTGGAGGCAGATACGACAGTGGCAATTAAAAATCTTTTGGACCAGCACATAGATATGCAGGGAATGGGAGGATGTGGTTTATGTGCAGGCAGATAGGAGTCAGCCTTAGCTGCATGTTCAGCACAGACATTGTGAGCCGAAGGGCTTGTTTATGTGCTGTACTGTTCAATGTTTAGTTTTTTCAACATCTTTAGTGTCCAGGTTATGGGGAGTATTGATGCTGAAACTGGTTAGGAATTCACTTTTGGAGAGAGGGTCACTTTAGGCTGAGGCTTGCACAATGCTGTCCTGAATTACTTGTTGCAGGTGAAAACTCTAATAGACAATAGCCAATAGGTGCAGGAGTAGTCCATTCGGCCCTTCGAGCCAGCACCGCAATTCAATGTGATCATGACTGATCATCCCCAATCAGTACCCCGTTCCTACCTTCTCCCCATATCCCCTGACTCCGCTATTTTTGAGACCCTATCTAGCTCTCTCATGAAAGCATCCAGAGAACCCGCCTCCACTGCCCTCTGAGGCAGAGAATTACACAGACTCACCACTCTCTGTGAGAAAAAGTGTTTCCTCGTCTCCGTTCTAAATGGCTTGCTCCTTATTCTTAAACTGTGGCCCCTGGTTCTGGACTCCCCCAACATCGGGAACATGCTTCCTGCATCTGGTGTGTCCAAACCCTTAACAATCGTATATGTTTCAATGAGATCCTCTCTCAGCCTTCTCAACTCCAGAGTATACAAGCCCAGCCGCTCCATTCTCTCAGCATATGAGTCCCGCCATCCCGGGAATTAACCTTGTAAACCTACGCTACACTCCCTCAATAGCAAGAATGTCCTTCCTCAAATTAGGCAACCAAAACTGCACACAATACTCGAGGTGTGGTCTCACTAGGGCTCTGTACAACTGCAGAAGGGCCTCTTTGCTTCAATATTCGATTCCTCTTGTTATAAAGGCCAACATGCCATTCGCTTTCTTCACTGCCTGCTGTACCTGCATGCTTACTTTCATAGACTGATGTACAAGGACCCCAGATCCCGTTGTACTTCCCCTTTGTACACTTGAAGCCATTTAGATAATAATCTGCCTTCCTGTTTTTGCTACCAAAGTGGATAACCTCACATTTACCTGCATTAAACTTCATCTGCCATGCATCTGCCCACTTCCCCCAACCTGTCCAAGTCACCCTGCATTCTCATAGCATCCTCCTCACAATTCACACTGCCACCCAGCTGCAAATTTGCTCATGTTACTTTGAATCCCTTCATCCAAATTATTGATGTATATTGCTAATAGTTGCGGTCCCAGCACCGAACCTTGCGGTACCCCACTAGTCACTGCCTGCCATTCTGAAAGAGACCCATTAATCCCTACTCTTTTTTTCCTATCAGCCAACCACTTCTCTATCCATGTCAGCAATCTACCCCCAATACCATGTGCCCTAATTTTGCCCACTAATCTCCTATGTGGGACCTTATCAAATGCTTTCTGAAAGTCCAGGTACACTACTTCCACTGACTCTCCCTTGTCCATTTTCCTAGTTATATCTTCAAACGATTCCAGAAGATTATTCAAGCATGATTTCCCCTTTGTAAATCCATGCTGACTCGGACCAATCCTGTTACTGTTATCCAAATGTGCCGCTATTTCATCTTTTATAATTGACTCCAGCATCTTCCCCATCACCGATGTCAGGCTAACTGGTCTATAATTCCCTGTTTTCTCTCTCCCGCCTTTCTTAAAAAGTGGGATAACATTAGCTCCGCTCCAATCCACAGGAACTAATCCTTAGCCTATAGAACATTGGAAAATTATCACCAATGCATCTGCAATTTCTAGAGCCACTTAAGTACCCTGCGATGCAGACCATTAGGCCCTGGGGATTCATCAGCCTTCAGTCCCATCAGTCTATCCAACACCATTTCCTGCCTAATGTGGATTTCCTTCCGTTCCTCCGTCACCCCAGATCCTCTGGCCACTACTATATCAGGCCACTACTATATCACTACTAATGACCATGTCATAGTCATAGAGCACAGAACCGGGCCTTCAACCCAACACGACAATATCGACCAACATGCCCAATCTAAGCTAGTCCTATTTTCCTGCATTTGATCCCTTTCCAATCCATCTACCTGTCCAAATGTATTTTAAATGTTGTTCTTGTACCTACCTCAACTACTTCCTCTAGCAGTATATTCTATATATCCATCAACCTTGAAAAAATGTCCCCTTCAGTTCCAACTTCTACAGATGTACCATAGAAAGCATTTTATCGGGATGGATCATGGCTTGGTTTGGGAACAGCTCTATCCAAGAAATATCTTAACAGAAATTATGTATTGGAAAATGTTGTTAAAAGTATGTTTTCAGGGCAAATTATTTAAGCACAATTGTCATGTAATTTCTTGCAGAACCTGGAGAAACGACGAAATACAAATCAAACATCTGGAGCATCAATAATTAACACACCAGCAGTTCCTTTAGTAAAGAGAAAAGGTATAGATACAGAAACCAAAGCTGCAAAAAAAGTCAAAGGTAAACTCCTTTTAAATATTATAAGAATTAACACGAACCGTGGCATTGAAATTTTGTTGTGCAACACCCCAATGGAATTTTGGCAGAAATCCAGTGTTGAAAGGCAGTCATTTAATGTGCTGAAACTTGGTCTGTGCCGCCCTACATGTGATGCATGCAAATGTGGAAGCTGCCAAGCAGGTACAATGACATTAATAGAATTGTAATATCACTCAAACAGCATCATGTGAGTTGAAGATCAAGATCAAGATACATTTATTTGTCATGTGCCAGTTGGCACAGTGAAATGTGTGTTCACAGTTGCGTAAGGAATTAATAGTATTGTATTTGAATGCTCGAAGTAAAAGAAGTAAAGTAGATGAGCTGAGACTCAGCTAGAGGTTGGTAGATATGACATTGTGGGGATTACCGAGACGTGGCTGCAGGAGGATTGGGCCTGGGAACTTAATATTCAGGGTTATACATCCTACAGAAAGGACAGGCAGGTGGGCAGAGGAGGGGGGGTAGCTCTTCTGGTGAGGGATGGAATTCAGTCCCTTGTGAGTTTAGAAGGATGAGGGGGCATCTTATAGAAACATATAACATTATAAAAGGACTGGACAAGCTAGATGCAGGAAAAATGTTCCCAATGTTGGGTGAGTCCAGAACCAGGGGCCACAGTCTTAGAATAAAGGGGAGGTCATTTAAGACTGAGCTGAGAAAAAACTTTTTTACCTAGAGAGTTGTGAATTTATGGAAATCCCTGCCACAGTAGGCAGTGGAGGCCAAATCACTGGATGGATTTAAGAGAGAGTTGGATAGAGCTCTAAGGGCTAGTGGAGTCAAGGGCTATTGGGAGAAGGCAGGCACGGGTTATTGATAGTGGCCGATCAGCCATGATCACAATGAATGGTGGTGCTGGCTTGAAGGGCCGAATGGCCTCCTACACCTATTTTCTATGCTTCTATATTTCTATTAAGACATAGGGACTGACGAGATAGAGTCACTGTGGATTGAGTTGGGGAATTGCAAAGGCAAGAAGACACTAATTGGTGTTATCTACAGACCCCCAGATAGTAGCCCAGATGTAGCATGTAAGTTGCAGCAGGAGTTAAAACTGGCATGTAACAAAGGTCATGCTGCTGTGGTGATGGGGGATTTCAATGTGCAGGTAGACTGGGAAAATCAGGTTGGTTCAGGATCCCAAGAAAGAGAGTTTGTAGAGTGCCTCCGAGATGGATTCTTAGAGCAGCTTGTAATGGAGCAGACCAGAGAAAAGGCAATTCTGGATTTAGTGTTGTCCAATGAACCAGATTTGATAAAAGAACTTGAGGTAAAACAACCGCTTGGAAGTAGTGATCATAATATTAGTTTTAGACAGTAGGTGTAGTAGGCCATTCGGCCCTTCGAGCCAGCACCGCCATTCAATGTGATCATGGCTGATCATCCCCAATCAGTACCCCGTTCCTGCCTTTTCCCCATATCCCCTGACTCCGCTATATTTAAGAGCCCTATCCAGTTCTCTCTTGAAAGCATCCAGAGAACCTGCCTCCACTGCCCTCTGAGGCAGAGAATTCCACACACTCACAACTCTCTGTGAGAAAAAGTGTTTCCTCATCTCCGTTCTAAATGGCTTGCCCTTTATTCTTAAAATGTGGCTCCTGGTTCTGGAATCCCCCAACATTGGGAACCTGTTTCCTGCATGTTTTAATCTGCAATTTGAGAAGGAGAAGGATAAATTGGCAGTGTCACTGATGCAGTTGGACAAGGGGACTATGAAGGCATGAGAGAGAAGCTGGCCAAGGTAGACTGGAAAGGGATACTAGCAGGAATGACAGTGGAACAGCAATGGTAGGAATTTCTGGGCATAATCCGGAAACACAGGATCATTTCATTCCAAAAAGGAAGAAAGATTCTATGGGGAGTAGGAGGCAACCGTGGCTGACAAGAGAAGTTAGGGATAGAATAAAACTAAAAGAAAAGATGTATAACACAGCAAGGAGAAGCTGGAAGCCAGAGGATTGGGAAACTTTCATAGGACAACAGAAGGAAACAAAACGGGCAATGCGGGCTGAAAAGATGAAGTACGAGGGGAATCTGGCCAGGAATGTAAAGAAGGACTGTAAAAGCTTCTTTAGATATGTTAAGGGAAAAAGAATAGCAATGTCAAATGTGGGTCCCTTGAAGGCAGACATGGGTGAAATTATTATGGGGAACAAGGAAATTGCAGAGTTGAACAGGTACTTCGGATCTGTCTTCACTAAGGAAGACAAACAATCTCCGAGAAGTACTGGAGGACAGAGGATCTAAGGGGGTAGAGGAACTGAAAGACATTTTCATTAGGCGAGAAATAGTATTGGGTAGGCTAATGGGACTAAAGGATGATAAATCCCCTGGGCCTGATGGTCTGCATCCCAGGGTCCTCGGGGAGGTGGCTCTAGAAATAGTGGACGCAATAATGATCATTTTCCAATGTTCATTAGATTCAGGATCAATTCCTGTGGATTGGAGGATAGTTAACATTATCCACTTTTCAAGAAAGGAATGGGAGAGAAAACGGGGAATTACAGACCAGTTAGCCTGACTTCAGTGGTGGGAAAGATGCTGGAGTCAATTATTAAAGAGGTAATAATGGGGCATTTGGATAGCAGTAAAAGGATTTGTCTCAATCAGCATGGATTTATGAAAGGAAAATCATGCTTGACTAATATTCTGGAATTTTTTGAGGATGTGACAAGTAAAATGGGTGAAAGGGAGCCAGTGGATGTAGTGTATCTAGACTGTCATAAAGCCTTTGATAAGGTCCCACTCGGGAGACTGGTGACTAAAATTAGAGCACATGGTATTGGGTGTAGGGTGGATAGAAAATTGGTTGGCAGACAGGAAGCAAAGAGTAGTATTGAACGGGTCCTTTTCAGAATGTCAGGCAGTGGCGAGTGGAGTTCCGCAGGGCTTGGTGATTGGGCCGCAACTGTTTACCATATATATTAATGATTTGGAAGAGGGAATTAGGAGCAACACTAGCAAGTCTGCAGATGACACAAAGCAGGGTGGCAGTGTGAACTGTGAAGAGGATGTTAGGAGGTTGCAGGGTAACCTGGACAGGTTGAGTGAGTGGGCAGATGCGTGGCATGCAGTATAATATAGATAAATGTGAGGTTATCCACTTTGGTGGCAAAAACAAGGGGGCAGATTATTATCTCAATGGGGTTAGGTTAGGTAAAGGGGAGGTACAGCGAGACCTGGGTGTCCTAGTACACCGGTCACGGAAAGTTGGTGTGCAGGTACAGCAGGCAGTGATGAAATGCTACCTTTATTGTCATTCAGCCCTTTCGGTCTGAACAAAACTTTGGGCCTACAGTCATACATATAATAAAAATAACAAAAACACACAATAGACACAAATTTAAAGAAGGAACTGCAGATGCTGGAGAATCGAGGGTTACACAAAAAGCTGGAGAAACTCAGCTTTAACATCCACCACGCCCAACCTCTCCCTGTAGCTCAAGTTATCTAGTCCTGGCAGCATCCTCTTCTCTGAACTCTTTCCAGCTTAACAATAGTTTTCTGATAGACACAAAATGCTGGAGTAATGCTCCAAAATGCTCTGTAAACCAGTATCCGCAGCTCCTTCCTAAACACTTTTCCATTAGCAGGATGACCAAAACTGAACACAATACTCCAGTGTTTTCTCCAACGTCTTGTACAACAGTAGCATAATATCTTAACTTCTATACTGAATACCCAGACTGATGAAAGTCAGTGCCAAATGCCTTCTTCACCAGCATATCTACCTGTGACTCCCCTTTCACTTTGCTGTAATTATTGATAGCCTTCTTCACTATCTACAATGCCTCCTATTTTAAGTAATGTGCAAATATACTAACCTTACCCTGTACATTCTCATAAAAAGTGTTGATGTGGATGATAAATAACAATGTTTTTTTTAATATCAGAGTAAAAGAAGAAGCAAGAACCAGAAATATTAGATTATAATGGGCATGTCCTACTTATGTGACTTTTTCAGCTCTCTGGTTGTGGTAGGATGATTTAGTTGCATTATAATAGCTGGGAACAAACTGGGAAAACATAGATAGGTGGTGTTGGGACCTTTGTGTCGTTTTTCAACATTCTTTAAAGGTGTCAAATAGAATTTGGAGGCCTCTCTTCAAAGTTCACAGGCCAATAGCAAATTAGCATCTTTTATATCAGGAAATAGGGCTTGGTTCTTACAAATCAGAAAACTGGTTAAACAACCCTCTTCAGTTCTCTGAGAAATGGTTGAAGCATTAAGAAATGCCTCTCACATAGTGGTCAATTTCTAAATCAAACTAAATAATTAGTATGAAAGATAGCACCAGTGCTGCTGCTTCTAACTACTACCCCCTTCCTGTCTGAAGCCTGGATTATCATTCTCATAAACTGAAATAAATTATCAACATTTACAAAATATTTCGTAATAATTAAGGACATCAATTCACATTTTCCTCATAAATTTGCAGTTAACCATTCAAATGATTGCAAACATTTTTTCCATTTATGTTATAAAATTACAGTTTGGCCTTTACGCAAAAGTCATCCTCTTGTTGTGTGCATTATATTTTTTAAATAATATATTCTCCAAAAACAATGACATGTGGCACGTTATGTTATATTTTCAAACAAATAAAAAACTATTTTCTCTAAATCTTATGCAGTAATTATTTTAAAATGATAATCAAGTAAATAATCAAATATTTTCCACACCAGGATATTGATATAAATTATCAATGGCAAGCTCATTTTTTTAATGTCTAAATTAGACATTTATTTTAATTAGATTTTTAATTGTTTAAATTAATTTAAAAGTCTATTTTAAGATGAATTTAATTGAAAGTATATGCAAAATATAAACAAATCATGAACATCACCAAAATGTAATTACATTTTCTGTCATTGCCAGCAAACACTCCTTTGAAACTAACTATATACTTCATATTTTGCAGCTTCTTGTGATTCCAGAACATCTACAAGTACTGGGTGAGTACATTTTCAGAAAAGTTAACTGTTTATTCTTCTGTGAAATATGTTAGATTTTAAAATGATTCCTACTTCATTCGTCAGGAGAAAAAAGCTTTATAATCAACATTCAATTGATGTGCCAGATGTAAAACATATGCATTAAACATAGCGGACACAAGTGTGCCAAGCACCACATTAATAAAGCAGATCAGACCAAAGACACAGTCTTGTATTGAAATATTTCCTCAAATTAAATTTGTAGTTTTACAGCATACAACCCATTTGATCACTCATTTCTCCCCTCTTTCGAATACTTAGTAGACAATTCCATGCTTTGAAACCATACATAGAAGAAATCAAGACACAAGGTGCTGGCAGAATTCTACAGGCCTGGGAGCATCTCTTGAAAACATGGAGTAACTCAGTGGGTCAGGCAGCATTTTTGCAGAAAAGGAATAGGTGGTGTTTTGGGTTGACACCCTTATTCAGACTGAGAGTTGGGAAAGGGAAATGATAGATATAGACAGTACTTAAGACAAACGAATGGAAGATATGCAGAAAGCAACGATAATCAAGGAAATGTGGTGCCCACAATGGTCTATTGTTGGCTGTGGGATAGGTGATAACAATTTATACAGATAGTGGAACTCAACAGGACGACAGTAAAACTAACATGATGACTAGGGTGTGGGATGGACTGAGCGGATACAAGGGATACTTGAAGTTAGATAAATCAATATTCATATCGCTGGGTTGTAAGCTGCCCAAGAGAAATATGAGGTGCTGTTCCTCCAATTTATTGTCAGGACTGTCGGGGTCCCTGCACAGAGTCGAGGGAGGAGGTGTAGGGACAGGTATTGCATTTCCTGTGGTTTCCATTACCTGGAAAGGGGTGGTTTGCTAAGTTATCTTGCGTTCTTAATATTGCTATAATTTGGGTTAAGTCAATTTCCAGTGTAACATACCATTTTCGAAGTTGTATAAAGGAATTTCCATGTCCTTCTTAAACTATTTAATTATGTCACAAAAATTGTACCTAATTCTCTGTACCGTTCCAAATACTTATTCCAAATTTTCATCATTTCAGTATGCTATTTTGCTTTTTATCTTTTACTATATATACTTAACGACTATTAAATACACATATTAATTACTAAGCAGAAATAACCATAGTTCTTAGTATTTAATAGTTCCGAATTTGAATTTAACACTCTAATTTATAACCATCAATCCTCGCAGGTTACCGGCTGATTTTATCGATCCTATTAATGAGACATCTGTGCAGCACTCCATCCAAAGCTTGGTAATTGGCAGTGATGATGACATGGTGGAAAAGGCTGAGAACAATGTTGGTCCTGTACCACCTATGGGAGTGGCTGTTTTACAGAAAAATGCTGCTCTTCCAGCACCAGTGCAGAACCAAACTGAGAATATACTTCCGGCAGGTATGGATTTGAGTGACAGGCTTTCATTAAACATCATTGTTGGCACCAATACCTTTTAAAAGTTTTTTTTAGTTTAACTTTGCAGGAAAACAAATGGCAACATTATTTTTAAACATAAAATAGTCCCACATAGTAACAGGCCCCATGGCCCACAATATCTGTGCCAAATTAAACTAAACTGCTCTTTATGCATGTGATCCATCTCCCTCCAGTTCCTGCATATCCACGTGCCTTTCTAAAACCCTCTCAAGCACAGACTATTATATCTGCTTCCAGTACCCCACTAACAGTGCATTCCAGACATCCAACACTGTAGAAATTACAGCAGTGTTTATACATAGACCCCCCATTTTCAGGGCACCATAATATTTGTGGCACATTGCTTCACAGGTGTTTGTAATTGCTCAAGTGTGTTTAATTGCCTCTTTAATGCAGGTATAAGAGCTCTCACACCCATGGCTGCTTTATAATTTTTTGCCCTCGCACCGTATATCATTACCCTCTAGTTTTTGATTCCCTTTCCTGGGTAAAAGAGACTTCTCTATGTTCCTCATGATTTTGTACAACCCCATCCTAATCCCCCCCCCCCCCTTCGTCTCCTATGTGTCAAGGAACTGCCCAACCACACCCTGAACCTTCAAGCCCTGGCAACATTCTCATACATTTATTTGGCATTATTTCTACTGTAATACCCTCCTGTTATTGAATACAGGAGTTGGGACATTGTTACAGCTGTATTAAACATTAGTACACCCACATTTCGAGTAGTGGAAAGGGTCTAAAAAAGATTTTTCATTATGTTACCGGGTTTGGAGGACTTAAGCTATGAGGAGTGCAGGAGGCTGCGGTTTGACCTTATGGAGCTAGACAAAATCATGAAAAGGGTTAAAAGAAACCTGGTGGGCTAATTTCCTCCAGCAGAGAGTTGTGTGCATGGATTGCGCTGCCAGTTGAATTAGTTGAGGCAGTTACAATGGCAATGTTTAAAAGACATTTAGACAGATGTATGGATCGGAGAGATTTGGAGGGATGTGGGTTGGGTACAGACAATTGGGACTGTTGTTATCTCCAACTCTAACTCTCTTTCTCTCTCCACCCTTCTCCTAGAGTTAGAGTCTAGACCTAAAATGCCATTTGTCCATTTCCCTCCATATATCCTGCCTGGCCCATTGAGTTCCTCCAGTATTTTGCTCTTTTACCTCGATAATATTTATGTACTGATTTGCATGATCGGCAATTATGTACCAAATGTAAATCTATTAACTGGGTTATTAGTAATTTAACCTCTGCCTGGATTATGGCTTTTAGATATGTAAAATATATCTCTTGCAAGTGAAACCCAAGTTTTGTTGTGCTATATCACTCGGGAGATTCAGTTAAGTAATTCCAGTGATCATGCCTTCCATTGTGAATGCAAGTAAAAGATCTGTGTAGTTAAAGGAATCGGAACATTTGTTGATCCTGGGAATTATTCTAGTTAAAACGCCAATAAATCCTAATGACATAATCTCCTTCACTGAACAAGTTACGGCTTGTCTTGGAATAATAGCCCGGAACAATTTTAGTCTTGGGTTGCTTTTTTTGTGTACGAAATCATTTATTCTCATTGAATTGTGAAATAACATTCTGATTGGTAAGTTTGCAGATAATACTAAAGTGGGTGGTATTGCAGATAGGAAAGATGGTTGTCAACAATTGCAGCAGGGTCTTGCTCGGATGGGCAGGTGGACTGAGGAATGGTTGATGGAATTTAATGTAGAGAAGTGTGAGGTGTTATATTTTGGGAAGTTAAACCAGAGCATGACCTATACAGTGAATGGCAAGGCTCTGGGGACTGTTGTAGAGCAGAGGGATCTAGGAATGCAGGTTCCTTGAAAGTGTTGTCACAAATAGATAGGGTGGTCAAGAAGGCATTCGGCACATTGGCCTTCATCAGTCAGAGTATCGAGTATGGAAGTTGGGAAATCATGTTACAGTTATACAAGATATTGGGTAGGCCATATTTAGTGTATTGTGTTCAGTTTTGGTCACCCTGTTATAGGGAAGGTGTTGTTAAGCTGAAAAGGGCACAGTAAATATTTATGAGGATGTTGGCAGGACTCAAGGGCCTGAGCTAAAGGGAGAGGTTGAGCAGGCTAGGACTTTATTTGTTGGAGCGTGTGAGGACAAGGGGTGATGTAGAGGTGCAAAAAAGGTAGACAAAAATGCTGGAGAAACTCAGCGGGTGAGGCAGCATCCTATAGAGTGAAGGAAGAGGTGACGTTTCGGGTCGAGACCTTTCTTCAGTCTGAAGAAGGGTCTCGACCTGAAACGTCATCTATTCCTTCGCTATGGATGGGATAGGTTTGTTCAGTCTGAAAAAGGGCCTCGACCCAAAACGTCACCTATTCCTTCGCTCCATAGATGCTGCCTCACCCGCTGAGTTTCTCCAGCATTTTTGTCTACCTTCAATTTTTCCAGCATCTGCAGTTCTTTCTTAAACATTGAGGTGTACAAGATCGTAGTAACGTAGAAACAAGGTGCAGGAGTAGGCCATTTGGCCCTTCAGGCCAACACTGTCACTCAATATGATCATGAATCATATCATCCAAAATTAGGACCCTGTTCCTGCTTTTTCCCCCCATATCCCTTGATTCCATTAGCCCTAAGAGTTATATCTAACTCTCTCGTGAATCATGAGAGGCATAGATAGGGTAAATGTGCAGGGTCTTTTACCCAGGGTAGGGGAATCGAGAACCAGAGCACATAGGTTTGTGAGGGGAAAGGATTTAATAGGAACCTGACATTTCACTCAAAGGGTGGTAGGCATATGGAACGAGCTGATGTAGGATGTAATTGAGGCAGATTAAGAGACAACATTTTGGACACATTTAGATGGGTGTATGGATAGGATGTGTTTATTGAGATATGGGTCAGACGCAGACAGGTGGGAATAGTGTAGGTGGGGCATATTGGGCAGCATGAACAAGATTGGTCGAAGCGCCTGTTTCCAAGTTGTATGACCCAATGATTCTAACAAACATTTTCTAGCTAGCTCTCTTATACATATCTTGTTTCCATGAACAAATGTAAGGCAAACAACAACATGAATATAGTTTATTGTTGTCTCTGAATAACTTTGTATTGTTGGCTTGGTTCTTTTCATTCTGGTGCTTGTAGATATGTCATTGAAGATGATCCATGTCTCCGTTCACACTTCCATTCTCAGAATAGATTTGCCATCGATATACAGCTGAGTATGTGGCTATAAAATTGTTTATTTTCTGGAGTGTGAAACTACAAGCAGTTCTGAAAGTGTCAGTACTTACACTGCTCATTTCAGTAATGATTAGCTGGTACAAACTTGACCTGCTTACATTGAACTTTTCTCAAACTAGACTATATGAATGGGGTATTTTTCATAAATTATTCCCTTAGTGGCGTCCAGCCTTTCTCTAGGTTGTTTTCTGCATGATCTGTGAAAGGAAGAATGTTGAATGTATTTGCTGAAGATAGAATGTTAACATTGGTTAATGGAACACTTCTGGTTTGACTAGGGATGCATTAGCATCATGATAGACACAAAATGCTGGAGTAACTCAACAAAACAAGCAGCATCTCTAGAGAAGAAATGGGTGACGTTTTCGGTCGAGACCCTTCTTCAGGGGAGAGGGAGACATAGAGATATGGAAGGGTAAGGTGTGAAACACAGATCAAAGGGGGCCATGACCAAGGAAATGTAGAATGGTACATTGTTAGTTGCGATGAAGGTGACAACGAGGCATACAATCAGTAATATTTAATCAGGTGGACAGTGGAACTAGTCGGAGAACTAGGATGGGGAAGGATGGAGAGGGAGGGAAAGCAAGGGTTACTTGAAGTTAGAGAAATCAATATTCATACCGCTGGATTGTAAGCTACCCAAGTGAAATATATGGTGTTGTTCGTCCAATTTGTGTTGGGCCTCACTCTGACAGTGGGGGAAGCCCAGGACAAAGGACAGTGTAGGAATGGGAGGGGGAGCTAAAGTGTTTAGCAACCGGGAGATTGGGTATGCCTAGGCAGACAGAGCAGTGGTGTTCAGCAAAACGATTGCCTTGCCAAGCTAAGCCTAGGTCTACCCGATCCCCAGTTGCTAAACATTTTCACTCCCCCTTCCCATATCTCTGATTCCCTCTCCCTGACTCTCAATCTAAAGAAGGGTCTCGACCCATTCTTTCTTTCAAGAGATGCTGCTTGGCATGCTGAGTTACTCTGGCATTTTGTGTCTATCTTCCGTGTAAACCAGCATCTGCAGTTCCTTCCAACACATTTATTACATTTATTATCTCTTCCGGGCGGACCCAGTGATTTGGTGGAATTCCTTGATAGAATGTATCAAACCTGATGTCCCTTGGCTCTACGTCATAGCATGGTCAGTAGAATGGTGTGTTGTTATCCAAGTCCCTGTTTTATTATCTTATGTTGTGCACTTGTTATAAGACAAAGTCATTCCTCAGCTGGTGTGTGACATGGAGAACTGGTAGGTAAGTGGTAGTGGGTTGCACATCCTGACTCCTTTGTTTGAGTCGGTATCCTTTGGGGACTTGGTTGTTGGCTAACTGCGGAATGCCATCTTGTACCTGAGACACCAAACACCAAATCTGTTACCTATGCTCTTTTGGAGAAATATTTCTAAAATCAAATGGCTTGAGTATTTAAACTTCCTTAATGAATACCTGTGCTGCATTCCCCCTCTATCTTGCTGTGTGTTTCAGGATCTTTAATTTTGATTGCTGGTGCCGTCAGTATCTTCCCAGTAACCCTTCCTCGCTCTTTATGTCCACTAGGGAACATGTTTTGCCTACTTCGATCACACTGGTCTCAACCATCGGGGCTGAAGAATCGCTCTTTCTGGGTCAATTTTAACTATTAGCTCTCCTTTTGTGATGCACATTTGTTCTCCTGGACTCTGTTGTTCCTACTACGAATTTTCTTCCTCTGGGGGCAGACTCGTGAATGTCCAACATATTGAATACTCTACATATGGAAGTAAAAGTCCTGTCTCCTGTTTGTTCCCATCATCTATCTATTGCATCTATCTCCATAATTATCCTCATTAGGTAGCAAGGTGAAAAGTGACAGGCAGACAAATCCAGGGCAAAAATCAAAAAGGGTCACCTTTCAACATAATTGTAAAAGGGGCAAGAGCGTTGTAAAAACAAGCCTGAAGGCTTTGTCTCAATGCGAGGAGCATTCATAATAAGATGGATGAGTTGAATGTGCAGATAGCTATTAATGATTATGATATAGTTAGGATCACGGAGACATGGCTCCAGGGTGACCAAGGCTGGGAGCTGAACATCCATGGATATTCAATATTCAGGAGGGATAGACAGAGAGGAAAAGGAGGTGGGGTAGAGTTGCTGGTTAGAGAGGAGATTAACGCAATAGAAAGGAAGGACATTAGCTTGGAGGATGTGGAATCGATATGGGTGGAGCTGCGAAACACTAAGGGGCAGAAAATGCTAGTGGGTGTTGTGTACAGGCCACCTAACAGTAGTAGTGGAGTTGGGGATGGGATCAAACAGGAAATTAGAAATGCGTGCAACAAAGGTAAAACCGTTATAATGGGTGACTTCAATCTGCATATAGATTGGGTGAATCAAATTGGCAGGGGTGCTGAGGAAGAGGATTTCTTGGAATGTATGCGGGATAGTTTTCTAAACGAACATGTAGAGGAACCAACGAGAGAGCAGGCTACTCTAGACTGGGTATTGAGTAATGAGGAAGGGTTAGTTAACAGCCTTGTTGTGCGTGGCCCCTTGGGCAAGAGTGACCATAATATGGTTGAGTTCTTCATTAGGATGGAGAGTAAGTAACATTGTTAATTCAGAAACACGGGTCCTGAACTTAAAGAAATGTAACTTTGAGGGTATGAGATGTGAATAGGCCAAGGTAGACTGGCAATTGATTCTTGAAGGGTTGACGGTGGATATGCAATGGAAGGCATTTAAAGACTGCATGGATGAACTACAACAATTGTTCATCCCAGTATGGCAAAAGAATAAATCAGGGAAGGTAGTGCATCCGTGGATAACAAGGGAAATCAGGGATAGTATCAAAGCAAAAGATGAAGCGTACAAATTAGCCAGAGAAAACAGCCTACCCAAGGACTGGGAGAAATTCAGAGTCCAACAGAGGAGGACAAAGGGCTTAATTAGGAAAGGAAAAATGGATTATGAAAGAAAACTGGCAGGAAACATAAAAACTGACTGCAAAAGGTTTTATCGATATGTGAAGTGAAAAAGATTCGTTAAAACAAATGTAGATCCCTTGCAGTCAAAAATAGGTGAATTGATCATGGAGAACAAGGACATGGAAGACCAATTGAATAACTACTTTGGTTCTGTCTTCACTAAGGAATATATAAATAATTTGCTGGAAATAGCAGGGGATCGCGGGTCAAATGAGATGGAGGAACTGAGTGAAATCCAGGTTGGCCGGAAAGTGGTGTTGGGTAAGTTGAATGGATTAAAGGCCGATAAATCCCCAGGGCCAGGTAGGCTGCATCCCAGGGTACTTAAGGAAGTAGCCCCAGAAATAGTGGATGCCTTAGTGATAATTTTTCAAAACTCTTTAGATTCTGGAGTAGTTCCTGAGGATTGGAGGGTAGCTAATGTAACCCCACTTTTTAAAAAAGGAGGGAGAGAGAAAACGGAATTACAGACCAGTTAGTCTAACATCGGTAGTGGGGAAACTGCTAGTTATTAAAGATGGGATAGCAGCGCATTTGGAAAGTGGTGAAATCATTGGACGAAGTAAGCATGGATTTACGAAAGGTAAATCATGTCTGACGAATCTTATTGAATTTTTTGAGGATGTAACTAGTAGAGTGGATAAGGGAGAAGCAGTGGATGTGTTATATCTGGACTTTCAGAAGGCTTTTGACAAGGTCCCACGCAAGAGATTAGTATACAAACTTAAAGCACACGGTATTGGCGGTTCAGTATTGATGTGGATAGAGAATTGGCTGGCAGACAGGAAGCAAAGAGTAGGAGTGAACGGGTCCTTTTCAGGATGGCAGGCAGTTACTAGTGAGGTGCCGCAAGGCTCAGTGCTGGGACCCCAGCTATTTACAATATATATTAATGATTTGGACGAGCGAATTAAATGCAACATCTCGAAGTTTGCGGATGACACGAAGCTGGGGGGCAGTGTTAGCTGTGACGAGGATGCTAGGAGGCTGCAAGGTGACTTGGATAGGCTGGGTGAGTGGGCAAATACATGGCAGATGCAGTATAATGTGGATAAATGTGAGGTTATCTACGTTGGTGGCAAAAACAGGAAAGTAGACTATTATTTGAATGGTGACCGATTAGGAAAAGGGGAGATGCAACGAGACCTGGGTATCATGGTACACCAGTCATTGAAAGTAGGCATGCAGGTGCAGCATGCTGTGAAGAAAGCGAATGGTATGTTGGCATTCATAGCAAAAGGATTTGAGTACAAGAGCAGAGAGGTTCTACTGCAGTTGTACAGGGTCTTGGTGAGGCCACACCTGGTGCATTGTGTACAGTTTTGGTCTCCTAATCTGAGGAAAGACATTCTTGCCATAGAGGGAGTACAGGGAAGGTTCACCAGACTGATTCCTGGGATGGCAGGACTTCCATATGAAGAAAGACTGGATAGACTTGACTTGTACTCGCTGGAATTTAGAAGATTGAGGGGGGATCTCATAGAGACTTACAAAATTCTTAGGGGGTTGGACGGGCTAGCTGCAGGAAGATTGTTCCCGATGTTGGGGAAGTCCTGGACAAGGCGTCACAGTTTAAGGATAAGGGGGAAGTCTTTTAGGACCGAGATGAGAAAATCATTTTTCACACAGAGTGGTGAATCTGTGGAATTCCCTGCCACAGAAGGTAGTTGAGGCCAGTTCGTTGGCTATATTTAAGAGGGAGTTAGATGTGGCCCTTGTGGCTAAAGGGATCAGGGGGTATGGAGAGAAGGCAGGTACAGGATACTGAGTTGGATGAACAGACATGATCATATTGAATGGCGGTGCAGGCTCGAAGGGCCGAATGGCCTGCTCCTGCACCTATTTTCTATGTTTCTATTATCACGGTAGAAGTAGAAGAGTTTAATCAAATATGGAAGCCCAAGAACTGGAGAGGTGGTCAGGGTTTGATTGGAATGCCTACTTCTTTACACAGATAAGACTGCATGATGGCAATTCACTTCCTTCACAACCTTCAGAAATGACAGAATAAACAGTTGATTTCCACAGTGAAAGCTTCTAACACATAGTCGAATTAATAGAGGCCCATTTGCACTACCTCTTAAAGAGACGCTGTGTCTTGAGGCACAAGGAACGCTGCAAGTTTATTATACATTTATTCAAGGAGCAGAGTCATTCAGTCATACCCAATTCCATCTTTAGTTTAGAGATACAGCGAGGTAAAGGGCCTGTCCCACTAACGCAACCTTTCAGCGACTGTCTTCGACCATCAAGCTCGAGGGCACTCGCCTGAAAAACCTCGAGTTGAATCATCCGTCAGCGATGAAACCGCGAGCTGGATTGATCGACTGTGCACCCTCACCCTCACCATCACCATCACCCACACACCATCACACACTCCATCACACACGCTTCATCACACACACACTCGATCTCACACGCACATTCCATCTCACACACACACACGGACACACATCAAAGGCAGGGGCCAGGTAAAGCGGGGGAGCGCTGTCTGAAATTCACACCCGTGATGAACAGGAAGGTACAAGTCGGCTGCAAAGTGTACGGTAAGTCCTTCAGAGAGCGCTGGGGGGGGGGAGAAGAGGGGGAGAGAAGGGTGGGAGAGGGAGTGGAGACACTTTTAAGATGCCAGACAACTTATTATAAAGTTTAGCGGGCATTTAACCTTCCGGTCGGTTTTCCTTAGTCCTTAAAACACCAATGAGCCAATTAAACTGCCAGGTCCGCGAAGGAGATTGCCTACGGCTGCCCTTGACTGCCCATAACTACATAGCGAACTCACTCCACTGCACTACGAGTTCAAAAGAACCATGCCGACCAATTTTTACTAGCGGAATTTTTTTTTAACATGCTGAAAACTTTTCCTTAACCAAACTGAGGCGGCGAGTATGCGGGAACTTCCCTCGAGCATGAAGGAGAGTACCAGTGACCTGATAGGACCTCCTAGGACCATGTGTCGACCATGCTGTGAGTTTGAGTCGAGGGCAAACTCTTCTAAACTCACAGGTTAGGTCACCGCAGTGGGACAGCCCTTTAAGAGGCCCTTTGGCCCACCGGGTCTGTGCCGACCAGCAATCTTTGCACATTAACATTTTCACTACTAGGGACAATTTACAATTATACCAAGCTAATTAACCTTCTAACCTGTACGTCTTTGGAGTGTGGTAGGAATCCAGGGATCCCAGAGAAGACCCACGCAGGTCACAGGGAGAATGTACAAACTCCGTATAGACAAGCACCCAGGGTCAGGATTGAACCCGAGTCTCTGGCGCTGTAAGGCAGCAACTCTACCACTGTGCCACTCTTATCTGAACAATAGGATGAATTCAACATTCTCCCAATAAAGATTTAACAAATAAGTAACAGCCTGTGCTTTTTTATCTTTAAAATTGAAAACTATGTTCGCTGTGAGAACCACACACCTTAGTATCAGTAACCACCCACTCTTGTTCATTTTGTACTTTTCCATATTTTTAAGGCATGATCATGTCACATGTGACATTGGTACAATAGCTGGCTGGTTTGGCAAGTTCATGCAATAATAATCACTATTTCTGGCTCTTGACAAATCATACAGGAGTAAGAGGAGACCAATGTACCACAACTCGGTATTTAAAGCGTTTCTGTTATGTCATGCTAAAAATGCATGTGATAGGCAAATAAAATATTTATAACCTAAAACCTTAATGAATACCCCTCCCCTGTCCTCGCGTGGCCCACCTCTCTCCACCACCACCCCCACCTCTACCCATATCTCAGCAATCCCAAGAATACAATTTTTACACATTTCTCTGTAACCTAATCTCCCTCATAATATCTTTTTAAAGAAGAGCAGTATAGATGCAGTTACTTATTCAAAGAGCTAGCATAAACATGCACAGTTGGCTGAATGGTTTCCTATACATATAAATACTAACTGCCACTTGAACTTTCAAATAGATCCTCCGTTAGTTTCTTCTTCTCGCTGTAGTCAAGAGTGACTAGTCTTCTTCTTCTTGCGTATGGCGTGCACAGCCTAAAGTTGTAGGACAACTTGTTCTATTTGATCTTATTTGATTGTGCATGCTGGGTTGATTACATTCGTTGAAACAGGGCGGACCACATGAAGGTTGCAATCTCCCACCCCAAGTGACAAATGGGGTACCGCAAGGCTCGGTGCTGGGACCTCAGAATTAATGATTTAGATGAAGGGATTAAAAGTAATACTAGCAAATTTGCAGATGACACAAAGCTGGGTGGCAGTGTGAACTGTGAGGAGGATGCAGGGTGACTTGGACAGATTCGGTGAGTGGGCAGATGCATGGCAGATGCAGTTTAATGTGGATAAATGTGAGGTTATGCACTTTGCTGCCAAGAACAGGAAGGCAGATTATTAGCTTAATCGTGTCAAGTTAGGAAAAGGGGAAGTACAACGAGATCTGGGCGTCCTTGTTCATCAGTCACTGAAAGTAAACATGCAGGTACAATAGGTAGTGGAGAAAGCTAATGGCATGTTGGCCTTCATAACAAGAGGAGTTGAGTATAGGAGCAAAGAGGTCCTTGTGCAGTTGTACAGGGCCCTAGTGAGACCACACCTAGAGTATTGTGTGCAGTTTTGGTCTCCAAATTTGAGGAAGGATATTCTTGCTATTCAAGGAGTGCAGCATAGGTTTACCAGGTTAATTCCCGGGATGGCGGGAGTCATTTTCATATGTCCCGGATGGGACAATGAAATTCTTACTTGCTGCAGCACGACAGAACATATAAATATGTAAATATAGTACATAACTGGGGAAGAGAAAAAAAAGAAAAAGTTCAATAAATAACAAATATAGTGCAATAATAAAATAGTCTTTTGCAGTTCGGAGCTTATTTGTTGTTGTGTTTAATAACCTACAAGCTGAACCTGGACGTTACAGTTTTCAGGCTCCTGTACCTTCTTACCTAATGGCAATGGTGAAATGAGTGTGTGGCCAAATGGTGTGGGTCTTTGATGCTTTTGGCTACCTTTTGAGGCAGCACCTTCGATAGATCCCTTCGACGATGAGGAGGTCAAAGCCAATGATGGATAGGGCAGTGGTCACAACTTTTTGTAGTTTTTTCCGCTCCTGGCCGTTCAAGTTGCCAAACCAGGCCACGATGCAACCAGTCAGAATGCTCTCTACCTTGCACCAGTACAAGTATTAGGAGAATCCTCTTTGACATTCCGAATCTCCGTAATCCTCTCAGGAAATAGAGTCGCTGATGTGCCTTCTTTATAATTGCATTGGTGTCCAGGAAAGATCTTCGGAAATATGCACGCCCAGGAATTTGAAGTTTTTGACCCTCTACACCATCGTCCCATTGATGTGAACAGGATTGTGGGTCCTCAACCCTCCCCTACCAAAGTCCACAATCAGTTCCTTGGTCTTACTGATGTTGAGGGCCAGGTTGTTGTGCTGGCACCATTTGGTCAGTCGGTCGATCTCACTTCTATACTCTAACTCAGGGGTCGGCAACCTACAGCCCATAACCTGAAATCAACCGGCCCGCAGGCGTTTTTTTCCCCCCTTATTTATCCGGCCCACCTACTTCCTCCATCTCCGGGGCCCGAGGCCGCGGCATTACGGAGAAATGTGTAAAAATTGTATTCTTGGGATTGCTGAGATGTGGGTAGAAGTGGGGGTGGGGGGGGGGGGGGGGGTGTGGAGAGAGGTGGGCCATGTGAGGACAAGGGAGGAGTATTCATTGAGGTTTTGGGTTATAAATATTTTATTTGCCTATCACATGCATTTTTAGCATGACATTACAAAGACGCTTTAAATACCGAGTTGTGGTACATTGGTCTCTTACTCCTGTGTGATTTGTCAAGAGCCGGAAATAGTGATTATTATTGCATGAACTAGTCGAACTTGCCAAACCGTTTGTGTCTGGGCTTCACTGTTGGGATCGGAGGTAGACAAAGCTGGAGAGACTCAGCGGGTGAGGCATCATCTATGGAGCGAAGGATTAGGCAGCGTTTCAGGTCGAGACCCTTCTTCAGAAGCGCCTGACGCTGCTTTGAGACCAGTCTGAAGAAGGATCTCGACCCAAAACGTCACCTTGTCAAGAGCCGGAAATAGTGATTATAATTGCATGAACTAGTCGACTTGCCAAACCAGCCAGCTATTGTACCAATGTCGCATGTGACATAATCATGCCTAAAAAATATGGAAAAGTACAAAATAAACAAGAGTGGGTGGTAAACGGGCGTTACTGATAATAAGGTGTGTCGTTCTCACAGCGAACATAGTGTTCAATTTTAATGCAGAGGTGGCTGAATCATCTTCCTAATTTCCAACCACTTCCTCCCCCTGCACATTCACGTATCCTTCCATCATTTCCAGTTCTTCCTCCTTAACTTTTGAATATTGTGAAACTCTGACAAATATTGTGAAACTCTGATTTATGCTAGCTCTTTGAATAAGTAACTGCATCTATACTGCTCTTCTTTAAGAAGATACTGTAAGGGAGATTAGGTTACGGAGAAATGTGTAAAAATAAAAAATGTGTAAAAATACAAAGACGCTTTAAATACTGAGTTGTGGTACATTAGTCTCCCCTTATTCCTGTTGTCAAGAGCCGGAAATAGTGATTATTATTGCATGAACTAGTCGAACTTGCCAAACCGTCTGTGTCTGGGCTTCACTGTCGGGATCGGAGGTAGACAAAGCTGGAGACTCAGCAGGTGAGACATCATCTATGGAGCGAAGGAATAGGCAAAGTTTCAGGTCGAGACCCTTCTTCAGAAGCGCCTGACGCTGCTCTGAGACCAGTCTGAAGAAGGATCTCGACCCGAAACATCACCTATTCCTTCGCTCCATTCCTTCTCTTCCTTGCTGCCTCACCCGTTGAGTTTCTCCAGCTTTTTTATCTACCTTTGATTTTTCCAGCATCTGCAGTCCTTTCTTAAACACACTGTCGGGATCGGGGTTGTCAATAGGCCGGGGATGAGTGAGTATGAGTATTTGAGCCACCGCCTTCAGACAGAGCCAAGGCAATGGTCCGTAGGTACGCCATGTTCGTGAGCGCCCATAACCATCTTTGCCTGTAACTAGGGGCCAGTGCTCCGGGTGGCATCCTCGAAGGGGTGGGATTTATGTGAACACGTGATTTGATGCCTGCCATCCGGGGTGGGATGGGGGTGGGATCCATGTGTACATGTGATAGATGTGGCCCGCCATCCGCTCACAGACATGCGTCCCGGCCCCTGTGCAGAACAAGGTTGCCGACCCCTGCTCTAACTCGTCCCCATCTGTGATTCGTCCAACAACAGTGGTGTCATCGGCGAACTTGATGATGGAGTTAGTCTATAAACAACAGCCTGACGTAAGTGTTTTTATTGTCCAAGTGGTCCAATGCGGAGTGGAGAGCCAGTGAAATTGCATTCTCCGTTGACCTGTTGTGGCGGTATGCGAACTGTAGTGGGTCAATTTTCTTGTCGAGGTTAGAGTTGATGTGCACCATAACCAACCTCTCAAAGCACTTCATCACCACAGACGTTAGTGCCACTGGGCAATAGTCATTGAAGCACGTCACCTTACTCTTCTTGGGCACCGGTGTTATTGATGCCCTCTTAAAGCAGGTGGGAACCTCAGACATCAGAAGTGAGAGGTTGAAAGTGTCCGCTAAAACTCCCGCCAGTTGGTCTGCTCAGGTCTTGAGAACTTGACTGGGTATACCATCAGCCGCTTTCTGAGGGTTCACCCTCCTGAAGTATCTTCTGACGTCGGCCTCTGTGACTGTGACTGTAATACCTACAGGGTGAATGAGGGCTTGGGAAGGCACATCACTGTTCTCCTTATCGAACCGTGCGTAGAACGCATTGAGTTCGTCATGGAGTGATGCTTCGCTGTCGTTTGAGCTGCCTCCTGATTTCGCCTTGAGGGAGGTGATGGCATTCAAGCCCTGCCTCAGTTGCTGAACATCTGTCTCATCCTCCAGCTTAGAGCAGAAGTCCCTTTTGGCCTTTGTGATGGCCTTACAATAGTCCTATCTGGACTTCTTATAGACCTCTGCATCGGCAGACCTGAATGCCCGGGATCTGGTCTTCAGAAGAATGCGGATCTCATGGTTCATCTAAGTCTTCTGGTTAGGAAACACTCAAAGCTTTTGTTGGAATGCAGTCCTCCACACATTTCCTTATGAAGTCTGTAACCACTGTGGCGTATTCATTCAGGTCCGTTGCCGAGTCCTTGAACAGTGCCCAGTCTACAGACTCCAAGCAGTCCTTGAGTTATTTCTCTGCCTCCCCTGACCAGCTCTGTACAGTCCTCACCTCTGGGGTGTTTCTTCAGTTGCTGCCTGTATGCAGGAAAAAGCAGCACCGCTGAATGGTCGGATTCTCCAAAGTGATGGCGAGGGATAGAGCAATAGGCGTCTTTGATGCTCGTGTAGCAGTGGTCAAGGGTGTTTGATCCTCTGGTGCTACAGGAGACATGTTGGTGGAAGTTAGGGAGCGATTTCTTCAGGTTGGCATTGAAATCCCTGGCTATGGTGGTAAACGCCTCTGGTGCTTATTGTCCACGGCATGCAGCCCCTCCAGTGCCAGACGGACGTCTGCCTGAGGTGGGATGAGACCATTGTCAGTATGATGGAGGTGAATTCCCTCAGTAAGTAGAAGGGGCAGCACTTCACTGCCAAGTGTTCCTGGTATTCTAGGGCTCTTAACGATAGCGGAGTCATGGGGATTTGGTGAGAAGGCAGGAACGGGGTACTGATTGTGGATGATCAGCCATGATCACGATAAATGGCGGTGCTGGCTCGAAGGGCCGAATGGCCTACTCCTGCATCTATTGTCTATTGATATCTGGGAGTTTAGGAGTTAAGCATAAACCTTCAATTTTCTGACTCATCCTGAATTGTTGCAATCAAGGAAACACCAAATGTAGAATGTTGTCACTTTCAAATCCCTGAACCTTCACCTACATCTATCACGTAACTTTTTAAATGATAGATTTGAAGAGTGCAGCGACCTGTTAAAAATGCAGTTGACCCCCGCCTTCTTAGAAATAAGTCCTTGACGATTTTCTATAACACAAAACTGCATCATCTGCGTATGCCTCAAAACACTAGAATTGAAATTAATTGATTTTTGTATTAATTCATCAATTCCATGGGAGTACATTTTATTCTGCATCTCATATTTTTGGGTAGTAAATATGTGAATTCTGTGAGGGCAAATTTTTGGAATTCAAACTATTATTATTATTATGCTTTCTTGAGACGGGTATTATTTGGATAATTTAAGAATCAATTAAGCATTAGAATGGATTGATTGTAGGATCTCATTGGTTGAATTAGGATGGAATGAATCATCTGCATCTATAATGCTAATTAAAAAATATGGTAAATGTAGATGGATTGGTTAGTAAAGGGCCTGTCCCACTTGGGCGTCATTTGCGCGTGGTGGCGTATGCAGTGATGCGCAGTAAACATAGAAACATAGAAAATAGGTGCAGGAGTAGGCCATTCGGCCCTTCGAGCCTGGCCATTCAATATGATCATGGTCGATCATTCAGCTCTGTATCCTGTACCTGCCTTCTCTCCATACCCCCTGATCCCTTTAACCACAAGGGCCACATCTAACTCCCTCTTAAATATAGCCAATGAACTGGCCTCAACTACCTTCTGTGGCAGAGAATTCCAGAGACTCACCAATCTGTGTGAAAAATGTTTTCCTCATCTCCGTCCTAAAGGAATTCCCCCTTATCCTTAAACTGTGACCCCTTGTTCTGGATTGATTGTTTTTATTGAGGAAACTAGTCAAACTTGCAAAACCAGATAGCTTATAACAATGTGGCATGAACACACCTTTAAACAGATCTTATGGGGAAAAAACAATATGAACAAGAGTGGATGGTTAAAAGAATCAGTATCATGTATAACACCTTTGGTTAGGTTGAAATAAAACTATAATTTAATGTTGCAGAACAGGTGAATCTTAAATACAGTAAACATAAAATAAAGAATTGGTGAAGTGATTTAAAAAAAATTCCAAGTGACCAGTCAGAGTAACTTTGTTTTAAAAAGACATTTAACTTTAGAGTTAAATACAGAATAAGATTACAAAAATACTTTTGTATGCTATTCAAACAGATCAGATTAACCTTAATAGATACAATCAGTTCAAATTTGAGTACAATAGAAAGAAAAAATGGGAAGATGCAGCATATAGTTTTCAAGGTGGCGGATATATGGAACAAACTGCCAGAGGAGTTAGTTGAAGCTGATACCGTAACAGCATTTTTTCTAAAAAGCATCTCAGTCAATAGACAATAGGTTCAGGAGTAGGCCATACGGCCCTTCAAGCCAGCACCGCCATTCAATGTAATCATGGCTGATCATCCCCAACTAGTACCCCGTTCCTGCCTTCTCCCCATATCTCCTGACTCCGCTTTCTTTAAGAGCCCTATCTAGCTCTCTCTTGAAAGTATCCAGAGAACCGGCCTCCACCGCCCTCTGAGGGAGAGAATTCCGCAGACTCACAACTCTCTTCCACAGATTCAGCATTGGCAAGTTTACTGAAGGGCCCATTTCATGCTTTGTGACTTGAGGGCAGTGAGTGGGGGTAAAAAAGAATAGGAATCTGAGGGACAACAGCAGAAGGGTGATGGATGTAGGGGATGGAGTATTTGAGGCAGGTTACAGAAACGTAGAAACCTAGAAAATAGGTGCAGGAGTAGGCCATTCGGCCCTTCGAGCTAGCACCGCCATTCAATTTGATCAGGGCTGGTCATTCAAAATCAGTACCCTATTCCTACTTTCCCCCCCATATCCCTTGATTCTTAGCCCTAAGAGCCATATTTAACTGTCTCTTGAAAACATCCAGTGAATTGCCCTCCACTGCCTTCTGTGGCAGAGAATTCCACAGATTTAACAACTGAGTGAAAACGTTTTCCTCATCTCAGTCCTAAATTATCTACCCCTTATTCTGGGCTGCCAACTCTCATGCTTTGAGCGTGAAAATCACGCATTTAGACAAATTCTCACGCTCTCACGCTGATCACAAGTTTTTCACGCTCTGTCGTGAGAAATTCTGTGATCAACGAAAATTTCAAAACTCTTATAAACTGCATGGGCCGCGGGTGTTGGAGAGCCGGGGCTGAGGGAGAGATGGAAGCAGAAGCAGCGGCGGGGATAGATGAGTGTTTGCGGGGCTGGTGAGTCGCTCGCTGCAGCTCCGGCCATGGAGCAGCCTCAGTGCAAGAGTCCCGGGTCATCGGAGACGTCAGAAGCGTTGCGCCGCTGCTGTAAGTCTCTGTGCCGAAGGGACAGAGACTCTCAAAGGGAGAGAGTGAGTGGAAGGAGACGGGGACAGGGGGGAGGGAGAGTCAGAGGGGGGGAGAAAGAAGTAAGAGGGCAGAGAGAGTGGAGCGGTTGGGGAGAGAGAGGAGGGGGGAGAGGTGAGAGACGATAGAGAGGGGGAAAGAATGGAGAGAGTGAGGTGAGAGAGGTAGGGGAGAGGGGGGAGAGAGAGGGGTGGTAAAAGAGAGGGGGGAGAGGGGGAAGAGAAATAGAGGAGGCAAAGAGAAAGAGGAGATAGAGACAGAGAAGAAGAGAGGGTAGAGAGAGTAAGGGGAGAGAGAGGGGGGTGAGAAGGTGAGAGGAGAGAGGGAGGTGAGAGGAGAGGGTGGTGAGAGAGAGAGAGAGAAGAAAGAGGGGGAGGGAGAGAGGGGGAGCGTTAGGGGAAAGAGGGGGAGAGAGAGTTAGGGGAAAGAGGGGGAGAGGCCTGCAAGGAGAGAGGGACGGAGAGGGGTGGGAGGGAGAGAGAGGGCAGGAGGGCAGAGAGGGAAGGGGGGAGAGAGAGAGAGGGAGGTGAGAGAGGGAGCGACAGGACGAGGGAGAGGGGAGAGAATGGGGAGAGAGTGAGGTGGGAGGGAAAGAGAGAGGGGAGAGAAAGAGAGGGGGGAGGGAAGGGGAGAGAGAGAGAGGGGGGGAGAGAGAGGGGGATAGAGAGGCAGGGCTGCCAACTCTCATGCATTGCGTGAGAATCACGCACTTCGCCAAATTCTCACGCAGATCACAAATTTCTCATGTGTGAAATTCTGTGATCAACGAAAATTTCAAAACTCATATCAACTGCATGGGTCACGGGTATTGGAAGCAGAAGCAGCGGCGTGGACAGATGCGGATGGGGTGCGGTGCTGGCGAGTGTTTGCTGGGCTGGCGAGTCCCTCACTGCAGCTCCGACCATGGAGCAGCCTCAGTGTAAGAGTCCCGGGCTGTTGGAGGCGTGGGAAGCGTTGCGCCACTGCCATGAGAGTCTCTGTGCCAAATTCGCCCAGGTGACCAGCATGGATCAGGCTGCAGCTCGATGCATCCTGGTGGACAACCAGCGGCTGCTGGAAGTAAGTACCAAGCACTGGGTAGAAACGGTGGACAATAGTGGACTTCAAATGGGAGTGGTTAGAGAAAGCATCCTGCTTGCCTGCTAGATTTTCACTTACTGTAACTGCAGGAAAAATGTTCCCGATGTTATGGGAGTTCAGAACCAGGGGTCACAGTTTAAGAATAAAGGTAGGACAGTTAGGACTGAGATGCGGACAAACTTTCATCACGCAGAGAGTTGTGAATCTTTGGAATTCTTTGCCACAGAAGGCAGTGCAGGCCAAATCACTGGATGTTTTCAAGAGTTGTTACATTTAGTTCTTGGGGTTAACGAAATCAAGGGATATGGGGTACAAAATCAGAAAAGAGGTACTGATTTTAGATGAACAGCCATGATCATATTGAATGGCAGTGCTGGCTCGAAGGGCCGAATGGCCTATTCCTGCACCTATTTTCTATGTTTCTATGCTTGAGTATATGGCAATAAAACTCGATCACCTGATTTTCAAGTATTCATGCATGGTGGAGGTATAATGTAGTCATAGAGTGATACAGTGTGAAAACAGGCCCTTCGACGCAACTTGCCCACACCCGCCAACATGTCCCAGCTACGCTACCTGCTTTTGGTCCATACCTCCAAACCTGTCCTATCCATGCATCAGTCTAACTGTTTCTTAAATGATGGGATGGTCCCTGCCTCAACTACCTCCTCTGGCAACTTATTCAATACACCCACCGTCCTTTGTGTGGAAAAACTTACCCCATAAAAAGTTACCTCTTAAAAATACTTCATACAAATAAGATTGAAATCATACTTCTACAATGCACTAAAACATGATTTTAATACATCAAATTTCAAAAAGTCCCTACCGTGGGAGGGGGGACACCCCTCTCCCACACCCGGTTGCTCCACTCCCTCGCCGGATACCCCCAAGGCCAGTGATCTGTGATCACTCGGCCTCCCCACTTTCAAAAACGCTCCGCGGGCCCTGGTTCAGACGGAGAGCACTGCTAAATGTGAGTGGGGAACCGAGGCCAGTTGCCTGTGATGTTTGGATCCCAATGCTCAGCACTTCATGTTTCGGAGTTGGCTAATGTTATTGATTTGTAATTGGCCTGATCTGTAATTAGTTGACTAAAACCTTAATTTATTAATCCAGAATATCCAGGGGGATGGGATGTGTTATAATAAAATGACATGCAAGGTGTCAGGCTGTCTGTCACAACTTACAGCCCCGATAACCCATTGTTTCCTTCAGTTAAATATTAGGAAGGTAGCACTATTGTCATTTGCCACTAGTATGTTTTTTTACCTCACTGACTATATCTAACCCCCCCCCCACCCAATTCCTTTGACAGGTTTAATAGAAATGTCCCCAATCTCGTTGTTTTATTAATTGAACATGTAGATTAACATCCTCAAGGAGTGTAATCAGATGGAGATTCAGATGCGATATTTAAGAGTTTGTTCAAAGAAGGGGCATATTTTAAAGGAGTGACAGAGATACTTGCAGGGGAATGTGTGAGGAGATAGAAACATAGAACATAGAAAAATAGGTGCAGGAGTAGGCCATTTGGCCCTTCGAGCCTGCACCGCCATTCAATATGATCATGGCTGATCATCCAACTCAGTATCCCGTACCTGCCTTCTCTCCATACTCCCTGATCCCTTTAGCCACAAGAGCCATATCCAACTCCCTCTTGAATATAGCCAATGAACTGGCCTCAAAGACCTTCTGTGGCAGAGAATTCCAGAGACTCACCACTCTCTGTGTAAAGAATGTTTTCTTCATCGCGGTCTTAAAGGAATTCCCCCTTATCCTTGGACTGGACTAAGACATCCACTATTTCTGGGGCTACTTTCTTGAGCACTCTGGGATGCAGACCATCTGACCCTGGGGATTTATCGGCCTTTAATCCGTTCAATTTACCCAACACCAATTCCTGGCTAACCTGGATTTCACTTAGTTCCGCCATCTTATTTGACCTCCGGTCCACTGCTATTTCCAACAGATTATTTATGTCTTCCTTAGCGAAGACAGAATCAAAGTAGTTATTCAATTGGTCTGCCATGTCCTTGTTCCCCATGATCAATTCACCTGCTTCTGTCTGCAAGGGACCAACATTTGTTCTAACTAGTCTCTTTCTCTTCACATATCTATAAAAACTTTTGCAGTCAGTTTTTATGTTCCGTGCCAGTTTCCTTTCGTAATCTATTTTCCCTTTCCTAATTATGCCTTTTGTCCTCCTCTGCTGGATTCTGAATTTCTCCCAGTCCTCTGATAGGCTGCTTTTTTTTGCCAATTTGTATGCCTCATCTTTAGTTTTTATACTATCCCTGATTTCCCTCGTTATCCACGGATGGTTTTAAACTGAATAAGGGGGGTGGGGTGTCAAATGGGATAGTCGAGGACTGAGTTAAAGGGAAAGAGAGTAAAGGGATGGTTAATGACCCCAGAATTAACGGGAAAGAAAGCTCACAAAGGGATAGGAGAGTATGGCCAAGTGTAATAGGGATCGATGTGAAAGGGGCCACTTGTCAGCATAATTGTATAAGGAGTAAGAGTGTTGTAAAAACAAGCCTGAAGGCTTTGTGTCTCAATGCGAGGAGCATTCGTAATAAGGTGGATGAGTTGAAGGTGCAGATAGCGATTAATGACTATGCTATAGTTGGGATCACGGAGACATGGCTCCAGGGTGACCAAGGCTGGGAGCTGAACATCCAGGGATATTCAATATTCAGGAGGGCTAGACGAAAAGGAAAAGGAGGTGGGGTAGCGTTGCTGGTGAGAGAGGAGATTAATGCAATAGAAAGGAAGGACATTAGCGTGGAGGATGTCGAATCGATATGGGTAGAGCTGCGAAACTAAGGGGCAGAAAACGCTAGTGGGAGGTGTGTACAGGCCACCTAACAGTAGTATTGGAGTTGGGGATGGCATCAAACAGGAAATTAGAAGTGCGTGCAACAAGGGTAACACGGTTATAATGGGTGACTTCAATCTGCATGTAGATTGGGAGAATCAAATTGGCAGGGGTGCTGAGTGCCTGGTGCAGTCAAAGCTGGGACAATGGGGGTGTTCAGCACTGGGAACCTAAGTAGGTAAGCAGCTATGATCAGGGTAGAATAGGGGGCCAGGTGTAAGGCTGGACTCAGGGTTAGGAATGAGAGAAGGTATGCAACTGGAGTCGGAGTCAGGAGTAGTACCAGGTGTGCAGTGAGACCCAGGTTGGTCAACATGGGCCAAGTGTTTGATTATAATCTGATTTCCATACATGAATATACTAAGATCATTCATGTGCTGCACGTGTAATCAGAGCCTGGGCTCTACTGTGGAATGTAATTAGGAATGTAATTTAGTCTAACCTTATTCATAGCTAATCCAATTTAAAGCATATATATTGCATTCAAGTGTAAATTAAAAGACTCGCTACAGTGTGCACCAGATTGCACAATTTCAAGCTGAAAAATGCAAAAGCTCCATTCCAATGGGAGGCGACTCGCCCTCCTCCCACATCATTTATATATATATATTGTAAATAACTGAGGTCCAAGCACTGAGCCTTGCGGCACCCCACTAGTCACTGCCTGCCATTCTGAAAAGGACCCATTAATTCTTATCTACATCCTGTCTGCCAACCAGTTCTCAATACATGTCAATACCATATCAATACCTACACCCGATACCATGCGCTCTAATTTTCCACACTAATCTCTAGTGTGGGACCTTGTCAAGGCATTTTGAAAGTACAGATATACCACATCCACTGGCTCTCCCTTATCCATTCTACTTGTTACATCCTCAAAAAATTCCAGAAGATTAGTGAAACATGATTTTCCCCTTCATAAATCCATGCTGACTTTGACCGATCCTGTCACTGCTTTCCAAATGCGCTGCTATTACATATTTAATAATTGACTCTAGCATCTTCTCCACTACTGAGGTACAATAATATTGAAAAGATATTTGGACTCTTATATGGATAGGAAAGGTTTAGAGGGGTATGGGCAAATGGGACTTGCTTGGATGAGGCATTTGTTGGCGTGGATAAGTTGGGTCAAAGGGCTGTGTTGTACGACAATGACTCTGCATATATGTTCTTGTTTTGTCAGAAAGAATTTGAATCCAACTGATCCTAAATACAGATGTTTGCTTCCGTGTCCCTCAAACCTCCTCCCAAATTCCCAGATACTGCTACAAATCTTGGCTCTCCTTCACTGTGTAACATACGCATGTATGTTGTGATACATCCGAGTTTCTGGTCTATTTCCCCCCTCGGAAAGCTGAGTATTCACAAATTGAATTTATTTTGTGCAACGGAATAATGGTGCTGAAGGAGACTTAAACACGTAGATTGTATTAGCTAAAACTATTCTAGTGTGTGAGTGAAGAACTTTTTAAATATTTTGAAAGAAGGAAAAAATTAATTTGCCCCAATTTTAAATTCCACATTTCTGATTCTTGACTTTTCTTTCCTATATTCTCTCCAGATTTCTTTGATAGCGGCCTAAAATCTGCAGTTTCTCATTCTGGATCTATCCAAAAGCCAGAACGACCAGACAAGACTGTGGAAAGGTGAAATTCTGATGTGGTAATTATGAACTAATTACAGAGCAAGTTTAGTAATTGCGCCACTTATAATTAGTGCTCACGATTTAAAATACTACTCAATTTCTGAAAAATAAGTTTATTACATTTCTGTTGTTTTAATTATATTTTTATAAGCATATCATTTTAGGCCAAGGTATCTCTACCTTATAAATATTTTCTGAATAAAACATAGAAAAATACAGTAGAGTAGCAAGCTCTTCGGCAAACAATGTCCGTACCAAACTTGATGTCAGGTTAATCTAATCTCTGCTTGCATGTCATCCATATCCCTCCATTCCCTGCATATCCCTGATATGATCTAAAAGCCTCTTAAATGGTGCTATCTTATCTGCCTCTGCTATCACCTCTGGCACCTGCCATTGTAGTAAATAAAAAAAACTTGCCCAGCACACCTCCCTTAAACTTTGCCTCTCTCATCTTAAAGCTATGCTCTCTAATCTTTGATAACCTGGGAAAAAGGTTCTGTCTGTAGCAGATGGTCCTGCCGCCCTACTCCTAGCTCGCAAGGTGCACCAGCGAGCCCTTCATCACTCAGAGCATGGTACGGTTGACGCGACTGCCATTGCGGCTCATGTTGTAGCCCCTGGAGACAGTGCTTTCTTCAGGCCGTTGCCATCAACATGATTCGCTTGGTCTCTGTGGGGCTCCCTCCCCTCTCACTAGCTACTGCTTCTCCTCTGTCAGCCCATCGTTTTGTCCGCTTGGTCTCTCCCCCATTCCATTGCTGTGCCTCCCTCCTTCTCCCATCAAGTTTGGTACGGACCTTCTCCCCTAGTCGCCGACATACTCCACCTTGGAAGCTGCGAACGGACAATGTGACAGCCGACAGGAAGAATCATGATCAGCAAGAATTGTAATCATGTATTGTCTTTCTGCTGACTGGTTAGCGCACAACAAAAGCTTTTCACTGTACCTCAGTACATGTGACAACAGCTTGGGCTAGTAGCTGCCACACCAAACGAGTGACACTGTCCTTAACTCTGCAATGCGGGTCATCACAGAGACGCTTAAGTCGGCACCTTTGCAGTGGCTCCTGTCCTCTCTCATATCATCCCTCCCAGCATACGCAGAAGGGAGAGAATGCTGAAAGATTGGCGCACCTTTCAGGCTAACCCTGACCTTCCCATCCATGCTGACATGAACAATCTGCCCAACATGCGCCCGAAGTCCCGCAAACCCTTCTGGTTATCCGTTACATCCATGGAAGACTTTGACTCCAAGACTGAGTGGCGCAGAGCCTGGAACGTTGCCAACACCAACAATGGAGAGGTCATCACAGACCCCACAGTGAAACCACCGAGCTTTGACCTCCATCACAAGCCATGGCTAACCCTGAACAGAATCCACACCCTCCATGCAAGAACAGCCCACCACCTGCATAAGTGCGGGATGACAGACAGCCCTGTTTGCGACTGAGGACATCCAGACCAGACCATCCCACATATGCTCACTGAGGCTTTTCCCTTGTGGCATCAAAACCATCCACCCAGTATCTGATGCTGTCATGGCCTGGATATCTACGTTTGATCCACAACTTTAAGCTGTGCACACCATACGCAAGAAGAAGAAGACGTGACAATAAACTAAACTCAAAGCTGGTGAGAGGGAAGGCAGCCTCACGGTGACCGAGTGCGCCCTGTCAGTGGTAGCGACCTGAAGATTGCGCTGCCGGCCCGGGACTGCTACATGAGCCGCGTCAACTGGACCGTGCAGCAGCTGGTGAAGGGCTCGTAGGTGCAGACCAGTGGCATCAGCACCTAGTTTTAAGGTGAAACGACACAATGTGTTGGAATAACTCAGCAGCCTGAATCAGTGTGAAGAATGGTCGTGGCATTACCTCTACATGTTCTCCAGAGATATAGCTGAACCCGCTGAGTTACTCAAGCGCTGTGTCCTTTTGTGTGTTAACTAACATCTGCAGTTCTTTGCTTTAGCTACATAGAGTGATAATACCCTACTCAGTTACAGCGGACAACCAGCAATAACGGACACCAATTTCCCCCCCTTCCCCCCCCCCCCCCCCCCCTCATTTATAACAAGGATTTACTGAACTTCTATCAGGTCCCCACCCGCTCCAGATTATTATTAGCATTTTATGTTACAATATATTGCCAAAAAATGAATATAACAGGAAAAGGACTAATTTTAATTAACTCAATATTACGAAGAAATGCATTCTCAAAATGTGGTTGTAAATGAAAGATTTTGCATTTATTGCTCAGCTGTTGAGTAGCAGGTTGTATGATTTCACCCGAATTGTTGCAAATCTAGTGGTATATTTTTGTGAAAGCTAAAAAAAATATGAAAAAGGAATTCATGTTCACTTACGGACTAAAATATTAACATTTAGAAAGCTAAATTACTTTTTTTATGATAGAATATTATATTCAATCTAATTGACTGTAGAGGGCATATCATGTTTAAACAACATTAATTAAACTGCTGGTAATTAATTTCAAAAAGTGATCAGAATTATCTTGTTGCTTCAGGAAAGAAAATACAGCTGAAGCTTTGCCAGAAGGATTCTTTGATGATCCAGTAAAAGATGCAAGGGCAAGTACACTAGAATGTACATCATTCTCTAAAGCTCTCACATCTATATCATATCATATCATCATATATAATATATATATATATATATATATATATATATATATATATATATATATATATATATAAAATGTGGCTGCCTGCCGACAACCGTCTGTCTCCACCCTTTGATTTCTCGCTCCGCCAAAACCGGACCCTCAGACGCCGCCGTTTTTCCCACCAGGCCAGACGTTACGCTTGTGCGTTCCCAAAAGCGCTCCCCATTACGTTTGGACGCCGTTACGTACACCGTTTTCAATAAAATCCGCTTTCCCCTCCCCCCCCCGACTTTTTCGAAAATCAAACTGCTCTCACCCATAGAATGTTGGTAAACATTCCATCGTGTGATGTCACAATGCCCAACGCTCACAGATGTCCAATCGGAACGGATCTCATTTACATCTGCCTTTGCCCCAGCACCAGACCCCCCCCCCCCCCCCCACCTGATGTTCCAGCACGTTCCATTGTGTGATCTCACAATGCCATCCCTCACAGATGGCCAATTGCAATGGATCTCATTTACATTTGCCTTTGCCCCAGCCCCAGCAGCCTGTGTGGAAGTGCTTGATCACGTGTGTGGGAACAGAGAAAGAGGATTTGGGGTGATAGGGAGTGGGGAATAGATGGACTGCCCCTACCCTTCCCCCTCCCTCACTACCACCCCACTCTTTCCCCTATCTCCCCCTAACCCTCTCCCCCTCCCTCCACACTCTTCCCCCTCCCTCCCCTACCCCATCTCCCTCCTCCCCATCCCTCCCCCCTCCCCCACACCTCTCTCACACTTCCCCATCCCTCTCTCCTCCACCACCCCTCCCCCCCTCCTCCTCCCACCCCATCCGTCCTTCCCTCTCTCCCCCACCCCCCTTCCCTCTTTCCCCCTACCCCTCTCCCCCTCGCTCCCTACTCTTCCACTTCTCTCCCCCTTCCCCGCTAAGTGTGTGACTGGAGCCGGCGCTTAGTGTGTGTGACTCTGGAGGCGGGAACGCTTAATGTGTGTGACGACACACACCCCTCCCCCCCTAACTCCAGACGAACTTAAAAAGGACCCGCTGTGTGTGACGACAGGCGCTCCTCCCCCCCAACAGCTTTAGTGCGTGAGACGTGCGCAGCATCTGAACGTTCAGCTGTTTTTCGAATTCTTCACCAACCGTCATTCTGAATTGGTTTGTGAAGAGCAAAGTCCAGATTTCCATTTGTCTCCAGATAGGAATTTGCTTCCATAGATAATTGTCACATACAGCTCATTTTTCAGTCGTTTGTTTGGCAGTAAGACATCATTTTGAGACAATTTATCTTTCTGTCTCCATTTAATTTATAATTCTTAAAGAGTGCATTTCATTTAAAATATTATTTTTTTCACATTAACATTTGATTGAATTTCAATGTTAATTTCTTTATTTGTTTTTAATTGAATTGTTTCTCATTTAACTTTTCGTTATAAATATTAAAGAGTGCATGCGTCCCGACCCCGCCCCCCGCCGCTGTGGATTAAAGGCGCAGAAAGATCGAGAAAGTTCTCCAGATCAAAGATTCTACAGCTGCATTCCGCTATAGCTTCTTTGTTCTTCAGATCTCGGCGCAGCAACTTCTCACGCGCTGAACTTTCTCCTCACAGCCGGCGCAGCTCGCGAAGCCCTGCCTGCCTGCGCGCCTCTCCCATCCCCTGCACGCTCATTCCAGCTGTGGGTTTCCAGAGAGTCAGAAGCCGGTGCTTCTTTGCTGTCAACGCTCGCTCCTGGGCGAACGAGTCTTGCCTTAGCGACTTTAAAAGGCTGTTGTCAGCTGGCTGTTATCAACGGCTGCGGGCGTTGCGAGGCCGAGTTACGTCAACCCAATCCCTCCTCCCGTCTCTCTCTCCGCCCATCTCTCTCACCTATCCTCCCCACCCTCCCCCCCTCACCCACCCTCCCTCTCCTCCTCCCCTCCACCCCCTCTCACTCTGTCTCTTGCCCTTCTATCTATGCCCCTTTCTCTCTGTCCCCGTTCTCTCTCTGCTCTCACTCGCAACCCCCCCTCCCTTTCTAGACGCGCCTGCGAGTTGGTTGCTATGCGTCAGTGGATAGGGCGGTTATGGAGTAAAAGGAGCAAATTAATAATATTAATATAATATCATGGGGGGTAGTTAGCGTGTGTGCGGGGGGTAGTTAGTGTGTGTGTCGCTGCATGCCACCCCCCCCCCCCCCCCCCAACCACACGTTGTGTGTGTGTGTAATGTAACTCCTAGAAAACCAGAGATTTTTACAATTTCGATTTAACTTTCAGAATTTCGATTTCGAGTTCAGAAATCCACTCCTTGGTCAATTATTTCCCCAGATTTTGAATAAAATTTATCACAAAATGTTTTAAATATAAACGCCGCTCACCAGCTGCTGACGTCACAATGCCCACCATTCCAGGCCCACCTGGGTCCAGGCCCCCCCCTGCCGTTGTGGATTAAAATGTGCAGAAAGATCGAGAAAGTTCTGCAGAACAAAGATTCTACAGTTCCGTTCCACTATATTCTTTGTTCTACAGACCTCGGGGCAGCGACTCCTCACACGCTGAATCTACTCCTCTCCACTATAGGATCACGCGCTTAAACTTCTCATCACTGTTGGCGCAGCTCGTGAAGCCTCTGCAGAAAAAAGATTCTACAGTTCCGTTCCGCTATAGCTTCTTTGTTCTACAGACCTCGGGGCAGTGACTCCTCACACGCTGAATCTACTCCTCTCCGCTATAGGATCACGCGCTTAAACTTCTCTTCACTGTTGTCGCAGCTCGTGAAGCCTCGCGCGCTCATTCCAGCTGTGGGTTTCCAGAGTCAGAAGCCGGTTCTCTCCCTCTTCATTTAACAGCCCGGCTCCTCCCCCCCCCCCCCCCCCTTCTCTACTCACCTCCTCCCCTCTCCTTCCTTCCTCTCTGCTCTCTACCAAAGATCCTATACACGATCGTCTGCCCCCACCCCCCCCCCTCAGCCCAGCTCTGTCACGCTGGCGGAAGCAACAATCGGTTGGTCCCCCCACTGCTTTTCACCGCCCTCAGATCACTCCGTGCATCTCGCTGCCCCCCCCCCTCTCCCTACCCCCCTCTCTCTTCCTCCTCCTCCTTCCTCCCCCAACTCCCTCCCCTCCCCCACCCTCCCTCCCTTAAAACCCCCTTCCCCCTTCACACCCATCCACCCCCTCCCCCTTCCCTGCACCTCCCTTCCCCCCACCTCTCCACCTCCCTTCCCACCCCCTCCCCTCTCTCTCCATCTCTCTCTCTCTCCCCTCCTCTCCCTCTGTCTCCTGCCCTTCTGTCTCTGTCTCTCCCCATTCTCTCTCTGCCCTCACTCTCTACGCCCCCCCCCCTCTCTCTAGACGCGCCTGTGAGGTGGGGGCTATGCGTCAGTGGATAGGGCGGTTATGGGGTAAAAGGAGCAAATCAATAATATTAATATAATATCAAGGGGGGTAGTTAGTGTGTGTGTGTGTGGGGTTGGTTAGTGTGTGTGAGACGCTGCATGCCGCCCCGCCTGCCCCCCCCCCCCCTCGAAAACCAAACGCAAAAAACACGTAGGGATTTAACTTATCAGTTCAGAAACCCACTCCTTGGACAATTATTTCCCCAGATTTTGAAGTCACAAAACTAAATTTTTAAAATATAAACGGTGCTTGCCAGCTGCTGACGTCACAATGCCCACATGCCCACCAATCCACGCCCACCTGCCTCCAGGCCCCGCCGCGGATTAAAGGTGCAGAAAGATCGAGAAAGTTCTGCAGAACAAACGTTCTACAACTCCGTTCCGCTACAGCTTCTTTGTTCTATAGATCTCGAGGCAGCGATTGCTCACGCGCTGAATCTACTCATAAGTTCTGCGGAAGAAATATTCTATAGCTCCGTTCCGCTATTGGATCACGCGCTGCAGCTTCTCATGACTGGTAGCACAGCTCGTGAAGCCCTGCGCGCTCATTGCAGCAGTGGGTTTCCCCAAGTCAGAAGCCGCTTCTCTCTCCTCCCTCTCCCTCTCCCTCTCCCTCTCCCTCTCCCTCTCCCTCTCCCTCTCCCTCTCCCTCTCCCTCTCCCTCTCCCTCTCCCTCTCCCTCTCCCTCTCCCTCTCCCCTCCCCCTCCCCCTCCCCCTCCCCCTCCCCCTCCCCCTCCCCCTCCCCCTCCCCCTCCCCCTCCCCCTCCCCCTCCCCCTCCCCCTCCCCCTCCCCCTCCCCCTCCCCCTCCCCCTCCCCCTCCCCCTCCCCCTCCCCCTCCCCCTGCGCTCGCGCTCTCTCTCTCTCTCCCCCCCCACTCTCTCTCTCTCTCCCAACCCCCTGCCCTCTCCCACCCTCCCTCCCCTAACCCCCTCCACACCCTCACCGCCGCTGCCACCTCCCCCCCCTGCAACCACACATTGAGGGAACAGACCCAACGGGTCTGCACTTGGTCTAGTATATTACTAAAACTGTCATCTTGACCACTTCCTGTCTGCGTTAAAATTAAATGTGTGCAAAAACGATCCCCTATAGCGCTACGAATTTTCGCCGCCTTACTCGCCATTCTCCTCTGCTACAAGTCAAATAAGTTTTGTTCCGATTGGTGAAATAGTACAAAAGTTATGAAGGTTTTGAAGGTTCTCCCTTTCCCACCCCCCCCACCCCCACAGTCCCCTCCCCTCCCCCACAGCCCCGGCCACGCCCCTCCCCCACACCCCCTCCCCAGAGTGGTGGAACATTTCTTTGGGGGAACAGGTGAGTGGTCGAATATTGCGTTGGGGAATGGGTTGCGTTGGGGCTGGGACCCAATGGATCCTACTTAGTCTAGCTTTTATATAAATGTCTCTGTTCAGTCTCTGTTTTTGATAATCTATAGAGGGCAACACAAACCTGTTATGTTTCTGACAACTGACTATTTCAGAGCCTGCATATATTTATCACCTCACTCACTATACAGGTGCGGAAGGTCGACCCGCCAAAAGATCAAATGGATAAAGAGTGGGAAGAATTTCAGAAAGAAATCAGACAGGTTAATACGGTGAGTTAATGTTTCAAACTCTTTGACAAAACAAAAATTAATAAAGGATCATCAGCATATCTACTCATGAGGATGGCACTTTAATTTGATAGAAATCTGCAAGTGGCAGAGTTCCTATGTGTCTGCTGCCCTTATACTTCTAGGAGGTAGAATTTGTGGGTTTGGAAGATGGTCAAGCACCTGACAGTGGTCCCCCTGAGGGACTTGCAGTGAAGTTCTGTATTTGGAGTAATTGACATCCAACAACCACAACAATCTTCCTTTAAGCAAGGTATGACTCCAGTCACAGGGATGGTTTCTCTTTAGTGCCCATTGACTTCAGTTTTACTAGGGCACCCATCTCACGGCTAGAATTCAGCTGTTTGGAACAAGGCTGTGATGAGGTTTAAAACCAGGCTGCACGTTAGTGTCTGAATCCAGATGGCACAAAGATTTGATGTGCTCCTACAATCCCGGAACCTATAATCCTGGAGTCAGCTTTTCTGGACTCTCTTTTCCTATAAAAGATAGACACAACGTGCAGGAGTAACTCAACAGGTCACTCTGCATCACTGGCACAAAAGGGCAGGTGACGTTTCGTGTTGGGACCTTTCTTCAGACTTCAGCACCTAGGTCTGAAGATGGGCCCCACCTGAAAGGTCATCTGCCCTTTTTTTCCAGAGATGCTGCCTGACCCGCTGAGCTACGACAGCACTTTGTGTCTATCTTCAGTATATACCAGGATCTGCAGTTCCTTTCTACACTCTTTTATGTCAGACCTGCCCTGTAGAAATCGAGGGAGAAATCGGAAGAGGTGCGGCACAGAGGAAAAAATAAATCTATGTATTTTTAAAATCATGAAAGAGATACCCTGTTGCTAATATTAGCCCTCTGTCAAATACAAAATGCTGGAGTATCTCAGCGGGTTGGGCAGTATCTCTGGAGAAAATGGATAGGTGTGATTTCGTATCAGGAGCCTTTTTCAGACTGAAGAAGGGACCTGACCCAAAAAGTCACCTATCAAGTTTCTCCAGAGACCCGCTGAGTTACTCGAGCATTTTATGTCCATCTTTGGTATAAACCACCCATCTGCAGTTCATCTTTATTACATTAGTCCTGTTTCCTGATTATCAACTGTACATGAACTAAATACAAATAAATAATATAATTAAAGCACAGACCAAACAGCTGCGAGCAATGGAGAGAAAGCGCAAAACAAAATGAAGAGTGCAAGTTGAAAACTGAAATAGTATCAAAAGAAAAGGGGAATGCACAAAAAAGCTAAAGAATGAGAGAACACATAGGGAAAATTGGAAAAAAGAGCGAGAGGGAGCTATTATAGTAGAATACATAGTAGAAATTATAGTGGGAATGTGGATGTCCATACCTGGAAAGGACATACAAGGAAAACAGTCCAAGGAACATGGGTGGGAATGAGAAATGCAAGGAACATGAAAGGTATAGGCACAAAATGCTGGAATAACTCATTGGCTCAGGCAGCATCTCTGGAGAAAAGGAATGGGTGACGTTTCAGGTCTGAACCCTTCTTCAGATTGAAAGATATGGCGGGGGGGGGGGGGCAAACTGGAGACGAGAAAATGCCAGAACAAATCAGAGCCGGCACAAATACCCTTGGGAAGGGTGGAGTCCCAAGGGAATAATGGCCCATTGTTGGCTGGGGAAGGAGTGATAACGAGGAATACAAGGATGCGGACAGTGGAGCTGGTAGGCCGACTACGGTGAGGGAGGGAGGGAAGTAAAGAAGGGGGGGGGGAATCATTATTCAAACCACTGGGTTGAAGTTCCCCAAACACCATTTTATCCTTAAACCTATCTGCTAAGGATAATTGATTCTCTCTGTTCATGATATCTAGGCTTCTCATTATTTTGGGCATCTCCCCAGTCACCCTTGTTGCTCGCAAAACTACCTTAATAGCTTTGTAGCCACGGCAATATTCTATTAATCTATGCACCTGCTTTATTGCTGTTATATCTTTCTTCTAACGTGGTTGCAGACTGTGCACGTGTTTCTCGGTGTGGCGAACAATCCTACAATTTATTATATATTCTCTTGTCTTGTTTTCCAAACAGTAGCCTGGATATAGGGTGCAAGTTGAATCAAGAGATAAAATTGGCATGTCGTAAAGGTATATGGGAGATTTCAACATGCAGGTTGACTGGGAAAATCAGGTTGGTACTGGACCCAAGAAAGGGGGTTTGTGGAGTGCCTCCGTGATGGATTCTTAAAGCAGCTTGTACTGGAGCATAGCAGGGAGAAGGCAATTCTGGATTTAGTGTTGTGCAATGATCCGGATTTGATAAGGGAACTCGTGGTAAAGGAGCCATTAGGAGGTAGTGACCATAATATGATAAGTTTTAATCTACAATTTGAGAGGGAGAAGGGAAAATTGGAAGTGTCAGTATTACAATTGAACAAAGGGGACTACGGAGCCATGAGGGAGGAGCTGGCAAAAGTTGACTGGAAAGATACCCTATCAGGGATGACAGTTAAACAACAATGGCAGGTATTTCTGGGACTAATACAGAAGTTGCAGGATCAGTTAATTCCAAAGAGGAAGAAAGATTCCAAGGGGAGTATGGGGCGACCGTGGCTGACAAGGGAAGTCGGGGACAATATAAAAATAAGAGAGAAGTATAACATAGCAAAGATGAGTGGGAAGCCAAAGGATTGGGAAACTTTTAAAGAGCAACAGAAGATAACTAAAAAGGCAATACGGGGGAAAAGATGAGGTACGAAGGTAAACTTGGCAAGAATATAAAGGAGGATGGTAAAAGCTTCTTTCGGTATGTGAAGAGAAAAAATTAGTTAGACCAAAGTTGGACCCTTGAAGACTGAAACAGGTGAATTTATTATGGGGAACAAGGAAATGGCAGACGAGTTGAACAGGTACTTTGTTTGTGTCTTCCTTAGTGAAGACAAATCCAATCTCCCTGGTGTACCAATGGCCAGAGGATCTAGGGTGATGGAGGAACTGAAGGAAATTCACGTTAGGCAGGAAATGGTGTTGAGTAGACTGATGGGACTGAAGGCTGATAAATCCCCAGGGCCTGATGGGCTGCATCCCAGTGTATTTAGGCGACCAGCGGCGACTAAGCTGTCAGAACATGGTCGCCGGGGTGTTGGCTGTATAGTCGTGAGTAGCCTCCAAAGAATCGTAGGGTTTTTCTGGTCGAAACTGTTCAGTTTCTGTTCAAAACCTTTCGGCAACAGTTGGCTTGACGCCAATGAGCGTAGCTTGACTTCTCCTGACATAGGTGTTGTCGTAGGTTGCCGCCAGGATGACGTAGGTTGTCGCTGGTGCTGACTTTGGTGAATTCCATTGGCGTCTAACTACGTTAACCGGCGACAGGAACCGGCGACTGAATTGTCTTAAGTTGTCGCCGACAGGGTCATACCTTGTCGTAGCTTGGACGTAGGTTGTCATAGATATGGTCGTAGGTGGACGACCTAATGGGTGGCCAGTTGTCGGTAGCTTGCCATAGCTTGACGTCAACTAGGTGATAGGTTATTGTAGACATTGTCGTAGGGGGTCCAGTCGCCGGATTTTCGGCAACCTGTTACGACTATGACGGTCGCCGGCAGTCGCCGAAAAAATCGCCAAGGGAGACAGGCCCATAAGTAAGTGGCTCTAGAAATCTGGACGCACGGATGATCATTTTTCAATGTTCTATAGATTCAGTGTCAGTTCCTATGGATTGGAAGGTAGTTAATGTTATCCCACTTTTTAAGAAAGGCGGGAGAGAGAAAACGGGGAATTATAGACCAGTTAGCCTGACATCGGTGGTGGGGAAGATGCTGGAGTCAATTATAAAAGATGAAATACCGGCAAATTTGGATAGCAGTAACAGGATCGGTCCGAGTCAGCATGGATTTTCAAAGATAGAAAATTGGTTAGAAACATAGAAAATAGTTGCAGGAGGAGGCCATTCGGCCCTTCGAGCCAGCACCACCATTCATTGTGATCATGGCTGATCATCCCAAAACAATAACCCGTACCTGCCTTCTCCCCATATCCTTTGATTCCACTAGCCCCCAGAGCTCTATCTAACTCTCTCTTAAATCCATCCCGTGATTTGGCCCCCACTGCCCTCTGTGGCAGGGAATTCCACAAATTCACAACTGTCTGGGCGAAAAAGTTTTTTTTCACCTCAGTCTTAAATGGCCTCCCCTTTACTCTAAGACTGTGGCCCCTGGTTCTGGACTCGCCCAACATTGGGAACATTTTTCCTGCATCTAGCTTGTCCAGTCCTTTTATAATTTTATATGTTTTTATAAGATTTACCCCTCATCCTTCTAAACTCCAGTAAATACAAGCCTAGTCTTTTCAATCTTTCCTCATATGATAGTCCCGCCATCCCAGGGATCAATCTCGTGAACCTACGCTGCACTGCCTCAATCACAAGGATGTCCTTCCTCAAATTAGGAGACCAAAACTGGACACAATACTCCAGATGTGGTCTTACCAGAGCCCTATACAATTGCAGAAGAACCTCTTTACTCCTATACTGAAATCCTCTTGTTATGAACCTCTTGGTTGGCAGACAAGAAACCAAGAGTAGGGATAAACAGGTCCCTTTCAGAATGGCAGGCAGGTATCACGAGGCTCGGTGCTGGGACCGCAGCTATTTGCAATATACATTAATGATTTAGATGGCGGGATTAAAAGTAACATTAGCAAATTTGCAGATGACACAAAGCTGGGTGACAGTGTGAACTGTGAGGAGGATGCAAGGTGACTTGGACAGGTTGGGTGAGTGGGCAGATGCATGGAAGATGCAGTTTAATGTGGATAAATGTGAGGTTATCCACTTTGGTGGCAAAAACAGGAAGGCAGATTATTGTTATCTAAATGGTGTCAAGTAAGGAAAAGGGGAAGTACAACAAGATCTGGAAGTCCTTGTTCATCAATCACTGAAAGTAAGCATGCAGGTACAGCAGGCAGTGAAGAAAGTGAATGGCATGTTGGCCTTCATAACAAGAGGAGTTGAGTTTCGGAGCAAAGAGGACCTTCTGCAGTTGTACAGGGCCCTAGTGAGACCACACCTGGAGTATTGTGTGCAGGCTTGGTCTCCAGATTTGAGAAAGGACATTCTTGCTATTGAGGGAGTGCAGCGTAGGTTCACAAGGTTAATTCCTGGGATGACAGGACTGTTATATGTTGATAGAATGGAGTGGCTGGGCTTGTATACTCTGGAATTTAGGATGAGAGGGGATCTTATTGAAACACATAAGATTATTAAGGGTTTGAAAATGCAGGAAATATGTTCCTGATGTTGGGGGAATCCAGATCCAGGGACCAGTTTAAGAATAAGGGGTAAGCCATTTAGAACGGAGATGAGAAAAAACTTTTTCGCACAGAGTTGTGAATCTGTGGAATTCTCTGCCTCAGGAGGCCAATTCTCTGGATGCTTTCAAGAGAGAGTTAGATAAAGGTTTTAAAGATAGTGGAGTCAGAGGATATGGCTAGAAGGCAGGAACGGGGTACTGATTGTGGATGATCAGCCATGATCATATTGAATAGTGGTGCTGGCTCGAAGGGCCGAATGGCCTACTCCTGCACCTATTGTCAATTGCCTTGCCAAATGCATTAATTCAAATTTTGGTAGATGAAAGCAGCTGTTAATGAGAATTCTGGCAGCTCAGTGCAGCTAACTTGGAGAAAATGCAATCAGTGTTCAATGCTACTTTATTCTCATGTACGATGTACAGTGGGTTTTTTTTAATATTGTTCAGTAAAAATCGTACATAGTCAGAATCATACTCCAGTCCAAGAGAGCACAAATAGTAGATTACATTGAAGCAGTACACAAGAGTCGCCATGTTTCCAGGCACTCTATTGTATCCATCAAGTTAGTAGAGTCTTCCATATCCTCAACCATGGATTGAGAATTTGGCTTATTTCAGTAAAAGATATTCCTCATACATTGAAAGCGAATTTATTTGGACTATGGCCTAAAGCAACATGTCTTGTGAATCTTACATTTCTGCCAAGCTAAAAGCAACCCTGAGTCCAAGAGACAGAGGTCTCTGATGATCGACAACCCTGATCTAATCTCTGCCATTCACAATAAGCCATTTGATTACTACTTGGTAGTTTTTACCTTGGACTTTTTGGTTCAATTCAGCACACAGTAAGTGAGTAACTCCTAATTTGATCTTCGGCTATTCGATATCAAAACTTTAGTCAAAGCAACCATGCAATGTCATAACCAGAGGACATTTATGTAATTGAAGTAAAAATGTTTCATTAAATTACACTTCTTCTGTTAATTTAAAGACATTCTCCATTATGTAGATAACATTAAAACATCTAGGTAACAAAAAATCTAAATAAATTATGCTTGAAAGCACTTTGCATTAAAGAGTAAACTGATGACTCTTATTTGCCTATACTGTATTTGTGCTACTCTGTCCTGCCATTCGGTGCGTTAATGATTGATCTATGTGTAGGAAGGAACTGCAGGTGCTGGTTTAAACCGAAGATAGACACAAGATGCTAGAAAAACTCACTGGAACAGGCAGCATCTCTGGAGAGAAGGAATGGGTGACGTTTCGGGTCGAGACCCTTCAGTCTGAAGAAGGGTCTCGACCAGAAACGTCACCCATTCCTTCTCTCCAGTGATTGATCTATGTTGGCCTCAACTCCTCTTGACTGCTTGTTTCCCAAAACACTCAATTTCTTGATCTTTCAGAATCAGAATGCCTTTTATTGTCACTATACACATGTACAATGAGGTTAAAAGCTGCTCCTACTCAGTGCAAAACAAAAGGTGGGGGGGGATAAGGTGCACAGTTCTGCGGCGCTATATACATATCTATAAAAAGACAATGGATAAATAGAATGAATAAATAGGATTCCTATATCCAGTATGGGTTATTGCACATATTGGAAATTACAGTTACAGTACAAATTACAGTAGGTGGATAGATGAAAGTCCGGGGGTTAGGCTGTGTAGTCAGTGCATGTGTGAGTTCAGGGAGATAATGGATTTTGGAAAGAAACTGTTCTTGAGTCTATTTGACCTTGTGCTGATGCACCTATAGCGCCTCCCTGAGGGCAGCAGGTCGAACAGGCCAAATGCAGGATGGGAGCTGTCCTTGATGATGTTCTTCGCCCTGCTGAGGCAGCGGGAGATGTAAATCCATCAGAGAGGGGAGAGGGCACCCGATGATCTTCTGTGCTGCCCTAACTACCCTCTGAAGCCTCTCCCTGTCTGCCATGGTGCAGCTGCCGTACCATGCTGTAATGCAGTATGTCAACAGGCTCTCAATGGACGAGCGGTAGAAGGTCAGCTGCAGGTTGGAGTCCAGGTTGTGCTTCCTGAGGACCCTCAGGAAGTGCAGCCGCTGCTGAGCCTTCTTGATGACGGCTGTGATGTTGTCTGTCCAGGAGATGTCAGCGGAGATGAGGACACCAAGAAACCGGAAGGTGTGGACCTTCTCCACACACTCGCCGTTGATGTATAAGGGGGCTAAGTTTCAACTATTAATCTATCTTCACTTGAAATTAGTCTAATGATTTGGCCTCCACCATCTTCAGGGCAGAGGGTTCTATAAATTCACTACCCTTTAAAATAAAAACATTATACACACCTCAATTTTAAGACTTACCCTTTATCTTGTCATGTTCTCTTGTTTGTGACTCTTGTGAAAATAACTCAACATCTATGTCACAGTCTGAAGAAGGGTTCCAACCCGAAACGTCACTTATTCCTTTTCTCCAGAGATACTGCCTCACCCGCTGAGTTATTCCAGCATTTTGTGTCTTATCTTTGGTATAAACCAGCAACTGCATTTTCTTCCTACACATCTATGCTGCAAAGCACACTTAGGATAGAAACATAGAAATTAGGTGCAGGAGTAGGCCATTCGGCCGTTCGAGCCTGCACCGCCATTCAATATGATCATGGCTGATCATCCAACTCAGTATCCCGTACCTGCCTTCTCTCCATACCCTCTGATCCCCTTAGCCACAAGGGCCACATCTAACTCCCTCTTAAATATAGCCAATGAACTGGCCTCAACTACCCTCTGTGGCAGAGAGTTCCAGAGACCCACCACTCTCTGTGTGAAAAAAGTCCTTCTCATCTCGGTCCTAAAGGATTTCCCCCTTATCCTTAAGCTGTGACCCCTTGTCCTGGACCTCCCCAACATCGGGAACAATCTTCCTGCATCTAGCCTGTCCAACCCCTTAAGAATTTTGTAAGTTTCTATAAGATCCCCTCTCAATCTCCTAAATTCTAGAGAGTATAAACCGAGTCTATCCAGTCTTTCTTCATAAGACAGTCCTGACATCCCAGGAATCAATCTGGTGAACCTTCTCTGCACTCCCTCTATGGCAATAATGTCCTTCCTCAGATTTGGAGTCCAGAACTGTACGCAATACTCCAGGTGTGGTCTCACCAAGACCCTATACAACTGAAGTAGAACCTCCCTGCTCCCATACTAACGCCTGTGGTGATGAAGTGCTTCGAGAGGTTGATCATGGCGCAAATCAACTCCTACCTCGACAAAAACCTGGTGGACGCGATCTCGCTGGCCCTCCACTTCGCTCTGGACCACTTGGACAACAAAAACTCATATGTCAGGCTGCTATTTATTGACTACAGCTCGGCATTTAACACAATCATCCCCTCCAAGCTGGTTACCAAACTCGCAGAACTGGGTCTTTGCGCATCCCTCTGCAATTGGATCCTCGACTTCCTCATCCACAGACCACAGTCTGTTCGTATTGGTGGAAATATGTCAGACTCGATAACAATCAGCACGGGAGCACCTCAGGGCTGCGTGCTCAGCCCCCTGCTGTACTCACGCTATACTCATGACTGCGTAGCCGGTCATAGCGCGAACTCCATCATCAAGTTCGCTGACGACATCACTGTTGTGGGACGTATCACTGATGGGGATGAGTCCAAGTATAGAAGAGAGATCGAGCAACTGTCCATATGGTGCCAGCACAACAACCTGGCCCTCAACACCAGCAAAACCAAGGAACTGATTGTGGACTTTGGAAGGAGTAGGATGGGGACCCACAGTCCTGTTTATATCAACGGGTCGATGGTTGAAAGGGTCAAGAGCTTCAAATTCCTGGGCGTGCACATCTGTGAAGATCTTTCCTGTTCCGAGAACACAGATGCAATTATTAAGAAAGCTCATCAACGCCTCTACTTCCTGAGAAGATTACGGAGAGTTGGTCTGTCAAGGAGGACTCTCTCTAACTTCTACAGGTGTACAGTAGAGAGCTTGCTGACTGGTTGCATTGTGGCTTGGTTCGGCAACTTGAGCATCCTGGAGAGGAAAAGACTCCAAAAAGTAGTAAACACTGCCCAGTCCATCATCGGCTCTGACCTTCCTTCCATCGAGGGGATCTATCACAGTTGCTGCCTCAAAAAGGCTGGCAGCATCATCAAGGACCCACACCATCCTGGCCACACACTCATCTCCCTGCTACCTTCGGGTGAAAGACTGAAGACTGCAACAACCCGGTTTAGGAATAGCTACTTCCCCACGGCCATCAGGCTATTAAACCTGGCTCGGAACTCTGAACATTAATATCCCTCCATCTGTTATTTGCACTTTATTAATTTATTAAGTCATGGGTGTATTTATGTATAGAATTGTAGTCAATGCATTTTATGTTCTGTTGTGCTATGCAAAGAAAGATTTTCATTGTCCTGTCAGGGACACATGACAATAAACTCTTTTGACTTTGACTTGACTACTCAAATCCTTTTGCTATGATCTTGCGTGTTTTTACAAAGGCTCCTCTAACTCTCCTAAACGCTAAGAAATACAGATTAAAAACTCACGAACAGCTCTTTAGTTTAATACTAAACGTATAATGAATATTTGTCTAACTTTATTTACCATTACCCAAAGGTTTCTGAAGCAATTGTAGCAGAAAATGATGAAGAAGTTCGTTTGGATAGACAGATAGAAGAAATCGATGAACAAATGTGAGTTAAAACAGATTTAATTTAACAGTGGGGAAAAATGTAGTTATAACTGAATATCCAATTGGAAGAAAATACATCATATTTGCAGTACTTTGTAAATTTACGATGTTGAATTGAGATTTAAAAGTGAAAGCGCCACTGGTTGATTTATGAGGTAAATAGCCTTTAATACATTATCTTGCTTTGGTGATTATATATAGTGTCATTACTTAGTTGTCTCTATTACAATTTTTTTTGTGCATTTTTTTGGCTTTGCAGTGTGATTCCAAAACCTTCACAAAATCAACATTTATGCTGTGCCTTATAGAAATGTCCACATTTCTCCTCTGCCCACCTTATACAGTCAGAGTGATACAGTGTGGAAACAGGCCCTTCGGCCCAACTTGCCCACACCGGCCAACATGTCCCAGCTACACTAGTCCCACCTGCCTGCGTTTGGTCCATATCCCTCCAAACTTGTCCTATTCATGTACCTGTCTAACTGTTTCTTAAACGTTGGGATAATCCCAGCCTCAACTACCGCCTCTGGCAGCTTGTTCCAGACACCCACCACCCTTTTTGTAGAAAAAGATACCCCTCAGATGCTTATTAAATATTTTCCACTTCGCCTTGAACCTATGTCCTCCATTCCCCTACACTGGGCAAAAGTCTCTGTGCATCTACCCGATCTATTCCTCCTGCTCCTGCGCTCATCCTGCGCTCCAAGGAATAGAGTCCCAGTCTACTCAACCTCTGTCTACAGCTCAGATCTAGTCCTGGCAACATCCTCGTAAATCTTCTGTGAACCTTTTCAAGCGTGACAAAATCTTTCCTATAACATGGTGCCCAGAACACAATACTCCAACTGTGGTCTCACCAACATCTTATACAGTACAACGTCTCCCAACTTCTATACTCAATACTCTATACTCTGAAGAAGGGTTTCGGCCCAAAACGTTGCCCATCTCCTTCGCTCCTTCGATGCTGTTTCTCCAGCCTTCTATACTCAATACTCTGACTGATGAAGGCCAATGTGCCAAAAGCCTTTTTGATCACCTTATCTACCTGCGATTCGACCTTCATGGGACCATGCACCTGCATTCCTAGATCCCTCTGCTCTACAACACTCCCCACAGGCCTACCATTCACTGTGTAGGTCCTGCCATGTCAGACGTCCCAAAATGCAACTCCTCACATTTCTCTCTCTTAAATTCCTTCCACCATTTCTCAGCCCACCTGGCCATTCAATCAAGATCCTGCTGTAAGTTTTTCACACCCATCTTCACTATCTGCAAAACCACCCACTTTTGTATCATCAGCAAATTTACTAATCTTGCCCTGTATGTTCTCATCCAAATAATTGATGTAGATAACAAATAGTAATGGGGCCCAACAGCAAACCCTGATGCACACCACTAGTCACAGGCCTCCAGTCAGAGAAGCAACCTTCCACCATCACCCTCTGCTTCCTTCCATGAAGCCAATTTGCTATCCATTCAGCTATCTCTCCTTGGATCCCATGCGATCCAACCTTCCAGAGCATCCTACCATGCCAAATGCCTTACTGAAATCCATGCATACAACTTCTACAGTTCTGCCCTCATTGACCTGAATAAATCAGGGAAGGTAGTGCATCCGTGGATAACAAGGGAAATCAGGGATAGTATCAAAACTAAAGATGAAGCATACAAATTAGCCAGAAAAAGCAGCCTACCAGAGGACTGGGAGAAATTCAGAGTCCAGCAGAGGAGGACAAAGTGCTTAATTAGGAAAGGGAAAATAGATTATGAAAGAAAACTGGCAGGGAACATAAAAACGGACTGCAAAAGTTTTTATAGATATGTGAAGAGAAAAAGGTTAATTAAAACAAATGTAGGGCCCCTGCAGTCAGAAACTGGTGAATTGATCATGGGGAACAAGGACATGGCAGACTAATTGAATAACTACTTTGGTTCTGTCTTCACTAAGGATAACATAAATAATCTGCCGGAAATAGCAGGGAACCATGGGTCAAATGAGATGAAGGAACTGAGTGAAATCCAGGTTGGGTAAATTGAATGGATTAAAGGCCGATAAATCCCCAGGGCCAGATAGGCTGCATCCCAGAGTACTTAAGGAAGTAGCCCCAGAAATAGTGGATGCATTAGTGATAATTTTTCAAAACTCTTTAGATTCTGGAGTAGTTCCTGAGGATTGGAGGGTAGCAAATGTAACCCCACTTTTTAAAAAGGGAGGGAGAGAGAAAACGGGGAATTACAGACCAGTTAGTCTAACATCGGTAGTGGGGAAAATGCTAGAGTCAGTTATTGAAGATGGGATAGCAGCACATTTGGAAAGTGGTGAAATCATTGGACAAAGTCAGCATGGATTTATGAAAGGTAAATCATGTCTGACGAATTTATAGACTTTTTCGAGGATGTAACTAGTAGAGTTTATAAGGGAGAACCTGTGGATGTGTTGTATCTGGACTTTCAGAAGGCTTTCGACCATGTCCCACATAAGAGATTAGCATTCAAACTTAAAGCACACGGTATTGGGGGTTCAGCGTTGATGTGGATAGAGAACTGGCTGGCAGACAGGAAGCAAAGAGTAGGAGTAAAGGGGTCATTTTCAGAATGGCAGGCAATGACTAGTGGGGTACCGCAAGGCTCAGTGCTAGGACCCCAGCTATTTACAATATATATTAATGATCTGGATGAGGGAATTGAATGCAACATCTCCAAGTTTGCGGATGACACGAAGCTGGGGGGCAGTGTTAGCTGTGAGGAGGATGCTAGGAGGCTGCAAGGTGACTTGGATAGGTTGGGGGAGTGGGCAAATGCATGGCAGATGCAGTATAATGTGGATAAATGTGAGGTTATCCACTTTGGCGGCAAAAACAGGAGGGTAGACTATTATCTGAACGGTGGCCGATTAGGAAAGGGGAAGATGCAACGAGACCTGGGTGTCATGGTACACCAGTCATCGAAAGTAGGCATGCAGATGCAGCAGGCTGTGAAGAAAGCGAATGGTATGTTGGTATTCATAGCAAAAGGATTTGAGTACAAGAGCAGGGAGGTTCTACTGCAGTGGTACAGGGTCTTGGTGAGGCCACACATGGAGTATTGCGTACAGTTTTGGTCTCCTAATCTAAGGAAAGACATTCTTGCCATAGAGGGAGTACAGAGCAGGTTCACCAGACTAATTCCTGGTATGGCAGGACTTCCATATGAAGAAAGACTGGATAGACTCGGCTTGTACTGGCTGGAATTTAGGAGATTGAGGGGGGGATCTTATAGAGACTTACAAAATTCTTAAGGGGTTGGACAGGCTAGATGCAGGAAGGTTGTTCCTGATGTTGGGGAACTCCAGAACAATCAGTCACAGTTTAAGGATAAGGAGGAAGTCTTTTAGGACCGAGATGAGAAGATCATTTTTCTCACAGAGAGTGGTGAGTCTGTGGAATTCTCTGCCACAGAAGGTAGTTGAGGCCAGTTCATTGGCTATATTTAAGAGGGAGCTAGATGTGGCCCTTGTGGCTAAAGGGATCAGGGGGTATGGAGAGAAGGCAGGTACAGGATACTGATTTGGATGATCAGCCATGATTATATTGAATGGCGGTGCAGGCTCGAAGGGCCGAATGGCCTACTCCTGCACCTATTTTCTATGATTCTATTACCTTTTTGGTCACGTCTTCAAAAAATTCAATCAGATTTGTGAGACACAACCTCCCATGTACAAAACCATGCTGACACTCCCTAATCAGCCCATGTCCATCCAAATGCCTGGATAACCTATCCCTCGGAATACTCTCCAGTAACTTTCCAGCTACAGATGTTAAACTCAATAGACAATAGGTGCAGTAGGCCATTCGGCCCTTCGAGCCAGCACCGCCATTCAATGTGATCATGGCTGATCATCCCTAATCAGTACCCCGTTCCCGCCTTCTCCCCAAATCCCCTGACTCCGCTATCTTTAGGAGCCCTATCTAGAGGTCTCTCGTGAAAGTATCCAGAGAACCGGCCTCCGCCGTCCTCTGAGGCAGAGAATTCCACAGACTCACAACTCTCTGTGAGAAAAAGTGTTTCCTCGTCTCCATTCTAAATGCCTTACCCCTTATTCTTAAGCTCACCGACCAATAGTTCCCAGCATTTTCCCTTCAGCCCTTCTTCAATAGAGGCACAACATTTGCCACCCTTCAGTCTTCTGGCACCTCTCCTGTATTTAAGGATGACTCGTACATTTCTACCAGGGCTCCCGCAATTTTCTCTCTAGTTTCCCACAATGTCCTCGGATATGTCTGATCAGGCCCTGGAGATTTGTCTACCTTTATACACAATCGTATCTTCAGTACTTCTTCGACGGTAACACTGACTGCTCTCAAGACACTTCCATTGACTGCCCCAAGTTCCTCCGTCCTCTTTTCCATACAAAGCCTTTGGAACATTTGTTTATACATGAATGTTGGTGATCACAATGTAAATTGAATGCAATTATTTAATATCTAAATGTATACTTTTATTCATCTTTGTCTCAATGGATGCTGAATTTGATCCTCTTTTTGTTACTAGTAAATTCAATCTATGAAATCTCATCAATTGTGACCTCACCTCAGCTCAGTACATTGTTGATCTGTAATTAGCAGACCTAATACCCATTATAAATTCTCCGTCATCGGCTCAAATACTTTCCACATAATAAAATATTTAATTCACATTTTGTACTAATATTTTAGTTGCCACATCTTCAATTTATACCCCTTTAAATATAATTAACTGATTTTATTCAATGTTGACACCAATCTGTTGATGAGAAACTCGGTGATAGTTGTGTAATTGGACGTCAAAAGTAGATGATTTGCCTTTCACTTGTTGCAGATAGTTATTATCTGGCATTACTTTGATGCAAATGTTACTTGCCACTTTTTCTGAGCACAGCTATGTCTTGAGTGCAAGTCTACAATACCACAACTAGGACTCTGTTAAGTCCGACGCCTTTGCTGTATCTAGTCTTTTTGCAGTCACTGCTTGTTATGATGTGATATCGGATTAGCTGGGGTCTACCTTCTATAATGGTGAACATCATCCGTTCAGCATGTGGCAGTCCATACATTCAAAAATAAGAATTTACTGTGAAGCATTTTAGATGTGTGATTTTGAATAGAAAATGCAGGAGTTTTTATTTTCAAATTATAATTCTTTTCAAATTATATTTTGTTTGGGTTTTTTCCCCACTATCTTCAGCACTCCGCTGAAAACATGATCTGATTTATTCATTTTTCCATTTGTAATTTATATCAAATCTAAAATGTTATTTAAAAAAAAATATTAGTTGCCCCATCTTGCAGTTTTCCCCTTTTTTTAAAGTTGCAACAATTCAGTTTTTGTCACTAATGTTAGAGTCTTGTTGCCATTTTATTCCTCAGATCTAACTCCAGCAATTTGTTCCAGTCTCAAATAAATTCACACCTGTATGATTATTTATTTATAATCAGGCAAAGTGTACAGATTCCGATTAACAATAAAACTCCCAACTTTGATTGCTTCACCAGCAAGCCATATGTTTCTCAGCAGCTTATGACCTTTATTTATGAATGATATCTCCATAGTAACTATTAATTTGCTGATTTGTTTGCCTGAGTTCATTTATGTGCTCAGCAGAAATCTTCTCAAGATAAACCTTCGTAAACCCGTTTTGTGCTGTATAATAAAATTAATAATGCTCTTCTGCTTTGACATTAATGGGTTATTCCAAACTGCCAAGCAGCATGTCAAAATACAGTTTGTTTGTATCTTTTCCAGTTTAGTTTATTGTCACATGTACTGAGGCACAGTGAAAAGTTTTTGTGTACTATCCAGTCAGTGGAAGGACAATACACGATTACAATCGAGCCATCTGGACCAGGAAGGTAGCTAATGTTATCCCACATTTCAAGAAAGGAGGGAGAGAGAAGGTAGGGAATTATAGACCAGTTAGCTTGACATCAGTTGTGGGGAAGATGCTGGCGTCGATTGTCAAAGATGTGATAGCGGCGCATTTGGATAGTAATAACAGGATCGGTCCAAGTCAGCATGGATTTACGAAGGGGAAATCATGCTTGCCAAATCTTCTGGAATTTTTTGAGGATGTAACAAGTAAAATTTGACAAGGGAGAGCCAGTGGATGTAGTGTACCTGGACTTTCAGAAAGCCTTTGATGAGGTCCCACACAGGAGATTGGTGGGCAAAATAGTATTGGTGGCACATAGTATTGGGGGTAGGGTATTGACATGCATAAAAAATTGGTTGGCAGGTAGGAAACAAAGAGTAGGGATTAACGGGTCCCTTTCAGACTGGCAGTGACTAGTAGGGTGCCGCAAGGCTCGGCACTGGGACAGCGGCTATTTACAATATACATTAATGATTTGGATGAAGGAATTAAAAGTAACATTAGCAAATTTGCAGATGGCACAAAGCTGGGTTGCCATGTGAACTGTGAAGAGATTGCTATGAGGATGCAGGACGACTTGGACAGGTTGGGTGAGTGGGCAGATGCAGTATAATGTGGATAAATATGTGGTTATCCACTTTGGTGGCAAGATCAGGAAGGAAGATTATTATCTGAATGGTGCCAGGTTAGGAAAAGGGGAAGATCAATGAGACCTGGCTGTTAGACAGAGGAATACAGCATGGAATTCAGCCAAGACTTGTATCTGCATTATAAACTGTGAAACATAGTGCATTTTTTTGTTTTATCTTGCAAGATGCAGCTTATTTATTTATATTTTTGATGAGTAGATGACCTTGCAAAATGCTGACTATACTACATTATGTACATACTACAAATGCTGACCATACTACATATTTTAAGGTGATAGTAGAACTCTTGCATTTAATATTCAAAATACCTGCTTAAAGTCCAAGATTTTATGTTTGCGTCTATTGAGTGAGTGCATTGTTAGGAACTGCAGCTTTCACGCTTGCACAGATTTCACGAGATATATAGATCGTCGTGAATCCAACTTTCAACATTTCATGGATGTGCAATTTAGAATAAAGCTGTTTTAAATTGATTGTAATCATTCTGGTTTACAGTAGTGTTTACTGTGATTTGTTTAGGTCTCTGATTTGACTTCTAATGACCTCAGACCTTGCATAATGCACACCAGAATATTAAGCATTTTTTTGAAATCTTGATTTTTGTACTTGTAAATTATTTTTGTTGATGTGAGTAAGACGGCCATCCCTAAACTTGCATTTGTTCTTTCTATGTGTAGCTCTGTAGCTTTGTTAAATCATCTGTTGATGGAATATTACCATTTCTTACAGATTATTTGGGTTTGCAATTTAGTGTGCAACCATTAAATAATATTTATACTACACCATAATGTAAAGAAGATGATTAGAATTTCTTTAGTCAGAGGGTGGTGAATCTGTGGAATTCATTGCTACAGATGGCTCTGAAGGCAGGAGAATGGGGATGAGAGGGTAAGGTAGATTGAATGGCGGATAGAGGGTAGACAAAAGTGCTGGAGAAACTCAGCGGGTGCAGCAGCATCTATGGAGTGAAGTAAATAGGCAACGTTTCGGGCCGAAACCATTCTTCAGACTGATGTAGGATGGGGGCGGGGGGTGGGGAGAAGAAAGGAAGAGGAGGAGCCAGAGGGCTGAGGGAGAGCTGAGAAGGGGAGGAGACAGCAAGGGCTACCGGAAATTGGAGAAGTCAGTGTTTATGCCGCTAGGGTGCAAACTGCCCAAGCGGAATATGAGATGCTGCTCCTCCAATTTCCGGTGGAGCACACTCTGGCCATGGAGGAGGCCCAGGACAGAAAGGTCGGATTTGGAATGGGAGGGGGAGTTGAAGTGCTGAGCCACAGGGAGATCAGGTTGGTTAATGCGGACCGAGCAGAGGTGCTCGGCGAAATGATCGCCAAGCCTATGCTTGGTCACACCGATGTAGATCAGCTGACATCTAGAGCAGCGGATGCAATAGATGAGGTTGGAAGAGATGCAGGTGCACCTCTCGCACCTGGAACGACTGCTTGGGTCCTTGAATGGAGTCGAGGGGGGAGGTAAAGCGACAAGTGTAGCATCTCATGCGGTTGCAAGGGAAAGTGCCCGTGGAGGGGGTGGTGCGGGAGGGAAGGGAAGAATTGACCAGGGAGTTACGGAGGGAGTGGTCTTTGTGGAAAGCAGACGGGGGAGATGGGAAGATGTGGCGAGTGGTGGGGTCACGTTGGTGATGACGTAAATGACGGAGGACTATTTGTTGTATGTAATGGCTAGTGGGGTGAAAGGTGCGGACTAGAGGGACTCTGCCCTTGCTACGAGTGAGGGGATGGGGAGAGAGAGCAGTGTTACGGGATAGTGAAGAGACCCTGGTGAGCGCCTCATCTATAGTAGGGGAGGGGAACCCCCGTTCCCTGAAGAATGAGGACATTTCCAATGCCCTGGTGTGGAACACCTCATCCTGGGAGCAGATGTGGCGTAGACGGGGGAATTGGGAGTAGGGGATGGAGTCCTTACAGGAAGCAGAGTGGGAAGAAGTGTAGTCTAGATAGCCATGGGAGTCAGTGGGCTTATAGTGGATGTCGGTCAGACGTCTATCACCTGCGATGGAGATAGTGAGGTGAAGAAATGGTAGGGAAGTGTCGGAAATGGTCCAGGTGTATTTGAGTGCCGGATGGAAGTTCGTGGTGAAGCGGATGAAGTCAGTCTGTTGTGTGTGGGTGCAGGAGGTAGCACCAATGCAATAGTCGATGTAGCAGAGGTAGAGGTCGGGGATGGGGCCCTGGTATGCCTCGAACAAGGATTGTTCGACCTACCCTACAAAGGAGCAGGCATAGCTGGGGCCCATGCGCGTGCCCATAGCTACGCCTTGTATTTGGAGGAAATGGGAGGAGTCAAAGGAGAAGTTATTAAGGGTAAGGACCAGCTCCGCTAGGCAGAGGAGAGTATCAGTGGATGGGTATTGGTTGGTTCTCCGGTCGAGGAAGAACCGGAGGGCTTTGAAACCCTCTTGGTAGGGGATAGAGGTGTAGAGTGACTGGACGTCCATGGTGAAGATGAGGGGATTGGGGCCTAGAGAATGGAATGCCTGGAGACGATGAAGAGTGTCTGAGGTGTCTTGAACATGGGTAGGGAGGGATTTAACCAGGGGGGATAGGATGGAGTCAGGGTATATGGAAATAAGTTCGGGAGGGCACGAACAGGCAGAGACAATGGGTCTACCAGGGCAGTCAGGTTTGTGGAATTTGGGGAGAAGGTAAAATTGGGCCGTGAGGGGCTGGGGAACGATGAGGTTGCAAGCTCGGGGGGGCAGGGAGCCGGAGTAGATGAAGTCAGTGATGGTGCGAGAGATAGTGGCCTGGTGCTCGTCTGTGGGGTCATGGTCCAGGGGTAAATAGGAGGAGGTGTCCGAGAGTTGGCGCGTGGCCTCAGCTTTGTAGACATCGACGCGCCAGACTACCACGGCACCTCCTTTGTCGGCGGGTTTGATAACCCAGTCTGGGTTGTTGCGGAGTGAGTCGATGGCTGCACGTTCAGGGGGGGAGAGATTGGAGTGAGACGGGAGAGTGGAGAAGTTTAGGCGGTTGATGTCCCACCTGCAGTTTTGAATAAAATGGTCTAAAGCCGGAAGGTCATGGGGGGGGGGTCCACGAGGAGGGGGTCCGTTGGAGACGGGAAAAGGGATCATCAATAGGGGGCGAGGACTCCTTCCCATGGAAGAACGCTGTGAGGCGGAGGCGACGGTAGAAGAGCTCCAAGTCGCGGTGGGCGCGCAACTCATGGAGGTGGGGACGGAGGGGGACAAAAGTAAACCCTCTGCTGAGGACAGACCGCTCGGTGTCGCAGAGGGGGAGGTCAGGGGGGATGGTGAACACATGGCAGGGATGGGGGTAGGGGCCAGAGGAAGGCAGGTGAGTGGACAGAGGCCGAGGCGATGTCTGGTAGGGTGGTGGCGAGTGGTCAGGGAGGAGGGGGGCATGAAGACTGCAGTGTGGGTGGGGAAGAGCTTGGGTCACATGGTTTGAGGGGGATGGGGAAGACCCAGTGGAACAGCCACTAAGGTTACCAGGGTTAGGGAGACTGGCACTAGGACCCAGCGCAGTCAAACCCAGGGGAGTGGGAATCTGCAGCGTGGCAACTTCAGGCCCTGTGCTGAGTCCAGGCTGCAGGTAAGGCGGCTGCTGGAGGGCGGTGGAGTAGCGAGGATCGGTGGAATCGATGGTAGGAGTCTGCAGGTAGAGGATTCCGGGTCGGCGGGCGATGCGTGGGAGGTCCCGGTGGGCGGATGGCCGGTGGGGCGGCGTGGATAGGCCTACCTGGCGAGGCGACGAGGTGAGTAGGACGCGGTGAGGCGGCCATGTTCGGTGAGCCCCGGTCCGGCGGCAATTTTCAGTGAGCCCCGGTCCGGCGGCAATGTTCAGTAGTCTGGTGCTGCAGCAATGTTCGATGGGCCGGGTGCGACAGCAATGTTCGATGGGCCCGATGCGGCGGCAATGTTTGGTGGGCCCAGTGCAACGCCGATGTTTGATGGCCCGGGTGCGGCGGCTATGTTGGATGGGCCCTTTAGCATTGGCTATATCATGTTAGCCAATTAGAATGCTTAGTAATTATAACCCCACCTAATTGTAACATTCATAGTATAAGATCCTGCCCACTGCTTGCCAGTCTGAGTAGCAGTGAGAACGTGTGATCACATGCTGTGCAGTTAATGACCTGAACAATAAAGATGCTTGTGTTTCAACCCCTGTGAGTTTGAGCTCTTTACATGGTGTCAGACTGGGTCTGCCCCACGTCTGTTTATCGCGATTTATTTCGTTTACCAGTTTTTATTTCCGTGTTTTTTTGTGATTTGAGAACATGGCTAGCTCTTGTCGAAAACCTAGCACGCTTGTGTTTGTTTCTGATATCTCCGAGCGATGGAGAATGTATGAGAAAGATTACTCTCATTATATACGCATCGTTCACTGCAACGATCCCGACGATTTGAAGGCTTTGCTACTGTTGAATTTAGCGGGTCCGGAGGCTATGATCCGCGCTGACTCGTTTGAATTTGCACCTGCCCAACTGGATGCGAATGGATAGGTATTGGTGCCAGCAGAATCCATAGATAACTCGATGGTGTTACTGAGAAGGTTCAGAGAACTGTGTGACCTACTGTCTAATAGAATCCTCGAGAGGACAAGATTTTTTGCCCGAGTGCAACAGCCTGATGAACCTGTGGAACAATTCATCAGCGACCTGAGACACATCAGTTTTCGATGCAGGTTTGGTGAAATAACAAATGAGCTTGTTCGAGGTAAAATTGTGTGAGGAATGAGTGACCAAAAGCTGCGAGCTGAACTATTACGAAATGCAGACCTGAGTTTAGATCATGCTTGTCGGATAGCTGAGACTGTGGCACCACTGGCTAATGATAGCACGAATGCTAATCAACAACTAAATGTGAATATAGCTAGTTACTCTCCGCAAAGATTTCTTAATGCATTCAGTAAAGTTCAGAACATGCCTAACACGAGGTGCACAAACTGTAGCTATTTGCACCCCAAGGGGCGCCAATTTTGCATAGCTCATGGGAAAGTATGTCATAATTGCAAAAACCCAAACCACTTTGCTAATCGTTGTCATTCTAGTGGGAGTACAGCTCCAAGGTCAAAGCTGCACCTGATTCAACAAGACCCGTCAGATTCAGATTCTCATGAACAAGACGAATCTTCCCATGGGAACGACTTTGATAGCTCAGACATTGAGCCTGCTGTACTTTCCCTAAACCTGCGCACCACAGGCAAAGTTACTGATCCTGCTGTGACCATGATGGTCAACAACAAACCACTGATCGCCAAGGTCGATACTGGTGCCCGTGTGAACATCATGTCACTCAAAGTGTTCAACAAGATAAGAATCACTGAGGCATGAGAAAAGACTCCTCCATTTTACATGCTTACGGAGGGGAAATTCTTCACCCACTGGGCAAAGCCGATCTCAAATGTACCATCAATGAACAGGCCAAGGGCTTGTTATTTTACATCGTTCAGCCAAGTTCTGAAACCGTGCTAGGCATCGATGTGTGCCATGACCAGGGTTTGGTCTATTTCGGGCGTGCTGTTCACAAACTCTGTTTGACAGATGAACCACCAAAACGGGTGCTATCCAACTATAAAGATTTGTTTGACATCCAACTCGGCAGACTGCCTGCAACATACAAGATCATTGTCGACCATGCAGTCACCCCGATCATACGTGCCCCTCACCGTATCCCGCATAATAACGCGTGAGCAAAGACATGATGAACTTAAACATATGGTCACCATCGGGGTCCTCGCCGAAGTCAGCGAGCCCTCTGATTGGGTTTCTACCATGGTTGTCACCACAAAGAAAGACAAGAAGGAGTTGTGCATCTGCATCAATCCTAAACATTTCAATACAGCAATCAAACGCCAGCGCTATTCTATGAGGACCATTGAAGATGTTGCAGCACAAATTGGTAACGCAACAGTTTTCTCAGTCTTGGATGCCAAAAACTCATTTTGGCAAATCCCGTTAGACTGTGCTTCATCGGCATTAATAACATTTGCCACCCCTTTCGGACGTTACCGGTTCCTAAGAATGCCCTTTGGCATCAACTCTGCCAGCGAAGTCTTCCAGCGTGCAATGGAACAACTGTTTGCAGAATTCCCCTGTGCTATCATAGTTGACGACATTCTGGTTTATGACCGCGATGCCACCGAGCACGATGCAAACCTACGTAAAGTACTGGACCGTGCCAGAGACATCAACAAAGCTGAACCCACTTAAATGCAAGTTCAGGGTTCCCGAAGTCACTTACATTGGTCATGTGTTCACTAGCAACGGACTAAAACCAGATCCATTGAAGACTGCAGCAATCAACGAGCTGCCCGTACCAACTGACGTCACCAGCCTACAATGATTTCTAGGCATGGTTAACTACCTGGGGAAATTTATGCTCAATCTCAGCGAACTTTCATCCCCCCCTACGTCATAAGGACAGCACTTGGTCCTGGTACCGAAAACCACCAGCGAGCTTTCGAGACTTTAAAGCTCCAGCTCGCTAGTGCACCGACTCTGTCTTACTTCAACCTCAACCTGCCGGTTACAATCACCTGCGACGCATCCCAGTATGGACTAGGCGCTTCATGCCTGCAGACCTCTTTGAACGGCGATGTTTTGCCGGTATCCTACGCTTCCAGAACAGCGCTATGCCCAGATAGAAAAAGAGCTGCTTGCCGTGGTTTTTGCCTGCTCCAAATTCAAAGACTTCATTTTTGGCAAAACCTTCATGGTAGAGACGGATCATCAACCTCTGGTTACCAGACTGAGCAAGCCGATCCATGCTGCCCCAACAAGGCTTCAACGCATGATAATGCAGCTTCAACGGTTCGACTTCCGCATTGTCTACAAAAAAGGTAAAGATATGCACATCGCAGACACTCTATCACGGGCACCACGCGCCACCAGCGAACAACATCCTTATGAATGTGAGGAATTCTCCGTTGTAAAGGTTCCTTCGTTCCAACTGACCGCCTTTGCCGCCTCACCGAACACACTGCCATGGATAAAACCTCCCAGCTGCTAACTTCAGTCATTAAAAGCGGCTGGCCCAACAAACAATCCAACAATTCCACCGAACAAAGACCCTACTTTTTGGTACGTGACGAGCTTATGCTACAGGACGGAGTGCTTGTAAAGGCCCATAAGACGGTCATACCCCCCCCCCCCCCCCCTTTCTATGTAAGGAGTACTACGAAGAGATCCACGGTGGCAACCTTGGCGTTGAGGATCACCTAAAGCCTAAAGTTTTCTGCCCTGCTGTAATTCAAACGCGCGCACAATCCAAACGAGACGCGCAGAAACGTGCCTACGACAAAACCAGCAAGCCACATAAGCTATTAATCCAAGGCCAAGTGGTTCGTTCACAGACAAACAAAGGACATACCAAACTGGGGTTTATCCATGGCCCCGCAAAAGAACCACAATCCTACCTTGTCGATGTCGGCGGCACCATCTATAGACGCAACCGTCAACATATCCTTCCAGTGAAGGAACGACGTCCAGGGTCCTGACGCTCCCCTGCTGAACTTTAAAGTGCCTGCAACTGCCACACCCCGCCAGTCCCCGCGTCAGTCTACACCCTCATCCCCCCCCCCCCCCTTTACCCAGTTCACCGGTACCCCCGCGACGGTCTTCCCCTACGGTCTTCCCCCAGAGCAATGTTGGTTCACCCAGACGTGCCCTTAACTTTTCAGAGGAAAAAGTTGATGAAGCATCTCCCTACCGTACGCGGAGCGGGCGATGTTCGATGGGCCGGGTGCGGCTGCGATATTCGGCGGGCCCAGTGCGGTGGCAATGTTGGATGGGCCCGGTGCGGCGGAGTAGACTTAATGGGCTGAATGGCATTATTCTGCTCCTAGAACTTATGAACTTATGACGATCTATTCTTTCTGAGGCAATTTTGGAGGAAATGTTTCTCACACGGTGTTAGGATGAAAGAAGGAAATTGGAAACAGATCAGAGATGGTCTGCTAAATTTCAAAGGGAATGGGTCTCCTCTGGAGGAGAGCATGGACAGGTGTATCAACAGGTGAAAATCTAAAAAACTTTACATCTGCAGCAAGGACTGAAAATACTGGAAACACTCAGCAGATCAGACAGGATTTGTGGAAAAAGAAGCAGAATTAATATTTTAGGTTGAAGACCCATCTATATAACTGGGAAAGCGAGAAAATAAGTTGGCTTTAAGTTGCACATATTTTTCTACTTTTTGGGTTCTTTGTTCAACAATGTGCAGACATATGGACTTGTATAAGTAGCAATATTGGGCTCAGCAATCATCTTCAACTAAAATAACTTTTTAAATTTCCCTTCTTTCACTGGTTTAACAAATAGTTATTAACAATGCTTGACTAGCACTTTTCCCGACATTTTCCTTGTTTGTTTTGCCACAGTCAATTTAGTTTGTGTGAAGTTAATGTTTTGACGATTTTGTCATGTACTACTTTGCATAATTTAAACACTTAAAATACTGCTTTGTTTCATTAATGGCCCCCGGTTATTAATTATTTTCATAACTATCACAATCTGTGTTTTTTGCAGCATGTGCTACAGACGTGTAGAACATTTAAGAGACCGTCAAGAGTCTGTAAAACAACTGATGACAACTTTGCAAGACAGACAATCACAAGGTGATGAGAAAGTTGATACCGATGAGGAAGAGGAACTCCAGGAATTCCTTTCAGGTGATTGGCGAGCAAAAGGAGCTTTGCTTTAATACTCTGTGCTGTGCAATTATTGCTCAAGGTAAACTTTCAACAAACCATGACATATTGCCAATCAAGACTGACTTTTACTACAGCATTTGCATGAACTGATAAACTGTTGAAAACTTCAGTCATCAAGAAGAATGCTTGGAAAACATTTCTAAATTGGTAAACCTTTTTTCAGAAGATGTACAGATGTTATTATAATAAACATTAAGATGTGTCCAGATGTATTTTATCAGGTTATTTCAATTAATATGTATTTTCTGGTCATATTAAATCATTCTTGTAATGATACGATTTTATATGTTTAAAGCTAGCCAAGTCAGTGGCAATGTTTTCTTAATTTGAGAGCAAACATTATGGTAAAATTAATTAAGATTGTCGTCTAATGTTATTATATTATGATATGATATTAACCTCAAGATTATTACAAAATTGTTGAGAGGTCAACTTATTTTGTTGGGAAGGATTTCAATTGGAAAAAATATGATGGTTAACCCCAAGATTATTACAAAATTGTTATTGAGAGGTCAACTTATTTTGTTGGGAAGGATTTGAATTAGAAGCAGCAGACCATTAAATCAAAGGCAACATAGATATAAATAACAATAAAAGTTGAAGTGTTGAAGCAAGAATTATACAACATACTTGTCAGTGTATGTGGTGTAATTAGTAGGGTTGGTGAACCAGAGGATTTTAATGCATTAACAGAAACTTGACTCGATTGATTATTTTCCTGTTTCCAGGAATTTAGGAAGGATGGTAAAGAGAAAAAGAGGAGTTCCTGATAAGTTTGATACTACAGTCTAAATAGAAAGGATCTCCAGTTGATTTTAGGATTTAATTTATTTGGCTTGAGTTAGTTAACAGTGTAGCACAGCTAATAGATTTGCTGCCTCACGGCTCCAGTTTCCCAGGTTCAATCCTGATCGCTGGTGGAGTTTGCGCATTTGCCCTGCAACTGCATGGGTTTCCCTCGGGTGCTTCAGTTTTCTCAGCATCCCAAAGGCATGCAGGTTGATAGGGCAATTGATCTTAGTAAATTGTTCCTTGGGTGCAGGTGAGTGGTATAATATGGGATGAGTTGATTGTAATATGAGAGAATAGGATTGCTCTGTGAGCTGGATCAAAATGACCTAATATGGTGACATGGAAGGGATCTCATATGCATATGAATGTGGTTTGTGGTTATTTTACAGACAATCCTAAGCCAACAGACAGGAGCTAAAATCTTAGCATGACAATAAAATTCAATTTATAGGTAATTTGGGGTGTGGATGTAATGACAATTAGCTTTAGTACAACAAAAACTAGTGGGTTGTCATCAAGACCTATCATATCCACAATTGTCCTTTAGGAGGAACAATGCCACTCTTATCCAATCTGACCTAAGTGTCTTTAAATCTACCAATGTGGTTGTTTTTTTAAATGCCCTGGGAAGGCACTTTGTTCAAGTGCAATTAAGGATAGATCATTGAGTTGAAGTTTGATATAGAGACCCTATTGGATGAGAGAAAGCCATTAGTATTTTTTTTTAAGTAGCACCAAGTGACCTTGGACATATTTTTCAATATTTGTACACATTTCCTGGTCTTATCTCAGAAAATTCACTTCAAAAACAATGGAATTTTCCATAATTTCATGGCATTTTATTAATGTTATCAGCATACACAGCACATTTATTTTGCTTACTAATAGAAATTGGCTCAAAGGATCAAGATTTATGATATTTTAACAGTTCAGTAAATATACCATGCTGAAAATGGAGAAATAGATGTAATGTAAGGGTACACAGAATATTATTTATGTTAAATCATCTGTAAAACCATTGCTGCGTGCCATTAGTGTAGATGACAGTCTCTACGAACTGTTAAATACAATTTACAGATTCCTCAACCAGTCACCCAATGCTCCAGCTGACATGAAAACGTCAAGAGTGTTTAATAGTCATGTGTATCGTCAACAAAACAATGAATTTTTTACTTGCAGGAGTTGTGACACAGGAGAGGTTCAACTGTGGACGATATCAGCCTTTCAGAATGGCAGGCAGTGACTAGTGGGGTACCGCAAGGCTCGTTGCTGGGACCGCAACTATTTACAATATTTGATTTAGATGAAGGGATTACAAGTAACATCAGCAAATTTGCAGATGACACAAAGCAGGGTGGCATTGTGAACTGTGAGGAGGATGCTATGAGAATGCAGGGTGACTTGGATAGGTTGGGTGAGTGGGAAGATGCATGGCAGATGCAGTTTAATGTGGATAAATGTGAGGTTATCCACTTTGGTAGCAACAACAGGGAGGCAGATTATTATCTAAATGGTATCAAATTGGGAAAAAGGGAAATACAACGGGATCTGGGGGTCCTTGTTCATCAGTTCATATGGGGAGAAGGCAGGAAAGGGGGGTACTGATTGTGGATGATCAACCATGATCACATTGAATGGTGGTGCTGGCTTGAAGGGCTGCATGGCCTACTCCTTCGTCTATTGTCTATTGTCCTGTGCTTGGATAAAATTGGTGAGATCTAGCAACAGGATTTTTAGGAAAGTTAAGATAAAGTCCCACAATAGAGTTAAAGAACAACATTTTAAAATATATCTATCTACCTGTTTGAATATATTTAATGCTGTCCGCTGCTGACTTGTGTAATAGAGAATTTCATAGATTCACCACCATTCAGGGTGATGAAACTTCTGATTTAGGTTCTAAAGGGCATGCTCCATATTGTGATGAAGTACAACATCACAAATTTGAGGAAATGGAATCTGTCAGATTGAATTGCATATTTAGGATGGCAATGGTAGAAGGTCAAAGGGAATGTTAGTGATGTTGAATGTATGCATGCTCACCTCCCGTGCCCTAGGAAAGCCTCCTACAGTTTCAGGAAGTGGGACACAGCGATCACACGCCCAGATGTGGAGGTACAGCTGTGGGAGGCAACAGACAGCATTGGTGCAGATCATGGTGTTAGTTAGCAAAGCTGTTGGAAGCCTTACAACAGCCGGGGCAGCGAGCAGATCGAGTGCAGCCTGTGAAGAAACAGAGAGCATCACGTTGGACTAGGCTGATCCCTACATCATTGATTCGGTGCCACCAGCAGAGTGGGCCTTAAGGGCTTGCCCACCTAGTTTAATTAATACATTTTATTTTTAAATTTAATGTTTTTGTAATTATAAATTCTAAATATTTGAAAATCTGGATGAATATTTTTTGGAGGTGCCAGTATGCTGTACCAGCGTGTACTGTCACAAACAATAACTTCCCACAGTATAATAAATTCCTACACTGACCAGTAATAAGCTGCAAAGAATGATTAACAAGACAGAAAATTGATTAGAGAAAATTAAATGATATTCAAACAGGTACTCTGTCCAAAAAGAGTAACAATAGGTCAGGTAGCATCCCTGCTCTGTCCAGATTACCATATAAATTGCTTGATATAAACTTGACGGTTTAATTTTCATAGTGCAGCATATAGAACAGGATTTGCTAATATCTGCTACTGGGATTGTAATACTAAAACAGGTAATTTGGAGAGGATGGACTCCGGAAGCACAAAAGTAATTCATACTGGAAATTGTCTGAAATATTCATGAAGAAATATACCTTTAAAATAGTCATGATATATATAATGAGACACATTAAATAACTGTTCACGTGTCACAATGCAGTGGAGGTTGGGTGAGTGGGAAGATGCATAGCAGATGCAGTTTAATGTGGATACATGTGAGGTTATCCACTTTGGTAGCAAAAACAGGAAGGCAAATTATTTTCTAAATGGTGTCAAGTTGGGAAAGGGGGAAGTACAACGGGATCTGGGGGGTCCCTGTTCATCAGTCAATGAAAGTAAGCATGCAGGTACAGCAGGCAGTGAAGAAAGCGACTGGCATGTTGCCCTTCATAACAAGAGGAGTTGAGTATAGGAGCAAAGAGGTCCTTCTGCAGTAGTACAGGGCCCTAGTGAGACCACACCTGGACTATTGTGTGCAGTATTGGTTCCCTAATTTGAGGAAGGACATTCTTGCTATGGAGGGAGTGCAGCGTAGGTTTACAAGATTAATTCCCGGGATGGCGGGACTGTCATATGCTGAGAGAATGGAGCGGCTGGGCTTGTATATTCTGGAATTTAGAAGGATGAGAGGGGAAGTTATTGAAACATATGATTATTAAGGGTTTGGACCCGCTAGAGGCAGAAAACATGTTCCCGATGTTGGGGGAGTCTGGACCCGCTAGAGGCAGAAAACATGTTCCCGATGTTGGGGGGGTCTGGACCCACTAGAGGCAGAAAACATGTTCCCGATGTTGGGGGGGGTCTGGAACCAGGGGCCACAGTTTAAGAATAAGGGGTAAGCCATTTAGAACGGAGATGAGGAAACACTTCTTCACACAGAGAGTTGTGAGTCTGTGGAATTCTCTACCTCAGAGGGCGGTGGAGGCCGGTTCTCTGGATACTTTCAAGTGAGAGCTAGATAGGGCTCTTAAAGATAGCGGTGTCAGGGGATATGGGGAGAAGGCAGGAACGGGATACTGATTGTGGATGATCAGCCATGATCACATTGAATGGTGGTGCTGGCTTGAAGTGTCAAATGGTCTGCTCCTGCACTTATTGTCTATCGTCAGGTTAAGAAATTCTGTGCTTCTCAGTACCTCGGACAGGACAGTACTCAATTGGGAAGTCAAACTGACTGAGGAAAGCCGTGTAAAGTTATAACAACTAAAATTATGAAAAATGTTTACACATTCCCTTCAAAGATCTGTGATTTGGAGACAAGTTATAAACAGCTGATGTGAGTTCTTTGGTGTTAGAATCATAATAAACACCCTTGTTCAGAACTCTAATGACCTGTTATGATTGTAGAAAATCCTAGCAAAACTCCAGCAATATTTAATGTTCATTTAAGGATATATTACCTGTAATTACCCAAAAAGATACATTTAAAACAATGTTTAAGAAGGTATACAAAAAAGCTGGAGAAACTCAGCGGGTGAGGCAGCATTTCTTCACTCCGTAGAAGCTGCCCCACCCGCTGAATTTCTCCAGCTTTGTGGTCTGCCTTCAATTTAAAACAATGTTATCAGTTTGAATAGCAAAACAATTTCTGTTCAAATTTGGATTAATTTGATGTAGATGGCTCTTTTAAAAATTTCTCTGCTTCGTAACAATGGGCACATTATGGTGAAAAGTGCCATTGAACATCAAGGCATCAACCACATTTACAATACATCAATACATTCACCTGTGTAGAAGTGGCAAGCAGGGATATGGACCCATTTCCCATTTGCACATGTCCTTATGCACAGATTGCACATAAAATTTGTGTTATGCATATTAGATCAGGATTCTGGCTTCATTAGCAACAGTTGAGAAATTGATCAGGGCACTTAAATGTGCAATTCATCTTGACAATTCTAATGCTTATCTGGGCTAATAATATTGTCACACATTTCATCACACATTCCATCCTCGACGGAGAAATTGGAGCTTTGGCACTTCATTCATAAAATAAAATCAAGGAGCATGTGAAAATTATCTTAGATAATTCACTGAACAGGCCTTATTTTTTTAGGAAAATCAGACTTGAGTTGCTTACTATTATCACCCATTGGTTAGTCCATGACTCTTAGTGATTAGGGGCAGTTCACATTTCAGAAGTTGACTGGGCCAGATTAGGACAGTGGGAGACAGAGGGACAATCTTAGACATACAAGAGAGCACCATGCTCCCGTTTCCCAGATTTCTCCTTACTTCCATGTAAGATTTCCCCTGTTACAGAATGCAGTCTAAGGATAAGGGGGAATTCCTTTAGGACCGAAATGAGGAAAACATTCTTTACACAGAGAGTGGTGAGTCTCTGGAATTCTCTGCCACAGAAGGTAGTTGAGGCCAGTTCATTGGCTATATTTAAGAGGGCGTTAGATGTGGCACTTGTGGCTAAAGGGATCAGGGGGTATGGAGAGAAGGCAGGTACGGGATACTGAGTTGGATGATCAGCCATGATCACATTGAATGGCGGTGCAGGCTCGAAGGGCCGAATGGCCTACTCCTGCACCTATTTTCTATGTTTCTATGTTTCTATAATCTTCTCTGCTGATCGGACGATTCGCTGCAGCCTCCAGGTGTCATGCTTGGTGGCTGAGCCAAACCAGACCATGATGGAGAAGGTGAGAACAGATTCTACGATGGCCGTGTAGAATTGGACCATCATTGCCTGTGGCAAATTGTGTTTCCTCGGCTGCCGTAGGAAGTACATCCTCTGTTGTGCCTTTTTGACTGTGGAGTCGATGGTAGCCCCCCCACTTAAGGTCCTTGGAGATGATGGTTCCTGGGAATTTAAAATACTCCACAGATATGACTGTGGTGTTCTTGGTGAGTGGGGTGAGGGGAGGGGGAGCTCTCCTAAAGTCTACAATCAATTCCACTGTCTTAAGGGCATTGAATTCAAGGTTGCGGCGACAGCACCAGGACGCCAGCTGTAACACTTCCTGTCCTTCGGCAGATTCCTCCCCATCCTGGATCAGTCCAATCAGGGTTGTGTCGTTCGCAAACTTGAGAAGCTTGACAGAGGTGTCTGGAGGTGCAGTCGTTGGTGTAGAGAGAGGAGAGAGTACGTAGCCTTACGGTGCTCCTATGGTGAGTGTTTGCGGGTCCGAGATGTGCTTTCCCAGCCTCACATGCTGCTTCCTGTCTGTCAGGAAGCTGGTGATCCACCGACAGAGGGGTTCAGGCACAGTCAACTCGGAATGTTTGGAGTGTAGTAGCTATGGCACAATGGTTTTGAATGCAGAGCTAAAATCAACAAACAGGATCCTCACATAGGTCCCCTGCCGGTATAGGTGCTGTAGGATGAAGTGCAGGCCCAGGTTGACTGCATTATCCACAGATCTATTGGCCCGATATGCAAACTGCAGAGGGTCCAGCAGGGTGATATTTTTCAGCTTGGCCAGCACAAGCCTTTCGAGTGTCTTCATGACTACAGAGGTCAGTGCGACAGGCCTGTAGTCATTAAGACAAGTAATCCTTGCCTTTTTGGGTACAGGAGCATAGTGGAGACTTTGAAGCAGGCAGGGACAGTACATGTTTGCAGGGACTGGTTAAAAATGTCTGTATATACCGGTGCCAGCTGTTTGGCACAAAGCTTAAGAGTAGAGGGGGAAACATTGTCCTGGAGATTTCTGTTTTTTCTGTCCTCTGAAGAGCCTCTCCACCTCTATTTTTATTGTTGATGATGGAGAAGTGATGTTTGCTCTTAAAAATAGCGGAGTCAGGGGATATGGGGAGAAGGCAGGAATGGGGTACTGATTGGGGATGATCACATTGAATGGCGATGCTGGCTTGAAGGTCTGAATGGCCTACTCCTGCACCTATTGTCTATTGTCTAATGTATTTTAACTGTTATTACTGTACCTGCCTCAACTGTATTCTCCAGCAGCTCATTCCATATACGCATGACCCTCTATATGAACAACTCGTCACTCAAGTTCCTTTTAAAACTTTCTCCTCTCACCTTAAATCTGTATCTCTAGTTTTTGATTCCACTATCCTGGGGAAAGACTTTAGCTGTACCTCAATAAGATTTCATATGCCAAGAAATAAAGTTTTTACAATACTAATACAATAACAAAACTGGCAATAGACAATAGACAATAGGTGCAGGAGTAGGCCATTCGGCCCTTTGAGCCAGCACCGCCATTCAATGTGATTATGGCTGATCATCCACAATCAGTACCCCGTTCCTGCCTTCTCCCCATATCCCCTGACTCTGCTATCTTTAAGAGCCCTATCTAACAAAACATTTGGAACTGTAGGAAATACTGAGAAAGAAATAAGTGGGAAACAGAAGTATAAAAAAGAACTTAGATGCTAGAAACCAAGTAAATGTTGATGACATGCTGAGCATTTACAATAAAGGGAAGCTGCTCGAATGGGGTGGGTACAAGGCAATACACCTCAATATAGAAAGAGTGTGCTATACATAAGGTAAATGGAGAGAGAAAGCATTCAATAAATAGGACAATGTTAATGTGGACTGCAAGAAGAGCAAGCCCATTTATGAATGGATTTCGTGAAGTGGCAAAACAGTACACTGTAACATACTCTGTTACAGTATGTTGGATCCTGACCTCAAATTTTGGCTGTTTTAAGGACACAAGCCAAGAGGTTAGTTTAAAATTCATTGTCCATAAATTCCACCACTTCCAAGAGGATTCCAGCACTGGACACATCTGTGCATCCTCACCTCATTCAGCATTCTAAATAATTTGCTTGCTCTGCAGCTACCTGATTCACTCTTCCATATTCACCACCCAATTGCCTTCTCCCCGCATTTTCGCAAGTAACCAAAGGTTTCAAAGGGGATGCAGTACCCGTTATTTTATTTCAATTCTTCCCACCATCCAGGGACCCAAGTGATGTAGCAATTCTTCAATTTAACATATTGCATTGAGTCATGTAGTGGTACCGTGTGGAAACATGCTCTTCAATAGATAGGGTGGTCAAAAAGACATTTGGCACATTGGCCTTCATCAGTCAGAGTATTGAGTATGAAAGTTGGGAGGTTATGTTGCAGTTGTATAAGACGTTGGTGAGGCTGCATTTAGAGCATTGTGTTCAGTTCTGAGCACCAAGTTGTAGGAAGGATGTTATCAAGCAGGAAATGGTACAGAGATTTACAAGGGTGTTGCCAGGACTAGAGGGTCTGAGCTATAGGGAGAGTTTGAGCAGGCTAGGACTTTGGGGGATGAGGGATGACCTTCTGAGGTGTGTCAAATTATAAGAGAAATAGATTGGGTAGATGCACAGAGTCTCTTGCCCAGAATAGGGGAATTGAGGACAAGAGAGCATAGGTTTAAGGTGAAGGGAAAAATATTTAATAGGAATCTGAGGGGTACCATTTCCACACAAAGGGTGGTGGGGGTATGGAGCAAGCTGCCAGAGGAGGTTGTGGAGGCAGGGACAATCCCAACACTTTAGAGTTAGGTACATGGATAGGGCAGGTTTGGAGGGACATATTGACCGGTGTGGACAAGTTCTAAGTAAGTCAGCCAAAACATAACATTGAATTTTGAATGGATTAAGCTTTCCAATGCTTGAGTGGATAATGCCAGGGATCCTACCCAAGTATTATAAATGATATGGCACAGATTAGGTCTTCAACTTAATTGAAATTGAAGCAGCAGCAAAAACTCTTTATAACACTGGTAGTAATAAACAGCAAATGTTGCATTAAGAAGTATTGGCAAAATCGTCCTTCATAGATATGCAATAAAATAGAAAAAATGGAGGCACAAGGAACTACAGATGCTGGTTTATAAAAAGGGACACAAAGTTCTGGATTAACTCAGTGGGTCGGGCAGCATCTCTGGAGAACATGAATAGGTGACGTTTCAGGTCGGGACCCTTCTACAGACTGATTGTGGTGGAAGGTGAAAGCCTGAAGAGAGGTTTCAAAGGTCTTTTATTGTCACATGTACCAATTAAGGTACAGTGATATGCGAATGACCATACAGCCATATGGAAAAAAAAGCAACAAGACACACAATTACATAAAAGTCAACATAAACATCTACCACTGTGGATTCCCCATATTACTCACTGTGATGGAAGGCAAAAAAAGTCCAAACTTCTTCCTCTTTATTCATCCGTCGGGGCAATTGAAGCTCCCACACCAGGCGATCGAAGCCCCCGCTTCGGGGCGATCGAAACTCCCACGTCGGGGCGGTCAAAACTCCCGCGACTTGGAGTCCCCAAAGTCGGTCTCAGACCAGAGCCCACGAGTTCCGTGATGTTAAAGTCTGCAAGCACTCACGGTTGGAGCTCAAAATTGGTCTCCAGCAAAGGCCGCCAACTCCTTGATGTTAGATCGCAATGCGGACGGATATACGATACAGAAAAAAATCGCATCTCCGTCGAGGTAAGAGATTAGAAAAAGTTTCCCCCAACTCCCCCCCTCCCACCCCACCCCCCACCCCACCCCCCACATAAAACAAGCTAAAGAACACTAAAAACATACATTTAACACATACTATTAAACACAAAGGAAAGAAAAGACAGACAGACTGTTGGCGAGGCAGCCATAGCTGGCGCCACCCGGTGGTGGGGGAATAATAAAGAATTGCAAATGATTAGGCAATTAGATTTTTCTGATTGTATGCCTCGTAGTTACCTTCCCTCCAGCTAACAATGAACCATTCTACATTTCCTTGATCATCGTTGGCTTTTTATCTATCATTTTCACCTTACCCTTCGATATCCTCACTTTCCCTCTCCCCTGACTCCCAGTCTGAAGAAGAGTCTTCGCCTGAAATGTCACACTTTCATTCTCTCCAGTGATGCTGCCTGTCCAGCTGAGTTACTCCAGCATTTTGTGTCTATCTTGCAAGTAATAGGTGGATACAAATGAAGGGGGTTTGATTGGCAGATAAGTGGAGTAAGTGACAAAACCTAGAGGTGAATTGGAGCAAAAGGATGCTAGATAAGGAGAGAAAAGGAGTAAAATGTAAAGTCGGATGAAGGGATTATGGTGAAAGTGGACAGGGAGGGATGGGGAAAAAGGGGATAGATGAAAATATGGGACTCAGGCATAGGTTGGTGAGAGATGGTCAGAAAAAAATGTGCACACTAGGGTAGGAGGGACAGGGTAGGAGGGGTGTTGGGGGTATCACTTGAAATTGGAGAATTCAATGTTCATGCTGTAAGATTGTAACCAACACAAATGGAATATGTGGTGCTACCCAAGAAGGTCAATGAAACAATGTTAATAAACAGATGAAAGATGAGATTTCCCATTGGACAGACAAGCAATGAGGGACAATTCAATTAACAGGTGGATATTGTTGCTCTATGCAAAAGTATAGGATTTCTGAGTGTGATGTGAATTTTTCAGCTCTAAAACACTTCATTCACATTCAGGGGAATTAATATATTTTGATTGTCCAATTATTTAATGGATTTATATTTCTGAAATTCAAGTTACAATAATTATATGGATACATTTTACTTTGTCATAAATGTTATCTATGGATTAGCAAGAGATCAATATTAGATTTTAGATTTAGATTAGATTTTATTACTTGTCATTCGAACCTCAGAGAGGCTCAAACAAAACTCCGTTTCTACAAGCCATACAAACAGAACAATTCATTAAAAAAACACACAAACAATTCAATTCACACAAACATCCATCACGGTGAATCTCCTCGTCACTGTGATGGAAGGCAAAGTTCTTCTCTCTCCCCCGCACCATTTCTCTCCCGATGTCGAAGCCCCAGGCGGGCGATGTTAAGTCCCACGGCCATTGAGGCCGTGCCTGGCAATGTACGGCCCCGCTCTAGGCCTGAAAGTCACAAAGTTGGAGCCCCCGGCGGGCGCTGGAATGTCTCGTGGCCATTTAAAGCCGCGCCGGGTGATGTACGGCCCCGCTCCGGGTCGTTCCAATCCCGCAACACGGGCGGGAGAAGTTGTGTTGCGGAGCACCGGGAAGCGGTCTCCCAACAGGACCCGCGAGGTCCCGATATCACAGTCCACCGGCAGTAATCTGCAGCTGGAGCTGGAGCTCCAGAGTCGGGCCACAGCTGGAGCTGGAGCTCCGGAGTCGAGCCGCAGCAGCGAGCCACCACCGCTCCACACACTCCGAGGACGGCCAGCTCCACGATGGCGAGTAGTCCGCAGCTCCGCAGGCTCCATGACTGGAACCCCCAGGTCGTCCCGGTCGGAGGCCGCTCCATGGTGCTAGGCCCCAACGACAACAGAGACCCAACAGGGAAAAAGTCGGGTCTCCCATGCAGAGAAGAGATCTAAACGTTTCCCCCTCCCCCCACCCACCCCTCACATATACACAGTTAGAAAAACATTACCAAAAAAAGCACGAACAACTACATTTAACTAGACAAAAAATAAATAAATAAACAAATAAATATATTTTTAAAAAGACAGACAGGCTGTAGGGGCCGCTGCAACGCGAGTCGCGCTGCCGTATTGACAACTAATGACATGATATTGGCAATATTTAATATTTATATAGAAACCCACATTAAGGAGCTTCGTTGAAGGGAATTTACATTAAAATGTCAGACCAAAGAGAAAGAAACCTGAACTTTTAAAATATTAATGTAATTTCTGAAAGCAGTAACATTGTGCCACTGTGCATTTGTGAATTTATTAATGATTTATACATATGAGTTATATTGACCTTCAGAATACAATCTCATCTAAACTCATAAATCTAATTCTGCAGAATGTCTTTCCTTGAATTTTCAAAGATTCTCAGAGAATATTCCGGAGCAGAAAATACTATTTTATGCTCCAGCAAAATATTTCTTAACCTAGATTTACGGGCGTGATTTCTCAACTTTGCTCACATTTCACCTCCAAAATCTACATTTGAATGGGATATAACCTACAGCGTGAGTGGAAAAAATGTGTAAACAATAAAACTGACATGACATAGAAGCATATTTAAAATGAACTGTTTGGTCAAGGTCAAGTACTCAATTTAAGGGTGGTAAAGGGGGAAGAAAAACTGTCAAGTTGGTAGACTCCTTTTGCGAGATGTTTATAATAAAGTAACTGGCTTTTCTTTTTTCCTTCTCTTTCTTTCCCTTTTTTTTCTCCTCTTCAGGGTCTATCTTTTAATCTCCTTTCTCTAACTCTTCGTCCAAGGGTTCCCTTTCCATCTGCCACGCTTTTTCACTTTCACAACTCTTTTTCACTCTTCTACTTTCTCTGTTGATATTTCTTTCTCTTTTCTCTCTTTTCTAAAGCCTTAAAAAATTAAGGGGTACAATGATTGCAATACTATTTATGGGATGTACACTGATGTAACTTACGGTACCTCTAATAAATAAAGATATATATTTTTAAAAGTTCTCAATTAATAACCAAGTTTTCAAATTGAATACTAGCCATAAATTGATTCTGTAGATGAAAGTGCAGATCGATAAACACTTGTGTGCCAGATCAGTTGTTTCCCTGACCAAGGAGAGGATTAGAAATTGTTTTGAGGAAATCGCATGACAATATTTGCCCATCAATAGGACCATTTGACAGGTATACAAGAGCACAACTAAATACCACCATCGCTCAGTAATTAAAAACTGTGTTGTGTAGTGCTAGACTTATGGACTGTGTCTACTTTCATGTAAATGCAAGTCTCATGTCTGACCATAAAGCTATTGAAGAAGTCACCCTGAACAAAATAATGCCCCCCCCCCCCCCCCCCCCACTTCTATCCCAGCCGCCCCTTATCTACCTCCCACCTCATCATAGCCGCATAAAGGGTCTCGGCCCATATTATTCTATTCCAATGAGAACGTTTAGATGTACTATCGCGACCAGAAACATTAACTATCCCTCTGCCTCCACGCATGCAACCCGACCTGCTGAGTTCCTCCTGCAGTTCTTTGCTCAAGACTCCAGCACCTGCAGTCCCTTACGTCAATAAAACAGTGATATGGATTTTTCTGCACTCTGAGAATAGCAAATTTTAAAATCGATAAAGCTGATATATTTATTTCTCCACTTTTACTTCCATTGTACTAACATATTTCACTTTTTAAAAAAAGATCCCTGTAATAATGTGGTCATTCTAATTCAAATTTAATAAAATAACATCACTCAAGACATTCATAGTAAGTTATGATGGTTTTGCAGAAACTAAAAATCGCTGCCAAATTTTGAGTTTAGATAATATATCAAAACAAAGAAACCAATAATCAAAAAATATCATCAAAGGAGACACAAGAGACTGTAAATGTTGGATTCTGAAGCATCAAACTAATAACTGCTGGAAGAATTCAGCAGATCAAGTAGCATCTTTGGAGGGAAATGGACAGCCAACGAGATCCTTTATCTGGGCTAAAAAATAAATCAAAGCTGACATTCAATAAGTTTATGCTCTGGATGCACAACAGGCTAAATTTGATAGCCCTTGAAATGGCCTCCAAATTTCAATGAGCAATTAGTCTGTGCCTATTGACACCAATAGTCCGCATGCTAATTTCTCAGTTGCTACTGCTCTGATGATACAATTTTCTGCACAGATAGATTCATAGTCATACAGCATGGAAACAGGCCCTTTGGCCCAACTTTCCATGCTGACCAAAATGCCCCATCTACACTAGTCCCACGTGCCCATGTTTGGTCCATATCCCTCTAAACCTTTCCTATCAATGTATCTGTCCAAATATATTTTAAATGTTGTTATTGTACCTGCCTCAACTAACTTCTCTGCAACTTGTTTCATATATCCACCACCCACTGAGTGAAAAAGTTGTCCCTCACACCTTAAACCCATGTCCTCTGGTTCTTGATTCCATGCCTCTGAAATATTTTCAAAATTCCTGAACTATAACTTTCCCTCTACCATAATAGGCAGAGCCTTTCACCGCATCGCCTCTATTTTCCATTCTCATTTCCTCTTCCCCTAGACAGAACAAGACCACAAATTCCCCAACCCCTTACCCTCAACCCCATCTGCCTCTGCATTCAACAAACCACACCTTACCATGTCTGCCAGTTCCAAATAGATTTCACCACCGGACACATCTTCCCCTCCCTTCACCTTTCTCCCTTTTTGACACCCTGGCCCACTCTTCCATCTTCAAAAACCCTCCCCATCTTATAGCACTTTCCTATGCAATCACAGGACATGCAACACTTGACCTTTCACCTTCTCTCACCATCCAGGAACCTCTTTCACTTCTTACATCACATGTACTCCAGTTGGCATTCACAGTGTTGTCTCTTTTACAAATTAGAAATTAAACGCGGATTAATTTGGCATTCAACCAGAATTCATCATCAATCTGACAAGCACCTGCATTCAATCTGCAAGAGTGATTCTGAGTTTCCTGCTGCTTCCCACTATAATTGTCAATCCCATTCCCTCTCGGTGTCCTCCTGCACTTTTACATGAGGCCCAGAACAAGACCCAGGATTAGCTTCTTCTTCTTCTTTCGTGTGGCGTGCACAGCCTAAAGTTGTTGGACAACTTGTTCTATTTGATCTTCCGTTTGTACACGTCGAGTTGATTGCATTAGTCGAAACAGGGCGAACCACGTGAAGGTTACAATCTTCCACCCCAGGATAAGCTTAATGGACTCAGTATTGAATTCCTCAAATTTAGATATCTCGCTCTGCCTGTCTATATCAGAACTGACCATTTCTACCAGTTATCTGATTATGATTTGGCACAGCTATTTGCTCTCCTTCAGTATAGTTTGGCTTGTTGGATATCTCGCTCAGACTTGATATTAGAGAAGCAGAAGAATTAGGTTGAGAGAGAAATATAGATCAGCCATGATTGAATGGCGGAGTACACTCGAAGGGGCAAATGCTGCTCCTATGACTTATGAACCTAATAACAATACATTACATAGAGAAACATAGCAACTGTTGCATTAAACCATTTGGTCTCCTCCATCAGACCCCTGCCTCCACACCATCTCTACATCTTATAACCAACTTGTTTTCTTTCTTCCCCAGCTGTAACAAAGGGCCTTGGACCTAAAAGATTTACTACAATTCTCGTTTCACATACACTGCCTGACTTGCTGTTTATGTTTATGTTTTTGAGAGTAATTTAAGACTAGAGGACATATGCTAGTTCACTCATAATCAGCCTTCCTCCAGCTATTCTCCCAGCGACACTGTGATCAAAAAGAAATTCTCATATGTACACCCCATTGCATATGCTGATCTCTGTGAATGGAGAGAGATGGATTAATTTAACCGGCATCATGTTCATCACAAACATCGTGGGCCAAAGGATCTGTTACTGTGCTGTACTGCTCCATGTTCAATGTTCTAGGTATACAATCTGAGGCCTAATTGCCATCTGGATCTCACCATCTGCTGCCAGGTAGCAAGATCAGCCTTCACGTAACGTCAGTTTAATTCGGGCAGGTGGGATTCATCTATGCCTTTAGACAATGGCCCAGCAGGAAGATCCAATGCATTCATATAAAAACAATGGACATAAATAAGAAGTTCATCATGACATGTGAGTCACAAACCAGAAACTTGTCTCTAGGAAATAAGGCAGCAGATAGTGCAAAAGTGATCACAACAATTTCTGTCCAGGTCGTGTTAGATTGCATTAACATCACTACTGAGAAAATGTGTTGATTTTGTTTGTTTTGTTTTAGGTTTAGATTTATTATTGTCACATGTACTGGGAAACCATGAAAAAACTTTGTTTTGCATGCTGTCCAAACAGACCAGATATACCATACATAGATATAATCAGTTCAAACTCATATCGTAGATATAGCAAAGGGGGAGATGCAAAGTGCAGAATATAGTTCCCGGCATTGTAGCGGATCAGTTCCTTAGACAAAGTCCAAGGTCCTCAATGGGATAGAGGTGAATCAAATAGTACCCTAGCTTATGGAAGGACTGTTCAGAAGCCTGATAACCAAGAGTAAGCAGCTGTTCATGAGTGTAGCTAGACCATTTTAATATCCCACTGCTGCAGCACATCCCCCATCCTTACTACCATAAGAATGACTGAATATCTGTGGTTCCTTAACAATCGCAGTTTATTTTTTATCCGGAAACTTCTTGGTTAATTAAATGCTGTTGCATTCTCTCTAATTTTATTAAATTAGTTCTGATATAGCATCTGATTCAGAACAAAGAACTGCATATGCTCGTTTACGAAAAAATATACAAAGTGCTAAAGTATCTCACCGGTGAGGCAGTGTCACTGGAGAACATGGATAGGTGACATTTTTGGTCGAGATCCATCTGAAGAAGGGTCCCGAACCGAAACGTGACGTCTATGTTCTCCTGAAATGCTGCCTGACCGGATGAGTTATTCCAGCACTTTGTGTCTTTTTTTTGCATTTGATGCCGTTACATTGCTAATTGTCTTGCCATATCGATGAGACTGTTCATTTGTGCACCTTTATTGATCATCCCCAAACCTCCTCATACCTTCCACCAGAGGTTTGCACTTCACAAATTATAGTGAGTACTGACAGCAAAAGATGATTATGAAATGAGAGCAGTTTAGTTTAGTTTAGTTTAGAGATACAGCACAGAAACAGGCTCTTCGGCCCACCGTGTCTGCGCCGACCAGCGATCCCCGCACATTAACATTATCCTACACCCACTCGAGACAAATGTTACATTTACCAAGTCAATTAACCGACAAACCTGTACGTCTTTGGAGTGTGGAAGGAAACCCACGCAGGTCACGGGGAGAATGTACAAACTCCATACAGGCAGCACCCATAGTCGCGATCGGACCCGGGTCTCCAGTGCTGCATTTGCTGTAAGGCAGCAACTCTACCGCTGCACCACAGCGCTGGGAGATTGTTGATATTTTAGGAATACGGCTGGTACTATGCTAATGTACCTTCATTTCGAATACCTTTGAAGTGCCAGGTTTTGTGCCGCAAACATTCATACTTTATGCTCAGAAAGCATCTGTGCAAGGATTTCATAATTCATAGAAACATAGAAATTAGATGCAGGAGTAGGCCATTTGGCCCTTCGAGCCTGCACCACCATTCAATATGATCATGGCTGATCATCCAACTCAGTATCCCGTACCTGCCTTCTCTCCATACCCTCTGATCCCCTTAGCCACAAGGGTCACATCTAACTCCCTCTTAAATATAGCCAATGAACTGGCCTCAACTACCCTCTGTGGCAGAGTGTTCCAGAGACCCACCACTCTCTGCGTGAAAAAAGTCCTTCTCATCTCGGTCCTAAAGGATTTCCCCCTGATCCTTAAGCTGTGACCCCTTGTCCTGGACCTCCCCAACATCGGGAACAATCTTCCTGCATCTAGCCTGTCCAACCCCTTAAGAATTTTGTAAGTTTCTATAAGATCCCTTCTCAATCTCCTAAATTCTAGAGAGTATAAACCGAGTCTATCCAGTCTTTCTTCATAAGACAGTCCTGACATCCCAGGAATCAGACTGGTGAACCTTCTCAGCACTACCTCTATGGCAATAATGTCCTTCCTCAGATTTGGAGACCAGAACTGTACGCAATACTCCAGGTGTGGTCTCACTAAGACCCTATACAACTGAAGTAGAACCTCCCTGCTCCTATACTCAAATCCTTTTGCTATGAAAGCTAACATACCATTCGCTTTCTTCACTGCCTGCTGCACCTGCATGCCTACTTTCAATGACTGGTGTACCATAACACCCAGGTCGCGCTGCATCTCCCCTTTTCCTAATCGGCCAACATTTAGATAATAGTCTGCTTTCCTATTTTTTCCACCAAAGTGGATAACCTCACATTTATCCACATTATACTGCATCTGCCAAACATTTGCCCACTTATCCAGCCTATCCAAGTCATCTTGCAATCTCCTAGCATCCTCCTCACAGCTAACACTGCCCCCCAGCTTAGTGTCATCCGCAAACTTGGAGATATTGCCTTCAATTCCGTCATCCAGATCATTAATGTATATTGTAAATAGCTGGGGTCCCAGCACTGAGCCTTGCGGTACCCAACTAGTCACTGCCTGCCATTGTGAAAACGACTGTTTACTCCTACTCTTGCTTCCTGTTTGCCAGCCAGTTCTCTATCCACATCAATACTGAACCCCCAATGCCGTATGCTTTACGTTTGTATACTAATCTCTTATGTGGGACCTTGTCGAAAGCCTTCTGGAAGTCCAGATACACCACATCCACTGGTTCTCCCCTATCCACGCTACTAGTTACATCCTCGAAAAATTCCACAAGATTCGTCAGACATGATTTACCTTTCGTAAATCCATGCTGACTTTGTCCAATGATTTCACCACTTTCCAAATGTGCTGCTATCCCATCTTTAATAACTGACTCTAGCAGTTTCCCCACTACTGATGTTAGACTAACTGGTCTGTAATTCCACGTTTTCTCTCTCCCTCCCTTCTTAAAAAGAGGGGTTACGTTTGCTACCCGCCAATCCTCAGGAACTACTCCAGAATCTAAAGAGTTTTGAAAGATTATCACTAATGCATCCACTATTTCCGGAGCTACTTCCTTAAGTACTCTGGGATGCAGCCTATCTGGCCCTGGGGATTTATCGGCCTTTAATCCATTCAATTTACCCAACACCACTTCCCGACTAACCTGGATTTCACTCAATTCCTCCTTTGACCTGCGGTCCCCTGCTATTTCCGGCAGATTATTTATGTCTTCCTTAGTGAAGACGGAACCAAAGTAGTTATCAATTGATCCGCCATATCCTTGTTCCCCATGATCAACTCACCTGTTTCTGACTGCAAGGGACCTACATTTGTTTTAACTAATCTCTTTCTCTTCACATATCTATAAAAACTTTTGCAGTCAGTTTTATGTTCCCTGCCAGTTTTCTTTCATAATCTATTTTTCCTTTCCTAATCAAGCCCTTTGTCCTCCTCTGCTGGTCTCTGAATTTCTCCCAGTCCTCTGGTATGCTGCTTTTTCTGGCTACTTTGTACGCATCATCCTTTGCTTTGATACTATCCATTGATTTCCCTTGTTATCCACGGATGCACTACCTTCCCTGATTTATTCTTTTGCCAAACTGGGATGAACAATTTTTGTAGTTCATCCATGCAGTCTTTAAATGTCTTCCATTGCGTATCCACCGTCAACCCTTTTGGAATTGATTGCCGGTCAATCTTGGCCAATTCACGTCTCATACCCTCAAAGTTGCCTTTCTTTAAGTTCAGAACCATTGTTTCTGAATTAACAATATCACTCTCCATCCTAATGAAGAACTCGACCATATTATGGTCATTCTTGCCCAAGGGGGCACGCACAACAAGACTGCTAACTAACCCTTCCTCATTACTCAATACCCAGTCTAAAATAGCCTGCTCTCTCGTTGGTTCCTCTACATGTTGATTTAGATAACTATCTTGCATACATTCCAAAAAATCCTCTTCCTCAGCGCCCCAGCCGATTTGATTCACCCAGTCTTGTAGATTGGGTGATTGAAGTCACCCATTATAACTGTTTTGCCTTTGTCGCACGCATTTCTAATTTCCTGTTTGATACCATCCCCAACTTCACTACTACTGTTAGGTGACCTGTACACAACACCCACCAGAGTTTTCTGCCCCTTAGTGTTTCGCAGCTCTACCCATATCGATTCCACATCCTCCACACTAATGTCCTTCCTTTCCATTGCGTTAATCTCCTCTCTAACCAGCAATGCTACCCCACCTCCTTTTCCTTTCTCTCTATCCCTCCTGAATATTGAATATCCCTGGATGTTCAGCTCCCAGCCTTGGTCACCCTGGAGCCATGTCTCCGTGATCCCAACTATATCATAATCATTAATAGCTATCTGCACGTTCAACTCATCCACCTTATTACGAATACTCCTTGCATTGAGACACAAAGCCTTCAGGCTTGTTTTTTACAACGCTCTTACCCCTTATACAATTTTGTTGAGAAGTGGCCCTTTTTGATTTTGCCCTGGTTTTGTCTGCTTGCCACTTTTACTTTTCACCTAGCTCCCTATTGCTTCTACCCTCGTTTTACACCCCATGCCTCTCTGCTCTTGTACCCATCCCCCTGCCACATTAGTTTAAATCCTCCCCGACAGCACTAGCAAACACTCCCCCAAGGACATTGGTTCCATTCCAGCCCAGATGCAGACCGTCCTGTTTGTACTGGTCCCACCTCCCCCAGAAATGGTTCCAGTGCCCTAAAAATGTGAATCCCTCCCCCTTGCACCATTTTTCAAGCCATGTATTCATCTGCAATATCCTCCTATTTCTATTGGCCCGTGGTACTGGTAATAATCCAGAGATTATTACCTTTGAGGTCCTACTTTTAGGTTTATCTCCTTGCTCCCTAAATTCACCTTGTAGGACCTCATCCCTTTTTTTACCTATATCGTTGGTGCCAATATGCACCACGACAACTGGCTGTTCACCCTCCCCCTCCAGAATGTTCTGCAGCCGTTCAGTGACATCCCTGACGCTTGCACCAGGGAGGCAACATACCATCCTGGAGTCTCATTTGCGGCCGCAGAAATGCCTATCTATTCCCCTGACAATTGAATCCCCTATTACTATTGCCCTTCCCCTCTTTTTTCCCCCATCATGTGCTGCAGAGCCACCCATGGTACCATGAACTTGGCTGCTGCTGCATTCCCCTGATGAGCCATCTCCCTCAACAGTATCCAAAATGGTATACCCGTTTAGGAGGGAGATGACCGCAGGGGACTCCTGCACTACCTGCCTACTGCTTTGCTGGCTATTGGTCACCTGCTCTCTTCCTGTCCTCTTTCCTTTTACCTGTGGTGTGACCAACTCGCTGTACGTGCTATCCACGACTTTCTCCGCATCATGGATGCTCCAGTATGAATCCAGCCGCAGCTCCAATCATTCAATGCGGTCTGCCAGGAGCTCCAGCTGTACACACTTCCTGCAAATGTAGTCACCAAGGACACCGACAATATCCCTGATCTCCCACATGTTGCAGGCTGAGTAAACCATGGGGCCGATCTCTACTGACATATCTTACTCCCAAATTACTCTGTATTAAATATATATATATATATTTTATTTTATCTTTATTAAACACAAAACTTTATCCTATAAACTTTACTAATAAATACTAATAAATACTGAATCCGTATATCCCAGAATCCTTAAATCCCAGAATCCATAAACCGAAGGCAGAAATGTAAAAATGTAAACCCCGGGTTGCAGCCAATCATCTGCTTCCTCTGGTCCTCTTCAACCAATCAGAGGCTTCCACCAGATTCCCTCTGGAAGATGGAACGTTGCAGATGTTGTTATACTCACAGCGCAGGTAGCTCCACCCTCTCACCAACGGCTCCCCGAGCCTCTGTGAAAAACAAGCCCCGCGCTAGATTTATACTCACAGCGCAGGTAACTCCACCCTCTGTCACCAACGGCTCCCCGGGCCTCGTTATCTTCATTATCTTTCCTCCCTTATACATGGTAATTTTGTTTGCAAGGCTTCAATGCAGTTTTCTTCTACAATGGCAATATTTCTTCTGTGCATTCATACCACTCACTAGCATGTCCTACACCAGATTTTCCCTTGCACAAGCAACCTCTTCCCGCAAACATTTAATTGGGAGGCCATCTGTGCAATGCCAGATTGTTTTTTTTTAATTATTCAACTCTTGCTCTGCTCTCACACTCTGAACAGTCTTACAGTAGCTGTCAAAGTTTGCTTCTTTTAATCTGCAAATAGCTTCTTTCAAACACGCTGTTACAGCGCAATTTCATGCTTACTGTCAAAATTTAAATTTCACCAAATGTTCAGATGCAGAGCATGATCTACAGAATCTGAAAGCAGCTCTTCTTTCTTTGCTGCAGAAATGTTGCGTGACCCATAGGTCTCATATGATGCTGCACAGCCACATCTGTTAGCTGAATTTTAAAAATTATAATTTCATGTTCATTATTTTGTTGCCAGACCCATGTCTGAAATTTTTACAGTATCACCTCATAACACAAAGCTCTACAAAACAAAACTCATCACAGAGGTCCATCCTGGAGCTCTTTACCATCTTTTTCTGCAAAATGTCCATACATTTCCTATTAGATTTGTGCCTTTGTTAATGGGATTTTGAATGACAAAGTGATTTCCAGGAATCCACTTCAGAATATGAGGTTATAATGTAATTTATATGGCTCACCTGTTTAAACACTTAAGATTCACTATTCATCTCTTTTTTCTCCCCTCTTAAGTGAGTCCTCAGTCCAGAAGCCTACTTGGAAACAAAAGGAACTGCAGATGCTGGAATCTTGCATAGAAAACAAAGTGCTGGAATAACTCAGTTTGTCAGGCAGCATTTCTGGAGGACATAAATAGGTGATGTTTCTGGTCGGGACCCTTCGGAAGCCTACTTGTTGCTTTCCAACAAATGCAGTTTTATTTGCATTTTGTGATCTTAAAAAAAGATGTTAACTACAGAGCTTAATCTTTACTTTTAATAACAACGTTTTCATGGAAAGGTACTATTTAATATGTGTTATTTTCTTCATTTTCTCATCAGAATATATCTTTAACAATTGCTGTCCTTTTCCACGTGTGGTCCTTGCTTTGATGACAATACAATTTAACAGGTACCACTGCTTAAACATCATGTGCTCATCCCTCTGAAGATACATAGCGGAGTCAGGGGATATGGGGAGAAGGCAGGAACGGGGTACTGATTGTGGATGATCAGCCATGATCACATTGAATGGCGGTGCTGGCATGAAGGGCCGAATGGCCTACTCCTGCACCTATTGTCTAACATGTGTTTGTCATCTGACCATTTCCTCCACAGATGCTACCTGACTTGTCAAGTTTCCCCAGCACTTTGCTTTTTACTCAAGATTCCAGCATCTGCAGTATATTTGTCTCTGTATTTTGTCACAAGTTTGCAACATCTGCAATTTGCATTGCAGCAACTAACCACAAGTTATTTATAGTGACAAAATAAATGATGGTAAGATTTGTTAGGGTTTTTTCCTTCTAATTCCATGGACAATAATTGCAAATGAACAATCTGATTGAACATAGAAAAATTCATTGAAAAACATCCAAACTTAACATAATTGTCATAACTGGATTTGATACTAAGGCAATCCATTGTGGTCTCTTACCTGAACCATGCGATGATTGTCACGCTTTACTTCTTTTCAATTAAAATTGATCCCCTATGTAATGAACTTAATTTGACATTGGCAAGTAGTTTAAATTTGTATTAAAGCCATCTGGAACTGTTTGTGTGGAAATAATGAATGGACCTCCCATGAGGAAACCTAACAAATACAGTACACTGGCATGAAAAACATGCTGCATTTTTCACAGATGCTATCCATTAACATTGAAATTAAAGGCCCATCTTCACTATGTGAGAAAATATTTTCATCCTGCTTTTCATCATTCCATATGAATTAGTCTAAATCCATAACACAGGACAGTGTAATTATCTGTGCTAATTAACTAAGATGTACAAACAGAGGTTATTTCACCTTGAATAACACGTACTGTTTGTACACTCCTTGTCCCATTCTCACTGGATCAATTTACTATCACACTTATTAAATAATACTGAGTGCACATTGTATGTGAAATTAATTATAGTCATAGAATTAGAGTTTTGCAGCACAGAAACAACCCCATGTCGACAAAGATGCCTACCTCAGGTAGTCTAATTTGCATGTGTTTATTTAACATCCATCTAAATCTATCCTATCAATGCATCTGTTGAAGTTAATTTTTAGCATCGTAACGTCTTAACCACATCAGCTAGCAGGTCGTTCCACATAACTATTATCCTCTGCGTGCGAAACATGCCCTTTGGGTCCGTCCCCTTTATATCTTTACAACATTTAGTTTAAGACCCTCCTACCATGAGGAAAACAGGGTAGGAGGGTCTTAAACTACCCTGTTCATCATACCCATGTTATCTCCATAACACCAAGGCAACCAAGGAAAATTCCTTGTATGAGAATACTTGGCCAATAAACTAACTTACTTACTTAGACTTAGACTCATGGATACAGAATTGGCTCATTGTGGAAAGCAGAGGGTGGTGGTGAAAGATTGTTTTTCACACTGTTGGCCAATGACTAGTGGTGTGCCTCAACGATTGGTCCTGGGTCCACTGCTGTTAGTCATCTTTATGAACGATTTGGATGATTAGTAAGTTTGCAGATGATTATAACAACTGTTGTACCAAGGCATTGGTGAGGCTGCATTTGAAGCATTTTATCACCCTTCCGTTGGAAAGATGGAGAGTGCAAATAAGATTTACAAGGATGTTAGCAGGACTTGTGGGCCTGAATTACGGGAAGAGGTTGGGTGCTGTAAGACTTTATTCCTTGAAGCGCAGGAGGCTGGGGGGGAATCTTATAGAAATGCATAAAATCATGAAGGGAATAGATATGAAGCTGAGTATTTTATTTATACACAGAGTATTTTCCCCAGGGTAAAGCAATCAAGAACTAGATGGGAAAGAATTAAGGTAAGATGGAAAAGATTTAATAGAAAGCTGATACGCAATTTTTGTACACATAGTTATGGGTTTATGCAACAAGCTGCCGGAAGAAGTGGTTGAGGCAGGCATAATAACAGAGAACTGTTTCTGGTTGTTGATTAAACGATTATAATAACTATCATGGATTAAATATGAGTTATTTGAACCCTGTACCCAGTGGACTTAAGGCAAGAGGAGATAGCCCTGTAATAGACAACATTCATTAGCAGTAAATGGACAACACTGTCAGTGCATTCAACATAAAAGGTCCCCATAAAGAAAAGAAAATACTGATGGATTTTATATAATCCACATAAGAGAGAAGGGTAACTTTACTCCTCGAACTAGTAACCATAACAAGTTCCGGATTGAAGGGACTTGCATTAATTTAACGCTTTCATGTCACTTACTGGATTTATCTGCATAATCTATAGATTATCATCCCATCCATTTTCCATGTTCTCTTGCAGCATGGGAAAAGAACAGACAGGGAACATAGAGCAGTACAGCAGACGAACAGACCCTGTGGCCCTCAATGCCTGTTATAAATATGATGTAAAGACTAACCTTTATCTACTTGCACATAATCAATTCCCCTCTATTCGCTGCATATCTATGCACCTATCCAAAAGTCTCTAAATGCCACTATTGTATCTTCCTTCACAACCATCCCCGGCAGCATATTCTAAGCGAGTGTTAAAACAGGCAAGTCTAGAGTGAACAAGGTCACATATATTAACAGACCTCTTCGGATCGTTTACCTTGTCGTGGTAAAGAGGCTTGCATGTCCCCATGATTCTGAGAGCTTTGCCGTCGGAAGCACCAGCTTCTGGTAGGGCCACCTATGGCAGTAAGGTCGAGGATGAGGGTCCAGACTAAGAACGATCCAACCTACAAGACCACAACGGCGGACCAGGTGGACGGAGTTATCTTGAACTCAACGGCTGTGAAGGCGGATGAAGGCTGCAACAGATCTATCAGCTCCAATCGTCTTGGTTCCCTTGCCATTGGAATAAGTTGATTGATTTGTGAAAGACCATGTGCTTCTTGGAGTGCAACATCAAGTACACGTCAAACAAACACACGCACATGCATCAGAAATCTGGACACCATACCGACGCCATCTGAAAACACTTGAAAAGTTCCATTAACTATGTCTTTGAAGCAGCTTAAATATCAGTTGGGAAGACAGAAGAACCAACGTCAGCGTGCTGAATGAAGAGAAAACATCTAGCATCGAAGCCTTCGTCACCAAGAACCAACTACGATGGGTCGGTCATGTTGTTCGGATGGAAGACGAGCGTCTACCAAAGCAAACCTTCTACTCCCAGCTTAAAGAAGGCAAATGGAAAAGAGGTGGACAAAAGAAGAGATTCAAAGACGCCTTAAAAGCCAGCATGAAAAAATGTGCCATCGACAGTTGGGAAACCAATGTCAAGGACAGGAAACTCTGGCGAACCATCATCTAAGAAGGAACAGCAAGTTTCAAAGTCAAGAGTTGCGCAGAATTAGAAGAAAAGAGAAGAAAATGGAAAAAAGAGGTAGCAACAACAAAAAGCCCGATCTGCCATCTGGAATTACCTGTCTTGAATGTCAAAGATCTTTCAAAGCGAGGATTGGGCTCATAAGCCACCTGAGAATCTATAAAAAGAACAGAACGTAGACCATCATCCTCGAGGGACAGCCACGACGACGAATATCAGATAAACCAATGGAATAATGAGATTTTAAGAAAGTAGAAATAGGAAGTCTTGGTGATGATGAGCATGTCAGATACAATGTTTATCAGGATTGAATGAAATACGAGGGTGATGAGTGTTTTGTTTCAGTTACCTTCCAAGGAAAGTGTTGGGGTTGGTGAACAGGGGATAGAGTTATTTCCTGGAGCTAAAGATACTACAGTGTCCTCCATAATGTTTGGGACAAAGACCCATCATTTATGTATTTGCCACTGTACTCCACAATTTGAGATTTGTAATTGAAAAAATTACATGTGGTTAAAGTGCACATTGTCAGATTTTAATAAAGGCTATTTTCATACATTTTGGTTTCACCATGTAGAAATTACAGCTGTATTTATACATAGTCCCCCCATTTCAGGGCACCATAATGTTTGGGACACATGGCTTCACGGATGTTTGTAATTGCTCAGTTGTGTTTAATTGCCTTCTTAATGCAGGTATAAGAGAGCTCTCAGTACCTAGTCTTTCCTTCACCTTTGGAAAATTTTATTGCTGTTAATAATGTTGTGCCAATGAAAGTCAAAGAAGCCATTATGAGAATGAGAAACAAGAATAAAACTGTTAATCAGCCAAACAGGCTTACCAAAATCAACTGTTTGGAACATTATTAAGAAAGAGAGCACTGGTGAGCTTACTAATCGCAAACGGCCAAGGAAGACCTCCATAGCTGATGACAGAAGAATTCTCTCTATAGTAAAAAAAAATCCCCAAACACCTGTCCGACAGATCAGAAACACTCTTCAGGAGTCAGGTGTAGATTTGTCAATGACCACTGTCCGCAGAAGACTTAATGAACAGAAATACAGAGGCTACACTGCAAGATGCAAACCACTGGTTAATTGCAAAACTAGGATGGCCAGGTTACACTTTGCCATTACATACATTAAAAGAGCTAGCACGGTTCTGGAAAAAAGTTCTTGTGGACAGATGAGATGAAGATTAACTTATATCAGAGTGATGGCAAGAACAAAGTATGGAGGAGAAAAGGAACTTCCCAAAATCCAAAGCATACCACCTCATCTGTGAAACACAGTGGTGGGGGTGTTATGGACTGAGCATGTCTGGCTGCTGAAGGACCTGGGTCATTTATTTTCATTGATGATACAACTGCTGATGGTAGTAGCATAATGAATTCTGAAGTGTATAGACATCCTATCTGCTCAGGTTCAAACAAATACCTAAAAACTCATTGGCCGGCGGTTCATTCTACAGCAAGACAATGATCCCAAACATATTGCTAAAGCAACAAAGGAGTTTTTCAAAACTAAAAAATTGTCAATCTTGAGTGGCCAAGTCAATCACCCGATCTGAACCCAATTGAACATGCCTTTTATATAGCGATCCCCCTGCCATGGGTACCATGTAATCCCGTGCTATCTGCTCCATGGTCGGATAGTCGGCAACAAAACCATCGCCCCCACCTGGTTTGCCAGGTGAGGAGGGGGCGGTGGACCCCCAGTGGGACCAAAAACAAGACCTGTCAAAGGGCAGATGAGCTTCTAGTGAGCCAACAGCTATCCACACTAGAAGTTGCGATCACTGTCGTACATACCATTGTATATCCGCAGGAACTGGAAGACAGAGATGTGTGGTGCGTCCGCCGCCGTTCTTGTCGGAAACCAGCACCACTGCGTCGCTAATGTTTTCAACGATTATGAGTTTATATGCAAGTAAACTGAAGGGGACTAGCCCCCAATGAAGAGTAAACTGAAGGGGACTAGCCCCCAAAACAAGCATAAGCTAAAGATGGCTGCAATACAGGCCTGGCAGAGCATCATCAAAGATGACACCTGCAATGGTGATGCCCATGAATCACAGACTTCAAGCAGTCATTGCATGCAAAAGATATGCAACAAAATACTAAACATGACTACTTTCATTTACATGACATTGCGATGTCCCAAACATTATAGTGCCCTGAAATGGGAGGACTATGTATGAACACTGTTGTAATTTCTATATGGTGAAACCAAAATGTATAAAAATGGCCTTTATTAAAATCTGACAATGTGCACTTTAACCACATGTCATTTTTTTTCTATTACAAATCACAAATTGTGGAGTACAGAGGCAAATAAATAAACGATGGGTTTTTGTCTCAAACATTATGGAGGCCACTGTGACTTCAGTTTTCTCAAAATCAGTTTTACAAATTTTCTGTAGTGGAGAAAGAGGACAATTGTCAAACAATGTAGAGGCAGCAAAAGGACATTCTTGCTATTGAGGGAGTGCAGCGTAGGTTTACAAGGTTAATTCCTAGGATGGCGGGACTGTCATATGCTGAGAGAATGGAGCAGCTGGGCTTGTACACTCTGGAGTTTAGAAGGATGAGAGGGAATCTCATTGAAACATATAAGATTGTTAAGGGCTTGGACATGCTAGAGGCAGAAAACATGTTTCCGATGTTGGGAGAGTCCAGAAACAGGGGCCACAGTTTAAGAATAAGGAGTAAGCCATTTAGAACGTAGACGAGGAAACACTTTTTCTCACAGAGGTGGTGAGTCAGTGGAATTCTCTGCCTCAGAGGGCGGTGGAGGCAGGTTCTCTGGATGCTTTCAAGAGAGATCTAGATAGGGCTCTTAAAAATAGCGGAGTCAAGGGGTATGGGGAGAAGGCATGAACGGGGTACTGATTGGGGATAATCAGCCATGATCATATTGAATGGTGGTGCAGGCTCGAAGGGCCGAATGGCCTACTCCTGCACCTAGTTTCTATGTTCAGGGTTTTTTGATGAGGTATTCAAGAGGATTGATGAGGGCAAGGCAGTGGACTAAATTAATTTTAGCAAGGTCTTTGACAAGGTCCTGCTGGGTTAGATTGCATGGGATCCAGGGAGAGCTAGCTAGCTATATTAGGTACAATATGTAGTAGCTGTCCAATAATAGGAAGCAGAAGGTGATGGAGGAAGATTGTTTTCAAACTGGAGGCCTATGACTAGTGGTGTACCGGAAGGATCAGTGCTGGACGCACTCTTTTATTTAAACAATGAGAATGTATAAGGCATGTATAGTAAGTTTGCAGATGACACTAAAATAAATGCATAAATGAAACAAAAATACCAGATGTTCTTCTTATAGTGTTATTAATTGAAGGATACATATTAACCTACACACCAGGGATAACTCCTCTGCTTTAGATATTTCAGGTTTCCCCAATCAGTAAATCTGTGCACCGCCTACTCCTTACATTCAGCTGAGATCAGAGCAGATTGTGGCCTAATGTCTGAAAGATGGCACATTTAACACTGCAATTCTTTGGAGTGACAGCCAGATTATTGTGCAGATTTCAGAACTAATGAAGGAGGCATAGATCAGGTTTAAGAATGACTTTCTGGCAACAATACTATCAATAGAGAAGGAAAATTTAAGATGCAATAAAAACCTTAAATCTCCTTGTTGAGTTGCGGAAACCCAGCACAGTGGTGCAGCATTTAGTTGTTACCTTACAATGCCAGAGATTCGGGTTTGCTCCTGATTTCAGGAGCTGTCTGTATGGAGTTTTTACGTTCTCCCTGAGACCGTGTGGGTTTTCTCCAGGTGCTCTGGTTTCTCCACACATTCCAAAGGCATGCATGTTTGTAGGTTAATTGACTTCTGTAAATTGTCCCTGAGACTCGGATACAACTAGTGTAAGGGTGATTGCTGGTCGGCATGGGTGAGCTGAAGGGTCTGTTTCCACGGTGTATCCAAAACAAAACAAAAGTGTGGAAAGCATGCACTACGTCAGAGTGAGTGAGAATATCATCTTTCAAAATAGTGTAGAATATGAATCAACTATGCTGGATTCTACATCCAATTCAGAAATCAAATCATGGCAAATACACTGCTGTGATGCTAAATCATAAAATTAATTCTATGCATCTGATCAACACAATTCAAAAGAAACATGATGTAAATACCAAATGTTCCCAGTTAAATCAACAACTAGCTAGCATAAACAATGTAATTCCAAGACATGATGAACAGGGGTTAAAGAGGATCAGATTTATATTCTTGTCATGCCACAGTTATGACAGAACTGAGGCATTTTTAAAATGGTGTAATCTGTTAAATTGGGCACAGACTGAAGAGCAGATACTGTGTTTTTATTGCTATTATTTTAGTGGTAACTGTTCACACTTGACCATTGCACCTTACTATTCCATTGCAGTGTGTTGGGAGATTTTATTTATGTCATCACAAAGGAAACGGAGCTTGGTTTTAACATCTCATTCATAATGTAGCAAAACACTCCTACAGCATTTCATGGGACCATTAGCAAACATAATTTGACTATGAGTTGCAAGGATGCATTAGTTCAAGGAGATTCATTTCAAGCTACTGCTGAAGGTACAGCTGCCCATAATGATGTATTTAAATGTATGGCTGCTCAAGAACTCATCGACATCCTGGAGTGTTCAAGAGTCAATAATCACTAGACCAATTACCAAACTAGTCGGCAGGGACAAGTTGGGGTGATGGACCTGTTTCCATACTGTATCACTCGTTGACTCTATGAGTATTTAATTGTCATATGTACCGGTACTGGCAATGGAACAACAGAGTTTTTACTAGCTTGTGGTTTTTCAGGCCCATTAATGCAATGACACATTAAAAAGTAAAATAATCACAAATACAATAAATTAATGTAGGAATAAATTAGTAACACTAGGTAACCAGGCCATAATAATGTGAAACTGAAGTCTGTAGTGCAAAACAAAGTCCATAGTAGACCATAGTTGCTGAGGTAGAATTGTGGTTAGAGTTGTGCAGTGTTCAACAGCTGGAGGTGACTTTGAAACCAGCGTTAGATATTTTTAAACTAAGGTATTACTTAATTATGTGCACATGGAAAAATACTGTAGATCAGCACAGTTAGAGAAGATGGGCGAATGAGGTTGATTCACTACATTTGAAAAGTAGCAACAATGTAGTGATTAAAACAACAGATATATTCAATTTTCATTTGTCATACTTATTGAAGATATTGAATAAAAATGTATTTGAAACCAGAACTTTTGTAGAAGCCTGTCATATGACAATTTAATATAATTTCCATTAATATTTTAATAAAATACATCAAGCAGTTGTAATGATGCCATTTAATGATATGGCTCATGGATTTTAAAAATTCCTTAAGCGGATTTTCATTTTAGAAATCTTAATTTGAAAGTTGATTTGATGCCTACGACAGAAAACACAGAATTGGAGTTCTACCATCCCATACCATGTTAAAAGATTTACACTGAAAGATAAATCTAAACATTTAAATAACAAGAGCTACATAAAGATATATAAAATTGTTAAGAGTGATGTAATAACATAATAGTTAGATTATTTAGTAACTGAGGCAGCAAAATCAATTATTTCCCAATATCATGAACAGTTAAAAATGGTAGGAATTCTTCTCTTATTCCGTAGATAAAGTCCATACAAATCATCTTCACATGGGCCAGTGAGAACGTTCTGTCTTGTAACTAATGCAGTTTTGCACGACGGATACATTACAGAGCCCCCAGGCCAGAAACTTCTGAAGTGAGCCTAAAATGCAGGAACAAAATCAAGAAAAACAGAAAAGCAAAGTACTTCGCAACCTTGTAATTTTGTTGAAATACAATAATCAAGTGCATGATTCATAGACTTATCGAGATGGTATTTTTAATAAGTATGAACAAAATTCTACTATGAACATTCACAACAAATTCTCAGATGAACAGGTTATTAACAAGCTGAGACTTTGGGACATTAGTTCCAAATATTTATTGTAATATCTACAAACAAAATCTCCACTAAAATAAGCACAATAACAGGTCTACCTCTAAAGAACAAATTTGTTCAACGTTGCTAAAGTTGTGGATTACTCCAGAACAGTATAATATACATTGTAATTTTCATTGACCAGCACTACTATATACCAGAACACATTTTAAAATGTCACTTACTAAAATGTCTTGTTTCCCTCCGATACATAATCAAATACACTCAATACAGACAAAGCTTTACATATTCGTCTATAGAATGCAAAGTAAATGGTTATGACTGATGAATATTTGAATTCAGAGAAATACAAATATTACATTACTCTTTTTGTTCTGCAAAATTAAATTAAAACAAGATAAACGGGCAAAACAAAACATTTACTATTAACTAGCTCCAACAGATAATGACCAGCTATTCAGTGAGATTTAATTAATCAGTGAATTCATTGAAATTATTTTGAAAGTGTATTATTCACAATTTAAGCCTTAAGCCCAGTCCATGTTCTTTCTAATATGTTTTTGGGAAAATATCCAGAAGTCAATCTGTTGGCTCATTCTGCAATGGTTATTTTTTTCTTTTGATTACCTGCACCCCCTCATTTTCCCCTTCAGGTATTTTTCCAAAATAGCATTTATTAGTATAAGAAATGCCACAGTTAATGTCAGAAAACTATTCAGCTTGAAGGCATCTCTGCTGTGTATTACACTAATTATAAAACATATCTAATTTTCACCCCATTGAAAACTGCACCAATAGGTTGATGCTCAGTTGCTGAAGATGAACATAATTTTCAATACTGTAAAAACTGTTCTATTTGCAGATTGCAACTCACTTCTCTATGTTTTTTTAAGTTTCCCATCTTCACCATTTCTGAAGATGTTGCCATTGATTGACCTGCAGGCCTCTGTAGCAAATTGTCAACATGGCAGATCTTCACACATTGAAGAGAATGCTAAAAGGCTGCCTAACATTTGAGAGCCTTGCATTTCAGCCCTATGCTCACACCTACATCTACATTAAACTAGGATATGTTGGGAAGCAACTCAAAGCCAGCTATGGGATGATTTCCATTTCCTAAACCTCGGACAACTTTAACACTGCCTAATCCATCTGAACTAATTTAGCGGTGTTTATAAACCTTGACATTTTGTAGTTTAGGCTGACTTTGCCACCTGCCCATCCCACATTATCAAATACATTATCTATTGGTTAGATAGGTCTTCAGGCAGCAGTTCTCCAGAGAACCGACCTATCTAAATTCCAGCTCTAGCTTTCCAGTCAACACTGTATCCAGAACTAGAACATTTTGAGTGGAGGAGACAGATACACTTTATACTTGAGTTCAGGGACATCAATGGTACATATGATGAACATATGAGCGAGTAGTTAATGGTAATAAAAACGGTCGCAGGCCACTCACAACCCAATCCCACCTCAAAGCTTAAAGGGCCTGCCACTGTGGGGATCTAATTTGCGAGTTTAGAAGAGTTTAGGGGAGTTTTAAAACGTGTCATGGTCTTGTTGTATCGCCGAAGTAGAACACCTCCTACGACATCCTACGACCTCGTTCGGCTATGTTGAAGACTAGCTACGACTAGCTTCGGGAAAAATTGGACACCGAATAGTGGAAAGTGAAGACGACCACCTTTGACTACACTAACACTGTCTACGACTACCTTCGACTACCTTTGATTACCTTTGACTACCTTTGATTACCTACTACAACCTACTTCGACTAAACTTACGAGTAAAAAAATATTGATTTTTGTCCATGCCGACGAATTTTTATTTGCGGACAATTTTCAGCACACTAAAAAATACTACTCGACCAAACTGAGGCCTCGAGTATGCGGGAACGTCTCTCGAGCATGCACGAGAGTTACATGGACCTCTACGACCACGTGTCAACCATGCCTTGAGTTTGAGTCAAGCACAAACACTTCTAAATTCGCAAATTAGGTCCCCGCAGGGGGACAGGCCGTTAACCAAGGCACTGAAGACTCCTATCAAATGGACTCTCAGTGCATCAGTGGGCAATATGTGGATTAGCTAGATTTGGCTAATTCCACAAATCATTCGATTTTTCCATGCCTAATCCTGTTTGGTAAAGTTGGGGCTGCATCGTGATATCCTTATGATACCTGCTGTCAGACAACAGCAGTAAACAGTAGGCAACGGCAGTAAACAATAAGGAATTTAAAATCTTCCTTCTGATAGCAATGCTGCAGTACAAATGTAATGTTATGTTTCTCACTTTACTTCAAAACCCTGGCACGCGCTAGGTGTGTTCTAATATCCATGTAACTGAGGAACAAGTGAGTGATGCAAATAACAGCCGATCATTGTCAGCATCTCTTACAAGGTGATTTACAAACAGGTTTAATACATGTAATTAACAGATTTATAACGGTAAACAGGTTTAATACATGTAATGAACTAATATGGCAAGTATAATGAAAATTCAGATGTTTAGTAATCACGAATGTTGATGTAAAATTTGAATTGTTTCTCACATTGATAACAAACAGAAGTAGGAGAAGGCAGTTCGGCTTCTTATCCATTGCTCTGCTATTCATTAAGATCGTGTTGATCTTTAACTTCAGACTTGCTTTCCTTCACTAAATCCATATCTCTTGATTCCTTAATATTCAGATATCATTCGATATGTATTGAATATACTGAGCCTCTCAGCCAACTTGGTTAGAAAATTCTGTATATTCTCTGGCTGAAGAAGGTTCCTCTCATCTTTTTTGCATTGCCACTCAGAATAAAGTCTGAAAATTCTAGGTACCCAGGGAAGGGCACATGTCAATAAGAATCTTGTACGTATCCCAGACTGTTAATCTCTCCTCATGCTGATTCCGAATTTCTCCACTTGATAAATGTCACTCATACCAAGAATCATATGGGGAGCCTTTGGGGCATTTGTTCTATCACAAATGTATCCGTTCTTATGCTATATCTGTACACTATATTTCACATGCAATCTCATCAGGACCTGATAAAAGAAGAACAAGGCATCCCTACTCCGGTACCCAAATTCTCTTGCAATAAAGGCCATTTGCTTTCGAAATTGCTTGCTGGATGATAGTACAGTCCAAATAGGTATGTATGGCAAAAGTTTCCATTAGAATATAGTCTATGAAAAGATCCCCACTAACAGGGTATGAACGTTCTCTTCATTGAGCATCAGTGCAGTAGATGTGTTGCTACTGCAGCAAAGCTTCAGTGCTGTCTGTGTGGTGCTGACAGTTTCTCCCTATCACCAAGTGGGTTTTCCCCATGCACTTCAGTTTCAACCCAAATCCCAGAACCATGCTGGCAGATGAAATGTAGTATAGCAACGTGCGGAGTCATGCATTTTGGTAATAAGAATGCAGGTGTAGATTATTTTCTAAATGTAAGGAGAATCCAGAAATCAGAGGTGCAAAGAGACTTGGGTGTGTTGGTCCCAAAAAGATAATTTGCAAGTCGAATCGGCAGTACGGAAGGCAATTTCAATGCTAGCATTTATAGCAAGAGGATAAAAATAGAGATGTAATGCTGAGGCTCGAAAAGGCACTGGTCAGGCCGCATCTGGAGTACAGTGAGCAAAATTTGGGCCCCATATCTGAGGAGGGATGTGCTGCCTAGGGAGAGGGTCCAGAGGAGGTTTCCAAGAATTATTCCAGCAATGAGTGGGTTAGCATATGACGAGTGTTTGACAGCACTGGGCCTCTACTCACTGGAGTTTAGAAGGTTTAGGGGGGACCTTATTGAAACTTAGAGAACAATGAAAAGTATCTGGATATCCAATTGTCATTTGCCCAAAAACCAACAACCAATCAGGCAATAGGGTGTTGACTGTTGAGATGATTTTCATTTCAGCTGCATATAGTCATAGATTCATACATGATGGAAACAGGCCCCTTAGCACAACAGGCCGACCAAGATGCCGCAACTACACTAGTCCCACCCGCTCATGTTTAGCCCATATCCCTCTCAACCTTTCTCATCCATGTACCTTCCAAAATATCTTTTAAATGTTGTTATAGTACCTGCCTCAAATATCCCCCCTGGCAGTTTATATAAGATCAACTCTCAGCCTCCTGGATAATAATGAAATAATGTCGTAGCCAGATAAACCTCTGTCTCTAGCTTATGTCCACTAAGTCCTGGCAACAGAAAATCATAAATATTCTCTGCATACTTTCCAGCTAAACAACATCCTTCCTATAACAGGGTGACCAAAACTGAAAATAATACCCCAAATGTCGCCTCAGCAACATCTTGTACAATTGTAACATAATATTCCAAATTCTATACTCAATATCCTGACCGATGAAGGCTAATGTGCCTTATTGACCATCCTATCTACTTTTTACACCAGTTTCAGGGATCTATGTATCTGCACATCTAGATCCCTCTGCTCTACAACACTTCTCTAAGCCCTGCCATTCAAGATGAACTTCCTGCCCTGGGTTGACTTCCCTAAATGCAACATCTCAAACTTATCTGCTTTAAACTCTGTTAACCATTCCTCAGGCCACTTGCCCAACTGATCACGATCCTGCTGTAATTTTTGATAAGCGTCTTCACTATCTGCAATACTACCCACATTAGTGCCATATGCAAACTTACTAATCATGCCTCCTACATTTTCATCAAAATCATTGCGATAAACTACAAACAGCAATCGCTCTGGCACCGACCCCCGAGGCACCCAACTAGTCTCCTTGGATCGCATGCGATCTACCAGTGCAACCTACCATGCGGAACACATCAAATGTCTTGCTGAAATCCACACAGACGATGTCTCAAATTCAAGCATTTAATCCTCTGCCTGGCATAATATGAGTAAATGACTAAACTGCTTTTACTGAATTAGACTGCGTCTTTTTATTTTCCCCCTGGAGGCTGAGTGACCTTAGAGGTTTCTAAAATCATGAGCGGCACAGGTAAGGTAGATAATCATAGTCATTTTCCACAGGGTAAGGAAGTCTAAAACTAGAACGCCAAATGGCGTGGTAGACATAAGAACACTTCTAACATTAAAAAAAAAAATTGGGACAGGTCAAATACAAACAAATGGCATTATCTTTGATGGGCAACTTGTTTGGAATGGATGAGTTATGCCGAAGGGCATATTTCTATGCTATATAATGTGCTATGAAGCCATGAATTTAAATCAAGCCTTCCTATGTCAATGGCCGATTTTCATCTTTACTGGCTGGAGATATAAAATCACATGACCAAAGCTCAAATAAGAGACAGGGAGTATTACATACCATAACAGTTTACCACTAGATACAATAATTTAAAGATAATTTGACAGGTTGGATTATTGTTCATTCCTCATTGTCTGGTTCATTAACTCCTCCACCACAGGCAGTTTACCTCTTATTTATGTTGCTGCTTGAGTTTTGATGTTCTAAGAGTATCTTTTGTGACAATATACCCATGCAACTACTACCTTAAAAGTGGTCTTTCACATCGTTTTTTACAATAGTTATCTGTTGTAGAAGCAGCCACTAGTGTAGCTCGTGTCATTTTCAATTAAAAGTTTTAATAATTTTATTTTAAATTAGTCATATAGTCATAGAGTGATACAGTGTGGAAACAGGCCCTTCGGCCCAACTCGCCCACACCGGCCAACAATGTCCCAGCTACCCAAGTCCAACTTGCTTGCACTTGGTCCATAACCCTCCAAACCTGTCCTTTCCATGTACCTGTCCAACTGTTTCTTAACTGAATCCCAGCCTCAACTACCTCCTATGGCAGCTTATTCCATACACCCACCACCCTCTGTGTGGAAAAAGTTACCCCTCGGATTCCTATTACATCTTTTCCTAATTTATTAAATCTTCATAAATTGTTGGAAAAGATTTTATAAAATAGGTCAGAAGCTGTTGGAACAAGTTGCATTACCTTGGTAATAGTAGTGGAAGATGAAAGACAATTTTGAGTTACAATTACATTAAAAATGAATAAAGTTTAAAATGTTTGCTTAGCATTTATCTTCTACCACATGATCTTGGCAGAGAACAGCAAAACTACATTCACATCGCTTAATATGGAGCAAACTTCTGCCGGTCAGATTTCACCGATGTAATTTTGGGACTGTAAGCAGTTATGTCCTCTGTGGTCCCTGCCGCAGCTGCGGCATTAATCGACAAAAATGGGACAGTTTTCATGCCAAGCAGGTTGGAGACAGAATAGTGGGGCGTTGGTAAAGGGGAAAGGGGGTCCACATCAACCACAGAGGCAGCTGCTGTTGCTGCTGCCAAAACAGCCACAGAGATGGGGGTGGAGGTAGGGGTAGCAGACTGAGAGAGGTTCATGTTCAGGTCAACAGGGTTGGTGATGGAAGCAGTCTGAGCGCTGACTTTAGCCATCTCTAAGCTGCAAATTAAGAGAGGAACAGGAACAAACAGTTGGGTAGGTCAAGTCAAGGTGAAGAAGGAAGGTAAGAAGGAAGGAAACAGAGGATGGGATTAGATTGGTCACCAGACGGAAGAGGCAATGGGAAAGAAAAGGGGAGAAATAAGGATTGGAGACAGGGAGAAACATGTTATGGTTTAAAGAAGAGAAATAACAAAATGGTATTACATGGCTTGATGATGAGACTTTAATTTTAAAAGACCAGTCTCAATAATGGTTTGACATGTGCGTGAATTTAATCTGAGGAAAAGCACAATGATTAATGATGTGAGCAAACTTAAAGATCAAGAATTTTATATCATTTAGGTTTACTTTTCAGAACAAATATATCTTAGTTGGAAAGGTTTTCAAGCCTTATTATTTTTCATTGCGTGTAAGTATTGTTTTCCAAATTGTTTCATGTGACTTTGCAAATGAAAAATGAATGAAATTGTTACCGTTTTCTACTTCATACAATGGATATACATCATTTGATTTCTACTTTATTAGACTAATTGAAAGATAGAACTAAAATCCTTTTAGAATTCTTAATTGTATTTTGCACAGCAAATTTATACATGGACACCAAAGGTGAATGCGAAATAGCACTGATAAATTATAAGCATATTAAAAAAATGCACATTTTATAGTATTTAATATTCATATGACAATGTACAATACATTGTACATTTACATAAGTATAAAAATTCTGGAACCAACATCAAAATATTATTCACTTGGACCATCTCCGACATCTCCCTACCGTCTCCATCACAGTAGAAGGACTATTGACCGACATCTACTACAAACCTACTGACTCCCATGGCTATCTAGACTACACTTCTTCCCACCCTGCTTCCTGTAAAGACTCTATCCCCCACTCACAATTCCTCTGTCTACTCCACATCTGCGCCCAGGATGAGGTTTTCCATACTAGATAATCGGAAATGTCCTCATTCTTTATGAAATGGGGGTCCCCCTCTTCCATTATAGATGAAGCTCTCACTAGGGTCTCCTCGATATCCCGCAGCTCCGCTCTTGCTCCCACTCCCCAATTCGCAACAAGGACAGAATCCCCCTTCTCCTCACCTTTCACCCCATCAGCCATTGCATACCACATATAATCCTCCAACACCTTTGCCACCTCCAACGGGATCCCACCACTGGCCACATCTTCCCATCTCCACCCTTATCTGCTTTCCGCAGAGACCATTCCCTCCGCAACTCCCTGGTCAACTTGTCCTTTCCTATCCAAACCACCACCTCCCTAGGTACTTTTCCCTGCAACTGCACAAGATGCAACACCTGTCCCATTTCCTCCCTCAACCCCATCCGGTTGTTCAGCACTTTAACTCCTCCTTCCATTTCCAATCTGACCGTTCTGTCCTGGGCCTCCACCATTGTCAGAGTGAGGCCCAGCACAAATTGGAGGAACAACACTTCATATTTCGCATGGGTAGCTTACACCCCAGTGGTATTAATCACCACCAGGAGCGCCGCACGATTGGCAGCCCCGCCAACAGTCTGTCTGTTTTTCCGTAATTTAAAACATTTTTAGTCTGTGTTAAAAGTTTGTGTAAATGTTATGACAATAAACAATAGACAATAGGTGCAGGAGTTGGCCATTTGGCCCTTCGAGCCAGCACGGCCATTCAATGTGATCATGGCTGATCACCCCCAATCAGTGCCCCGTTCCTGCCTTCTCCCCATATCCCCTGACTCCGCTATTTTTAAGAGCCCTATCTAGCTCTCTCTTGAAAGCATCCAGAGAACCTGCCTCCACCGCCCTCTGAGGCAGAGAATTCCACAGATTCACCACTCTCTGTGAGAAAAAGTGTTCCCTCATCTCCGTTCTAAATGGCTTACTCCTTATTCTTAAACTGTGGTCCCTAGTTCTGGACTCCCCCAACATCGGGTACATGTTTCCTGCGTCTAGTGCGTCTAAGTCCTGAACAATCTTATATGTTTCAATGAGATCCCCTCTCATCCTTCGAAACTCCAGAGTGTACAAGCCCAGCCGCTCCTTTCTCTCAGGATATGATAGTCCCGCCATCCCAGGAATTAACCTTGTAAACCTACTCTGCACTCCCTCAATAGCAAGAATGTCCTTCCTCAAATTAGGGGACCAAAACTGCACACAATACTCCAGGTGTGGTCTCACTAGGGCTCTGCAGAACTGCAGAAGGACCTCTTTGCTCCTATATTCGACTCCTCTTGTTATAAAGGCCAACATGCCATTCGCGTTCTTCACTGCCTGCTGTACCTGCATGCTTACTTTCATAGACTGATGTACAAGGATCCCCAGATCCCATTGTACTTCCCGTTTTTCCAACTTGACGCCATTTAGATGGTAATTTGCCTTCCTGTTTTTGTTACCAAAGTGGATAACCTCACATCCGCTTTAAACTTCATCTGCCATGCATCTGTCCACTCCCCCAACCTGTCCAAGTCACCCTGCATTCTCATAGCATCCTCCTCACAGTTCACGCTGCCACCCAGCTTTGTGTCATCTGCAAATTTGCTAATGTTTCTTTGAATCCCTTGATCCAACTCACTGATGTATATTGTAAATAGCTGCTGTCCCAGCACCGAGCCTTGCTGTACCCCACTAGTCACTGCCTGCCATTCTGAAAGGGACCCGTTAATCCCTACTCTTTGTTTCCTGTCTGCCAACCACTTCTCTATCCATGTCAGCACTCTACCCCCAATACCATGTGACAGATCCAAAGTACCTGTTCAACTCATCTGCCATTTCCTTGTTCCCCATAATAAATTCACCTTTTTCTGTGTTCAAGGGTCCAGCTTTGGTCTTAACTATTTTTTTCCTCTTCACATACCTAAAGGAGCTTTTACTATCCTGCTTTATATTCTTGGCTAGCTTACCTTCGTAAGCCTCACCTTACCTCATCTTTTCTCCCCGTATTGTCTTTTTGGTTATCTTCTGTTGTTCTCCAGTTTGTTTTATGTGGGTGGAGGGGGAGGGGATCGGGGAAAACTTTATTTTCAGTTTCTTACTGTGAGAAATAGAGTGATTAAACCCCCACTGTTGTGAAGGTCCGGGCGAGGATTCTAACATCGTTGTGAATGAGGTAACCAGCATCGTCCTTGAGCACCACTGATAGCATTGTATAGCGGCAAACAGAGATGGGGGATGCGGCCATAATCACCAGATACTAGCTTTTCAATTAAAATACAAGAAACTAGGCCAGGTCAATAGCAACTGAGCATGCTTAATGAAATAAATGAAAATTACTTACACGCCCCTGGTCAAGAAACTGCTCATTACCATGAACATGCTATGTATGATGTGGGAGGTACTGGGGGACGTACCTATAGACTGTGCACCTCAGGGCTCTGATTGGGAAGAGCCAGAGGGGAGGTTAAGCCAGCAGAATTGTGTGTATAAAGGGGCTTTACTTTCCTGACTTTGCTGGGTCTTTAGGGGACAGCACAGGAGAGGCACCTATTCTGCAGAATATTATCTTAATAAAAGCTTCTTTGCTGACGTTGTCTCAAACAGCGTTTGTGATTTTTTTATATCTCACATTATCTTGCCGGAGATGCAATTGTTTTCCGGGTCGCATCTCCAGTCGCTCTGCGGCCAACCATCGATAGAGCTGGAGGCCTCTTCGGACTGATTTGAGCCCCACAGCAGGGCATGGACTTAACACCGGAGCTGATCCCTTGCCTGGGATCGCTCCAACCGCGGCCTGCGGACTTACCATCAAGAGCTCGTAGTCTCAGAAGAGGGCGAGTTGGGAAGCTCCAACGAAGCAGAGGCTCGACCAACCTCGACCCGTGGTCTGATTGCCCGCGCGGGGGAGCTGACATCCCCCCAATACAGGAGCTGATCTCCCCGAGGCGGAGGGCCCAAACATCGACGGCTTCGGGAGTTAAGATTGTCCCGTCAATGGAGGGCTCGAGGCCCCAACCACGGGAGAGCATAGAAGGGAAGAGAATTGAACTTTTTTTCGCCTCCCATCAGAGTGAGAAATGTGGAGGAAACACTGTGGTGGATGTTTATGTTAAAATGTATTTTGTGTGATCCATTGCTTTTTATTTGTATGACTGACATGGCAAATGAAATTCCTCGTATGTTGCAAAACATACTTGCCTAATAAAGTATGATTGTGATTGTGATTGAGTCAAATAGCCCTTGCTTTCCCTCTCTCTCCATCCCCTCCCCTTCCCAGTTCTCCCACCAGTCTTACTGTCTCCGCATACATTCTATCCCACCCCATCTCCTACATTCTATCTCTGTCCCACCCACTCCCCTGACATCAGTCAGAAGGGTCTCGACCCAAAATGTCACCCATTCCTTCTCTCCAGAGATGCTGCCTGTCCCGCTGAGTTACCCCAGCATTTTGTGTCCACCTTCGATTTAAATCAGCATCTGCAGTTCTTTCCTACACATCAAAATATTATTCTCAGAATAAGCATGAATGCAGCAAATTAACATTCTTTCACAAATTCCATGTTGAATATTGAATGCTACATAAATTTCAATATGCAAATTGGGAATATTAACAATACACAGTCAGTGTGGGTTGAGCTGCTAGTTAGTACAAACCATATGTTTGTTTTTTATCAGGGACTAAACTCCATACAACTTCAACTGAGAAAAAAATCTATCTAGTGGAAGGTTTGTAATAATTAAATTGGCTACACAGAGTTTGGAAACATAGAAAATAGGTGCAGGAGTAGGCCATTCGGCCCTTCGAGCCAGCACCACCATTCAATATGATCATGGATGATCCTCCAAATCAGTACCCCATTCCTGCTTTCTCCCCATATCCCTTGATTCCGTTAGCGATAAGAGCTAATTAGCGATAAACTCTCTCTAGAATACATCCAGTGAATTAGTCTCCACTGCCACCTGTGACAGAGGATTCCACAGATTCACAACTCTCTGGATGAAAAAGTTTTTCCTTATCTCAGTCCTAAATGGCCTACCCCTTATTCTCAAACTGTGACCCCTGGTTCTGGACTCCCCCAATATTGGGAATTTTTTATTGAGAAGATTCCCCCTCATCCTTCAAAATTCCAGTGAATATAAGCCCAGTCGATCCATTCTTTCATCATATGTCAGTCCCGCCATCCCGGGAATTACCCAGTGAACCTATGCTGCACTACCTCAATAGTAAGAACGTCCTTCCTAAAATTAGGAGACTAAAACTTCACACAATGCTCCAGGTATGGTCTCCCAGAGCCCTGTACAACTGCAGTAGGACCTCCTTGCTCCTATACTCAAATACGCTTGCTATGAAGGCCAACATGCTACTTGCTTTCTTCACTGCCTGCTGTACCTGCATGCTTACTTTCAGTGATTGATGTACAAGGACACCCAGGTCTCGTTGCACCTCAGCCTTTTCCTAATCTGACACTTCTTCCCACCCTGCTTCCTGCAAAGACTCTATCTCCTACTCCCAATTCCTCCATCTATGCCGCATCTACGCCCGAGGTGTTCCATATTAGAACATCCGAGATGCCCTGATTCTTTAGGGAACGGGGGGGTTCCACTCTCCCATCATAGAGGAGGCCCTCACTCATGTCTCCTCGGGACCCCGCAGCTCTGCCCTTGCTCCCCCCTTGCTCCCCCTCCCTTAAGTCGCAACAGAGACAGAATCCCTTTAGTCCTTATCTTCCACCCAATGCGACCCACGCTGCAGCGGCCTCTGCAGTCCGTCTGTCTTTTTTTTAATTTTCTTGTCCCGTTCAGTGTAGTTTATAGTGTTTTTTTAACTGGGTACGTGTGTGGGGGGGGGGTGGGGGAAACTTTTAAAATCTTTTCCCTGTACGGGGGACCCGACCTTTTCTCTGTCGGGTCTCTGTTGTCGTTGGGGCCTAGTACCATGGAGCGGCCTCCAACTGGAGCGACCTGGGGGCTCCAGGTACGGAGCCTGCAGACTACTCACCATCGTGAGGCTGGCCGAGTTCGGAACGGGAAGAGCTATGGTGGCACGCTGCTGCGGCCTAACCCCGGAGCTTCGGAGGCTCCAGCCACAGGCCCGGTGGACGGTAACGCTGGAGCTCGCGGGTCCCTGGTGGGAGACTGCTTTTCGGAGCTTCCGCAATGGCAACTTCTTCCGCCCGAGTTGCGGGGTTGAAAATGACCTGGAGTGGGGCCTTACATCGCCCGCTGCGGCTTTAATGACCAAGGGATTTGCTAGCGCCCGCCGGGGGCTCCAATATCAAGACCCGGAGCGCGGCCTTGCATCGCCCGGCGCGGCCTTGATGGCACGGGACTTATTTACCATCGCCCGCCGGGGGCTTTGACTTTCACATCGGGAGGAGAATGGGGAGTGCAGGGGAGAGATAAGGCTTTGCCTTCCATCACAGTGAGGAGGAGATTCGCTGTGATGGATGTTTGTGTAAATTGTGTTGTGTCTTGGTTCTTTTTTCTTGTTGTATGACTGCAGAAACCAAATTTCGTTTGAACTTCAATGAGGTTCAAATGACAACAAATAAATTGTATTGTATTGTCATCCGTCACATACAACACATAATCCTCCAAAATTTCCACCACCTCCAATGGGATCCCTCCACTAGCCCAAGAGTCGTTGGAGTGGGAGGAGCAGAGTCCAGGTGGTGAGTTTAAAAACGGAGCGCGGGGCTTTGTTCCACAGAGGCCCAGGAGCCATTGGAGCGGGAAGAGTACCCAATCTGTAACGTTCTACATTTCAAAATAAGTGGGCTTGAGGAAGCTGCTGATTGGTGGAAGCGGACTAGAGGAAGCAGCTGACTGGAAGTCAGATCCCTGCTGATTTATTACAGCACTTTGTATTGTATCCTGGGTAAGGGGGGAGTATGAGGGCCAGGGCAGTTTACTGTTTTGGATGTCAGATGTGGGAAGTCATGGAGTCTGATAGCCTTCCAGACATTCACATCTGCACCAGGTGCGTCGAGATTGGGCTCCTAAGGGACCGTATTAGGAACCTGGTGCAGCAGCTCGATGACCTCTGTCTGGTCAGGGAGAGTGAGGAGGTCATAGAGAGGAGTTATAGAGAGGTCGTCACTCCAAGACCACTGGAGGTAGACAAGTGGGTCACGGTTAGGATGGGCAAGGGACAGAGGCAGGGACTAGAGAGTACCCCGGTAGCTGTACACCTTGGAAATAAGGGGTAGCGACAGCGGCCGGGCCTCCAGCACAGAGACCGGCCCTGTTGCTCAGAAGGGTTGGGAAAAGAAGAGGAAGGCAATAGTAATACGGGACTCTATAGTTAGGGGGTCAGGTAGGTGATTCTGTGGACGCATTCAGGAGACCCGGATGGTAGTTTGCCTCCCTGAAATGGGAGGGAGAGGAGCCTGAGGTCGTGGTACATATAGGTACCATTGACATAGGTAAAAAAAGAAAAGAGGTCCTGAAAGGAGAATTTAGGGAGTTAGGAAGAGAGTTAAGGAGGAGGACCGTAAAAGTAACAATCTCAGGATTACTGCCTGTGCCACGCGACAGTGAGAGTAGGAATGGAGTGAGATGGAGGATAAATGCGTGGCTGAGGGACTGATGCAGAGGGCAGGGATTCAAGTTTCTGGATCATTGGGACCTCTTTTGGGGAAGGTGTGACCTGTACAGAAAGGACGGGTTGCACTTGAGCCCGAGGAGGACCAATATCCTGGCGGGGAGATTTGCAAAGACTACTGGGGAGACTTTAAACTAGAACGGTTGGGGGGAGGGACTCAAATAGAGAAAGCTAGTAGACAGTGTATGATGCAGGAGGCAGAGAAGGAAAGCACTCAGACCCAACATGTAGGGGAGAAAGAAGAAAAAGATAATAAACAAAGAATAAGAGGTGGTGGGTTTTTTAAATGTGTATATTTTAATGCTAGGAGCATTGTAAGAAAGGTGGATGAGCTTAGAGCCTGGATTGACACCTGGAAGTAAGATGTTGTGGCGATTAGTGAAACATGGTTGCAGGAGGGCTGTGATTGGAAACTAAATATTCCAGGATTTTGTTGCTTCAGGTGTGATAGAATTGGAGGGACAAGACGTGGAGGTGTTGCATTGCTTGTCAGGGAAGATATTACAGCAGTGCTTTGGCAGGATAGTTTAGAGGGCTCGTCTAGGGAGCCTATTTGGGTGGAACTGAGAAATGGGAAAGGTGTAGCAACACTTATAGGGGTGTATTATAGACCGCCTAATGGGGAGCGAGAATTGGAAGAGCAAATATGTAAGGAGATAGCAGATATTAGTAGTAAGCACAAGGTAGTGATTGTGGGAGATTTTCCACACATAGACTGGGAAACACATTCTGTAAAAGGGCTGGATGGTTTGGAGTTTGTAAAATGTGTGCAGGATAGCTTTTTGCAGCAAAACATAGAGGTACCTACTAGAGAAGAGGCAGTGCTGAACCTCCTGTTAGGAAATGAGACAGGTCAGGTGGCGGAGGTATGTGTTCGGGAGCACTTTGGGTCCAGTGATCATAATACCATTAGTTTCAATATAATTATGGAGAAGGCCAGAAATGGACCAAGGGTTGTGATTTTTGATTGGAGAAAGGCTAACTTTGAGGAGATGCAAAAGGATTTAAAAGGAGTGAATTGGGACATATTGTTTTATGGGAAGGATGTAGAAGAGAAATGGAGGACATTTAAAGGTGAAATTTTAAGAGTACAGAATTTTTATGTCCCTGTTCGGTTGAAAGGAAAGAGTAATAATTGGAAAGAGCCATGGTTTTTAAATGAAATGGGACATGGTTCGGAAAAAGAGATCTACAATAATTATAGGCAGCATGGAGTAAATGAGGTGCTTGAATAGAAAGAATGTAAAAAGAATCTTAAAAAAGAAATTAGAAAAGCTAAAAGAAGATATGAGGTTGCTTTGGCAAGTAAGGTGAAAGTAAATCCAAAGGGTTTCTACAGTTATATAAATAGCAAAAAGGATAACGAGGGATAAAAATGGTGCATTAGAGAGTCAGAGTGGGCAGTTATCTGCAGAGCCAAAGGAGGTGGGGGAGATATTGAACAATTTATTTTCTTTGGTATTCACCAAGGAGAAGGATATTGAATTATGTGAGGTAAGGGAAACAAGTAGAGTAGCTATGGAAACTATGAGGATCAAAGAAAAGGAAGTGCTGACACTTTTGAAAAATGTAAAAGTGGATAAGTGACAGGATATTCCCTAGGACATTGAGGGAAGTTAGTGTAGAAATAGCAGGGGCTATGACAGAAATATTTCAAATGTCATTAGAAACGGGAATGGTGCTGGAGGATTGACGTACTGCGCATGTTGTTCCATTGTTTAAAAAGGGTTCTAAGAGTTATTATAGACCTAGCAATTATAGACCTGTTAGTTTGACGTCAGTGGAGTGCAAATTCATGGAAAGGATAGTTAAAGATAATATATATAAGCATCTGGATAAACAGGGTCTGATTAGGAACAGTCAACATGAATTTGTGCCAGGAAGGTCATGTTTGACTCATCTTCTTGAATTTTTTGAAGAGGTTACTAGGGAAATTGATGAGGGTAAAACGGTGGATGTTGTCTATATAGATTTCAGTAAGGCCTTTGACAAGGTTCCACATGGAAGGTTGGTTAAGAAGGTTCAATTGTTGGGTATTAATGGTGGAGTAGCAAGATGGATTCAACAGTGGCTGAATGGGAGATGCCAGGGAGTAATGGTGGATGGTTGTTTGTCAGGTTGGAGGCCGGTGACTAGTGGGGTGCCTCAGGGATCTGTGTTGGGACCATGTTGTTTGTCATATACATCAATGATCTGAATGATGGTGTAGTAAATTGGATTAGTAAGTATGCAGATGATACTAAGATAGGTGATGGTGTGGATAATGAAGTAGATTTTCAAAGTCTACAAAGAGATTTAGGTCATTTGGAAGAGTGGGCTGAAAGATGGCAGATGGAGTTGAATGCTGATAAGTGTGAGGTGCTACATCTTGGCAGGACAAATCAAAATAGGACATACATGATAAATGGGAGAGAATTAAGGAATGCAGTTGAACAGGGGGAATCTAAGAATAACTGTGCATAGTTCCCTGAAGGTGGAATCTCATGTCGATAGGGTGGTATTGGTGTGCTGGACTTTATAAATCAGAACATTGGGATAGAAGTTGGGATGTAATGTTAAAACTGTACAAGGCATTGGTGAGGCCAATACTGGAGTATGGTGTGCTATTTTGGTCGCCAAAATATGTCAACAAAATAGAGAGAGTACAGAAGAGATTTACTAGAATGTTGCCTGGGTTACAGAGAAAGGTTGAACAAGTTAGGTTTTTATTCTTTGTAGCGCAGAAGGTTAAGGGGGAACTTGACGGAGGTCTTTAAAATGATGAGGGATAGACAGACTTGACGTGGATAAGCATTTTCCATTGAGAGTAGGGAAGATTCAAACAAGAGGACATGATTTGAGAATTAAGGGACAAAGGTTTAGGGGTAACATGAGGGGGGACTTCTTTACTCAGAGAGTGGTAGCTGTGTGGAATGAGCTTCCAGGGGAAGTGGTGGAGGCAGGTTCGATTTTATCATTTAAAGATATATTGGATAGGTATATGGACGGGAAAGGATGGAGGGTTATGGTCTGAGTGCAGGTAGATGGGACTAGGTGAGAGTAAGTGTTCGGCACGGATTAGAAGGGCTAAGATGGCCTGTTTCCATGCTGTAATTGTTATATGGTTATAGCCACATTTTCCCATCTCCACCACTTTCCGCCTTCCGCAGAGACTGTTCCCTCCACAACTCCCTAGTTAACTCAACCCTTCCCACCCAAACCATCCCTGCCCAGGTCAATTCCGATGCAACACCTGAGGCTATTAAGAAAGCACATCAGCGCCTCTACTACCTGAGAAGATTACGGAGAGTCGGTTTATCAAGGAGGACTCTCTCTAACTTCTACAGGTGCACAGTAGAGAGCATGCTGACCGGTTGCATCGTGGCTTGGTTCGGCAACTTGAGTGCCCTGGAGAGGAAAAGACTGCACAAAGTAGTAAACACTGCCCAGTCCATCATCAGCCCTGACCTCCCTTCCATCGAGCGGATCTATCGCAGTCGCTGCCTCAAAAAGGCTGGCAGTATCATCAAGGACCATCCTGGCCACACACTCATCTCCCTGCTACCTTCAGGTAGAAGGTACAGGAGCCTGAAGAATGCAATGACCAGGTTCAGGAATAGCTACTTCCCTACAGCCATCAGGCTATTAAACTTGGCTCGGACAAAACTCTGAACATTAATAGTAAGATTAAATGAGAACTTAGCAGTTTGAAGTTTGATCTTGATTTTATGAGGAGTTACGATGAGCGATTACGTGAAGAAGGCCGTTCAGCCCGCATGCGTGTCAATCTTCAAAGCAGCGGTGTGAAATCACAGATAATAATGTTTGAATTGAACATAGTAAGATTAGAGAAGAGTAGAAATACCAGATGACATTAATAATATGAGGTTGGGAGCGGTGGGCACGTAATCACTCATCGTAACTCCTCATAAAATCAGGATCAAACTTCAAACTGGTAAGTTCTCATTTAATCTTACTAATTTACTTCGGAGTCACGTGAATGACTACGTGAAGATTTCAAAGCTCTGTGATTTAATGTCGGAAACGATTCCATGCGTTACACACTGCATGAAGTGACCATGGATGAGTGAAAAAGATTAATGCATTCAGGCATGACTTTGTTAAAATGCTGATGCTTTAATCATCAAAAGAAAATAATAGTGACCCCTTTCATCCAGGTGGAAACTATAAAACAGAATCTAAAATGGAGTTGCCAAATACCCCCGGTTTCGCAATGGGTTATATAAAATGTTGGGAAAGTATGTTTGTTTGACCAACCTAGAGCTGCTAGGATGTGGTCCAGTGGAACGTACATTACCCTTGGGGCTGATGTAGTAGCAGCCCTGGTGGGGTGAGTGTTGTAAATATTGGTATCGGCTCATGCATTAGCCAAAACCCCGTTTTTACCCACCTGGAGATGGTAGAACTAATACTTCTTATGCAGTTTTTTGTACCTAACAAACATTGCTAGTTTGGAGCCTTTGAGGCTCCAGGTGACCTAGACGTATAGTTCTAAATGTGTGGCCACACATTATCGAAGGTCCATAGGGTATGCCATGAAACTAGTTTGAGACCTAACGCCCCTGGTTAGTTCTGGTTAATTAAATCAAAAACAAAAAATATTATATTATTAGCAGATGTAACCATCCTATCCAGTCGTAATTTATGTAGTGACTGGACCCGTTGCACTGTGGCCAGTGCCATGAGGATAAGTACCTTATGAGAGCCGGCTAAAGATAATGCCCCTGTCCCACTTAGGAAACCTGAACAGAAACCTCTGGAGACTTTGCATCCCACCCAAGGTTTCTGTGCGGTTCCCGGAGGTTTTTGTCCTCCGGCAACCACCTTCAACTAGCATCGCAACCGGCTTCGACTAAAAAATTACTGATTTTGAAATAGGAAACCACTTTCGACCATTAGGGAAACTGACAAAAACCTTCTGGATCCTCCCGGAACCGCACGGAAACCTTGGGTGGGGCGTAAACTCTCAAGAGGTTTCCATTCAGTTTTCCTAAGTGGGACAGGGGCATAAGGATGTAGCTGGAGCCCCCTGGTGAAGTAATGTTAACATTACGTCAATGTCCCATACTTCCGTGTAACCAGGCCTGGGAGAACTTGTGTTAAAGATATCCTATATAATTCTGGATATCAGAGGATGAAACCCGATAGTGTGGGTCCCACTTGCTGCAGCAAATATGATGAGAAGACACGTTGGCACAGTTGATGGCACTTTAACTTAATTATTGTCAAAGACCCATTTGAAAATGAACTGTAAGACGTCAGTTATCCATGCTGTATAACATGTAACAAGTGTATTTAAACAAAAACTCTTCCCATCTGCTGAAGTGGAAATTCGCTGCCTTATGGTGCTTTCCCTGCACTCTGCAGTGAGCATTACATGGATCAGTCTGACAACCCATGCCGCAGACATAGTCGTTCCAGAGTCTGCAAATCAATGAATTGATTTTCTTGCAGAGGCTGGTTTCCCTTGTCACAGGCATTGGTTATTCAAGTTTTATGTTTTGAATAACCATATTAGGCTCTATATTATTCCCAACATTAGCGGGAATGCATCAGGCAGTTCAAAATGCCTGAAGCGGTATCTTGCTGGATTATTGCCCAGTGGCAGTATGGAGGAAAGACATGCAAGAACATTCCTCCCCAGTGTGGCAAAAGTGTATTTCTCGCCACTGTATGCCACATATTTTGCAACTGGTAAATGAGCCTGGATGTAAACATATCGATATTCGGTGTTCCATTGACCCATAATTACATTAAATACTTTGTGATCCAACATCCATTCTGTGTTGTCATTGATTTCACTTGATGATACAATAGCCTCAAATGAGGTTAGGTTAATATCATAGGATACTTTAACTTTATTGCACCCATATAACTAACATATGCCACCACCATAGTGTATCAACTTGGAGTTGAGCATGCAGATTATGCATATTCTCACAATAACCTTTAACCTAAGAATGCACCTAGTGTTTATCGGTAGTTGATACCAATAACTGAAAAATTGGTGACTCATGCAAACCGCATCCGCCTCCGTAACTGGAGATGGCATTCGTAATTTCTCATCTTTGAGGACTAGCATCAGCTTGTAATTACTGAAGATTACTGACCAAAATTACCAGAGCAATGCTGAATACTGCCACCATTGTGACTTTGGTAGCCTCAGCTGGTAATAGCATAGGTCTATTACCAATGACCTATATGGTACTTGAGGGGTTAATTCTTTGCACATTGTAAGTTCTGATAATGCAAAGGCCCAATTTGTACTGCTGAAACACAGCTGCTATATTGCCAATTACACTTGATGAATAGAAGACTGTTTAATAACAACGAGGTTGTTACAGGCTTCTGTTAATTCCATCTCTTGTCCCAGGGAGGGGTCCCTGTTAAGTTGATAGTTAAATATAAATCCCAATAGTCAATTGTTCTGATTGATATCAACTTAAATTTAACTGGATGGATTAAAGGATCCCAATTTCTCAAATATAGTTTGGGCTGCAACAGTTAATTTTGGTAAAATACAGCGTTTAAAACATCATCCAGATAGGTGAAAAAAAATGTTCAAGTGCTCTGAGCAGCCCAAGCACCGGTTTGGGTAATTTGGTAAATAAACCTGGGAGCTGAAGTTAGCCCATTTTGCAAAGCTTTAACTGTTATCATTGACCCATCCAGATAAATTTCAAATATCTCCGGTGATCCCTGTGAATGGGAACTGAATAGCATGCATCTTTGAGATCGATGCTTGCTATATAGCTCATATAGAATCAATAGTTAGACAGTAACGAAGTTTCCCATTTTGAAAGTCTATACTGCACATACGAGTTAAATCTGGATGAAGTGACATCCTCTAACTTTCACCTGTCCTGAAAGGCAATCCTGCCCATAATACATAATTAGGGTCTAATTGGGAACAGTCAACATGGATTTATGCCTGGAAGGTCATGTTTGACTAATCTTCTTGAATTTTTTGAAGAGGTTACTAGGGAAATTGATGAGGGTAAAGCAGTGGCTGTAGTCTATATGGACTTTAGTAAGGCCTTTGACAAGGTTCCTCATGGAAGGTTGGTTAAGAAGGTTCAACTGTTGGGTATAAATGCAGGAATAGCAAGATGGATTCAACAGTGGCTGAATGGGAGAAGCCAAGAGGGTAATGGTGGATGGCTCTTTGTCGGGTTGGAGGCAGGTGACTAGTGGGGTGCCTCAGGGATCTGTGTTCGGTCCTTTGTTGTTTGTCATGTACATCAATGATCTGGATGAAGGGGTGGTAAATTGGATTAGTAAGTATGCAGATGATACCAAGATAAGGGGTGTTGTGGATAATGAAGAGGATTTCCAAAATCTACAGAGTGATTTAGGCCAATTGGAAAAATGGGCTGAAAGATGGCAGATGGAGTTTAATGCTGATAAATGTGAGGTACTACACCTTGGCAGGCCAAATCAAAATAGGACGTACATGGTAAATGGTAGGGAATTGAATACAGTTGAACAGAGGGATCTGGGAATAACCGTGCATAGTTCCTTGTAGGTGGAATCTCATATAGATAGGCAGAATATAAAGAAAGCTTTTGGTATGCTGGCCTTTATAAATCAGAGCATTGAGTATAGAAGCTGGGATGTAATGTTAAAATTGTACAAGGCATTGGTGAGACCAAATCTGGAGTATGGTGTACAATTTTGGTCGCCCAATTATAGGAAGGATGTCAACAAAATAGAGAGGGTACAGAGGAGATATACTAGAATGTTGCCTGGGTTTCAACAGCTAAGTTACAGAGATAGGTTGAATAAGTTAGGTCTTTATTCTCTGGAGTGCAGAAGGTTAAGGGGGGACTTGATAGAGTTCTTTAAAATGATGAGAGCGATAGACAGAGTTGATGTGGACAAGCTTTTCCCTTTGAGAATAGGGAAGATTCAAACAAGAGGACATGACTTTAGAATTAAGGGACAGAAGTTTAGGGGTAACATGAGGGGGAACTTCTTTACTCAGAGAGTGGTAGCGGTGTGGAATGAGCTTCCAGTGGAAGTGGTGGCGGCAGGTTCGTTGGTATCATTTAAAAATAAATTGGATAGGCATATGGATGAGAAGGGTATGGAGGGTTATGGTATGAGTGCAGGCAGGTGGGACTAAGGGAAAAAAGTTGTTCGGCACGGACTTGAAGGGCCGAGATGGCCTGTTTCCGTGCTATAATTGTTATATGGTTATATGGTTACTGGGCCTGTCTTGAAAGACAACTCCGGCCCCAATTCCAAGCGTGCTTGGAACCTATGTATGTTGTGCAGTATAAATTAATAGTAAGATCAAATGAGAACTTACCTGTTTGAAGTTTGATCTTTATTTTATGAGGAGTTACGATGAGGGATTACGTGAAGAAGACCCCGCCAGGCGCATGCTCGGCATACTTCAAAGCAGCGGCGTGAAAAACACAGAACCAATAGCCAAAGTAAGATAGTAAGGCTCACACAAGACTAGAACTACCAGATGATCTTTTAGATTATGAGGGTCGGGAGTGGAGGGTACGTAATCCCTCATCGTAACTCCTCATAAAATAAAGATCAAACTTCAAACAGGTAAGTTCTTGTTTAATCTTACTATTTTACTTCGGAGTCACGTGAGTGACTATGTGAAGATTTTAAAGCTCTGTGATTTTCATGCCGTAGATCATTCCATACGACACACTGCTACAGTTTACACAGTGGTCAGTAAATAATATATATATTGCTTGAAATTATGCAATAAATATTTTAATAATAATAATAAAAAGAAAAATAATAACCCCTCTATCCCAGGGGAAATAACAACAAATGATATGCTACAAAGCAAACAATTTTGAACAGAACCCAACACAGCATGTGCAACCCTGGCACTGAAACAACAGGTTTATCATAAATCTAGGAAAGTTTCTTCTTTAGACCATCCTGCGATCTCCAGAATTTGGTCGAGCGGCACGTCCTCCACCTTCTCCGCGGACATTAATACCGCCCTTGTGGAGTGAGATTTAACACATCAGTGTCTACTTCAGTTAGTCCAGAACCTGTTTATCCATCTAGAATACTTTGTACCGTCACTTTTTATATGTTTCTTGGGGGTAATGAAATTTGGTGTCTCACAATCTCGGAGACTCTTAATTCAATATATATTAAGTCAGATGCTTTACCACACACAATGTTTAATTGACAGAGTATGTCTTAAAAATTACATTGGTTCCAGCCTTTCTTGGCTTGCTTAGATCATTGACATAAAACGTTATTTTATCTACAGACAACTGCATACAATCTAACCACAACATTTGTAATGATTGTACTCATTGAGCTGATATTAATGGCATGAGCATAACTATTTTAAATATTAACTTCTGAAAAGACAGTGATGTAATTGGAGTCCATTGCTGAATCATTGTGAGAACTATACTGACATCCCAGATTTCATTATATCTGGGTTTGGTAGGATTTTATTAAAATTCCTCTCATAAATCGGGATATAAACGGATGAGACCCGATAAATTGTCGTTCTGAAATTGTCCTAAATAGGAGGACAAAACACTCCGAGCTCCATTCATGGTACTATAACTCAGGTGCAACATAGCAAGGTACTCCAATATATCCGATATGGTTGCAGTATGATAAACTATATCTGATTGTATACAAAAGATTTCCCATTCTTTATATTGTTTCTTAGTGCTATCTCTCCAAGCTGCAGTTATGACATCCATGGTCCTATCCGACATTCCATCAGAACCTGCAGATTAACAATTAATACGGTCATGTAATGGATGACTTCTGCTGTTACTGGATGTACCAACAATTACTGCACCTGGGATTTGTCATGAATCATCATTCTGAGCACCAAAGGGAACAATGGCTGTGTAGTAATGGTCTCTAGATAAGGGACGTATCAGATATTTAACTGATAAGAATAGGTACTACCTTGATCTTAGCCAAAAGGCCGAGAAGCAATGCCAGTTTGGAACTACCAAATGCCTGCAGCGGAGACTTGCTCTATTTTGGTGACACATTGCCTAATCAGGCAAAAATGAGGAAAACATAAAATACTATACTTCCCCAATGTAGCGAGAATGCATCCACCGCTAATGCTCCTGGAGCTGGTTCCCACGAGACACATTTAGACCACTGGAGATTTAATCCAGACACAACAGATCAACATTTGGTACTCGTACTGTCTGACAATCTATTTGAAACTTTTTGAATTTTAACATTCATTCTGTATTGTCATTCAACTTTCGTGATCTGTTGTCTTACCACAATATTGCCTTCTCCCACAGTTGTGGTATTGTCTACTTGTAATTGAACATGTAAGTTCTTTATTGTAGAACAAACGGCTATCAATGCATAAAAAATGCCCCAATAACTCCAAATCATTCATACCATGTGTTTGGAGAATTAAATCGTCTTGGACAGTCCATCGACCACCACAACTGGTGTCGCTGTCCTTGGCTCCCCATCCAAGAGCACTCCCAACAGTCTGTAATAACACTGAAAACTGCTGAACAAGCACACTTTTACTTCTAGTAACTTGTGCAACATTGAGAATCCATCATTGCAATTCAGCTCAACCTTTTTAGTTGGTAACTGCATGGACCTAATCAATGACCTGCACGCTTTTTACACTTATACTCTGGTCTTTACAGACTTTGATCATGCAGAGGTCCCAATTCGACAGCAGGAATGCTGCTATCACTTTACCAGTAACCACAGCTACTTCTTGGATGGTAGGATAATATTTTTTACCAAGACAAATACAGGCATTTGTAACATCCCCAACCTTAATTGTTGGTAAAGTTACTGACATATCAACTGTATTAAAGACAAACCCCAAATAATCAATTGTTTGGGATGCCTGTAACTTACATGTTGTTTGGATGTACAGAACCTTAGCCTTTCAATAGGTTTATGGTTGCTGAACCCAGTTCTTCAGCTGTCTCCCATTTACAATTAACATATCCTCTAGATAAGTCATTACAAAGTGATTCCGAGCCCTCATTGACACCAGTGCTGGTTTCAATAATTGTGTGAACAATCTGAGGGCTAATTTAACCCATTAGGTAATTCCTTCAGCTACCAGAGCAGGAAGTACCTGAATGATAAGGCATCGTTTTTAAGTCTAATAATAGCCATATAGCAGCCTTGTGATAACAACTTAATTACAGTGTTGAAGTGTACTTTTTTAAATGCCTATACTGAACTATAAATTTAAGTTTGTGAGTCCCAGAATGACTCTGCAAACCCCCATACTTGTGTCTGGGATATATTACTCTACCTGACGAGTTCCTGGTACATTCAAACACCAAGCCAATCAGATTTAATGCAGAATTACAAAACAATTGTAATCTTACAACCAACCAGAGGTTGTTTCCCAGAAATTCCATGTTGTGATGGAATGATGTTTCTGTACTTCCGTAAATGAATCAGAAGATCCCTTCTCTTAATATAGGGGTTCGTATTCAACCTGTTTGTTTTCTCAAAGCAGGGATGAGAAGTTTTATGAGGAAAATATCCTTAATTTGTTTGGGCAGTTTTTCATCAATCATAAATCTGATTATAGCTTGCCCACATAATCCTGCATTTTTTGGGTATAATGTTAGCCAAATGGCAATTTGCATCATACAATTGGGTTCCAATATGCATTGCAGAGTAACGCAAGCATGTCTTAAAGTATTGGACATTATCGACCCATGTATGTCTTCCCCAAATACAATGATGCCAACTGAATATCAACTAGAGGACATACTGGAACACATTTCCTGTCCTCGCATCATTACACTCATGGGTGCCCAATTACTGAGTTACTGTTGGCACCCTGAGTGAGGCACAATAGACGGGTGCTTTATATATATTTATATATTTTTTACTGTTTCAGTCATAACAGTTTCTTGGAGTAGGTGAGAAACAAAATAATGTTGGCCGCCAGGTTCATCCATTGCCTCACCAGTCCATACCGATATAGCAAAACTTGGTGCTACATCGGGAACACCCGGAGCATTTCTATTGTGCTCTGGTGTATACACATAAGTAGGGACACCAGCTTCAGGGTCAGTTTCATCCTGCTCTGGTACTCCCGAGTCTTGCTCTAGGGAGACTTCATTCAGACCTATGCAAGGCACTGGTGAACGAGATTCTCATTCTTTATAGGCACCATACTCAGTGTATGGAAACTCCCTCGGAGCCTGCCTTAGAATCTCATGGGTCTTTAGAACCCTTGACTGATTAGAGTTTGGAGCATTTTATCTTGCTCTAGGGACCTCATCCAGACCTAACCAAGGTACTGGTGAATCAGAATCCCATTTTCATAGGCACCATACTCAGCGTATGGAAACTCCTTTGGAGCTTGCCTTACAGGAAGACATACATGGGTCTTAGAACCCTTGACTAAGTCAAGCGTGGAGCATTTTCTCTATTTCCAGTCTTCCCCACATTCTTGTCCTCCCTTGGAGGAGAGTTACTTTCTTTATTGTTTTGTATTTGTGCATAAACCATATATGTTTAAAATTGTAATTCTGACAGGCACATTCTGCTTGCAGAATATTTGTATTAACCTCAGTATCACACAGGGTTATATACATCTCCATAAAGGAAAAACTGAATCTGGTAACATATACTCAGAGCAGACTTTATTTTACAAATTGTGGGCATTTGGAGCCGGCATTTAGCGCAGCCGTTATCTCCAAACCCAATCTAAATAGCGGTAAATAGCGGGAACCGGCTTTTAAAGCAGGCTTATCTCACGATCCGATCTAAATCGGAAACTGCGGTTTCAGCGCGTTCCATTCAATTACCGCAGTTTAAAAATACTTATACTCTAGCTGGCTCCGTATTTCAAGCCAGATTTACAGAGTTTTTAAAAAATTTTCCAAAATATATGAACATTCTAGCTGGCTCTGCAGACTTACAGAGTTTAAAAACACTCACAAGAAAGTTCAACAGTAACTTACCTGTGGGTTAAACTTACCGCTGGTGGGAGCAGCGCTCTCCACCCTGTCAGTGCCAATTGCGTTGACGTAATGCCGAGCATGCACCTGGCAGGGTCTTCTTCACGTAGTCACTCACGTGACTTCGAAGTAAAATCACATGTTATGATCAGTTTATTAAACCCAGATCTGAATCTCATTTTATCATTGTCACTTGTACAAAAACACAAGTGTATATATTACCAACATGTAAATGGTCCACAACCCCATGTTTTGGAAGAACCAGACCCACCTACTCCATGGCTACCGGTGCTTATGGTAAGCCCAAAGGCCGCTGATGCGGGTTCTTTTTCCCCTCCTTGATTGGAGAGTAGGACTGATAGGGTGCATAGATTCCATATTTCCCCTGAGACCGGCTTGGGCTTGGTCTGAAAACCTCATCATACTGAGCCTGCCTCGTAAGACAACTCTGGCCATAATTCTGAGCCTGCGTCGAAAGACAATGCTCGCCATATTTCCATGCCCAGCTTTCAAGCTGCCACCAGCTTCAGTGAACCGCTTACTCCTGATGGAGGCGTGGGGTGTGTCGTTGCCTACCGATGAAGCTTTGTTCATCGTCGGTATCTTGATTAGTCCAACAGCTTCCTCATCCTGGTCTTACCTGAAGAGAGGATTTGGCGGCTGGTTTCATTTCCTGGATTTCATGCCCTCCAATGTAACCCTGATAGCGCTGTTCACTGCCAGCACTTGTAGCATGAGAGAACTCTGGCCCCTTGCGGTTATTCTGCCAACAGCTTCCGGCAGCTACCCCTTTGTTTGCGAGTATCTCTTGAAGCCATATGCATGTGCTCCAGTATGTTCCACGGACATACTTTGAATTTGAAGTCAGTTACATTATGACCACTCGCACTCCCCTCCACAGTGAGGGAGATTCGTAGGCAGCCCTGAAAACAGGTGCTGCCGCAGGCCCCTGAGGATACCTGCACTGACATGGACCCTCCAGCGGACCTATATCAGGTTTTTTTTTTCTGGGTCAGACTGAAACTGACCCTGAATGCTCCCCTCCTCAGAGAGGGAGACATTGTGCCGCCCTGAAACAGGTGCCGCTGCCTGCGGGTTCTCCATAATACCCGGGCTCATAACTCCCTCCTTTGGAGCATATCATTGTGGAGCACCTCTCCATTCGGTGCTCCATGTGGATTTGAACGTTTAAAGACGTTACCCATGAAGGAGGGGATCCTCTCCATCAGGAAACCTCCTGGCCTGACTCCCCTAGTCCTCAGGCCTGACCGTCTAACCTTTGGTTTTACCCCCTTTCTGGAGACCGACAGAGGTCTGGAAGTGGTGACCGCTATATGTTGGAAGGGTCCCTCCTGGCTTGACTTCCACAGGCCTACCCGACTTGCTGTTGGTTTTACCCCCTTCCTGGGGAACCACAGCGGTCTGGAAACAGCTGAACCCTGTATGTCGGGGGGGGGGGGGGGGCGACACACACACCCTCCTGGACCTTACTTTACAGACCTTGCCGGCTTGTGGTTCGTTTTACCCCCTACCTGGGAACCACTACCGGTCTAGGAGCAGATGTCCCCTGTATGTCGAGAAGGGGGGGGGGGGGGGGGGGACACACCCTCCTGGCTTGGCTTCACAGACCTTGCCTGGTTTGTGGTTTGTTTTACCCCATTCCTGGGAACCACAGCTGGTCTGGAAGCCACTGACTGTGTTGTCAGTGACTTTGGATGGCGAACCCGACGGCCGCCGGCTACCCGCACTTCCGTGGTCTCTGTAGCCGGTTTCCCCTCGGTCCTGGTATCCGTGGCCGAGACCGGGATTCCCCACATTCCGTCTGGACTTCGCCCCAATTAGTCGAGTAGGTTTATCTCTGGACACAGATTCCTGCAAAAAAAGAAATAAGGTGAAACTTACCTTCAGGTTTAACTTACTGCGACGCTGCGACCTTCAGGTTTAACTTAGAGCGGCGCTGCCGCCAGTCGGCTCGTTGCGCAAGTGAGTCAACGTAAAGACGCGCATGTGGGCTGAACGGCCTTCTTCACGTAGTCACTCACATGGCTCTGAAGTAAAATAGCCCATTATTATCTGATAGTTGCACTTTATCAGTTTATTTATTCATGTGTCTATACAGTGCTCTGTTTTGTAGTCAATGCTTACTATGTTCTGTTGTGCTGAAGCAAAACAAGAATTTCATTGTCCTATCAGAGACACATGACAATAAACTCTCTTGAATCTATACCTCTTCCCTTGACTCTGTCCAGGGACTTCGACAGTCCTTTCAGTTTAGGCAGAGGTTCAGTTGCATCTCCTCCAACCTCATTGACTTTATCCGTTGTTCAAGATGTGGACTCTTATACATCGGCGAAACCAAACGCAGATTGGGCAATCGTTTCGCGGAACACCTTCGCTCAGCCCACCTGTACCAACCTGATCTCCCGGTTGCTGGACACTTTAATTCTCTTCCCATTTCTACACAGACCTTTCTGTCCTCGATCTCCTCGATTGTCAGAGTAAGGCTAAACACAAATTGGAGGAACATCATCTCATATTTTGCTTGGGCAGCTTACAGCCCAGTGGTATAAATATTGATTTCTCTCACTTCTGGTAGCCCCGGTATTTCCTCTCCCTCTATCCCTCCCCCACCCAAGTCACATCAGTTTCTCATTTTCACCCTACAAACAGCTTACAATGGCCTTTTTCCTTTATCATCGTTACTTTTTTGCATATCTTTCATTCATTGTTCTTTATCTCTCCGCATCACCGTCTATATCTCGTTTCCCTTATCCCTAACCAGTCTGAAGAACGGTCATGACCCAAAATGTCATCCATTCCTTCTCTCCAGAGTTACTTTAGCTTTTTGTGTCCATCTTTGGTTTAAACCAGCATCTGCAGTTCCTTCTTACTGCATTCAGATAATAATCTGCCTTCTTGTTCTTGCCACCAAAGTGGATAACCTCACATTTATCCGCATTATACTGCATCTACCATGCATCGGCCCACTCACCCAACCTATCCATCACCATGCTGCCACATCTGGAAGTGGCGGCCCTGCCCAAGCAGCTGCAGCTCGCCTACAGTCCGTCTGTGTTTTCCTTTTTTTTAATTTTCTTTTGTCTTGTTAGATGTATGTTTTCATTTATTTTAGTTGTGTATGTGTGGGGGGGTGTGGGAAACTTGTTTTAACCTCTTCCTTCAAGAGGATGCGACCTTTTCTTTGTCATATCTCCATCTCCGTCTCCGTTTGCGCTTTGGCCTAATCGTGGAGCTGGCGGCCTCCAACTGGAACCGACCACGAGGCTCCGGAGGCAGAGCCTGTGGACTCACCATCGCGAACCTGGCTGACTTCGGGGCTGTGGTGGCGCTGCAGCCCGACTTCGGAGCCTCGGAGGCTTCGGCCGCGGGCCCAGTAGACGATAACATCGGGAGCTCACAGGTCCCAGGTTGGTGACCGATTCTCCGAAGCTCCCGCAACAACAGCTTCGTCTGCTGGATTGGAGGTTGGCAGCTTCGCCGTGGAGCTTGAATCGGCCCGTTCGCGGAGCTTGGATTCGGCCGCGGGACTTACCATCACCCGGCGGGGAGCCCAACATCGAAAGCCTGGATCGCCTCAACGCAGAGGGAAAACAAGCAAGGAAGAGATAAGACCTTAAGATGTTTTGCCTTCCATCACAGTGAGGAAGTGCCTGGAGTCACTGTGATGGATGTTAAACTGTGTTCATTGTGTGTTCTGTTACTTTATTTTCTGTCATGGCTGCAAGGTACGCAATTTCATTCAAACGAATAAGTTTGAATGACAATAAAGGAAACTCAACTCAACTCACAGCATGCTCCTCGCTGCTCACACTGCCACCCAGCTTTGTGTCATCCGCAAACTTTGAGATGTTACATTTAATTCCTTCATCTAAATTGTTAATATATATTGTATATCACTGGGGTCCCAGCACTGAGCCTTGCGGCAACCCCACTGGTCACTGCCTGCCATTCTGAAAAGGATCCGTTAATTCCTACTCTTTGCTTCCTGTCTGCCAACCAGTTCTCTGTCCATGTCAATACCAAACTACCAATGCTGTGCTTAATTTTACTGTTAATCAAGTTTCTGTGTAATGTTGTCAGCTGAGAATGTAAAAGCTGTACAAAAGTCATGCTCAGTAGATCAGTTTTGTACGGTCTCCTCATGCACAAGTTTTAATAAGTTGCCTATTACTTTGAACACCAACATCACGTGGCCTTTACATTTGCTCCTACAACAATGCTTTTCCAATTTTATTCTCTTGCTAGTTCCCCATCTTAGACATAGAGTCACATAGCATATAGCAAACAGGCCCTTTTTGACTCAATTTGGCCATGCCGACCAATGCTGTCCGTTTGGCCCATATCCCTCTATACATGTCCTGTCTATGTACCAGTACAAAGTCCAAATTCCAGAGAATGTCCTTCTTTACTTGATGTCTCATATGCTAAATTAGCCTTTTGAAAGGAGTGATATTTATCCAAGTCTCATCCAAATCAATTATCATCTATTTAGTGACTTTATGGGTTGATCAACTACAGATATTGCTAGATACTAATGTCCATACACATGCAGCTCATTATTGTTCAACAATCCCATTTACTAAAAGGAACTGCATTGATTTTCTTCCTTTTTAACCTGTGCGCTCAGGCACGGAACTCGCTATCAAAATATGGAGCGACCGGGGAACCGGGGGACACAATTTCTTGGTGGCCGCGTGCATGCGCACACACACACACACATGCGCGCGCGAGGCTTCGGAGGCTCAATCCAGCGCTAAATGCAGCTCAACTCTGCCTGTCTCGCCGGGTTAACCTACACACCTGCCTGGACTGACGGGATACCAGCGCTACTTCTCCTCGCTGGCCATATTTCCCGTTAACTTGGCGGGACAAGCAGAGTTGAGCTGGGTTTAGCGCTGCTTCTCTGTGCTGGCTGTGGGCCTGGGGGTACAGCTCGCGTCTGACTCCCGACCTCTATGGCCACCCTTGGGGGGGGGGGGGGGCACTCGGGTGGGGACGGGACAGCGCCAGAGATCCGGGCAGGATTGATCCTGGCTGTGGATGAGGCGCAGGTCTGTGCCACGTCTCCCTCCTCCAATCAGCGCACTCTATCCTCAGTCCCACCCCCATTGCCTGCTGACCGACGTCTCTCTCGTCCAATCGGCGCCCTCGATCAGCAGTCCCACCTCTACTGTCTCACGGAAAGCGGGGATTTTAAAATCCGGATGACAAAAACTTGGGGGGGATGTCCCCCACCTCTCAAAACACGTGTCCCCTCTGCCCCCCCCCCCCTAAAGGTTTTCTGCCCTGACCTCTGCTCCGAAATTAACTTTTGACCACAAGATACAATAGACAATAGACAATAGGTGCAGGAGTAGGCCATTCGGCCCTTCGAGCCAACACCGCCATTCGATGTGATCATGGCTGATCATCCCCAATCAGTACCCCGTTCCTGCCTTCTCCCCATATCCCCTGACTCCACTATTTTTCAGAGCCCTATCCAGCTCTCTCTTGAAAGCATCTAGAGAACCTGCCTCCACTGCCCTCTGAGGCAGAGAATTCCACAGACTCACCACTCTCTGTGAGAAAAAGTGTTTCCTCGTCTCCGTTCTAAATGGCTTACTCCTTATTCTTAAACTGGGGCCCCTGGTTCTGGACACCTCCAACATCGGGAACATGTTTCCTGCCTCTAGTGTGTCCAAGCCCTTAACAATCTTATATGTATCAACCCTTCCCTCGAATTTATTCCTAAGCAACAGCATAGATTTGAAGTCGGCATTGGATATTCTTGGACATCAAGATACTCACTGATTACTCTCAACCTGAAGATAATTAAGACGAAAATAAAATGCAGAGTGAAATATCTGGCATTATCATTTTCCTGGAATTAGGTTGAACAGTTCTAACTGTTGGAAATTAATTACATGATAACCTCTCAGAAAGGGGAATAAAAAGCCCATATTTTATTTTTATTTCCTTATGTCAAAATTCTTATGAGAAACTGAATATATAGAATTCAAAAATTCTTAATATTTGCAGTGTAATAACAGATTTTTTTTGTATATCACAGTGATATTATTTGTTATTATGTTTTACTCCTTTTTCAATATCCCAATAACTCGGTTATCCCAATAGATAACTCGGTTGGTGACTATGTTTTCATTTTGATGTAAACTAGCACCAATTGTTGTACATCGAACAGTGGAATGTGCATCACAGGATAAGGCCATTCAACCCATATTGTCTGTGCCAAATAGGATTCCAAGACATACTAATCTCATTTGCCCGTACGTGATCCATACTCCTCAATTCTTTGCACATCCTTGCCTTTCCAAAAGCCTCTTCAATGCCAAAATTATATCTGCCTGCATCAACACCCCTAGCTGTGTGTTCCAGGCACCCATCACCTTCTGTGTAAAAGAACTTGCCCTGCATATATCCTTTAAATTTTTCTACTCTCACCTTAAAGTTATGCCCAATAGACTTTGAGATTTCCACCCTGTCTACCCAAATTATGCCTCTCAAAATTTTAAATCAAATCTTCCCGCAGCCTCCAACATTCCAGAGAAAACAATCCAAGTCTGTACAAGCTCTCCATATAGCCAATACCCTTTAACCCAGGCAGCATTCCGGTAAACCTCTTCTGCAAATTCCTGTCGAAACCGCCACACCCTTCCTGTAATGGGGTGACCAAAACTGTATGCAATACTCCATAGATGGACACAAATGTTGGAGTTAATCAGCGGGACAGGCAGCATCTCTGGATAGAAGGAATGGGTGTCGTCACCCATTACTTCTATCCTGAGATGCAATCTGTCCTGCTGGGTAACTAGCATTTTGGGTCTATCTTCGGTGTAAACCAGCATCAGCAGTTCCTTCCTTCACAATACTCCAAATGCAGTCTCACCGGAGTCCTATAGAGCGGCATCATTACGTCCAGACTCTTATACTCAATGCTCTGACCAATTAGGGCGAGCATACCATTAGTCTCATTGCCGAGGCGTAATTCAGTTTCACTTGAATACTGAAGGCTGTTCTGCTTTATTCTAAACTCATAGAAGCTATCACAAAATGGGAGCAGAATCATAGCATTAGGAAACTATTCTTTTGTAACTATTGCTTCAATCCAATAGTTTAACAAAAAACAATGCCACAGTTGCTGAGACCAAACCTCTGGTGTAAATAGAAGCTACATGCCAATGATTCAGTACAACATGCAATGGACAAGTGTAACGAGACAGCTGGAATTACAGGTGGGATGAAATCATTGGGTTCAAACCATTCATCCAAATTTGTGAGACTTATCTTTTCTATAATATTCAATAATCATATTTAATTTTCAGCAGTAGCAGGAGTCCTCCATAGATGACGTTGCAGCTCCGGTTAAATTTATGATTGTATACAATGTTTTCCGTGTAGTAGCTGCTGAGGACCTCAAAACCAATGTGGATACTACTGTGCTGGACATGAAGCAAAGGTACAGAGGACCCAGAGACGGGTGCTGCACCAAGTCCAGTCAGAGGTAATTACATCCACAAAAAAATTATTGTGTTGCATGAGACCCAGAGAAGTTAACTTCTGAAATGATGACATAATGACAACGTCATTGGTTTTCTATGTTTACAAACTGGGCATTTCTTATTCTCTATTGATTTTTGAAAATTTGTAGTTGACTTTAATGATTACTGTCCATGTAAGAAAATTAGCGTTTTTGTTAGTAATGCTGATTTTTCAAACAGTGTTTTTAAAAAATATTTTCATGCATTGAACTCCATGCCAAATCTAATTGAATTTACTAACTGAATTTTAGCTTGAAGGATTAGGTTAGATGGATTGTGATTGCCTTGCCTGATAAAGGAATGGATAATAGAGCAGAAATACAAAAAATCTACATTACGGTTTCTCATCAGTGGAGTTGTATGTGTAATATATGGCAATACTGCGATCTTGTGAATTGTCACAGAAACATGCAAAAGCAATTTTTCCACAGTTAATATTTGACCTCACACAGGCACTTACCCAGCAATCAAGTAAAAAATGATTAGTGCAAAGTATATAAACCATGATTGCATTACTTGAGACACACGTGACTGCAGATGCTGGAGTCTAAAGCAGAAAACAAACTGCTGGAGGGACTCAGCAGGTCAGACAGCATCTGTGGAGGGAAATGGATCAACAATGTGTTTATTTCCCACAGTAGATACCATCTGACCTTCTGAGTTTTCCCTGCAGGTTATTGTTATTAGTTTACTAGTTATTGATAATATTTTGGCATTATTTTCTTGATAGATTTGATTAAAATGTATTTTTACTCCTTACATTTTCAGTGATAATTCATCATATCCTTAACTTCAAAGACTTGGCTTTTCAGTCCTAGCCTCAGAAATGAGCCCAAATCATGTTGGTACCTTTTCCAGTACCCACATAATTTCCAAGAAGTTCAGGAAACTATGAACACGTCAATTGTGGAAATTTCAAACGAGACTGCAGTGAAATGATCTTGACCAAGTCATTATTCACTGAGTCATGCTGCAGTTCCATAGTAATAAAATGTATTAATATTTGACCTCACACAGGCACTTACCCAGCAATCAAGTAAAAAATGATTAGTGCAAAGTATATAAACCATGATTGCATTACTTGAGAATGTATTAATATTAGCTGTGCGGCAATAATAAGAGCTACTCATTACAACAGCAGGTTTGTTATGTATAAATTCACAGTTAAAACGGTTTAATAACTGAAATGCTTTTACTGTTAAAATTATTATTGGCGGTATGAATAGTAATGAGACACAATGGGGGAAAATCTGAATCTATTTTATATAATGTCTTGGATTATGATTTTTCTTTTATTTAGGGAATGACAATCATGACTGATTCCCACACATTTTCAATACATGAGGTTGGAGAGCTCACTTTGACTACACAATTAAGGCACAATAAAGAGGGAACCTACCTTGCATTTATGAGATATTGTGCCAGGCTAATGTTGGCAGGGGATCCTGTGATGGTAATCTGTCGCTCTGTGGAACCTTCTATGGCATTCGCAATTTTGATTTGTGCTCCAGACATTTGTCTAATTTCATTTATTTTGGTTCCTTGTCTGCCAATAATGCATCCAATTAACTGTCATAAAAGAAAAATAGAAACACATCATCCGTTAAAGGGATGTGCAAAAGAGCCTTAATTTACCAAGTAATATTAATTATTGATTTTTAAAATTTGAAAAGCTATACACAAAATTGGTCGTATTTTTCCCCTCATTTCAAAATCCTACTGTTCTGATTTTTCACACCTTTTTAAACTTAAAAATCTGAGCAAATACGATAAAATCGGACTTGTTGGCAAGTATGATATAGATGGTTAAGTTTATTGGAGAACCTTATTCCATTGAGATTTCACTGAGCATTTGAGGATACTAAAAGAGCCATTTCCTCTCGTAAAGAAAGTTTGTGGCATCGTTCATGACACTGAGCAACAGGGCTCATTGTAAAACTGGTTAGAACTGAATAATATCAGCTTCAACCACCAGCTGTGAGCTAAAAGTGAAGCATAGTGGACTCATGCCTAGATACCACATAGTGACCTGTATACAAACTCCTGGGTAGGAACTTATCATTTTACATACATGGTAAAGACATAATTGTACACGGTTTATGTAGCACAGAGCAGACTAGAGCACAGAGGTGCAAAAACCTATCTCATCCAATGAACTCCCAGCACATGCTGGGTTTAGGTGATGGAGAGAAATGTAAATGAAGAATAGTATAAAAATAATGTAAAGTTTGGATCAGAGCACATCTGCCCATGGACAGATGTCTCCCTGGTTGGCCAACTTGTAATTAGGATAATTTTTTCTGAAGGTGAACTCCAGACTCCGTGTGAATTTTTACTGTCCAGATTTCTGTTCATACCATGATGTTTGATGGAGTTTCCTAGGTATCACGCTGACATTTCCAGTCAAAGCCCTTATCTGAAAAAAAATAATCTGCGAGGACAAAAAACAACCATTCCCATAGGAAGATAGGCAACAGGATGTTAGTCACTAATGCTTGTCACCTAGGCCAGCAAAATCTATTTTCTATCTTTAAATGGATTTAAATCAAATCATTAATCATTGTTTACTGATTTAAAGTGTGTACTGCATTTTAAATCATGAAAGTCTGCTGACAAATAAGGGATTAATTAATCATTGGCCTACATTTTAGGCCAACACTCTTATTATATGTGAACAACAACATTCTATTCAGAAAATTCTGTACTTTTACAATGTTTGTGTGGTCAAGACATATTTGGAAAACTGCTTGCAGTTTATGGGTGTAATGCTTCACTTTTCATTCTTATAAATGTTGACACGTGAACATGGTGGCCATTGTTAATTCCCTGGAACAATAGGACAAAATGCCTTATTCAATAAATGAAATAAGACACTGTTGGTAGGCTCCAGCAGCTATTTGAGAATCACTGTACCGAGTGATCACTAAAGCCCTTATCTGAAAGAAAATAACCTGTAAGACTATCTGGAGAGGATAGGGAGTGGGATGAAGACCTGATACAAATGTCATGGGCCAAATAGCAGCCTTCCAACCATAATCCTATTATAATTCTAACTCGACCACTGCCTTCTGCAGTGGCCATGCTTTACAAATTTATTATTTTTAAGAGTTCAGAATCATTTGTATTCTTCTTGTGATAACCATCTCCCTGGAATCATTGTCAATTTAGATGTTACTTTAAATTTTAAAAGAAGCAGCCACCACGGGTTTAGAGCAAAACTATCAGTGCAGATTGTTTCTTTTCTCTCCCTGTGTTTTTTTTATGTGGTATAGTTTGGTTTCAAAGATGCCAATAGAATAAACTGAAAAAAGTATCAGGTGGGTAAATAATTTGGGAGTTTAGGAAGGGTGTATAATCAAACACATACACAAATGCAAGTTCAATACATTTTTGAAGAAATAATTTGAAGGCCCTGTCTCACGGTGCAAGTCATCCCACGAGTGACCCCCAAGTGAAAGAAAAAAAACAGACTCGTGGTTGTGTACGAGATTTCAAGTTTATGATCAAGTGTTTAACCGAGTTCCCACGGGTATGTCATTGCTGCGATGTTCCAACTTACTCTCCCGAGTTAACAAGTTCCACTCCCATTACTCTTGAGCCAACCGTGAATTAAGGTAAATGTGTGAGGGTGTGAGAAGTCCATGCCGGGTGCCAGCCGGCCGCAGCCGCAGCCGCTGTTTAGATTGTTGGGAGACGGAGCTCAGGGTTAGCCTCTTGAGCTGCTTTGGTGCCCAGGCGTAAGTTGAGGTGGAAGTTGGTTGGGGGTGGGTGGGGGCTGACAGACAAGGCTCTTGGGTGCTGGGAACATTCTCTGCGGGATGGTCTTTGTGCGGGAGACATGTGTAGGAGAGGTGTGCTGACTGCAGGCAGACACTTTGGTAGTGATTGCCCACCAGTCTCAAAAGCCGCTGTGTCTCCCTCCACGTCCCCTTCCACGCCAACACAAAGGGTAACGATCCCACTTATCAGCATTGAACTCCAGCTTTGCACCATCTTCATGTCGGCGACTATCCCAAGGCTTCAGACGGAAGGCAGACGCAACAAGTTGGAGTAACAACGCGGGCCAGGTAACATCTCTGGAGAACGTGGATAGGTGACGTTTCGGATAAGGGCTCGTCTTCTGAAGAAGGATCTCGACCCACTGAATTACTCCAGCAGTGTTAAAGAAGGAACTGCAGATGCAGGAAAATCGAGCGTACACAAAATTCTGGAGAAACTCAGCGGGTGCAGCAGCATCTATGGAGTGAAGGGATGGGTGACAGAAGGGTCTCCTGAAATTCTCCAGCATTTGGATCTAAACATCACCCATTCCTTCCCTCCAGAGATGTGGCTTGTCCCGCTGAGTTACTCCAGCTTGTTTGTGTCTATCGTTGAATGGGTGACATTTCGGGTCGAGGCCCTTCTTCAGACTGAAAATAAAACGCGTGAAGCGGCTTGTAAATTAAAACATAAAATCAAGAAATGCTAAAGGTTGACTCATTTATGTGCTGCTGTTCATTTACCTGGCCTGTTGCTGTCCTCCCTCATCCACTGCACTGGACAACTCACCGGGTGCAAAACTCCGCTGCATCCCGGGCGGAGGGCCATGATTACCGGACTGACCAGCAAGTGGAGGCGGCGGGTCGGCCAAGCCCGGCTCCCTGCCACAGGGATAGACACCAACCACTGGGGTAAACTCAGCAGGATCTCTGGAGAAGTCTGAAGTAGGGTCTCTACCCAAAATCTCACCCATCCCATCTCTCCAGAGATGCTGCCTGTCCCTCGGAGTTACTCCAGCATTGTGTGTGTCTATCTTCGGTGTAAACCAGCATCTGCAGTTCCTTCCCAATCCCACACTCTCGGCCCCAGGGGGTGGATGGAGCATCACATGTGGACACAACCCACCCACCGCCCCAGACTTGCCCCTCCGGCAGGTCTTTAACCGCGTCCTAAAGCCGTTCATTGAGACAGTGACGAATACGAAGCCACGAGGCAGGTGCCTCAGTAATAAAAGACAAGTTGCAGATCATCGCAGAAAGGCCGAAGACAGACACAAAATGCTGGAGGGGACAGGCCGCGTCTCTGGAGAGAAGGAATGGGTGGCGTTTCGGGTAAGTCTGAAGAAGGGTCTCGACTCCATTCCTTCTCTCCAGAGATGCTGCTTGGTCCGCTGAGTTTCTATCTTTGGGTCAGTCTTTACTCGAGCGAACGAACACATTATAAGAAAGTTCCCACGGTAGACTTACGAGTCACTAAGGTAAACGCACGGGCCACTACGTTACTACAATGAGTTTAAATGTTTCCATTTTTAACTTTAAGAGTTAATTTGACTCGTGGAAAAAATCAAACGTTTGATTTTTTCCACGAGTTAACAAGTTTCCCGAGTACCTGCCGTTAGCGCCACAAGTCGATAAGTTGCTCGTGTGAGTTCCGATGTTCCCACTACGTGATCAACCCGAGTGAAAACTCGGGGTCACTCGTTGGCCAACTCGCACCGTGAGACAAGGGTTTAAGTTTGTTTTAAAGCTGCCTGTTGCAGGCAACAGTTGAATCATCTGATTGATAGGCTTTGACATTAGCATGTTTAAAAAGAGAAGTAGGTATGTTCATGGAAATTAGAAATCAAAACTTTTTTAATGTAAAGATAAATTTAATGTAAAACATAAAATTCTCCTTGGTGGCAATACACTTCAGATCCTGCATGAATGGTGGTGCTGGCTCGAAGGGCGGAATGGCCTCCTCCTGCACCTATTTTCTATGTTTCTATGTTTAAATTACAATTAAATTGACGTCAATATAAAATGAGGGTTAATCTGATAAGAGTATTTGCAGTCATGAGCTGCTTATTCGTCATTTTAATTTTAAAAATCTACTGCATCCACAAATAACATGTTTGAAGGAAGACAGCATTTACAGTAATAAATAAAAATATGATTGATAATAAAAGGAAATGAAGAACAACAGGGATGATAATTTGGGGACACTTACATCATTTGGAATAGTAAGTTCATGGGAACTGGTCTGACCTGTAGCATCCAATCCTGCCAATAGGACAAAAAGGGAAGTCTATTATAACCATTCTCTACAGACACACAAAAATAAGAATGCCTTAAAAGATTTAAAGCAATAATGGAGAAACAATGCCAAAGAATAAGTATTGGATATCGAAACAGCAAACTGTGCAGAATTAAAAAAATAAGAGCACAAAATTATTGAATAATGAATAAAGCACAAACAAAAAGAATTCTCGATGTAGGAGAAAAAGCAATAGAAGTACAGAGAATGTGGAGAGAGAGCAAGACATGGATGCAAAATGGTGAGGTGGTTTTTCACATTGAAAGGGAAATTGAAATATCTGACAAGATGCAACATGAAGAGGATAAAAAGAAAATCTGAGAACAAAATTCAATGAAAAGTAAACATCTGGGAGTGAGTAAAGAGTGATGAGAGGGACAGCATATAAGTTTGTATTAAGGATTAGAAAGAAAACTATCATTCCAACAAAAAAAACAAAATTAGTCACCACAATAAAAGGAAATTAAACATAACAAAAAAGAAAAACTGTTCAGCAGGCTTTGGTTATTTTTGTCCATATCATATACAACTTTTTCATGTAACATGCAACAGATGTATGTTAATGAGAATACCAAAGTTTTGCTATTACATAAATGTTTAATACTAGGACAAAATGAAATTTAGAGAACATTGAACAGAACATAAATTACTCAATTGGAATTAATAATAGGTATACTACATTTAAACAATGCTACAACTTTTTTTTTTAAAACAGGAAATCTGTTAACATGGTTACAAGACAGCAATGGATAACTATTAATGGTATAAACGTATTACAAGGATAATTATAAAACCAGTCACAGTTAAACGTGACAACAGGAAACTTGGTAATCAACCACATTTAATTAAGTGATATAATGACAATGGGAAATAAAGGTGCTTTGAGAAAGGACATCCCCAGGTAGTCAAGGGTACGTACCAGGGAAACCAGGGGTAGTCTGCCCAAGGGGAGTAAAAGGGGTATGCTGCATAGCCAACTGGTGAAGCTTGGTCAACTGCAGGGCAGGATGGGAAATTAGAGCTAACCAATCAAATGGAATTATATCAGAATACAGAAACTGTATTTAAGTTAACAAATGCAGAATTAATTAAATAAAATGCATAATTTGAAAACAGTCACTTTATTAAAAAATAAACTTAAGTCTAATGACATTTCTGCTGTTATATATTCATTAACTATTATTAATGCTTAAATACTATTTACATTTATATGATTAACTAAACTTGAAATATTATCATGCAGACAATGATTTGTATCTGGGCCAACATAATTTCTTAAAAACGAGTATATAATTAATTAAACTTCAACTAATCAACACTCAATATGTATTACCATTCTACACCATAACAAGGTCTATAGGAAACTGTCATCCACTTATTAATGACAGAAAGTAAATGCCGCCCAGAACAAATATGTAAGAGGGCAATGATTTTAGCACCCAAGACTCACGTCTGGATGAGGAATTGCAAACTGTCCCTGGACTGCATATGCCTAAAACAAGAGGTTGAAAATGTGCAGTCAAATTCATCTATGTACATTAAAAAAAATCATCCACCACAAAAGGTAAAAAACAATAGCAAAAAAATAATAATAGCCAGGTTTAAAATGAATCAAATACTGTCAAATGCCAAAATGTTTAAGCACTGAATAAAAATTGTTGTAAGTAATGAAATATGCTTTTCCTTTGAGGTAAGACTTCAGTCCAGCATAGCATATATCCCTGTACACATCAATCTTCCCTTTTCACTTTCTGCTTCCAAAAACTACAACATTTATGATTAGGAATTATAATGGGGGGTATCGATGCCTAATTGCCTTGTAGAACTGCCTCCATAAAGATCTCTAAATTTATTGGACGACTAAGAAAATCAATGTCAAGCATCCTTTATCAACATTAAGATATTGGTTACTCTCAATCAGCTATGTTGGGCAGCCCAAGTCATTCCAACAATAAGCACCTGATTGCTTAAAAAACATGTATTCTTCTGAACTCTATCATGGGAAGAGATTATTAGGCAGAGAAAGAAAAATAATTCAATGATAAGTTTCTCTGAGTTGCAACATTCCCACTGATGCCTTGAAACTGGCCCATGACCATTCAAAGTGGAACGGGAGATTCTGAATAAGCACTAGAAACCCATAAAACAAGTGCGGAAGCAATTCATCCTGAATTCCAAGAGACTGCCTTTAATGAAGTAGCTTTCAATTCTGGGGCATCTAAAGCCAAAACCCTCCTTCCCAATCTGATGTCCATGCATTCCCAAATCAAGTTGTTTTTGCATCAGTTGCCTGATACATCCTACCACCACAGTTAAGAACAGTGCACATTTAGAAGTGAATGTGGAACTTTCCTGGTCTGCATGATGCAGGAAACTGCATGTTTCAGGAAAATATCATTTTTATAATCCGATATTTAAAATTAGCAATGAGAGAACTCGTACAGTGTTTTCACATAGTCAAAATAAGTAATATTCATTGCTAATCCTGTTCCTTACATAGAAACGATTGCACATGTTTAAAACATTGAAATGGTTAACAGTTAATGAAACATTCCAAATATATAATGTCATAAATTCCCCGATTTTGAAAAAAGGCTATTTGGGAAATTACTACATTGAAAATACAAAAACCAAGTAATATGGCATTTGGCATTTCATTCTGCAATCTAACAGCCATCTTTTGTGGTGGGGAAGACTAATATTGCTAATAATGTTATGACCTATAATAGAAAGTCATAAAAATAATTTATAAATTAATTTTAACATTAAAGTCAGCTTAATTACTTTGTTAGAACAAACAAACATAGCTACAACACTACGGAAAAATAAAAACTATTACAATTATTAACAGAAATTAATTTATTAGTCTCCCCCTGTATATATAAGATGCAGGCACACTACATTTCTAAATTATTAATTAAGACAGAAAAAAAATTGCAAACTAACAGGTGCTGGCTGATGGTGGGCCAAGATGCTGTGGTTTCCTGCAGAAGTCAAAATGTTGTCTGCTCTTACCTGGCCACCTGCAAAAATGACAGGTGCAGAGGCAGGCTTTGGGCGATAAGGAATTGTGGCACCCTTGGGTGGGGACTAGAGACAAGGAACATAAAACAAGAGAAGCAATATTTTACATACATTTCTTCTTGCTAAATAGAAATGTGTTTTTCTCGCATTCGCAATGATTTTCATAAAACAGTTGAAAGCATTAATTCCAACATGGAATTCAATGTTACTAATGAGTAAGAATGAACTCTTATGGTTAACAATGACAAATTAATTTTGATTTAACAAATACATTTTCTGACTTAGTTACATGATCTGATAGTAATTAACCCTTAATACCAAATACTTCAACAGTTATCATTATTCAAGTTAGTGAATACACAGTTCAAAGATAAAATAAGGTCTTGCATTTCTCCAAATGTCATACCTCTAGCATCACCACACAGATCTGTTTTACACATAGAATGATGGCGGCTGGTGTGCCAGAAATAGTAACTGCTCGTTCTGTGGAGTTTGGAAGCATATCACCTGCTACCTGCACCTGGGCTCCTGTGGTCTATGAACAGAGGTGAATTAGTGCATTTATATACACTCCATGAATACAATTATGGAGCTAAATGGCAACTTCAATCTACAGATTATAAAGTACATAAGTATTGCTTAAACATTAATTCACAGTGATCTGATATTCAAAAATCTTAAAGTGAAGAATTTGTTAAAGTATTATTTGCTTGAAACACTTCTAAATATATAACAATTAAATATATTGCATTCCAGGACAGACATGTATTGAATAAGAGTGTCTATTGTTTTGATGTTATCTTAACCCTGTATTGGGAAAAGGAATATATTAACATTACTTGATTTAAATGTTCTAATGCATTACCTCACGTATTTCTTTGATTTTTGAACCTCCTTTCCCTATGAGAGAGCCACATTGACTTGCTGGAACAACCAGGCGTAACGTCACAGGTGGTTTGCTTGCCACTGTACTGTTTGTCATTGAAGCACTTATGTCCTGTGATTATAAATGTCAGTAAGAATTAGTGTAGGATTTATCACTCCATTTAAATCTTTAATCCTCATCTCAGAATATCTGGGATTATACCAAACATCGCTACTAGGAATGATGGGAGACATGCAGTTCATTCTGTATTCCATAGAAATTGAATACTCACAGAATTCATACACATGGCTAAGAGTCAAAGGAACAGAATTTGTAGACAGCAGGGATCCAATGACTTCAATAAAGTTTAATGACCTGGGGCATTAAACCAGGCTACAACAAGTGTAATATATTTGAATAATTCCAGGGCGGGTCTCTGGACTAAGAAAGAGCTTCCAGAAAAGACACCTGTTAAATGATTCTAGAATGTTATTGTGTAGAACATCTTTTGAATATCATTGTTATCATCATAGGTCATTTTGTTAACATTTTTGTTAATATAATAACTGTGGATATTACCAAGACCTTTTGGTGTACTTCCTAACATTAGTTGCATACATTAATGAAACTGACCTTTTTGTCAATATTTAATGGAAAATATAATTTTTTTCTCACTACTCAAAAGAGAGTAGATTTTCAGCAATTCACAACAATAAATATGCCTAAATTCATCAGTATATGTCTGTAACGACTGTTTAAAAAGGTGCTAAAGAAGGAACTACAGATGCTGGAGAATCGAGGGTACACAAAAAGCTGGAGAAACTCAGCAGGTGCAGCAGCATCTAAGGAGCGAAGGAGATAGGCGACGTTTCGGGTCGAGACCCTTCTTCAGACTGGTCAGGGATCAGGGAAACGAGAGATATAGACAGTGATGTGGAGAGAAAAAGAACAATGAATGAAAGATATGCAAAAAGGTATTGATGATAAAGGATTACACAAAAAGCTGGAGAAACTCAGCGGGTGCAGCAGCATCTAAGGAGCGAAGGAGATAGGCGACGTTTCGGGTCGAGACCCTTCTTCAGACTGGCTAAAGTCTAAGTTCTTCCCCAGTCTGAAGAAGGGTCTCGACCCGAAACGCCGCCTATCTCCTTCGCTCCTTAGATGCTGCTGCACCCGCTGAGTTTCTCCAGCTTTTTGTGTAACCCTCGATTCTCCAGCACCTGCAGTTCCTTCTTTAACACTTGATGATAAAGGAAACAGGCCATTGTAAGCTGTTTGTAGTGTGAAAATGAGAAGCTAGTGCAACTTGGGTGGGGGGGGGGGGGAGATGGAGAAGGAATGTCAGGGCCCGAGGGCTGAGGGAGAGGTGGGGAGGGGGAGGAGGCAGTCTGGGTTAACAGAATTGAGAAAATTCAATGTTTAAGCCCAGAGGATGCGGACTCCCCAAGCAGAATATGAGGTGCTGTTCCTCCAACTTGCGGTGTTGCTCACTCTGGCCGTGGAGGAGGCCCAGGACCGAGAGGTCGGATATGGAATGGGAGGGGGAGTTGAAGTGCTGAGCCACCGGGAGGTCGGGTTGGTTATTGCGGACCGAGCGGAGGTGTTCGGCGAAACGATCGTCCAGCCTCTGCTTGGTCTCACCGATGTAGATCAGCTGGCATCTGGAGCAACGGATGCAGTAGATGAGGTTGGAGGAGGTGCAGGTGAACCTCTGTCGGACTTGGAAGGACTGCTTGGGTCCCTGAAAGGAGTGGATGGGGGAGGTGAAGGGACAAGTGTAGCATACAGTCGTCAATGTAACGGAGGTAAAGGTCGGGGGTGGGGCCCTGGTACACCGACCTCCCATTTCCTCCAAACCCTCAATAACTTCTCTTTTGACTCCTCCCATTTCCTCCAAACACAAGGCGTAGCTATGGGCACACGCATGGGCCCTAGCTACGCCTGCCTCTTTGTCGGGCACGTTGAACAATCTTTGTTCTCGGCGTACCAGGGCCCCACCTCCGACCTTTACCTCCGTTACATTGATGACTGCTTTGGTGTCACCTCCTGCACCCACACACAACTGACTGACTTCATCCATTTCACCACCAACTTCCATCCGGCACTCAAATACACTTGGGCCATTTACGACATTTCCCTACCATTCCTTGACCTCACCATCTCTATTGCAGGTGATACACTCATGACCAACATCCACTACAAACCAACTGACTCCCACAGCTACCTGGACTACTCTTCCTCCCACCCTGCTTCCTGTAAGGACTCCATCCCCTATTCCCAATTTCTCCGTCTACGCCGCATCTGCTCCCAGGATGAGGTGTTCCACACCAGGTCATCACAAATGTCCTCGTTCTTCAGAGAACGGGGTTTCCCCTCCCCCACTATAGATGAGGCTCGCACCAAGGTTTCCTCCATACCCCGCAACACTGCCCTCTCTCCCCATTCCCCCACTCACAACAAGGGCAGAGTCTCCCTGGTCCTCACCTTTCACCCCACCAGCCAGCACATACAACAGATAGTCCTCCGCCAGTTTCGCCACCTCCAGCGTGACCCCTCCACTCGCCACATCTTCCCATCTCCCCCCCTGTCTGCCTTCTGCAAAGACCGCTCCCTCCGCAACTCCCTTGTCAATTCTTCCCTTCCCTCCCGCTCCACCCCTTCCCCGGGCACTTTCCCTTGCAACCGCAAGAGATGCTACACTTGTCCCTTCACCTCCCCCATCCACTCCTTTCAGGGACCCAGGCAGTCCTTCCAAGTCCGACAGAGGTTCACCTGCACCTCCTCCAACCTCATCTATTGCATCCGTTGCTCCAGATGCCAGCTGATCTACATCGGTGAGACCAAGTGGAGGCTGGGCGATCGTTTCGCCGAACACCTCCGCTCGGTCCGCAATAACCAACCCGACCACCCGGTGGCTCAGCACTTCAACTCCCCCTCTCATTCCGTATCTGACCTCTCGGTCCTGGGCCTCCTCCACGGCCAGAGTGAGCAACACCGCAAGTTGGAGGAACAGCACCTCATATTCTGCTTGGGGAGTCTGCATCCTCTGGGCTTAAACATTGAATTTTCTCAATTCTGTTAACCCAGACTGCCTCCTCCCCCTCCCCACCTCTCCCTCAGCCCTCGGGCCCTGACATTCCTTCTCCATCTCCCCCCCCCACCCAAGTCGCATTAGTTTCTCATTTTCACACTACAAACTGCTTACAATGGCCTGTTTCCTTTATCATCAATACATTTTGCATATCTTTCATTCATTGTTCTTTATCTCTCCACATCACTGTCTATATCTCTCGTTTCCCTGATCCCTGACCAGTCTGAAGAAGAGTCTCGACCCGAAATGTCGCCTATCTCCTTCGCTCCTTAGATGCTGCTGCACCCGCTGAGTTTCTCCAGCTTTTTGTGTAACCCCCGTAAAAAGGCGCTCCTTGTCAGAATATAGAAAACAAAAAATCTTCTCGTCTTTAGTGACAGTGATCAATGATAGGTTAAAGTGGACCCTGACATCAGTGCCCTGGTACCATTTTACTAATGTGTAGGAAAGAACTGCAGACGCTGGTTTAAATCGAAAGTGGAAAATGCTTATCCACGTCAACTCTGTCTATCCCTCATAACTTTAAAGGCCTCTATCGTCCCCCCTTAACCTTCTGCGTTCCAAAGAATAAAGACCTATCTTGTTCAACCTTTTTCTGTAACTTAGGTGCTGAAACCCAGATAACATTCAAGTAAATTTCCTCTGTACTCTCTCTATTTTGTTGACATCTTTCCGATAATTTGGCGACCAAAATTGTACACCATATTCAGGAATTGACCTCACCAATGCCTTGTACAATTTTAACATTACATCCCAACTTCTATACTCAATGCTCTGATTTATAAAGGCCAGCACACCAAAAGCTTTCTTTACCACCCTATCTACATGAGATTCCACCTTCAGGGAACTATGCAGTTATTCCTAGATCCCCCTGTTCAACTGCATTCCTCAATTCGTGACCATTTACCATGTATGTCCTATTTTGATTTGTCCTGTCAAGATGTAGCACATCACACTTATCAGCATTAAACTCCATCTGCCATCTTTCAACCCACTCTTCCAAATTAACTAAATCATGTATTGTCTATGTATTTCATTACCACCACAAGTAGTGAATTGATCTACTAAGTAAAAACATTTATTTATTTCCAATTTATTTATATTACCAATAAAGTCAATAAATCCAAGTTGCACACTATCTTGACTTGGAAATAGATCGCATTTCCTTCATGATCGAGCTCTAAATCCTTAAACACACCCCAGCAGCAGTGTTGGAGCACCTACACCAGGTATGCAGGAGACGAAGCAGGTAACTCATTATCCTATGTATCCTAAGTATTCAAGGACAGCTTGGAACGGTCAATAATTGCTATCCTTGCCAGTGCCCTGATCCTGAAAAAATAGTGTATTGCTTTTTAAAAATTAGTCAATTTAAATGTCTTTAAAAATAAAAAATGCATGCTTACTCACCTCTTCAAATTTGTTTGCTATCATCGAAAAGGCCTTAAAAATTGCATCTGTTGGGCCTGTGATTGTTACAATGCGCTCTGGACAGGATCCCTCTGAAATGTTGATTCTTGCACAACTCTACAAATTAAAATAGATAATTCCCCAAGTATCACAATAAAAAAAACATTTGTTGAAGAAATACAAGCTTCAACCTACCTCCTCCCTCATCTTTTTCACCGTCTCCCCTTTCTATAAAGGGAAAAATAAATTTCATATAGTGACTGCAACCTTCTTCAGACATGTTGAAAACTGAAAGATAAAGAATTAAAAATAGCTGCACTAACCTTTCCAATGATGCTTCCAACTTCCTGTAGAACAAAGGAAAATAATTATGGCTCAAATATCAAATTGCTCAAATAACTACAGTAAATTAATTCTCCACAGTCAAATAAATCTCAAATTTTATGATCATATGGTTTAGTTTATTGTCACTTCTACTGAGGTACAGTGAAAACCTTTTTTTTGCATACTATCCAGTCAGTGGAAAGACGATACATAATTACAATCAAGTCGTCCAGTGTATAGATACAGGATAAAGGAAATAACATTTTGTGCAAGATAAAGTCCAGTAAAGTCCTATTAAAAATAGACTGAGGGTCTCCAATTAGGTAAATGATAGGCCTGGACTGTTCTTTAGTTGGTGATAGGATGGTTCAGTTGCCTGATAATAGCTGGGAAGAATCATCGCTGAATCTGGTGGTATGCATTTTCAGACCTGTATGCCTTGCCTAATGAGAGACGGGAGAAGAAGAGGGGTGACACTCATCATTGATTATGCTGGTGGGTTTACCAAGGCAGCATGAAGTGTAGATGGAGTCAATAGGAGGGTGGTTGATTTTCGTGAGGGTCGAAGTTGCGTCCACAATTCTTTGCAATTCCTTGCAGCCTTAGATGAAGCTGTTCCCAAACCATGCTGTGATGCATCCCAATAAAATGTTTTCTACGGCACATCTGTAGACATCAGTGAGAGTTGTTGGGGACATGCCGAACATCTTAAGCCTTCTAAGGAAGTAGAGGCGTTGGTGTGTTTTCTTGGCCTTTGCTTCGATGTGGCTGGTCCAGAACAAGTTGCAGGTAATATTTACTTCTAGAGGCTTTCATCCATCTCCACTACAATGCCTCAATGTAAACTATGGTATGTGTACCACTTCGCTTCCAATAGTTGATCACTATCTCCTTTGTCTTGTTTTCATTGAGGGAAAAGTTGCTGTCTTGACACCAGGTTACTCACCAAGTAAGTACTATATGATTAACTATATAGACGAGGGAATTGAGTGCAACATCATCAAGTTTGTGGATGACACAAACCTGGGTGGCAGTGTGAGCTGCGAGGAGGATGCCATGAGGCTTAGGATAGGTGACAGATAGGTTGGGTGTGTGGGCAGATGCATGGCAGATGCAGTATAATGTGGATAAATGTGAGGTTATCCACTTTGGTGGCAAGAACAAGGCAGAAGATTATTATCTGAATGGTGTCAGATTAGGAAAAGTGGAGGTGCAACAAGACCTGGGTATCATTGTATATCAGTCACCAAAAGCAAGCATGCAGGTACAGCAGGCAGTGAAAACAATAATAATGGCAAGTTGGTCCTCATAGCAAGAAGATTTGAGTATAGGAGCAAGGAGGTCCTACTGCAGTTGTATGGGGCTTTGGTGAGGTCACACCTGGAGTAATGTGTGCAGTTTTGGTCTCCTAGTTTGAGGAAGGACATTCTTGCTATTGAGGGAGTGCAGCATAGGTTCACCAGGTTTATTCCCGGGATGGCGGGACTGACATATGATGAAAGAATGGGTAAACTGGGATTGAACAGGCTAGATGAAGGCAAAATGTTTCCAATTTTTCTCAATCTTCTTCCTGTACTCCGTCTCGTCATTATTTCATATCCAGCCCACTGAGGCCTTGTTGTCTGCGAATTTGTAAATTTAGTTGGATTTGTATTTAGCTACACAGTTGTGGGTGTTAAGGAGTAAAGACGTGGGCTGAGAACAGGGCACCAGTGTTGAGGATTATCACAGAGGATGATTTGTCACCAATCCTCACTGGTTGTGGTCTATTGGTCAGGAAGTCGACGATCTAGTTACAGAAGTGAGTGCTGACTCAATGTTGCACAAGTTTGGATGGGATAGGGGTATTGAGAACACACCGCTATCCCATCCAATGTTGCATTAGCTTGGATGGGATAGCGGTATTGAAAACAGGGCTGTGGTCTATGAATATAAGTCTGAGGTAGGTGCCTCTCTTATCCAGGAGTTCCAGGGATGAGTGTAGGGCCAGGGACCTGTTGTAGTGGTAGGTGAACTGCAATGGGTTAAGGTTGATTGGTAGACTGGATTTAATGCGTTCCATAACTAACGTCTCAAAGCACTTCATGATGGTGGATGTCAAGTCTACAAGACAATAATCTGTAAGGCATGAGACCTTGCTTTTCTTGAGCATTGGGATGAGAATGCTCTTCTTGATGCAGGTAGGTACCTCGGAGTAGGAAGAGATTAAAGATGTCCGTAAACAATCCCGCTAGTTGATCCACGCAGTTCTTAAGGACGCAGCCAGGATCTTCGTCCAGGCCAGTTGCTTTCGGTTTTTACATTATTTATCTTGTTAGTTAGTTAAGTGTGAGTGTTGATGTTGAAGAGCATCTATTTATATTAGTCCAGAGCCAGATCCGCAACAATACTGATAGTTTGTGAGAGGGGGATTTCCAGTTTAAAGGCAGTGTTGTGCTTGGAGTCAATAAGAACTGAAGTAATGGTCACAGCAGTAAAGAGAACACTGCTCAACTGCATTTGATTCCCCGTACTAGGGGTCAAAGTTTATTATCAAACAAAAGCACCATTTAGTATGAAGTACGCTATTATCCCAGAAATGATCACAATTGAAGAAATTAATTGCTGTGCTGGGGTATTATTGAACACACCCTAAAGTGAATGAAGCCAATTGATGCCGACAAGAGTAACTTACCATTGTGGAATAGATAAAAAGGTTTGGATTTTCCTCTCGGATTTCAACCAATAGTATGATTGACCAGCATCAATTAACCTGAACTGCCAGTGTTCTTGCACTATTTTCTCCGGAATTTAGCCTATTAAAGTATTGTAGATTAACTGAGTTACTGAAAATGCTTCTCATTAACTATTCATCTATTTAGCTGTGGAAAGTAACAAGCTGCTGCAAGTTTTAAATGCCTTCAGCATGCAGACATTGTCACCTCGGCTGTAAATCAGGAAACTGCCTGCCTGTATGCTGTCAGTCAGGCATATTGCAGGAACTGAGACACATGATGATGAAACATTGCTCCGTCAGAAGGACATGGCGAAAGCAAAAATACAGGCAGTTAAGCATCAAGAGGCAGTATAGAAATGGAAGAATGTTGTCAGGATAATTAGTGCCATTTCTGAAATTTGACAATCACCAAATGCTGCAGGAAAAAAAGATTGATAATCATAGCAAACCTAGTAAGGCAAGAAAAGCAAGCCACATCATCCAGGGATACGCCACACCAAATGTTCTTGTTTGGTGCAGTTTTCCTGGAGACCTGCTGTGATTTGAGGGCTTGAACTGAACTTCTGGACATTATTCCATTAGGCCCAGAAATCCCTTTAAGCACATGAATCTCCACCTGCGAAGCCCCAATGTGGAATCTCTGCCACTTGTTCTTCAGCTCCTATTCATTGTTTACAGTGGTAGAATTCACCACAGTGTGACACAGGCCAGGCAGCCTTTGTGGAAGGTTATTCAGTGCCCAATTTGCTTCCAGATTTTACCTCAATATCTCTTTACCAAAGAATTTTCATGATATAAACTTTTAATTTGATGCATAAAACATATGCTTAAACAGAGGCAACTGACTGCACACATTTTAGCCTTTAAGAGAACTTGAGTTTCGGTTTGGGTTTAAATCGGGCCACAAAAAAACCCGTTAGAAAACTGGTTCCATTTGGCTAAATTATGCATTCAATTTGGCCAGGCTCGGGTGCTTGTGTGCAATTCCCAGATGAAAGAAAATGTGGCCTGCAACACATAGATTTGACGCAAGGTCATTAACCTGGTGTTAACTCCATGTCTCTACACAAATACTTCCTGACCTGCAGAGTACATCTAGCATTTTGTTTCCATTTCAGAATTCCAGTATCTGCAGTTATTTTGTTTTTTGTGATTCCACCACCTGGAATATTTCAGTTATGCAACTTATTTACAAAGAGCAATTGTTTACAGAGGATTATTTCAACAAAATTGTAACTTTCCTGGGCTTTGGAAACTGATGATAGGACGCTTTGGGAGCACAATAGGCTCAAGATTATGATGGTTCACAGTTGGTTGCATGAGGAAATACCAGCTTGCTGTTCCTGACTTCCATACCTTGAACTTCGATGTGATAGTCAGAAATATAGCTGAGGAACAGCATGCTGGAGCATCCAACCGCCAGCTTGATTGCTGGACAGCACCAAGTCCAAAAGCAGTGCTGAATCATGATAATCTGAAAAACCTCATACATTTTACACATTGTTCCTCAACATCCCTCATAAATGGCTGGAGTGTATCGCTAATCATTTAAATTAGGCTAGTGGCTTGAATTGAAAGGTATGGTACAACCAATAATTTATTTTACTTGCTCCATACCAATATTTATCAAGTTTAAACTGACTTTAAATCCAGAGGCTGAAAAGGGGCAATGGGAAAATTGGCTGAAAATGTCCTTGTAAGCAGAAAAAGATTTTAATTAACTACTCTATCTATGCCTCAATTTCCTCAGCCTCCTTCACTCTAGGAAAAACAAGCACAATCTATGCAACCTTCTCTCCCCTGTAGCATGGTGATCAGGCATGCACATAATACGCCAAGTGCAGCCTAACCAGTATTTTGTCATGTTGCAACATAACATCCCACGCTTTATATTCTATGCCCTATCCTAAGGCAAGCATGCCACATGCCTTATTCACAAATCTATTTACTTGTGTTGCCACATAGTGAAATGTGCACTTGAGCTCCAAGATACCCCTGTTCAACACCATTTCCTCGCATCTGATCATTTACTATATAGAATTAGCCCTATTTGACTTCCCAAAAGTGTTTTGTCTCACACTCATGTGTTAGATTCCATCTGCCACCACTCTTCCCATCTTTCCATTTGATCTATCTCCTGCTGTCATCTGTAAACATACTAATTATCTATATTACTAAAAGTCTGATTTTGACCGCTTTTGACTCGCTGTGCTGTGATTTCCGAGAGAACGCCGCGTCCTACAGCCGTAATTTTTTGCCACCTCGCTCAGAGCCCCCATCCGCCTTCCTGGACCAGAGGATTTTTCCCATCGATGAAAGGTCAGAGAGATATTAATGTTATTTTTTAAGTTGCCATTCTCTCCAGGAAGTGGTGTGCCTCAGCAAGATGGAGGAAGCCAGAGGCTGAGTGAGGCACACGTCGCTCTGAATAACACTGAACACATGTCTACTCAACTGTGAGTGCCCTTAATGTGGTTTAAAAATGAAAATATGGTTGGTTTGAAGTAAAAAATCTCTGCAAATGGTTGTTTGGGTTGAAGTAAAAATGCACTGTAAATGGTTGTTTGGGTTGAAGTGAAGTGAAAATGCACTGCAAATGGTTGTTTGGGTTGAAGTAAAAATGCACTGTAAATGGTTGTTTGGGTTGAAGTGAAGTGAAAATGCACTGCAAATGGCTGTTTGGGTTGAAGTAAAAATGCACCACAAATAGTTGTTTGGGTTGAAGTAAAAATGCACCGCAAATGGTTGTTTGGGTTGAAGTAAAAATGCACCGCAAATGGTTGTTTGGGTTGAAGTAAAAATGCACTGCAAATGGTTGTTTGGGTTGAAGTGAAAATGAATCGCAAATGGTTGTTTGGGTTGAAGTAAAAATGCACCGCAAATGGTTGTTTGAGGGGGGGGTGGTTTTGGGTTGAACTAAAAATGCACTGCAAATGGTTGTTTGGGGGGATTTGGGGTGAAGTAAAAATGCACTGAAAATGGTTGTTGGGGGGGGGGGGGGTGTTGAAGTAAAAATGCACTGCAAATGGTTGTTTGGGGGGGAGGGGGATTTGGGTTAAAATAAAAATGCACTGTTGGGGGGGGGGGAGGTGGGTTGGAGTAAAAATATTGCAAATGGTTGGTTGTGGGGTTTGGGTTGAAGTGAAAAGGCACTGCAAAGGGTTGTTTGGGGGGGTTGGGTTGAAGTGAAAAGGCACTGCAAAGGGTTGTTTGGGGGGGGGGGGGAATTGGGTTGAAGTGAAAAGGCACTGCAAAGGGTTGTTGGGGGGGGGATTGGGTTGAAGTGAAAAGGCACTGCAAAGGGTTGTTTGGGGGGGGGGGGGGTGGGTTGAAGTGAAAAGGCACTGCAAAGGGTTATTTAGGGGGGTTTTGAGTTTAAAAGGCACTGCAAAGGGTTGTTTGGGTGGGGGTTTGTTTGGTGAAAAGGCATTGCAAAGGGTTGTTGGGGGAGGTTTGCGTCGAAGTGAAAAAGCACTGCAAAGGGTTGTTTGGGTTGAAGTGAAAAGGCACTGCAAAGAGTTGTTTGGGGGGGGGGCGGGGGGTTGCGTTGACGTGAAAAGACACTGCAAAGGGTTGTTTGGGCAGGTTTTGTTGAAGTGAAAAGGCACCGCAAAGGGTTGTTTGGGGGGGGTTTGGGTTGAAGTGAAAAGGCACTGCAAATGGTTGTTTTGGGGGGGGGGGGTTTGGGTTGAAGTGAAAAGGCACTGCAAAGGGTTGTTTGGGTGGGTTTTGGGTTGAAGTGAAAAGGCACTGCAAAGGGTTGTTTGTCTAAACTTGACAACTTCCTGTTTGCACGATATTGGGTAAAATGCTACCACTTACGGCTGTGATTTTTGCCCATCTTACTCGCCTCCCCCCCTCCGCTGATCAGGTGCAGAGGATTCTTCCCATCAATGAAAAATAAACGTGTTATTAGTGTTTAAAAAATGTTGAGAATCACGTTGTCAATCATGCCATGAAGGCCACAACTTTTCCGGTGGAAGGGGGGGGGGGGGGGAGGATTATAAAACCCGGAAGTGTGGGTGTGGCTCAGTCTCTGCATGATGGGGGAAGGCGAGGTCACAACTCTGTCTGAGCTGCGAATCAACTGAACACAGTGAATGTCTAATGAACTGTGAGTGTGGTGTTTTGTGTGGTTTTATGGTGGTTTCACCTTGCTTGAAATGGTATGAAACTGCATTTGAATGTGGTGGCCTTGCACCCTGCATGAAATGCTATGAAACTGCATTTGAATTTGGTGTTGCTGCACCCTGCTTGAAATGGTATGAAACTTCATTTGAATTTGGTGGCCTTGCACCCTCCTTGAATGGTATGAAACTGTATTTTAATTTGGTCGTCTTGCACCCTGCTTGAAGTGGTATGAAAATGCACTTGAATTTGGTGGCCTTGCACCCTGCTTGAAGTGGTAGGAAAATGGATTTGAATTTGGTGGCCTTGCACTCTGCTTGAAATGGAATTTCAAGGAATAGCCGTGAGTTAACTGCCAGCCCACCAGCCGCGAGTGAGCTGCCAGCACATCAGGCTTGAGGGACTGAGCTGCCACCCCAAGAATCCATTTGCCCACAATGTCCATACTAGCCCTCTGGAGACCAGTAGTCCCTGCAGCCAACAATACTCATACCAGCGCTCCAGAAAGCGCCCCCCCCCCCCCCACTGGCCACCAATATTTGAATTGGTGAAGAGGTGGAATATTGCGTCGGGGGACCACAACGGGTCCCACTAAGTCTAGTAATAGTTAAATGTGAGATTATCCACTTTGGCGGCAAAAAACAAGGGGGCAGATTATTATCTCAATGGGGTTAGGTTAGGGAAGGGGGAGGTACCACGAGACCTGGGCGTCCTTGGACGCCGGTCACTGAAAGTTGGCGTGCAGGTACAGCAGGCAGTGAAGAAAGGTAATGGGAATGTTGACCTTCATAACAAGAGGATTTCAGTATAGGAGTACAGTGCAGTTGTATAGGGCTTGTGTGAGACCACATATGGAGTATTGTGTACAGTTTTGGTCTCATAATTTGAGGAAGGACATCCTTGTGATTGAGGCAGTGCAGCATAGGTTCACGAGATTGGTCCCTGAGGTGGCGGGCCTGTCATATGAGGAAAGATTGAAAAGACTAGGCTTGTATTCACTGGAGTTTAGAAGGATGAGGGGGATCTTATAGAAACATATAAAATTATAAAAGGACTGGACAAGCTAGATGCAGGAAAAATGTTCAAATAACTTAACCCCCCCCCCTCCCCACACACACACCCCCCCCCCCCCCCACAACACACGCCCCCCCCCCCCACAACACACGCCCCCCCTCCCCCACAACACACGCCCCCCCCCCCCCTCCCCCACCCCACCCTCCTTTTCCCACACACCCCATTGGGTTGCATTGGGGACCAGGCCTCCCGTGTGACTGGGACCCAGCCGGTCCCACTTAGTCTAGTATCTCCTATATTCACAGCTAAGTACCTCCTACATTCACATCACTGTGCTGATCTCCTGGTGTAGTTAGTTGATGGCTGCATTACCATGGACGAGTATTTCTAAATAGTCTTTCACACAATGAAGAGGGGCATCTTTGAATTTGGAAATCACAATTCATTCCAATGTTTTGTCTTTTCTTCCCAATTCATTTTTCCTCCAAATTTTAAATCAAAATTTCCTCCCTTTAATATGGAGTGTAAATGACTGCGAGACCCAGTATACGATTCAAACACATCTTTAATCAGCACTAAAACTTAACAGCATGAAGGATGGTTAGTTAGGAGGCCACGCGGTCCCGGATGTAGCTGGCCATTCCCGGCCTGTAGAACAGGCCGATGGGCGCGTGCCAGTGTGGCATCGGCTCCTGGGTGACCGCTGTGTGCCTCTTTGAAGTATACGTCTTGTAGCGATGAGGATATCACCACCTTGTGATCCTTGACGACAACCCCATCCTGAACTACCAGTTCATCATGAACCAGAAAGAAAGGCTGCAACTGTGGGCGTGTTGGATTGTCTGTCTGGCCAGCCTGTTTTGATGATGGAGGAGAGGATTTGAAGCGTATCGTCTGTGGCGGTGTGCCCTGCCAAGGTGCGCAGTTGCTTGCCGGAGATGAAATCGACACCGAGAACCATGAAATTTTCCTGTTCATAGGGATGTTGTTCACAAGATGCCCGAGGTGCACAGGAGAGAGTGTCAGCGACGTGCATGTCCTTACCCTTAGTGTAGGTAATAGAGAAATCGTACTGCTGCAGCTGCATCATCATACGCTGCAAACGAGCTGGCGTGGCGTGGATGGGCTTGTTCAGGATTGTCACCGTGAAGGTGTTGCCAAAGATGAAGCAAGTAAAAACGATGGCCAACAGTTCCTTTTCGTTTTGCGCATAGTGCTGCTCCATGTCGGTCATGGTGCGAGAGGCATATGAGACGGGTAGTAGAGTGCCCTCGGCAGATGGTTGCAAGCAGGCTGCGCCGAGCCCAAATTTCGAAGCATCACAGGTGATCGTCACCGGACGTTTCAGGTCGAAAAACTTAACAGCATGAAGTCGGTGCACTGGTCAGTTTGGACTTTAAGATATCGAAAGCAATCTGATGTTGCTGGAACCATGACCATGCTGTATCATTTTTTGTCAGCTCCCGCAGTGGAGTTTGCTGAGGTTCGGTATAAACTTGCCAAGATAGTTTACCATGCGCAGAAAACGCTGCAGGCCTTTCAGTCTGTGGGGGCAGGCATTTCTGTGATGGCAGTAGCCTTCTTTGGATCGAGTTTGAGACCCTTAGGAGTGAAGATGTGGCCGACATAGGAAACCTCTGGAACCCGGAACTTCCACTTGTCAGGATTAAGCTTGAGGTTAATCTTGCGTGTGCGCGATCCAAGATGAGCCTGAGATTGTGGTCGTGCTCCTTTGCCATACACTAGGATATCGTCGACAATGATGGCACAAGGTAGGTCCTCAAATAATAGCTCCATAGTTCTTTGGAAGACTTCACTGGCAGAGTTGATTCCGAATGGCATTCTCAGAAACTTGTATCTGCCGAAGGGGGTGGCAAATGTGGTGAGGTTTGTCATCATTGACATAGTATTTACTTTTGACAGGAAGAGGCCATCATAAAGCAAAATAAAAACTCACAAAAGGATAAAACAAAAAACCATTATACAGAAGAAGTGGATCCCGCTTCTGACGCCATGTAAATGACTTCTGGACTCAGTATACGATTCAAACGCATCTTTAATCAGCACTAAAACTTAACAGCATAAAGGATGGTTAGTTATCAAACCTCCTGGCTGCCCCAACTGTTGGTGCAGAGCAATAGTATTAGTATCAGAATTACAATGGGGTGGAGTTAGAGATGCTGGCTGGTGTGTGATTGGTTAACATGCAACATCAATCTACATGGAGCAAATGACATCAAGTGGGTTCCTGTCACATTCACAGATATGCTATTAACACCAAATCTAGAAGCAAAATTATGAGGTGGCTATGACTAATAATCAGAGTGTGCTAATAAGATTTTTTTTTCACACAGAGGGTGGTTATATGGAACGAGCTACCAAAGGAAATAGTTAAGCTAGGTACAGTAACAAGATTTAAAATACATTTGGATAGGTACATGGATAGGAAAGATTCAGAGGGATATGGACCAAACACAGGAAAATTAGACTATCTTCGATGGGCCATTTGTTCAGCATGGGGGAATTGTGCCAGGTCGCCTGTTTCGCATTGTATGACTTCATGATGCTAAGAATCTGTCGGCAAGACTAGGACTTCTACGAATAGATACATACACTCAATCCACTTCACATGTGCCAAAATTCAATCTCTTCATTTTGAAAATATTTACAATTGTACATTTCTTTAAACATAATCGCAAACAAAGTTAAAAAATTAGTGATTATAGTCTACCTTTTTAAAAAAAGTTTTTGGAAGGTATGTAGGGATTGATTGAAAAAGGTACAATAGTTGCGGAAGAAAAATCATTTTTATTGGGTCAATTCTAGCAAACATTGCGATGGGTAATGTTTTCCAATGTTGAATATTCTTATGCAAATTGTTCAATAAAGGTGGGAAGTTTAGTTTAAATAAAGAAGTATATGTCTTTGTTACATAAATTCCAAGATATTTAAATTTTTCATTAACTATTTTAAAGGGGGATTGTTGTAATGTATGTGGATTGATTTCCATAACTGGCATAATTTCGTTTTTATTCCAATTAATTCTGTATCCCGAGAACGAGCCAAATTAAGTTATTAAATTTAATAGGTTTGGGATACTAAGTTCCGGTTTTGTAATGTAAATTAATACATCGTCTGCATATAAAAAATTTTTATTCTCAGTGTCTTTAGTATTATACCCGTATATTTCAGGATGGGACCTAACACTTTTCGCTAGTGGCTCAATTGCAAGTGCGAATAGTAACGGGGATAACGGGCATCCTTGTCTACAGCCCCTAGATAAATTAAATTTAGTTGATAAATTCCTCTCCTCTCCCCTCCCCTCTCCCTTTCCTTCCCTCTTCTCCCCCACCGTTTTCCACTCACTTCCCCCTCTACCCCTCTCCTCTCCCCCCACTGCTCTCTACCCTCACCCACCCTCCCGCTCCCCCCTCTATCACACCCTTCCCCCACCCATCTCCTCCTTTACCCTCCCCGCTATCCTCCCCTCCCCATCCTCATCCCCCTCTCTCTTCCTTCCCCCTCCCCTCTCCTCCCCCTCCCCACTCTCCCCACCTCCCCCTCCCCACTCTCTCCCCCTCCACCTCCCCACTCTCTCCCCTCCTCCCCCCTCCCCCTCATCCTCTCCTCCTCCCCTCCACTCCCCATTCCCTCTGTCTCTTGCCCTTCTGTCTCTGCCCCTCTCTCTCTCTCTGTCTCTCCCTACTCTCTATCTGCCCTCACTGTATAACCCCCCCCACCCCCTCTAGATGCACCTGCAAGTTGGGGGCTATGTGTCAGTGGATAGGGCGGTTATGGGGTAAAAGGAGCAAATGAATAATATTAATATAATATCAATGGGGGTAGTTAGCGTGTGTGCGGGGTGGTAGCTAGTGTGTATGATGCCACATGCTGCCCCCCCCCCCCGCAACCGCACGTTAGGGGAACAGACCCAATGAGTCTGCACTTGGTCTAGTATATATCTTAAAGAGAGAACAGAAGGGAAAAAAAGTGAAATCAAGCTTTAAATCCAACCGTACTTATAGTTTCCATTTTAACTAATTCTAAGTAATCCAATTATAAGTGATTAGTAACAATTAGTAATAATTATTAGTAGTAACGAGCAGTTATGATTAGTATTTGTCAGTTGTTAATATTAATAGTAAATATGAGTGTGGTATGTTCATAGGGAAAACCTCGCTCAACAATCCTTGTCCAATTTCATTTGTCCTTAAGTATAACAGCTTAAGTTCCATCAGATCTTTACAAAGTCACATCATTGGGCATATTCTCGATGTTCTGGGCGAAATCCAATGCATCCTTTTGGTTAGCGAAGATGTGTTCCTTTTGCCTGTAGGTGACTTAATGTTGCCGGATACATCAGGCCATACCTCAGACCTGGCACATCCTTGAGTACTCATCTTGTCTCTTTAAACAGCACTCTCTTCCTGGAGACCTCCACAGGATAATCTCGGTAAATGCTGATCTTATCTCCTTCATATATGAGATTCCTGGTACGAACAATTTTCTTCATCATATCCTCCAGTACATGGTCGTATTGCACCTTCACTATCAATTATCTTGGGGGTCGTCTGTCCGTGGACGGCGTCTCACCACTCTATGTGCACGACCTAGCAGAGGTTTTTGATCCGGATATAAGACTTTTTGCAATAAGTCTGCAGGAAATTTGTGGGGGTAGTCTGAGAGAAATTAATGGGAAATTTGAGAGCATAGGTTACAGGGAAATTCATGGAGGAGTAGAATTGATCTGTGAGCAGCAGATATTTGATGGCTGAATAGTCTCCTCCTATGTCATGTGGAATTAAGAGTGCATATAAAAAAACTGATCACAATAAAAGCAACAGTTTCAGAAGCTCCAAGCTTGATGTTGACTATCAGAAATGTATATTGTAATCCAAGGGAAAATGACAGATGGATCTTACCATACCACAAGCAATGTCACGATTAAATTCTGTTAACTGTTATTCAATATTTCTTTCTCTTGAACAATATCCCAAACCGTATTTAAGCATAATGTCTTTCTAACCCAAATTCTCGAGTGTCCGTGTAATCTCAGTCAAGAGTGATGTGATATTTAAGCATAATCAGTGATCACAATAAAAGCAACATATTTAGAAGCTCCACCCTGTTATGTTCTCATTATAATGGAATGTCACTTGTCATGCAAAGGTTTCTTGGCAGGGTAAAATACATGATTGATTGAAAGATGCAGAATGAATAAAATCTCTCGGAATCTGGACCTATCCAATGTTGAGTAATTTGAAGGTCTTTATATAAATCTATTGTGAGAGTATTGCTGTAGATTGTTTGATCCACACACAATTCTAAACTCAATGTATAATATGCAGCGGTCATTGGATCTAATTTGTTAGAGGATTTTCAATATCAAATAACTGGACACCAAAGAACACAGGTGATTCAATGATATCTGAAATCAATAGTATTTAAACAAAGCATTGCAAATCTATGTTTTTCTTTGGTTGTCAACAGAACTGCCTTGCTCCTAATGTGTAATTACACCAGATCACGAGCACACAATGGAGCAATGCTAAATGAACAGGGTCAAAGCTAGGTTGATCGTTATATAAAATTAAAAAGTTGGACAACGCCATCCAATAATAATAGGAGATGTGTTCTGATCCACTGTGAACATTGTTTTACTTCCTTTGGAGCTTCATTGTGTGTTATGAATAGTGTCCAAATCTTAAAATCTTGTCATGGTAAGAATGAATTTAATTTTACGCCTATTTTTCTAATGTATGCCCGCTACCCTGGCCATTCCCTTTTCTCTCTTCCACTTTCTGGGGGAAGTTACAGCAGCTTGTAAGCCCAGAGGTCCAAATCTAAGAACAGCTTCTTACCCACTGTTATCAGACTCCTGAACCTCTTTCACACCTATTTCCCCTGAAGGTCCTGCCACATACTCTTAAGGACCTGTCCCACTTTTGTGTCCTTGGCATGCAAATTACTCGACCTTGCACGCAATTTCATTCGAACGCACAGCCGTCTGGAGCGCGTGACGTTATTTGAAGACGGACACAAAATGCCGGAGTAACTCAGCGGGACCGGCAGTATCTCTGGAGAGAAGCAATGGGTGATGTTTCGGGTCGAGACTCTTCTTCAGTCTGAAAGAAGGGTCTTGGCCCGAAACGTCACCCATTGCTTCTCTCCAGAGATGCTGCCGGTCCTGCTGAGTTACTCCAGCATTATGTATCTATCTTCAACTTTCTTGGCCCCGCTCTGGGAGTAGGAGTGGGGGCGGATCCAGACCGCAACTGCCGTGAGCTCCAGGCCGAGTTCCGTGATCGTTTGCCTGCTTCTGTTGCAGATGAGACATTGCGTTGTGCCTGGGTCTTGGGCCTCTCCCACTTTGGCCGTCAGTTATGCAACAGGCCATTGGCGCGCAAAGATTTTGTTTGCTACAAAAATTTCGGAGCCCCGTGCGATGTCGCGCACAACTACATACCCCTCCGTGCTTCTCAGTGAGACTGGCCCCGCACAGCCACGAGGTTGCATAATTTACGTGTCGAGGACACGTAAATGGGACAGGCCATTTCACTCGACATAATTCAGTTATCCCATTATTGCCCTTCAGTATTTTTTGCATTATTTCCGATTGCACTGTTTTTTCATTGTCATTTGTCATTGTATTTATTGTTGTATCGATTGTTTACTCTATAAGCTTCATGCAAAGAAAGGAATTCATTACACCTTTGTGTGTATGACAATAAACTGAACAGAACTGAATCTGTAATTCCAATGGTAATGAAAAAGCTGCCAAGGTGGGAACGGGAACTAGTGTTGCACAGTGGTTGTTATGGCCTTGTACTTGGCTGGTTTTGTTTTATTGCTACCTGTATGTTCTTCCTCCTGACATTCTTCCTCCTGACATACAAGACATGTTAATAGATCTAATTCAGACTGGAAAGAGCCTGCGACAGCTGTCAGCCACTGTATGATTATAGCCTGCTCTGAGGTTGCCGGTGTGTTTGTAGTGAGTGATATATTTCAGTAAAGCCACCTAATATGGCGGACCATAACATACTGCTTGACAGACTGGAGAAATGGGTAGGACTCTCTGGTTCTGTGCTGGACTGGTTCAAATCCTACTTGAAAGATCGGGATTATTTTGTTTCCCTTGGTAATTATGAATCAGAACATACAAAACTCACATGCGGGGTTCCCCAGGGCTCCGTTCTTGGACCCATCTTGTTTAATATTTACATGCTCCCCCTAGCTCAGATCATAGAGTATTTTAACATATCCTACCATACTTATGCCGATGACACACAAGTTTATATCACAGTGTCACCGCATGACCATAGTCCCCTACACTCACTGAGTCAGTGTGTCACACGAATTAATGAGTGGATGAACCAGAATTTCCTCCAGCTCATTGCAAATAAGACAGAAATTATTGTCCTTGGCCCCAAAAAAATAAGGCTAGAGATAAGCGCTCAACTTGACTCAATTGCAGTGAAAACCACAGACAAAGCCAGAAACCTTGGTGTAATTATAGACTCGGATTTGAATTTTAACAGCCATATAAAGACCATTACCAAATCTGCCTACTACCATCTAAAAAACATTGCAAGAATCAAGGGATTTCTGTCCAAAGAAGACACTGAAAAACTTGTTCATGCATATATCTTCAGTAGGTTAGATTATTGTAATAGTATCTTTGCAGGTCTCTGTAAAAAATCAATTAAACAACTGCAGCTTATCCAGAATGCCGCTGCCAGAGTCTTAACCAACACCAAGAAAATGGACCACATTACACCTGTCCTTAAATCTCTGCACTGGCTCCCTGTGTGTAAAAGGATAGATTTTAAAATTTTGCTACTGGCATACAAGGCTCTGAATGGTCTGGGTCCAAAATACATCTCTGACCTACTTGTTGTTTATGAGGCACCTAGACTCCTCAGGTCTTCGGGGACAGGTCTACTCCATGTTCCCAGGGTGAGAACAAAAAGAGCTGAAGCAGCATTCAGTTTCTATGCTCCACACCTGTGGAACAGGCTCCCCGAACACCTGAGGTGTGCACAGTCCATAACCACATTTAAGTCAGGCCTAAAGACATTATTGTTTGATGTAGCTTTCTCATGACCCTACATGCGGGTAATTTTAATCCTCCTGTTTTAACCTTTTTATGTGCTCTTAAAATCGCCTTAATATTTTAGTGATTTTGCTTTACTATTCATACAATTGGCTTATTGGCTATTTTGTTGTCCTGTGTTGTATTGTGGTTCTGCAATGTTTTTAAACTATTTTATTCTCTTGTTTCTTTTGTAAAGCACTATGAATTGCAGCTTGTATGAATGGTGCTATATAAATAAACTTGCCTTGCCTTGCCTTGCCTAATGAAGTGCAAACATCAGTTTGTACACTGCTCCCCACTGAAGTTCAGATGGGGGAAAATGTGAGGAAAAAGACATTGCGGCACGTCTTTCTTCCTCGTCCCCCTCTTTCCTTCACTAGTGGCTGGTACAGCTCAGCATAATCTATGTTTAGTCTCCCATTTATGTTCTATTCTGAAGGGAATGTCAACAAAGATATCCATATCAAGGAATATTTGCAGAAGGTTTTTAGCCATCAAGAAACCTTCCAACACTTGCTGTGCAACTATAAAAAAGTTATGTAAACATAGAATTATAGCAAATGCTGTTGGAAATCACAGAAAGTAATCTTGAAGATGATAAATTTAAAATAAAAAATAGAAAATGCTAGGAATGCTTCATAAGTCTGGCAGCAACTGGGGAGGGAGAACCCCATTTTCCATTTTAGGCCATTTTCTTTCCAACCTGATGAAGTGTTTCCCTTTTTTCTCTCTTCAAAGTTCCTTTGATGCCCTGAACATTTTCTATTTGTTATTTTTTAAATCCAGTACCCATTTATTTTGAATTAACATTCCTCGGAATAGTGCCACTAAGTGATCCCAACTCCTCTTTGATGTGTGTGTAGCTGCATGAGCTGACGAAAAGGTGTTAGCTGAAGAAGAAAATAGCAGCAACGGTCATTAAACTGATCTCTGTCTACTCAGATTCAGATTCAATTTTAATTGTCATTGTCAGTGTACAGTACGGAGACAACGAAATGCATTTAGCATCTCCCTGGAAGAGCGACACAGCAAATGATTTGAATAAATAACAATAAGTGTCCGGGGAGGGGGGGTGATTGGCAGTCACCGAGGTACGTTGTTGAGTAGCGTGACAGCCGCTGGAAAGAAGCTGTTCCTGGACCTGCTAGTTCGGCAACGGAGAGACCTGTAGCGCCTCCCGGATGGTAGGAGGGTAAACAGTCCATGGTTGGGGTGAGAGAGGTCCTTGGCGATGCTGAGCGCCCTCCGCAGACAACGCTTGCTTTGGACAGACTCAATGGAGGGGAGCGAGGAACCAGTGATGCGTTGGGCAATTTTCACCACCCTCTGCAATGCCTTCCGGTCGGAGACAGAGCAGTTGCCATACCAAACTGTGATGCAGTTGGTAAGGATGCTCTCGATGGTGCAGCGGTAGAAGTTCACCAGGATCTGAGGAGACAGATGGACCTTCTTCAGTCTCCTCGGGAAGAAGAGACGCTGGTGAGCCTTCTTGATCAGAGTTGAGGTATTGTGGGTCCAAGAGAGGTCGTCGGAGAGGTTGACTCCCAGGAACCTGAAGCTAAAAACACGTTCCACCTCCGTACCGTTAATGTGGATGGGGGTGTGCGTGCCGCCCCTGGACTTCCTGAAGTCTACAATGAGCTCCTTGGTCTTCTTGGAGTTAAGGGCCAGGTTGTTGTCAGCGCACCATGCTGCTAAGTGCTGGACCTCCTCCCTGTAGGCCGACTCATCGTTGTTGCTGATGAGGCCAATCACCGTTGTATCATCTGCATACTTGATGATGGTGTTAGTACCATGTACAGGTGTGCAGTCATAGGTGAAGAGGGAGTAGAGGAGGGGGCTCAGCACACAGCCCTGTGGAACACCGGTGTTCAGGGTGAGGGTTGAAGAGGTGTGCTTGTCTAACCTAACAGACTGGGGTCTGTTGGTTAGAAAGTCCAGTATCCAGTTGCAGAGGGAAGGAGCGATGCACAGATTACCGAGTTTGGCGATCAATTTTGATGGTATAATGGTGTTGAATGCTGAGCTGTAATCGATGAACAGCATTCTTACGTAAGTGTCTCTGTTGTCGAGGTGGGAGAGGGCATTAGTCCTACTCAGTGCCACGTATACGTCGTAGGGGGCTGTCTCTAGATTGTCCCTGTCGAAGCGGCCATAGAAGTGATACTCGATACTGTTAGCAGTATCTTCCTGTAATGCATCAACCAGAACAGCATACAATATTCGAAATCTATCTTAACCAAAGGTTTATACCACTTCAATGTAATTTCCCAACTTTTATATTCAACACCCAGACTAATGTAGGCTAGTATGCGGTACACCTTCTTTATCACCCTTGTGTGTCATATTCAAGTACATTACATCTAGACATTTGAGGTGCAAGTGAAATGGACCTGCACCTCTCAATCCAATGATGGTGGAAGTAGGCTGGAATACATTGAGGGAGTGCAGCATAGGTTCGCCAGGTTAATTCGCCAGGATGGCGGGACTGCATGGCCGGATTTAGATGAAGAGAGGCCCGAGGCTGTTCCACTTGTGAGGCCCCTCCCAATCCCCCACCCCCTACGACCAGAGGAAGATGGTCCACCAAATTGACACCGATTTGCAGCTAAGCGTGGCCAATGAGATAAGGGCCTGGAAAGCTCCACCTTTTATTTATTTATTGCCAGTGCTAGTGTCGAGTTAGTGGTTTAAAACACTCTTATTCTGAAATGGAGGGCAAGAAAAATTACTGAAGGATTGTTTAGAGACTACAGTGCATTGTGACAGCATATGTAAGAAAGGCCTATGACAGTCAAAAATATTATACACCTTGCAGGGCTCTGACTTAATGTTTTTTCTTTGTTGTCAGCCGGGTAACCTTGGCAGCTTTTTAAGTTGCCAAATGACAGTTTAGGACGGCCATTTAAGACGGCTTGCATGACACGTGCGATAATGTGCTTAGCCGAATTGCGTAGATACCAGTCGGAATTATGCTCAATAAAGCATTCAAGTATTATTTCTGCTTCAAATAAAGTCACAAATTAAACATATTCACCAATCAAGGCATGATGTATACCACAATGACATGCAGCAAAATTTAATTATACTGTATCTGAACTCTTTTTACACGTTGCAATGAATGCAATTTCTATTATTTCTTTCCACTTCAAAACAAAAATGGGGTTGGATTATTCAGCGTATGATCAACCTCAATGAGAGCAAGTGCAGTCTTGGTGATCGCTTCTGCACAACACCTCCACTCTGTTCACAATAACCAACCTGATCTCCCGGTGGCTCAACACTTCAACTTCCCCCCCCCCATTCCGAATCCAACCTTTCTGTCCTGGGCCTCCTCCATGGCCTGAGTGAGGCCCACCGCATTGGAGGAGCAGCACCTCATATTTGCTTGGGTAGTTTATACCCCAGTGGTATGAACATTGGCTTCTCTAATTTCAGGTAGTCCTTGCTTCCTCCCTCCTTCCCCTCCTATTCCCAGCACTCCCACAGCCTACTGTCTCTGCCTCTTCCTTTCATTTTTGTGTCCCCCCCCCCCCCCCGACATCAATCTGAAGAAGGGTCTCGTCCCGAAACGTTGCCTATTCCTTCGCTCCATAGATGCTTCGTTACCCGCTGATTTTCTCCAGCTTTTTTGCCTACCAATTGGATCCCACATCTTCCCATCTCCTCCCCGTTGGCTTTCCGCAGAGACCGCTCCCTCCGTAACTCCCTGGTCTATTCGTCCATTTCCATCCAAACCATCCCCTCTTCTGGCACTTTCCCTTGCAACCGCAGGAAATGCTACACTTGTCGCTTTACCTCCCCCTTGACTCCATTCAAGGACCGAAGCAGTCTTTCCAGGTGCGACAAAGGTTCACCTGAACCTCCTCCAACCTCATCTATTGCATCCGCTGCTCTAGGTGTCAGCTGCTCTACATCGGTGAGACCAAGCGTAGGCTTGGCTATCGCTTCGCCCAAAACCTCTGCTCCATAGATGCTTCCTCACGCGCTGAGATTCTCCAGCATTTTTATCAACCCATTCACACAAGCTCTGTTATCCCACTTTCCTCACCCACTCCCTACACATTAGGGGCAATTTTACAGAGACAAGTTAACCTACAAAGCCAATGCGTCTTTGGGATGTGGGACGAAACCCACACGCTTGCAGGGAGAATGTGCAAATTCAACACAGACAGTACCCGAGGACAGGATCTACCAGCTGTGTCACTATATTTTGTTTTCCAACATACAAAAAATTATACGTTGATAACTTTGGTTCCTAAAAAAATGAAAATATCAATTTTCAGTCGTAAATCTCCAAGTCTATAATCCCCCTTTACAGCTACTGTGTGTTTTAATTAAGTTCAAGACTGCGGGGCAATACATTGGTAATAAGGTTACTGCCTAAAAGTGCCAGAGACCCGGAATTGATCCTGAATATGGGTGCTGTCTGTATGGAGTTTACTCCTTTTCCCTTTGATCGCATGGGTTTTCTTCGGGTGCTCATGTTTCCTCCCACATCCCAAAGGTGTACAGGAACCTATTTCAGACCCAACCCAAAACGTAATATTTTCCTTTTGTCCAGAGATTCTGTCTGAACTGTTGAGTTACTCCAGCTTTTTGTTTCTATCTTCAGTTTAAACCAGCATCTGCGTTCCTTCCTACACACATGATACTATACGAAGGAACTTTATTAATCCCAGGAGGAAAATAGTTATATATAGTTATATATTCATATAAATATACAGTTTTGTTTTCTCGTTTATAACATTGTTTACAGAGTACTATGTTTACATATTTTGTTGTGCTGCTGCAAGTAAGGATTTCATTTGTTCTAACTGAGACGTGAGAGAATAAAACACTCTTGACTTACACTAGTTCTATCCCACACATTAGCGGAGTAAGGGTGATCGGTGGTCGGCGTGGACTCGGTGGACCGAAGGGCCTGTTTCCACGCTGTATCTTTAAATTAAACTAAAAACACAGAAACCAGAGGGAGTCTAAAGAAGGGTCTCTACCCGAAACGTCACCCAATTTCTTCTATCCAGAGTTGCTGGCTCCTCCACGGTGTTCCCCCGCACAATTAAAGTATGGGATAGTCTTCAACCTACCATAGTTACCCAACCAGACGCAACTAAATTTAAGGTAGGTTATTTTTTCCCCCAAGAATCCTTTTTTGCTTAAGTCCAAGTCAAGAGTTTTATTGTCATGTGTCCCAGATAGGACAATGAAATTTGTGCTTGCTGCAGCACAACAGAATATGTAAATATAATACAGAACAGGAGATAAACGTTCAGTGTGTTTATATACCATATATATACACACTACATAAACAGATGAAATACAATAGGCTGTTATTGTTCAGCCCTCCACCACCTCAGTTTAAATTCAATTTAGAATATTTTTGGAGTACCAGGAAACCAGAAGCAAGAGTTACTCCAGGGAGCTACTCCAGCTCCAGGGTCGGGGAATGATTCTGCGTTGGTTTTCAGCGGTCGTGGCGAGGCGGCGACCGTACAGCAATAGCGGCCAGATCTCCCACAATTCAAAGCGATGGGGGGAAAGTGCTCAGCGCCGTACAGGTGCCGTGGCAGTGCGATTGCGCAGGGTGGCCGATGATGTGCTGGCTGTGGTTGTGCGCATGTGCAGGGGGTGGATGTGCTTGCCGTAGCAGTGCGCATGTGCAAGGCGGCCTGCCGTGCCGGCAGATGAGGAGCGGGCGGAGCCCAGCGGCCCGGACACAGATACAGATGGCGGGCGGAGACGGAAAGTGCCAGAGAGAGAGAGAGAGATAGAGAGGGGGCCCGCCCATAGTTGAATGGCAGGTGTCAGTACCCTGTTCCTGCTTTTGCCCCATATCCTTTGATACTGCAAGCCCTAAAAGCTAAATCTAACTCTCTTGGAAACATTTAGTGAATTGGCCTCCACTGCCTGCTGTGGCTGAGAATTCCAGATTCACAACTCTCTGGGTGAAAATGTTTTTCCTCATCTCATCCTAAATGGCCTACCGCTTATTCTTAAACCGTGACCCTTAGTTCTGGATTCCCCCAACACGGGGAACATTTTTCCTGCCTATAGCCTGTCCAATCCCTTAAGAATTAAAAATGTTTCCATAAGATCGCATCTCATCCTTCTAAATTCCAGTGAATAAGAGCCCAGTCGACTCATTCTTTCATCATAAGTCAATCCCGCCATCCCAGGTATTAACCTGGTGAACCTACGCTGCACTCCCTCAAAGGCATGAAAGTCCATCCTCAAATTAGGAGACTAAAACTGCACACAATATTCCAGGTGTGGTCTCATGGGGACCATGTACAACTGCAGTAGGAACTCCTTGCTCCTATCCTCAAATCCTCTCGCAATGGAGGCCAACATGCCATTAGCTTTCTTCACTGCCTGCTGTACCTGTATGCTTACTTTCAGTGACTGATGTACATGGACACCCAAACTTGGAGATGTTATATTTAATTCCCTCATCTAAATCGTAAATCTATATTACTAAAAGTCTGATCTTGACCACGTCCTGTTGATCTGTATATTGATTTTAGAAAACACGCTGCCACTTACGGCTGTGATTTTTTTCCATCTTACTCAGAGTCCCCCTTCGCTACGCAGGACAAGAGGATTTTTCCCATCGATTAAAAATAAAAGAGTTATTAGTGTATAGAAAATGTTGAGATTTTTGAGTGCCTCAGTCACTCTTCAAGATGGGGGAGCGAGAGGGTCACGTCTCTCAGTCGGAGCTGTGAATAACACTGGACACATGTCTACTAATCAGTGAGTGTGGTTTACTGACCTTGAGTGCCCTTAATGTGGTTTGAAAATGAAAATGTGGTTTGTTTGAAGTAAAGCACAGCAAATGGTTGGTGGTGGTTGGTTTGAACTAAAGCACGATTAACAGTCTAAACATGACAACTTCCTGCGTATTGATTTTAGATAAAATGCTACCACTTACGGCTGCGATTTTTGGCCATCTTACTCAGTCCCCCTCCGCTCATCAGGTGCAGAGGATTCTTCCCATCAATGAAAAATAAAAGTGTTATTAGTGTTTTAAAAATGTTGAGAATCTCTCTCATGTCAATCACTCCATGAAGGCCACGCCCCTTCCAGTGGGAGGGATTATAAAACCCGGAAGTGTGGGTGTGGCTCAGTCTCTGCGAGATGTGGGAGGGAGAGGTCACGACTCTGTCTGAGCTGTGAATCAACTGAGCACACTGAATGTCTACTGAACTGTGAGTGTGGTGTTTTTGTGGTGTTTTTTGTTGGTTTATGGTGGTTTGACCCTGCTTAAAATGGTATGAAACTGCATTTGAATTTGGTGGCGTTGCATCCTGCTTCAAGTGGTATGAAACTGTACTTGAATTTGGTGGCCTTGCACCCCGCTTGAAGTGGCCGGAAACTGCCCTTGAATTTGGTGGCCTTGCACTCTGCTTGAAATGGTATGAAACTGCACTTGAATTTGGTTGTCTTGCACCCTGCTTGTGGGAGCGGCGGCACTGCCCTGGCAGCAGCGGCTTGCTGCAGTCCGTCTGTTTTTCTTTTCTTTTTGTTGTTTTCTTGTCTTGTTTTAGAATCAATTTCAGTTATTATGTAGTGTATGTGTGGGGGAGGAGTGGGAGAAACGTTTTTAATCTCTTCCTTTTGGGGGGGGAAGCAAATTTGCTTGTCGTATCCCCCATCTCCGTCTGCGCTGAGGCCTAATGGCGCAGTTGACAGCCTCCAACTGCGACCGACCTCGAGGCTCCGGAGGCAGAGCCAGCCATGACTTACCAGCGCGAGGCTGGCCGACTTCGGGGCGGCGGCGGCAGCGACATCGGAGGTTCGGTCGCGGGCGCAGTGGACGACATCGTCGGGAGCTCGCAGGTCACAGGTTGGTGACCTGTTTTTCCGGAGCTCCCGCGGCAACAGCTGCATCTGCTGGAGGGCGGCAGCTTCGACCGCCCCGGGCCGCGGAATTGAACCAGCCCAATGGCGGAGCGTGGTTCACCCGCGGGACTTATTTACATCACCCGGTGCGGTCACAACATTGGAGGCCTGGGTCGCCTCAGCGCAGAGGAAGAAGGAAGAACAAGAAGGGAAGAGACAAAGACAAGATTTTTGTCTTCCATCACAGTGAGGAGGTGTCTGGTGAACTCACTGTGGTGGATGTTAAATATGTGTTTATTGTGTGTTTTGTTATTTACTATATGTATGACTGCAAGCAACAAAATTTCGTTCAGACCGCAAGGACTGAATGACAATAATGTTTTCCATGATTCTATGAAGTGGCATGAAACTGCACTTGAATTTGGTGGCCTTGCACACTGCTTGAAGTGGCATGAAACTGCAATTGAATTTAATGGCCTTGCACCCTGCTTGGTTGCATGAAACTGCACTTGAATTTGGTGGCCTTGCACCCTGCTTGAAATGGCATGAAACTGCACTTGAGTTTGGTGGACTTGATTCCTGCTTGAAGTGGTATGAAACTGCACTTGAATTGGTGGCCTTGCACCCCGCTTGCAATGGAATTTCAAGGAATAGCCGTGAGTTAACTGCCAGCCCACCAGCCGTGAGTGAGCTGCCGGCACACCAGGCTTGAGTGACTGCGCTGCCACCCCAAGAATCCTATTGGCCCACAATGTCCATACTATCCCTCTGGAAACCAGTCCCTTCAGCCCACAACACCCATACTAGTGCCCCAGAAAGCCCCCCCCACTGGCCACCAATATTGGAATTGGTGGTGGAATATTGCGTTGGGGGACCAGCCCTCCCGTGTGAACATTGATCTAGTATATATTGTAAATAACTGGGGTACCAGCACTGAGCCTTGTGGCACACCATTAGTCACTGCCTGCTATTCTGAAAATAACCCGTTAATTTCTACTCTTTTCTTCCTGTCTGCCAACCAGTTCTCTATCCATTTCAATAACCTACCCTCAATACCATGTGCTCTAATTTTGCACACTAATCTCTTGTGTGGGACCTTGTCAAACACTTTTTGAAAGTCCAGATGCACCATATCCACTGGCTCTCCCTTATCAATCCTACTTGTTACATCCTCAAATTCCAGGTGATTCGTCTAGCATGAATTATGGGTGGTGATAAGTTAGTGTACTAGAGATAGATGGAACTCCTGGTTAAGTGGTGTCGGAACAACAACCTCTTGTTTAGCATCAACAAAAACATGGAATTAATGATTTAATTCAGAAAGGAGAAGTCAACATATGTTCACTGGTGGGTCGATGGTGAAAAAAGTTAGTTCAAATTACTACCTTCCAATTACTGGCCATTGACATCTTGGGCCCAGCACATAAATGCAAACACGAAGGTGGCACTCCAGATCTCTACTTCTTTGTAGTTTAAGAAGTTTCAGCATGTTACTGAATACTTTGGCCAACTTCTAAAGATGCACATAGAAACTATATTGACTGATTGCATCACAGCCTGATACAGAAATTCAAAAGCCCAGGAACACAATGGCTGCAGCGAGTGGTGGAAACGATTAATTATTCCATTCTGGACAGCCCTTCGCACCATTGAGAACATTTACATGAGGTGCTGCCGTCAAGGATCCCTACCATGCCCTTCTATTTTTCTCGAATTATCAGGTTCCTCAACAAACCTTCAAAACCCTAAATCTACCTTGACTATGAAATGCTACAGGCCACCTCAGTGTTTTTTAAGTCTTTTTTTTCACCTGTGGAATTTGTATATGTTTTTGGGTGCTGTCTCATTCCATCTACTTGTGATGCTGCTGGAAGCAAAAATTTAATTGTATCTGCACCTCACTGTACTTGTGTATATGACAAATTTGATCACAGAAAAATTGCACGTCTTAATTGCAAGTATCTCATCTTAGGTTCAACGTTGGAATGCTTTTTCCAGCTTGTTTACTTGCCCATTGCTGTTTCGCCTTCTGTCAGAAACTACACCTGTTCATTACCATCAGTTAAGATATATTTTGGTGCTTTCAAATTCAAATACTTGACACACAACATTGCCCAACTATTCCCCATCCTGTTGTTTTCTCAGATTTGATTTAGCATCAAATGGTGAAGGTCCATCAGAATAAAGGCACCATTTCTGAACATTTTATAACCACCTGATTTAAAAGAAGATGGTTATGGGTTCAAGTTCATGAAATGCCTAATATTTAACTTGCTACTTTCTACTAGTGAGAACAAATCATGTTGGTCGTCAACTGTGTTCTATATAAAACATTGTGTTATGGAACACTTTGGAAGATGAGAGGGAAAGAAATGAGATGGCTTGACCAATAACAATACCTCCATCACAGAGCAGCATGAAGTTAGAGACCCAGACCATCTGTGCGAAGGGCTTTCTAAAGGAGATCTTCTCCTGCGAGGATATTAAAAAATAACAGCGGAAGAAAGAGAAAAAATGAGACTGATAACATGAGGCACTAATATCCATATACAAAAATTCAATAGAGAAAGGAATAGTGCCAGGGAACTAGCAAACAGCAAAGGTAATTGCTATCTGCAAGAGTAAGAACTGCTGCTGATTTTCTCCTTCCTAAAATAAGGCACTAAAGCAATAGTTGTACCATAATTCTTGGGTAAGTTGTGATTCAGAATCAAATCCAGAACCCTCACTGGACTATATTATTCAAATATTTACTAAATAATCTCAACCATCAGGGGTGATTTCTTATGAGATATGTATTGCAGTATGTTATGCATAAAATGAGACATTCTAAATAAGTGCTACATACCATTATCAACTAAAACAACTATTAACTATATGGTACTAACAGCCTTAATCTTTTTACTAAGAGGACAGGTTTAATTATTTTAAGTCGGTACTAATATCGTTCATTCTCAATTTTGTATAACTATTTGTTGTTGATCACACTGTACCTTTCCATGCATTAGTAGACGGATTGTAAGAGTGACGTTGAGTCCCCCTTCAGTTACTTGGGAGTCTGATTTATTCATTCTGCTGTTTTAACTCTTGAAAGCGCAAGGATGTACTGAAGTCCTGTAGAAAGAAGATATTTCAGCAGTCAAAATTTCATTTTATAGATTACTTTATCTGATATGTAATAATAACTTTAAATTTATGGGTCTTCATTTCTCCATAATGCCTGCAACATTTGACTGAAGAAAAACTTGCATTTCCAGACATGGAAATATTTATTTTTTACACACAATTCCGAAGTAACCTACATAGGAACTTGCTGTTGAAAATTGATTCTTTGCTTCATGAAAGAACATTTTTCCCCCAGTAACTTATACCAGTAACCCTCACTCTGGCTTCACATTTCGCACATCTCCTCCCCCTCCTCCTCATAACAGTATCCACCAATCAATTGCCAGACTTGGTCGCAGCGCCACCTCTTTTCTCCCCCCACTACAATCAGTCTAAAGAAAGGTCCTGACCCGAAACATTGCCCATTCATGTTTTCCAGAGATGCTGCCTGACCTGCTGAGTTACTCCAGCACTTTTTTTTAAAAATAAAACAGCATCTGCAGTTCTTTGTGTCTACTTTTTCAGTAACATTTCCTTTTATGCATCATACCAGTTTTGTGATACAGAATGAACACATTTATCACATTTAGTTCGGGTGATTTAAAGTGAGCAATAAATCTAGTTCTATTTTCTCATTACATGCACTCTTGAAACATTGATGAAATGTAAAGAACATTCTTTTTTTTTGTAATATTTTTTTATTTGAAGTAAACCGTTTACAATGTAAAGCTTACTTTATAAACTAACACCTTAATTCAATATTACTACAAATAACATATCAATACTTAATATCTTCTATTTTTTGGAAATAAAGAAAAAGATATATAAAAGAGAAAAGAAAAAAGAGTAAATAAAAAGGAATAAAAAATTCTTCCCACATACTTCAACCGTAAAAAAAAAAAGAAAATTTGAAAAACAAAAATATTACATATATATAAACAAAAACTAAAGTCATTATACGAAATACTATTTCATTCAGAAATATCTCTAATAAATGCACAATAATATCAAATATAAGTAAGTTATTCGCATCGGATCCGTAGGGTGTCCGTCGAGCCGTGATTCCAAGAATAGCTACTTTTCTAAATACTGTATATATGGAGACCATATCGATTCAAAAGAATTATACCTGTCCAAAAGGACAAATCTAATTCTTTCCAAATTCAACGTCTCCAACATCTCTGCTTTCCACATTTTAATTGTTGGGGATAATGTTCCCTTCCAAAATTTAAGTATTATTTTTTTCCCTATTATTAAACAGTAATCAAAAAAATTTCTTTGATTAACCGTGAGTACCAAATTTGGCTCCGGGATTCCGAATATTATTAATTTTGGGTCTGGGTCGAGTTCAACCTTAAGAACTTCCGAAATAACTTTAAAAATTTCAATCCAATAATAATTCAACCGTGGACACGTTACCAAACTATGTATTAAATTTGCTTCAAGATTCTTACATTTATCACAAATAGAGGAGAGACTAGGAAAAATACTTTTTAATTTGGTTTTCGAGTAGTGTAATCTATATATAACTTTAAATTGTATCAGTGTATGTCTGGCATTCAAAGAACACCAATGTATTCTTTGTAAGCATTCTTCCCAAGTTTCTTTTGTTATAGGTAATCCAATTTCATTTCCCCATGCTTGACGATATGTTTCAGTTGTTGGGTTCTCTTTATCTAAAATAATATTGTATATATAAGCTATAAGCTTATCCGTATTTGGATGTAAATTAAACAGCTCATCTAATAAGCCTGGTTCTTTTTTTTTATAGTCTTGTGTGTTACATTTAATAAAATCTCTAATTTGTAAATACCTAAAATGGTGTTGTGAAGGTAATCCAAAAATATCTTGTAACTCTTCAAATAATAAAAAATTTCCATTTCTATAAAGGTGTCCTATCCTTTTAATTCCTGAATCCTCCCACAGTCTAAACCCCGCATCTAAGATTGAGGGTTTAAACAGTGGGTTATTCCTAATTGGTAACCTAAAAGAAAGATTATCCAGATATAGGGTCTTAACTATCTGTTTCCAAATACGCCTATTATTATGAATTATAGGGTTGTCCCTATAAGTCTTTTTTTGTACTTCCTTTGGTGCGAAAATAATCGACTCTATATTGAAAGGTAAACAGTCTTCCTTTTCCATTTTTAACCACATTGGTTCAACATCCATATTTACCCACCAAAAATTCATATTCTTAATCTGGACTGCCCAAAAGTAATATAGAAAATTTGGAAGTGCCAGCCCTCCATTTATCTTAGACTTACATAAGTGTTTTTTACTTATTCTATGACTTTTGTAATCCCAGACAAAATTATTAACTATAGTATCAATTTTTTTTAAAAAACTTTTTGGGAGAAAAAAAGGAATTGCCTGAAATAAATATAACAATTGTGGTAAAAAAATCATCTTTATAGCATTAATCCTACCGATCATAGATATAGGGAGTGTTTTCCAATATGAAATGTTTTTTTTAAATTTCTCTAATAATTGATAATAATTAGCTTTAATTAATAATTTATAGGATTTAGACACATTGATTCCTAAATATTTAAATTTATCTGTAACTATTTTTAGTGGGTATTTTTGTAATATATTTACATTTATACCAGTTATAGGCATAATGTCACTTTTATTCCAATTAATCCTATATCCTGAAAATACGCTAAATTCATTTATAACATTAAATAACTTGGGAATACTACATTCCGGCTTAGTAATATAAATCAAAATATCATCTGCATATAAAGATATCTTATTATTTGTTGTGTCAGTATTATACCCATATATTTCGGGTTCTGATCTGATTCTTTCGGCCAGAGGTTCTATCACCAAAGCAAATAATAAAGGGGATAACGGACATCCCTGTCTGCATCCCCTAAAAAGTCTAAATTTAGGTGATAGTATTTGATTAGTTAAAATTCTTGCTGTAGGGTTAGAATATAATATTCTTACCCATTTACAAAATCCATCCCCCAGTTGATACTTTTCCATTATATTAAATAAATATGACCATTCCACCTGGTCGAATGCTTTTTCAGCATCCAACGATATAACTGCTAATTCAATATCTCTCCTTCTTCTCGAGTATATAATGTTAAACAAGCGTCTAAGATTATGTGATGAATAACGTTTTGGAATAAAACCTGTTTGATCATAATGTATTATTTTGGAAATCACTAAACTTAGCCTCCGAGACAGTACTTTAGTTAATATTTTTTGATCAGTATTTAAAAGGGCAATTGCTCGATATGATCCAGGATCTTCCAGATCCTTATCTAATTTAGGAATTAATGTAATTGTAGATTCATTTAAAGACTCTGGTAACTTTCCTAACTCATAGGTGTGTCTATACACTGTTTGTAATCTTGATGAAAGTAGATCATGAAATTATTTATAAAATTCTGCACTCAGGCCATCGGGGCCCGCTGTTTTACCATTTTTTAACGATCCAATTGATTCTTCGATATCTATTACCGATATTTCAGCATTTAATAATTGCCTACTCTCAAAATCTAGCTTATTAAAATGACATTTTTCTAGAAATGTTTCCATTTCATCTGTTTGCCCTGTTAATTTAGATGAATAAAGATTTTGATAATATTGTAAAAATGTGTCATTAATGTCTTTTGGTATAGTCAACGTATTTCCCTGTACCGATCTAATACTATGTATAGTTTTTTCATCGTCTAATCTTCTGAGTTGTCGTGCTAATAATTTTTGAGGTTTATCACCAAATTCAAAATGAACTTGTTTAGTTTGTTGATATAGTTTTATCACTTGATCAGAGTAAATTTTATTTAATCTATATTTTAATATAGCAATTTTATTACTCAACTCTTTAGAAGGATGTATTATATTTTCACTATCTAATTGTTTTATCTCTTTTTCTAACTTTTGCTCCATTTTTCGATTTACTTTGTTAAAATGAGCTTGTGCTGATATTATTGCACCGCGCATAAATGCTTTAAATGTATCCCATAATAATAATGGGGAAGTCTCAGATTTATCGTTAGTTTCAAAAAATAATTTAATCTGTTTCTCCACATAGTTACAGCAGTCTTTATCCTTTAATATCTGTGTGTTGAATCTCCAAATATTAGTTTTATTAACTATATCTTTTAATTTTATCTTAAATGTTAATGGAGCATGATCTGAGATAATAATATTATGATACTTTGCATCATACGTAAAGGGGAGTAATTTTGAGTCGACTAAGAAATAATCTATCCTCGAGTAGGTTCCGAATACCGGCGAGAAAAATGAATATTCCCGTCCGGTTGGATTATCCAATCTCCAAATATCTTTAACATTCGATGTCTTAATAAAAGAATTTATAAGCTTACTTGATTTAGAAAGAGCCTTACTTTTTGTAGAAGATCTGTCCAAATAATTATCTAAAGTACAGTTTAAATCACCTCCAATTATTAAATTATATTGGGTGGATATAGGAATACTATTAAATATTTTCTTAAAAAATAGTGGATTATCAAAATTAGGTGCGTATATATTCATAAGAATTACTTTTTTTAAATGTAGTTCCCCTGTAATTATTAAATATCTACCCTCCTTATCCTCTATTATCGAATTAAGTTTAAAAGGTATACCTTTACGAATAATTATTGCAACCCCTCTAGATTTGTGTATAAACGAAGAATGATATACTTTTGAAATCCATTTAGCTGTTAATCTATATTGAGCATCTTTTTTAAGATGTGTTTCTTGAAGAAACGTAACTCCAGATTTCAATCTATTCAGCTGAGCTAATACCTTTCCCCTTTTAATTGGTTCATTGATTCCTTTAACATTCCAACTACAGAAGGTGATTCCATCACCCCCATTCCTTACATTCATATCTTGCATTTTATTGTTAGGGTGGCTTTTTTTGGAGTAGCCTTCTTGGCTCCTCCAGCCCGACATTACACCCCAACTTCAATCCGATGCGAATTTCCAATTCCATTAAACCATATCCATTTAATCTGATTATATAAAATAGATAGAAGTCATGATTATATAATATATAATATAAAATCAAGTATGTGTTATACAAAAAATAATAACGAGTGTAAATATAAAAAAAGGTGATAGAAAGGTGATCAGAAAAAAAAGAGACTACACTTTTATAATGTGTAGTGTGCACAGGTGAAAGCCACACTAACATGGCTACTAATCTAGCGACTTCCGTTTTCTAAAAAAAAAAGATGTTAAATATTCCAGCTCTTATTTGGAATACTGTATATATTGGGGTGGGGGTGCTAACTTTATATTCTTAATAACTTTTTCTATTATTCATATTATAGTTTTTAGTTGTTAATTTCAACTATAATTAGTATCATAATTAGTAATACTATATAAGTGGAGTAAGGGAAATCAAACTAATTAGTAATTAGCAATTAATAATTACAAATTAGTATTTATTAATTAATTAGTAAGCAATATAATACTACAATTCTATGTCCGTTATTTCGCAGGTCCATAAAGTTCATTCATCAATTACTCCTGTCGGGTCTGCTCCTTCTTCCTCTGCCTCTCCTTCTTCTCCTTCTTCTACCTTCTTCTGTATTTTCCGAGCGAATTCCAGTGCCGCTGTATGCTTGGTGAAACGAAGATCCTTCTTCTCGTAGGTAACTCTAAGTATTGCCGGGTACACCAGACCATATCTGATCTCCTTTTTTCCTTTTATATCTCTCAAGATGCGTCTTGTTTCTGTGAATAGAGCTCTTCTTTTAGCCACTTCGGCCGGGTAGTCTCTGAAGATACTGATGTTATCTCCTTCGTATTTCAGATTTCTTTTTCTTATTATTATCTTCATCATATCTTCAAAGACGCCGTCATAAACCACCTTTACAATTACTTGTCTTGGTGGTGCACCACTCCTAGAAGCCGGTCTTAAAGCCCTGTGGGCTCGGCCCAACAGGGGCTCTTCATCCAGATCCAAAACGTCCTTCAGGAGTTTAGCAAAGAATTTACGTGGGTCATGGTTTCCTTCGCGTCCCTCAGGCAAACCTACTATGCGCAAATTCTTACGTCTTTGCCGCCCCTCCAAATCAATACATTTCTCATTTATTTTACGTACTAATTCAGAGAGGCGTTTGTTCTCTTCGTTTATCTTCTCATTCTCCCTCGCAGTTGTCAGAGCAGCATCAGTTAATTCTTTAATCGTATCATTTTGTTGATCCAGTACAGTTGACATAGGGCTTAACCTCGCCTCTATTTTCGCATCCATCATCTCTTCCATCATTCGCTCCATCCCAGCAATCTTATCAGTTACCTCAATCATTTGAGTATGTATCTCCTCCTCCAGTTCTGTTTTCCATTCATTCATCATGATTTTTACCATTTCTTTAACTTCTCTCATTAATTCTTCTTTGATTTTTCGAATATCCGTTTTTAAGGCTTTCATTTCATCCTTAATTTCTTTATAATCTTTCTTCACTTCTTTTTGTGTTTCTGCTTGTGTTTCCTTCAGCATTTTCCTCATATCAGCCAGCAGAGATTTTTTAAGATCTTCCATCTCAGCTTTTCTTAGTGAAATCTCTTCTTGGGAGGCAGCCAGTCCCAAGCCTGAAGCTTTGGTGGGGCCTACCTCCCTTCTGGAGCTTTTCTTCGGCTGTATGGGGGAGGAGGGATTCATTTTAAATTTCTTACCGGAGTCGCTAAAGTCGCGCGCCTGATGACGTCACGCAGCTTACAATCGCACCCGGAGCCGTTTAAAATCGATCTCCTACGGTAAGTAGCGTTAGCAACCTCCTCTAACCCCGTTTTTTTTCCAGATTTTTTAAGAGCTGGTCTGGCGCTGTTCTCTCCTAGAACATGGCGCCACCGTAAAGAACATTCTTATTCCATGTGGAAGTCATGCTATCTGAGATTCCATTCAAATGTCAACGTTAATTCTCATTTCAAGGCACCAACTATATCGTGCCCGATAGTTTTTGCTTTGATGTTTAACAGTGCATTCAGATAGTATTCACACCCCTTCAGTTTTTCCACATTTTGTTGCATTACAGCCTTAAAATGGATTAAGTTCAATTTACACACAGTACCCCATAATAAAAAAGCAAAAACAGGTGCTTGAAATTTTTACAATGTAATTCAAGTCAAGAGAGTTTATTGTCATGTGTCCCAGATAGGGCAATGGAATTCTCGCTTGCTGTAGCACAACAGAACATAGTAAGCATAAATACAGTACAGTTCAGTGTGTCAATATAGCATAGACCATATATATACATAAATAAACAGATAAAGTACAATAGGCTGCTATAGTTCAGACTTTGTTTGATGGCGAATTTAATAGCCTGATGGCTGTGGGGAAGAAGCTGTTCAGAAGAAGCTGTTCATGAACCTAGATGTACCAGATTCCAGGCTCCTGTACTTTCCACCTGATGGCAGCAGGGAGATGAGTGTATGGCCAGGATGGTGTGGGTCTTTGATGATGCTGGCCGCCTTTTTGAGGCAGCAACTGCAATAGATCCCTTCGATGGTGGGGAAGTCAGAGCCGATGATGGACTGGGCATTGGTCACAACTATCTGCATTCTTTTCTGCTCCTGGACGCTTAAGTTGCCGAACCAATTCACACTGCAACCAGCCAGCATGCTCTCTACTGTGCACCTGTAGAAGTTCGAGAGCCCTCTTTGACATACCGACTCTCTGTAATCTTCTCTGGAACTAGAGGCACTGATGCGTTTTCTTTTTATTGCATCAGTGTGCTGGGACCAGAAAAGATCTTCGGAAATATGCATGCCCAGGAAGTTGAAGTTCTTGACCCTTTCCACCATAAACGGGATTGTGGGTCCCTATCCTACTCCTTCCAAAGTCCACAATCAGTTCCTTGGTGTTGAGAGCCAGGTTATTGTGCTGGTACCATTTCGTCAATCGATCAATCTCACTTCTATACTCTAACTCGTCACCACCAGTGATTCGTCCCACAACAGTGGTGTCGTCGGCGAACTTGATGATGGAGTTTGCATTATGTCCGGCTATGCAGTCATGAGTATAGAGTGAGTAAAGCAGGGGGCTGAGCACGCAGCCTTGAGGTGCTCCCGTGCTGATTGTTAACGAGGATGACACATTTCCTCCAATACGGACAGATTGTTCTGTGGATGAGGAGTCGTGGATCCAATGGCAGTAATTAAAAATAAACTGAAATATCACATTTACATAAGTATTCAGACCTTTTACTAAGTACTTTGTTGAGGCATCTTAGACAGCAATTACAGCCTCAAGTCTTCTTGGGTAAGATGCTACAAACTTGGCACACCTGTATTTGGGTAATTTCACTCATTCTTCTCAGCAGACCCTCTCAAGCTGTCAGGTTGGATGGGGAGCGTCGACGCACAGCTATTTTCAGGTCCCTCCGGAGATGTTCAATCAGTCCAGGCTCTGGCTGGGCCACTCAAGGACATTCACAGACTTGTCATAAAGCTACTCCTGCATTGTCTTGGCTGTGTTCTTCGAGTTGTTGTCCTGTTGGAAGGTGAACCACCGTTCCAGTCTGAGGTCCAGAACGCTCTGGAGCAGGTTTACATCAAGAATCTCTCTGTACTTTGCTCCGTTCATCTTTCTCTCGATCCTGACTAGTCTCCCAGTTCCTGCCACTGAAAAACATCCCCACAGCATGATGCTGCCACCACCATGCTTCACCGTAGGTATGGTATTGGCCAGGTGATGAGCGGTGCCTGGTTTCCTCCAGATGTGAACCCTTGGCCTTCAGGCCAAAGAGTTCAACCTTGGTTTCATCAGACCAGAGAATCTTGTTTCTCATGATCTGAGTCCTTTGGGTGCCTTTTGGCAAACTCCAAGCGGGCTGTCATGTGACTTTTACTGAGGAGTGGTTTCCGTCTGGCCACTTTACCATAAAGGCCTGATTGGCGGAGTGCTGCAGATATAGTTGGCTTCCTGGAAGATTCTCCCATCTCCACAGAGGAACTCTGGAGCTCTGTCAGAGTGACCATCGGGTTCTTGGTCACCTCCCTGACTGAGCCCCTACTCCCCCGATTGCTCAGTTTGGCCGGACGGTCAACTCTATGAAGAGTCCTGGTGGTTCCAAAGTTCTTCCATTTAAGAATTATGGAGGCAACTGTGCTCTTCGGGACCTGCAATCCGCAGAAATTGTTTTTTACCCTTCCCCAGATCTGTACCTCGACACAATCCCGTCTCGGAAGTCTATGGGCAATTCCTTCGTCTTCATGGCTTGGTTTTTGCCTTGACATGGACTGTCAACTGTGGGACCTTATATATACCTTATATAGACAGGTGTGTGCCTTTCCAAATCATGTCCAATCAATTTAATTTACCACTGGTGGACTCCAATCACATTGTAGAAACATCTCAAGGATGAACCTAAGCTCAATTTTGAGTGTCATAGCAAAGGGTCTGAATATTTATGTAAATGTGATATTTCAGTTATTTCTTTTTAATTACTTTGCAAAAATTTCTAAACACCTCTTTTCGCTTCTTCATTCTGGGGTATTGAGTGTAGATTGACAATTAAAAAAATGTCAATCTACAATCCTTGCAAACCTCTCAGGAATTCAAAATATACATTAATTTGTTCATTTGCAAAATAAATCAATTTATTGAAAAATCCATTTGATACATTATGTTTCTATATCAAATCAGTCCAGCCCCTCTTTGGCCACATCCCACAAGAAAAAAACAGAACAATCAAACAAAATCTCATTTCCACGTTCCTTGATTATTGAAATAAGGTTTTACAAAGTGACTGTCAGTGCTGAACCATTTTCATGACGGTCAAAACTATTTTCAATAAATTGATTTATTTTGCAAGTGAACAAATTAATGTATATTTTGAATTCCTGAGAGGTTTGCAAGGATTGTACTTCCTTGCAGTATTTCATGCTGGGACAAAAAAAAGTATGAATCTTTAGAATAACATAAATAAATGCAGATGCCAAATGTAGCACATTTTGGCTGCACACAATGCATGCCTTTTCAGCCAAGCATTAATAATGACAATAACTGCACATTGGAATTAGAACACAAGCATTATACATCCTACATGATAAACACCCCATGCCCTTATACAACAGTAGACCAATTTAATTAAATTCCTGGAGGTTATTCCATTCAATAGATGATAAATGCAACCATGTGTTCAGCTGCTAATGGAGCTGTGTTTGCGCCCCAGGATTATTTCTGTGCCTTCCTTGCCATCCCTTTGCAAAATGAGTTTATTCATGATGATATAACGAATAATCAAGGCCACATTTAATCCAGATAACAGAGAGTAAAGAGGCACAAATCTATACAAGTCTAAGCCATATGCTGACCTGGCCTAAGGCTTAAGTTGCACTGCCAATTTTAATGTAAGCACCCCTTTTAAAGGCATTTTAATTGAATAAAACAGCACTTTGTTGAAAAGCGAAGAATAGAAACATAAAACTTCTCCATCATTCAAATTTAAATTATCAGTTTAAATGCGTAGGAAAATCGCTTTACATGCATACAATTTTTAATTTCAACACGTTTCGTTTTCCTTGGACTTTGGACTTGAATGACTATTGGTAAAGGGTATCTCAAGGCAGAAGACAAATGAACATCTCATTAGCCTAATAGATCTTCATAACTCAAAAATAAACTAAATAATACTAATGATTGCATAGGTTATTCATTATTAAAAACCACTGTGCTAATTTTCTTAACACCAAATGTGATTCACAGACACTGGAATTTAAAAAAATACACCCAGTTATTAATCAATATGGATGGTAAATCATAGAGCATAGAATTAAAAGCAGCCACATACAATATCTGAAAGATTTCCACATATTGGAAGTTTCTGTCTGAGTTTAGATGAGTTTAAATGTAAAATCTGGCTGTAACCACAAACAAATACAGTAACTTTCTGGCATTCAAATAACACATTGTTATAGGAGTCTGAAATATTGTTAATATAGTGCTTATATTACACTTTTATGGATATACTATAATTCCACTTTATTATATTTTATTTAAAGTAAAAGAAGTTTAATGGTCAGTGCTTTAAAAAAAAACTAGACTAAGTGGGGCACGTTGGGTCCCTGTCAAATGGGAGGCCTAGTTCCCCAACACAACCCGTTCTCCAAGCAATATTCCATCACTCACCCGTAACCCACAACTGCGCAGGCGCGGCTCATTTCCCCTCATCCCCAGCACTCTCTCCCTATACTCTTCACCCTCCCTCTTCTTTCCCCTCTCCTCCACCGGGTGGGGCCATGAGCCAGCAGCCTCACCAGCAGCGTGTTCATCCTTTCCACTTTTTTTTTGCTTTTTATGTCTAAATGTATGTCTAAATGGTTTAGTGTGGGAAGTGATGGGGAGAATAGGAAGAAACTGTTTTTCAGTCACTTACCTCGACGGAGATGCAACTTTTCTCTTTGTCACATCTTCACCCCACTCGCGGCTTAACAACTGGTTTGGTGCTGCCTTTCTCGGACACCGGCGCAGAGCTTCAGTAGCAGGTGTGGCAGACTTGCCATCGCGGAGCGGGGTGCCCCTTGCCGGGGATCACCAGAAGAAGTGCTCCAACCACCGGCCTGCGGACAATAACATTGTGAGGCCGGAGTCTGCGGAGCTTCTAGCCGCGGGCGTGGCGTGGATTTCCCTTCGCCTAGTGGTCCTTTACCAGAGATCGCCAGAAGTGCTCCGACCGCTGGCCTGCAGCCTATAACATCATGAAGCCGCGGTCTTCGATAAGAAAGTGGCTGATTCGGAAAACTCCAAATTGCGGAGTGCGAGTTCCGATCCGTCCTGACATCGGAGTTTCAATTATCCCGATGAGAAGGCTTGTACATCGGGCCGTCCGTAGCGGCGACTACGGAGGGTTCCACCGTGAACAAAGGAGGAAGATTAACTGAACGTTATTGCCTTCCATCACAGTGAAGAATGTTGATTACACTGTGGTGGATGTTTATGTTGAATTCTATTGTGTAATGTGCTCTTTTAGATTGTATGGCTGCATGGTAACTCATTTCACTGTACCTTAATTTGTGCATGTGACAAATAAATGTGAAGTTGAACTTCCCTCTCCCAATCCCTCCCTCACCTCTCCTTTGCTCTACCTTCAGTCACGCTCCCTCCCTCCATATCTCCTCTCCCCTCCATACCTCTCCTATCCCCCACCTCCCCAGTCCTCACCTCCCCTATCCTCCTCACTATCCCTCCTCTCCCTCTATTTCCCACTCCCTATCTCCCCCACTCCCCTCTCCTCCTCTTTCTTTCCCCACTCCTACATTCTCCCAATCCATCCCTCACCATTCCCCTACCCTCAGTCCCTCTCATAACCCCTCTCTCTTCCGTACCGCCCTTCTCTCCCTCTATCCCCCCCTCCTCTCCCACTCTCCCTCCTCACCTCCCCCACTTTCCCCCCTCTACCTCCATACCCCCTCTTCTCCCTCAATCCCGCCAGACTCCCTCCTCACCTCCCCCAGTTTCTCTCCCTACCCCCTCCTCTCCATCAATCCCCAACTCTCCCTCCTCACCTCCCCAGGTTGCCACTCCTCTGACCGGAGGTTGCCTTGACCGGAGGCCGCGTCTACTGGAGGCCGTGTCAATCGGATGTCACGCCGACCGGAAGCCGCGCCAGGCAACGCCAAGCAGTGGCGGGTGCCGCCGGTGACTGACTGCGGACGCAGCAAATCAGTGCGGCGATGGTGCAGGAAGGGGCGTTGCCGTCCCGGCGGTGACCGACGGGAGAGATCAATCTACGCATACGCAGTTTTTAAGATTTTTAAACCTTAATAACTTCTAAAATATACCACCAATTGGAACAAAACGTTTTGCACATGCAGCAAAGGAGAATGGTGAGTAAGGTGGCGAAAAATCGTAGCGTCATCGTGTACCATTTTTGCGCAAATGTAAAAACAATACAAAACAAGAAGATAACAAGATGAGCGTTTTAGTTACATATAGATAGATATAGATGTTGAACCATTATTCACTGATATTTTAATGCTTTTTATTTTATAAACACAACTACCAAAAGCCGTGTTAATGGCATTAATTTGCCATATCTTGATTTATTATTGTTTCAATGCAGAATGAAGGAAACCTGATTGTGATGCTCCAGATAGTTAAAAATCCCATCAGGCTTCATAAAGCATTGTGCATTTGGTTAACTCCTTTCTACAACTTGGGGGAAGTCCACAATCCTCACTACATCAACTCCCCATGCCAGGGTTTTCTCCTGAAAAAAGAACGAGGTGTATATATGCTACAGGCTACCTCAGATACCTTCCTTATGCAACCGGAGAAGGCAAACTGCAATATATTGCAAATATCTGCGCTTGCAGGCTGTTCAAGGCACGAAACAGTAACTGACAAAACAATCTTTGCCTTGCAGTCGTGGCTGCAGCAAATGGCAGATTTCAGTGAGTACATCCTAGGTCTGTCCTTTATGCCCACTGATCATTCCTTCCTATCAAATTCATGCAGCCATGTAGTGCAAATGCTGTCTCGTGTGTTCCTGGAACCAAATGACGTGTGCAAAAGATTGAAGACAAATTCCTTTACATAATGCTCTGTTGACTACAGCCATTAAAAAAAAAGGAGAGAAAAAAAAATGTTTATTGAATTACAGCAAGGTCAATAGAAATCATATCAGCTATATAAATGCATGGTGATTCCTTTAAACAGTTGGATTTCTCCTGCTGCAGAACCAGTGTTCAGTTGGCAGTGATAGTGCTCAACTGGCATTAAATATTACTCAATATCATGATCTGCCTCTTCTGCACATTTGTGACAAGGCCCCATTTATCTGCTCCCTTAATGAATGGTTTGAGTGTCCAACAGACACCACATTGGGAGCAGCTTATAACAATGAGCCCTACAGACCTGAATATTGGAACGCGTTTCTTTCTAAAGCGTAATGCTGACCCGACCGATTTTAAATGGGTAGATGTCTAGTTAGCCTTTAGGGATACATTGCAGAAACAGGCCGACCAGCGATCACCTGTACACTAACACTATCCTATACACTAGGGACAATTTTATAATTTTTACTAAAGCCAGTTAACCTACAACCTGTATGTCTTTGATTTGTAAGGGTGTCAGGGATTATGGGGCAAAGGCAGGAGAATGGAGTTGAGAGGGAAAGATAGATCAGCCATGAATACCAGATTGGATTTGATAGGCCGAATGGCCTAATTCTGTTCCTGGAACTTATGAACTTATAAATCAAAATACTATCTGATCTGCTGAGTATTTCCACTTTTTAGGGACTGCCATTTGTTTTCCTAGGTGTTCTCTCTCAGCTATATAGGATAATTCATGTCAAATGCAGTTATCTTTTACCCTTTTTGTGACTGCTCCGAGCTGCAGAATAGTTGCATAAAGACAGTAAGAAATAAAAAGACAAAGAGTTAATTAATTTTGAAATTTGTATCACATGATGTGTCATCCTTGCTAACTGGATAAACAATTGTCAGTAACAATCAAACACAAAGCTCTCCTGTATTCTGTTCTACTCTTATATTAGCTCTCAAAATACAAGCCATGAGTGTTCCTTCTATATGAAATCATATCCTCCACAAATATATTTTGTACTCGTGTGTCCATTAAATGCTATTCACAATTGATTTTAAGTATTTTGTGGAATTTGTACAACTGATATGAAATAGAAATTCATCCACTCCGCTATTTTTCCAACTTGATAGTATAAAGATCAGTACAGCATAATGAAAAGTCCTTCAGCTCACAATGTCTGATGCCAATTTAATTTCTTCTGCGTGCATGTGATCCATATCCCTCCATTCTCTGCATATCAATTTGTCAAACTAAAAGCCTCTGAAATGCCTCAGCAGGTCATGTCTAACCAACTTGATTGCGTTTTTGTGCAGGTGATGAAGGAGATTGATGAAGGTGGGGTGTTGGATATTGTGTACATGGATTAGTGGTATGGCTTTTGATAAAGGTCCCTCATTGCAAGCTGATCCAGAAGACTAAGATGTACGTGATTCATGATGACTTGGATTCAGAACTGGCTTATTCGAAGAAGACAGAGGGCTGTGGTAAAATAAATACATTCTGACTGGTGGAGTGCTGCAGTGATCTCTGCTCTTTCTGATATATATGAATGACCTGGACGTAAATGTAGATGGGTTGGTGAGTATGTTTGCTGATATCACCAAAATTGAAGGAGTTGCAGATAGTGAGGAAAGCTGTCAGAACACACAGTGGAATATAGATCCGCTGCAGAAATAGGCGGAGAAATTGCAGATGGAGTTTAACCCGAACAAGTGTGAGGTGTTGCACTTTGAGAGGTTAAATATAAGGCAAGAGAAAATACAGTTTATGGCGAAACCCTTAATGTGATGTCTCTACTTCTCTTCTTAAAGGAACGACATAGGCTGCTCTCCAGTCCTCCGGGACCTCGCCTCTGGCTAGTGAAGATACAAAGGCCCTGCAAATTCCTCTCTTGCCTACCTCAATATCTGGGATAGTTAGCATTATCCACCTTAATACGCTTCAAGACCCCCAACACCACCATCCTCATGATCTTGAATTGCCCAAGCATATTAGTCTTTCCCACACTGTTCTCTCTGTCCTCCATTCCTGGTCCTTGTTGTATACAGATGCAAAGTACTCATTTAGTACTTCACCTAAATACTCTGACTCCAAGCATAAATTCCCTCTGTTATCCGCAAGTGTTTCTCCATGGTTCCCTTCTTGTTTTCAATGCACATTTTAAAAGGCTGTGGATTTTCCTTAATCCATCTCACCAATGACTTCTCATGGCTCCTTTTAGCCCTTCTAATTGTCCACTTAAGTTTTTTTTATTGTTTGTTTTAAATTCCTCAAAGGCCGTGTCTGATTTACTCTGTCTAACATTCAATTCCTTTCTCTTTTAACTAAATTAACAATCCCTTTGTTAATCCAAGGTTCCTTTACCTTGTTATCCATATCCTTCTTACTAGAATATGCCCGTCCTGAACAGCTGGCCTTTAAATAGCTCTCACGTCAGATGTGAACTTACATCTGAGGGCTGGGGGAGGAGGGAGGGGGAGTGGAGGAAGTAAAATTGGCAGCGAAATAAGCCAGGCGGCAGCAGCGGAAATCTCCAGCGGAAGAAAAAAATGGCGGCGTTTTTGGAGGAGAGTGGGCTGCAACAGCTGTCGTTATGGTGGCTGGCCAACAGGAGGCCACAAAATGAGTGTGTGTGTGGGGGGTGAAGGATTTTATGTAAAAAAGTGTACATAAAAATGTCTAAATGTAATGAGGAGTGAATGGGTGAATGTAAAAGTGTAATGTCTAGCAAAATGAAACATTTCTAGGGGTTTGAAAGTGTGCTTTTGGCGAACCATGAAACCAAAGGGCAAATCTGACATACACCCACAAACACACACAGAGTTTTAAAAGTATACTAGACCAAGTGCAGACTCGTTGGGTCTGTTCCCCCAACGCGCGTTTGCGGGGTGGGGGGCATGCGGCGTCACACACACTAACCACCCCCACACTAACTACCCCCTTGATATTGTATTAATATTATTAATTAGATCCTTTTACCCCATAACCGCTCTAGCCACTGACGCATAGCCCCCAACTCACAGGCGTGCCTGGAGAGGGGGGTAGAGCGTGAGGGCAGAGAGAGAATGGGGAGAGACAGTGAGAGAGGCAGAGACAGAAGGGAAAGAGACAGGGGGGGTGGGGGAAGGAGGGGAGAGAGATGTGAGAGAGGGGGTCTGAGAGGAGGGAAGGGAAGGGGGAGATGGGGTGAGAAGGGAGGGGGAGAGGTGGGGTGAAGGGAGCAAGAGAGGTGATGGGGAGGGGTTTAGGGAAGGGGTAGGCGAGGGGTGGAGGGATGGGGTAGAGGGGGTTAAAGGGGGGAGAGAGCAGGGGGAGAGATGGGGAGAGGGATAGAGGGGGGAGGGATAGAGGGAGGGGGAGATAGGGGAGGGAGGAGAGGGGGAAGAGAGAGAGGGGGAGGGAGAGAGCAGAGGGGGGATAGAGAGAGAGAGAGGGGGAGGGAGAGCGAGGGGGGGAAGGAGAGGGAGAGGGAGGGGGAGGGAGTGGGAGCATGGGGGGAGGGAGAGAGAGAGGGGGAGGTAGAGAGTGAGAGCAGAGAGTAGGTATGTTGCAAAACTTACCTTTAGCAGCGCTGCACTTCTGCCGCTCCCCGTGTGCGCGTCTTTGGCGCCTTTCAGAGGGGGGCGGGCTTAAAGTGCCGTTTTTCAACAGACTGGGATAATCGATGAATGTCGGGCGATTTAGTTGCGGAAGAAAAATCGCTCTGACATTTCATCAATGAAGGTATTTTTAAATTACTCTAGATTATTTATTAACTAGAGTAATTTAAAAATCACCTTAAAAAGCCGTGAGCACTGACAACCGGAAGGATTTTCCGTAGGGGAGAAAAAAAGGTAAATAGTTTATTTTTATATTAAAAGTTGGTTTTTCGGGAGGCTTTAATAATATTTTTATGTTGCAAAATGGGGTCTCAAAATTAATGAACAAACAATATTTTTCCCCCCGACTTCACCGCTAACCGCAACGTTCCAATCCACCGCATTCCACTAAAACCACTAGTTGATTTAAACGGCCATTAATTTACAGGAATCAAACACTAAATTCCTTCTATTTGGCCCAGAAATTCATGAAAATGAGATTTAAAAATTATGTTATATTGTGGATTATTGTGTGAATGTTATTTGGACACTTAGGCAATTTAAAAAAAGTTTATCTTTTCTTAAGAAATGGATAGATGTTTAGATCTACTCATTGAATTTTGTAATTAGCTACAATTAGATAACTAACTAATTATATGCTTTAATTTCAGGTAATCCAAGTAAGATTGTTTAATATTTGTTTCAGAATGCTTCAATCTATAATAACTGAAAATTTCATTGAGTTCTCTTAATTTTTAAGAAAGTTATGGGCTTTTAATTTTTCCAGATCACAGCTTTTGAGTTAAGTCAATTGAAAGGCAATGGGGAGCAAGATGCTAATTTCCGAGTATGGAAATGGCCATAACTTTCTTAACACTGAAGATATGAAAGTAAATTAGGTGTCAAATTAAACTTCTTTTTATGCTTTATCTGATGGGATAAACTGCAGACTTGATTTTTTAAATCTCAAAATTTTGTAACATTGCTACAGAGAGAGAATGGGGAGAGAGAAAGGGACAGAGACAGAAGGGCAAGAGACAGGGGGAGGGGGAGGAGGGGGGCGTTGGGTGAGGGGGGGGGGAGGAGGGGTGAGAGATGGGAGGGGAGAGAGGGGGCTGATCGGGGGAAGGGGGAGGGAATGGAGAGGGAGGTTGGGTGAAGGGAGGGTGGGGGAGAGAGGGGGAAGAGTGAGGAGCGAGGAGATGGGGTAGGGGAGAGAGGGGGAGGGAGCAGTCCATTTATTCCCCACTCCCTATCACCCCCACTCCTCTCCCTCTATTCCCACACTCTCCCTCCTCAACTCCCCCATTCCCCCCTCACCCTCTCTACTCCCTCATTCCCCCGACTCCCCCTCATCACCTTACCCTGCTCACACATTGCCTTATCTCATCTCCCGATCTGCAGAGCATGCCGGTGTGAGAACGGAACTGACGCCTTATCTCTCCTCCGGGGTGGGTTTTGATCGGGCGCGCGCGCGGGCAATTCGAGCTGCGGGAGGCGCGAGCATAGTTGGAGGGAGGGGGAGCCGGGCTGCCAAATGAAAGAGAAGCGGCTTGGGATTGGTCGGCATGTGCGATTGTGACGCAAGCAGCTCGTGAGGTGCCGTTTCGATTTTTAAATGAGTGGGGGGGGGGGGGGGGGGGGGTTGGGGAAGGATTTTATTTTAAAATGTGTACATAAAAATGTCTAAATGTAATGAGGAGTGAATTTGTGAATGTGAAAGCAAAATCGCTAGCCAAATGGAAAAAATGGAGGCGTTCGAGCATCTGGTTTTGGCGGACCATGGAATCAAAGGCTGAAGATCTTATCTGAAAAAAAAATGGAATCTGACTTGCACCCACAATACACACACACCACCGACACACACACATATTAAAAGTATATAGATAGATAGATTGAGACAGACTCTTAAATCGGCAAGGCATTGAACAATACAGGCCTAATGGACACAAATGGAATTAGTGTAGATGGGCATAAAGAACAACATGGATGCGTTGGGCCAAAGGTCTCGTTTAAGTGCTATACAATTTTATGGCTCCATGACATTGTGAATTATTGGGGAAATAAATTATTTAATCAGCAATTGAGCCAAACAAGTTTTCAGTTGTCATCATTGTTGCAGGCTACAAGCATGTACTAATGATAGTATCGAGTGGGGTGAGTCCATTGGATGAAATACTGTGTTTTGATAGGATCTCAGCCTTCGGAAACAAACTCACAGCAAGTAGACTCTGACAGACCAGGGTAGAGTCTGCAACACTAAAAAACAGTAAGATGGCAGCTTGATGGTTATAAGTGCACTATCTCCACACAGAAACATAATTCCAAACCATCCAAATCCTTAATATAGATGTTAACGTCCAATCAAGCAAATAAAATTTAATGTTTTCCTGAACCAGCAATAAGAGATTGATATATTATCCATCATCTTGTCTGATTTTTGCAACATTTGACTTGGCTGACTGGACATTCTTCTTTGGTTTCTTGCTGGAAAACTGCCTTCATATGGTTCCACGCAAACCTGGATAACTGTTTTGCAGAATGATCTTGGAATTATTGAAGTATCTATCCTTGACCACCTCCTCTTCCTTTGCTACCTGGTGCCTCTTAGTGAAACACAATGTCAGTTCTCTTTTTCTGAATCATGTTGACAATCCAGTCAGCCTTCTCTTGAATGGCCGAAACCTTGTTCTCGGAAAAATATTTCAACTTTACCATTACCACTACCACTGGCTGAACAAAAAAGATAATAATCTCTGATCATGTTGATGACTGAACTGAGCTTTAACCTTTCAGAAAAACTGATACACTCATCAATCCTGTCCTCACTGGTTTTCGTATCATTCAAATTTATACCATCCAAGTAATTTAAAAACTTTAGAAAGCCCAAGAGCAACCATTAAAATACAAATTCTGAATCCATTATGAAGGCGGTGTACTCTCAGATTTCATAGTCATAATCATACTTTATTAGCCAAGTATATTTTGCAACATACGAGGAATTTAATTTGCCATAGTCATACCAATAAAAAGCAATAGAACACACAAAATACATTTAACATAAACATCCACCACAGTGACTCCTACACATTCCACACTGTGATGGAGGGGAAAAAAAAGTTAAATCTCTCCCTTCTTTGTCCTCCAGTAGTCGTGGGCCTCTAACCTTCTGTTGACGGGAAGATCTTACTCCCGTAGCCGACGGCGGGCCCTCCTCGTCGGGACGATCAAGCTCCTTCATCGGGGGGAACCTCAGCTCCCCCGTGATGGGCGATCAGACCCCCGATTGTGGCTAGTCAAACCTTCTGAGTCGTTGGAGCTTCCCGACTTGGTTTCTACCCGAGACTGCAAGCGCCTTGACGTTGAAATCCGCAGGCCACGGTTGGAGCGTCGATCCCAGGCAAGGAATTGGCTCCGATGCCAAGTCCACTCCCCACGGTGGGGCTCAAAGTCAGTCCCGAGTAAGGCCTTCAGCTCCACGATGCTAGGCCGCAGGGCGACCAGAGATACAAGCCGGAAAACAATTGCATCTCCAGCAAGGTATGATTTTTAAAAAGTTTCCCCCGACCCCCCCCCCCCCCCCGTACACCCCCCCACATAAAACAAACCAGAGAATATTAACACATACTTTTTAAATACACTAACAATAATAAAAAGACAAAAAGGACAGACAGACTGTAGGTGAGGCTGTCTTCGAAGCGCCACCCAGTGGTATGCCTTTGGTAAATATCCAGCATTTATCGAGTAAATACTGTTTCAAGTGCATTGGGCTACAAAAATCTACAATGACAGCAGTGTGCTAAACTCCCTGAAGGCAGCAGACTCTGGCTAAATTAGTTTGTCAGCTACTGCAGTGGTTCCTTATAAAAGAACACTTGAAAATTCTGGATATCTGGGACCCACAGCTGCCCTTTTGTAATAATTCAATTTGTAGAAGAGAAAAAAATAATTTGCTAATTAGAAACTACACTGGAGACAACAAAATACAACACAGCTGCACATTTCCCTCACCTCAGGTGGTGTGCTGAAATTCCTAAGGGTGATGCCAACTGACTGGGTTATTGCACCCTCTTACAAATTTATTTTATCCTTTACTCGCATTTAAACTTCATGAATCTGCTGATTAAATCCAAGAACATGGTATGCATAACACAAAAGCATACTTATTTGCAAATTACATTTTTGCAAATCAGACACACGAATTGTTCTTGCTATGACTGTGATAAAATCTTTCCGTTTCACCCCTGTTGTCATAGCTGAATTATAATCTATACTATGTTTCACAGGTTCCTAGATAATACCTAATATTAAGGTGCAATTTGTATGCACTTCACATGGATTGTTATGCTGATTTATTTGTTCTTCATTCATTTCCTATAATCATCTGCCTGTAAGAGGCAAATTAAGTGATCTCTGGACATATATGTGACAAAGGAAAGAAAATCTTAATGACTATTATCAAATTATTGGAATATACTACTTTGAAAGGTAGGAACAGCAATTATTTTAGAGGCAAATAAATGATACAGCTGCATTTAATTGACCTTCTATTTCTCAAATGCTGACAGTGAATGAATCTCAGTGTGAAGAATAAGTTAATGTAGACTTTAAAGTGGTCACTTTTAAAATATACAGTATAAGACTTTAATCAGCATAACTGTAGAAATGTTATTTCAGTTTGTTCTTCCTTTTCTAAAAAATGTTTGTCAAAATGTAAATTTTGACAATATCCTAATATACTGTAATCAGCAAGTTATTTTAGCTCACTATGATAAAAGCATGGCACACGTCGCGGCAGTACTGCCAACTACATTAATCCAAAACAAAAAGGACTGAGGAATGCAACTATTGGTGACCAATAATTAAATCATCCGGTACCTTTTTTGCCCTCTCCAAGATCCTGTGAAATATTTTATTCTAAGTAAAACTCAGCAGATGAAACACACAGCCTCGGCATACATACCGAGTGCATTGAAAAAATAAACTAATCTAAACAATTGCCCAATTACAGAATGCATAGGAAAAAGCAAACCTAATTAATATGGCATGGCCATATGTTGCAATGGTTGGAAAATGGCCACATCGCAAAACAAACGTGGTTAGTGAGGATTGTACAGAGGGAATATAGATAGAAACTGATAATATTCTACACTCTTAAGATATTAAACTCACCCAAGGATAAATATGTAAACAGCTGAGGAAGGCAAAAAACACCTTATGCTATAAGAAAGAAGATTGCAAGGATCTTCACAATCTCCCACCTGCTAGTGACTGAAGAGCTACTATTAAATTGCAGTGTGAATTCCACCCACCTTGAAGCAAAATGGCCATGATCTTAACTAAAGTCTTTGACTGTCACCTTGGAAAATCTTTCTCAAATCTGGCTTCACGGAGATATATGGCTCCATAATTAACTGTTATGTGATGTCATGCTATCTATGATCATAACCAACACATCTTCAACAGATCTAATCTTGGTGCAGATCGGGTTCTAGCAAAGTCATCTTTACCTTGATTTTTTGCACCTCTTCTCACCACAATATTGCCCTTTACTTCCAATACATTTCCTATTGATAAGATTTTAACCTTATTTTAAAAAACAGGCACAGGAGTATGCCATTCGGCCCTTCGAGCCAGCAGCGCCATTCAATATGATCATTGCTGATCATCCAAAATCAGTACCCCGTTCCTGCTTTTCCCCCCACATCCCTTGATTCCGTTAGCCCCAAGAGCTAAATCTAACTCTCTCTTGAAAACATCCAGTGAATTGACCTCCACTGCCTTCTGTGGCAGAGAATTCCACAGATTCACAACTCTCTGGGTTAAAACGTTTTTCCTCATCTTAGTCCTAAATGGTCTACCCCTTGTTCTTAAATCGTGAACCCTGGTTCTGGACTCCTCCAACATGGGGAACATATATCTAGCCTGTCCAATCCCTTAAGAATTGTACATGTTTCTATAAGATCCTCTCATCCATCTAACTTCCAGTGAATACAAGCCTAGTCGATCCATTCTTTCCTCATATGTCAGTCCCACCATCCCGATAATTAACCTGGTGAACTTACGCTGCACTCCCTCAATAGCAAGAATGTCCTTCCTCAAATTAGGAGACAAAAACTGCACACAATACTCCAGGTGTGGTCTCACCAAGTCCCTGTACAACTGCAGTCGGACCTCCTTGCCCCGAAACTCAAATCCTTTCGCAATGCGGGCCAACATGCCATTAGTATTCTTCACTGCCTGGTGCACCTGCATGCTTACTTATAGTGGCTGATGTACAAGGACACCCAGGTCTCGTTGCACCTCCCCTTCTCCTAATCTGACACCATTCAAATAATAATCTGCCTTCCTGTTCTTGCCACCAAAGTGGATAACCTCACATTTATCCACATTTTTCTTCGGAGTCACGTGAGTGACTACGTGAAGAAGCCCCGCCTGACGCTGGATCGGCCATTACGTCGTTGCTGTCGGCAGAGGAAAGAGCTGCAGAGCGCAGCTCCACACAGCGGTAAGGAACCGGCCCGCAGGTAAGAGAGATTTTCGTTTCTAGGGCGGGTTTCAGAACTCCGTAGCCTGGTGGGTAAACCAGGAGGAGTTAGAAAAGAAAATGGCGAAAGCCAAAAAACAGCGGGTAAAACGTGCGTCCCGGGGTGCGGAGGAGTCGGGACAGGAGATTATTGAGGAGCCGGTTCCGATACCGGTGGCCGTTGAAATACCCGTTAGTGAGGCTTTGATTGCTCCACAAACAGAAACTTTGGAGGAAAACCCAGTGCCTAAAAAATGTAAAAGAAAAGCTGAAAGGCCTGAGGTCTGAATTCTGAAGGTCCAGAAAGAAAAGCCTTATGGCTCAGAATGGACCAAATGGAGAAAATGCTCCAAACTATTATCAACCAAGGGTCTAAAAACCCAGAATATTCCCAGGCAGCCCCTGAGGGGGTTCCATATCATGAATATGGTGCCAGTTTGAATTGGGAATTGGGAATTTGAAACTCCAGTGCCTGGGATTGGACTGGAGGAAGTCTACTTTGAACAGGTTTCAGGAGTACCAGGGCTGTATGAGACAGACCCTGAAAGTGGTGATTGCGGTCCGGAGTACACACCATAATACAATTATATTGATCCAGGTGTGCCTGATGTGGCACAAAGGTTTGCTATACCTGGAGGAGGCAGTGAGGCCATGGAAGAGAACCTGGCGGCCAATATTAATTATATGGTCTCTCACCCGCTTCAAGAAGCTGTTATGGTTGAGACAGCAGAATTGTATAAAACACCTATCAATTGTGCCTCATTGAAGGTACCTATGGTGAATCCGGCTATTTGGGCGCCAATGTCATCGATGATGCGGGCACAGGAGATTAGGTTTCAAAGAGTCCTCAAGCTGATTTCAGCTGGCATTACTGCCTTTGGAGGACAAGTGGAAGGTTGTGGAATGACCAAAGTTCAGAAACATATGTTGGCTTTATTTTGCAACTCATTTTTTGAGATAAATAGCATGAGGAAGATTGCCATTCGGCCTCTGTTACATCCAAGATTTGCAGGGTTGTGTAAACCAAGCAATGTTCAATCTCCTGGTTATTTGTTCGGAGAGAATTTGTCTAAGCAAATTAAAGAAATGGATGAAGAGGAAAAAACTTTTGGTCGTATGAAACCCTTCAGCTTTGGCCAGAGAAGGGCTGGCTATATGAAAAGGGGATTTGATTTTGGAGCTGGAACAAGCCAAGGCAGGAGTATGATTAGAAAGAATTTCCAGCCAACACAACCGAATGTACACCCATTTATTGGGAAAAGGAGATCATTTCGTCCAGTTGGAGAGGTACATAAACTTTATCCTATTAAAGAAGAATGTTTGGATGAACCCCAGATTGGTGGTAGACTCCGAATGTTTTATAATGAATGGGACAATATAACAGCTGATCGTGTTGTATTAGATACAGTGCTAGGATCTACCATTGATTTTGTAGAAGGTATGGATCCATTGGGACAGAATAAGCCTAGTCATTCTTTGATGTTTTCAGATCTTGAAAAAATTCAAATTGACAAAGAGGTTAAGAATTTGTGTAAAAAAGGAGTTATTGAGAAAACAGGAGAGGATCCACAACAATTTGTATCAAATATTTTCCCCAGACCAAAGAAAGATGGGGGTTGTAGAATCATTTTAGATCTCACACAATTGAATACATTTGTCCAGTATAAACATTTTAAAATGGACACATTCAACACTGCAATGTAGTTGGTATCGACAGGTTGTTATATGGCTACAATAGATTTGAAGGATGCATATTATTCGGTCCCAATTCATCGTAGTTTTCGCAGGTATTTAAAGTTTAAATGGATGGGACAGCTGTGGCAATACAAAGCATTACCTAATTGTAGATGGTTTTGCATGCAACCAATAACATAGTTACCTCAGTACCATTAACCCCGCCTAGTCAACATCAATCATAACGCCCTCCCCTTCCTGGGTACGGTTCACTAGAAGAATGTAGCCAGTACTTGAGGATGTATGTAATACCTTGTGCTATCATTAAAATGTGTTGAACACTCTTAGAGTTTGTAAATTGCTTATTTACACTAATGAATTAAGTTCAGCACCTAGATTGTTCACTAAATTGTTGAAGCCAGCACTTGCACTGCTAAGGGCACAAAAACACATCGTTATGGCTTATCTAGATGACATTTTAATTGTCAATGCTAATCAGGAGTCAGCTGAAAAATCAGTCTCAGCAACTACAAGCTTGTTTGAGAAGTTGGGATTCCTGATTCATCCAACAAAATCTAAGTTACAGCCATCCCAAACCATTGAATATCTGGGGTTTGTGATTAACTCAGTTACCATGTTCGTAACTTTACCAATGGATAAGGTGTTAGATTTGACAAATGTGTGTCAGAACCTGATTAACAAACCTTATCCCTCCATCCGAGAGGTTGCCAAGGTTATTGGTAAGTTGGTAGCAGCATTTCCAGCAGTAGAATTTGGACATCTACATTACCAAAATCTTCAAAGGGCAAAAACTCAAGCACTTATTCAGCGAGCAGGCCATTTTGATAGGCCAATGCAATTGCCAGAAGGAAGCTTTATCAGAATTACATTGGTGGGTTGAGAATGTTCCACGAGCTGCTAAGAACATTTTAGTTCATCAGCCAGTAGTGTTTTTGCAAACTGACGCAAGTTCTCTCGGATGGGGGGTTACGGATAATGAGACCAGCTGTGGAGGCAGATGGGCTGTCCAAGAGGATTTATTGCTCCAAACATATGGTATTAATTATTTGGAGCTACTGGGAGCATTTTATGGATTAAAAGCTTATTGCTCTACATTAAAAGATTTGCATGTCCAAATACAAATACATAATACCACAGCTGTGGCATATATCAATCACATGGGTGGTGTCAGATCAATATCATGTGATCATCTGGTAAACCAGATGTGGCAATGGTGTATGGGAAAAAATATTTGGCTTTCAGCTATTTATCTCCCGGGGAGAGACAATGTTGTGGCAGACAAAAGATCACGAATATTTAAAGACAATACAGAATGGATGTTAAATCCACAAATTTTCAAAAATATTGTCAGACGGTATGGAGTACCGGACATTGATCTGTTTGCATCTAGATTGAATCACCAATTGCCCAAATACGTGTCTTGGGAACACGATCCAGGGGCAGTAGCGGTGGATGCTTTCTCGCTACACTGGGGGAATACGTTCTTTTATGCTTTTCCCCCATTCTGTCTGATTGGGCAATGTCTCAAGAAAATAGCGCAAGACGCTGCCAAAGGCATTTTGGTGGTGCCAAATTGGCCTACGCAGTCATGGTTCCCATTGATGCTTAAAATGATTATTGAACCATGTATGACAATTCCCAGTTGCGACAATCTGTTGACACAACCAGTAACAAAAGAAGGTTACACAAAAAGCTGGAGAGACTCAGCGGGTGCAGCAGCATCTAAGGAGCGAAGGAGATAGGTGACGTTTTGGGTCGAGACCCTTCTTCAAAAAAGAAATTCATCCATTGCATGATCATATGAATTTGTTAATCTGCAGGTTTTTACCAGACCGTTGCAAGGGTTTGAACTGTCGGACAGGACCGTAGATGTTATAGATGCAGCTTGGAAGAATAGCACTAAAAAACAATATGTGTCGCATTTAAGGAAATGGGAAGCTTTTTGTACACAGTCAAAGATATCTTATCATACTGCAAACATTTCAAATGTATTGGAGTTCCTTGCTGGGTTACACTTTGATGAGCATTTGAGTTATAGTGCCATTAATTGTGCTCGTAGTGCATTGTCATCCTATTTAGGACAAATTTCGGATCGGGATTCAGTTGGGTCTCACCCATTAGTATCCCGATTCATGAAAGAAATTTTCAATAAAAATCTCTCAAGCCCAGATATACAGAAATTTGGGATGTTAGCATTGTTCTCACTTTGCTTAAGCAATGGACTCCAATTAATTCAATGTCTTTGCAGAAATTAACATTCAAGGTGGTTATGTTAATGGCGTTGGTATCAGCTCAAAGAGTACAAACTTTGCAATTGTTACAGTTGGATTGCATGCATGTGACTACAGATAACATTGTGTTTTATGTTTATGACTTGATCAAACAAAGCAGACCAGGGAGAACTGGAATGAAGGTAATGTTTAAAGCATATCCTATTGATGAAACATTGTGTGTAGTTAAGCATTTAACTCAATACATTGAGGTAACCAAAAATCTCAGAGGTTCTGAGAAAGCGTTATTGATAACACACAAAAAGTCACATACTAAAGTTTCAGTTCAAACCATTTCTAGATGGTTAAAACAGGTTTTGGGTCTAGCAGGAATAGACGCTGATGTGTTTAAATCTCACTCCATTAGGGCGGCAGCTACGTCCGCGGCGAAGGTACAGGATGTACCACTCGATCAAATTTTAGAGGCCGCAGGGTGGTGTAGAGAAGAAACATTTTCAAAGTTCTACAATAAACCTGTTGTCACGGTGCCAGAATTTGGACATGCAGTGCTGGGTTCTCTTTAAATGTTTGCTTTGTTTTATATTATCGATTTATATTATCGATTTATGTTACCATTGACATCATTTATCAATTTTTCTTTTGTAATTTTCCCGTGATAGAGGGGTCATTATTAAAAAAGTTGTTCTTTTTTATGATTAAAGGACTTATTACATAAATTGTAACAATGTCTTAAAATACTATTTACTCACTACTGTTTTGACTAAACAGAGAGTCGTATGGAATGAATTTACGACATGAAAGACACAGAGCTTTAAAATTTTCACGCAGTCACTCACGTGACTCCGAAGTAAAATAGTAAGATTAAACGAGAACTTACCTGTTCGAAGTTTGATCTTTATTTTATGAGGAGTTACGATGAGGGATTACGTGCCCTCCACTCCCAACCCTCATAATATAAATGATCATCTGGTAGTTCTAGTCTATTTTGGGCCTTGCTCTTTTACTTCGGCTATTGGTTCTGTGTTTTTCATGCCGCTGCTTTGAAGTATGCCGATCCAGCGTCAGGCGGGGCTTCTTCACGTAATCCCTCATCGTAACACCTCATAAAATAAAGATCAAACTTCGAACAGGTAAGTTCTCGTTTAATATTACTATTATACTGCATCTGCCCACTCACCCAACCTATCCAAGTCACCCTGCAGTCTCAAAGCATCCTTCTCATAGCTCACACTGCCACCCACTTTGTGTCATCCGCAAACTTGGAGATGTTACATTTAAATTCCACATCTAAATCGTTAATATATATTAATGGTATATAACTTACAGAGAAGGGGAAAATGTTCAACCTATGTCATCTCCACTGCAGAGCTCAGTCACTCCAAGCGTTACTGAAACGCATCATGTGGATTCAGATAGCATGTGCGCTCATTCTAAAATTAAACCTGCAAATGATCATTAACTCATTCATCAAAGAGAAGAGAGTGAGCCTTCTACTAAATACCAACAAACAAAGTTCATCTGTCTAATTGTATCTGTACACAACCGCATCCACTGACAACGAGACCTTGTAACATTTTCCATGTCTTTGGATTCATCTATCAATAAAGGCAGGCAACAACAACAAATTTACCAGAGTACCTTTACAACCTTTGGTTACCTGAGGGAAAAGAGTAGTCAAGATCTCATATCAGGTCTAAAACATTGTCTACCAGGTCAGCTCGTTTGCGTACTTCTGAAGCTTTGACTACCAACAGTGGACACCTCAGGCACCTTGCTATTTAGATGAATTAGATTGGGGAGACATACCATCCTAGTGGGATAAAATAACTATAAAATCTTTCAATTCTACCCACAAGTGAACTGATGTCTGTATCACCTCCCATGCTTATATTTGCAACATTGATGCCAAAGTAAATTCAGCCAGCATCAATGGGCAATCCATGTCAATTGCTGAAGAAGGGCCCTGACCCAGGACATCACCTATCCATGTTCTCCAGCACTTTGTCTCTTTATTTTTTTTGTAAAAAACAGCATCTGAAGGTCCTTATTTCTTCATTTGCATATCTGACAATAGACTCTCTAATCTGGCACTACACTTTGAGCTTCATCACAGCAAGAGATTTCAGACATATGCTCTTAAATAGGTAAAGGTAAAACAGCTGATGAGAATCCTTGGTCCATGACCACTCAAAAACAACAAGAACATTCAAAGCATCACTGGGAATAAATCTCTCTGTTGAATATGCACAGGACCCCAAAGCCAGAAGTGCACCAGATCCCATATTATCTAGCTGGCTACCCAACTAAAAGGCATCTTCTGCTCCATATGCAAAGGTCTCAAATTCCATACTAGGTCTCATCAGCAACCCCATAAGCAATAGAAGTACAGTGAAAACAAATCATTCTCAATCTTGAGACAATGCATAAAGGGTCTGTCCTACTTAGGCGACTTTTTAGGCGAGTGCAGGAGACTCTGTGCTCGCCACATGATCGCCACATGGTTGCCATATGTTCGCTGGTGGTTTCTGGTGAGTCTCCTTCAGGTCGCGATAAGTTCCTGCATTCTGGGAACTAGTCGTGGTCTCAGTATGGCCGCTGCAAATTTTTCAACATGTTGAAAAATATTCTGCAACCAAAAATTGGTTGCCAAGGAGAAAATCGATGATCCTGCACTCGTAGGTGTAGTTGTAGTGGGGTCGCCATGTAGTTGGAAGTCGTAGGTAGTTTTACTTCATCGCCTTTGCTGATCGGTCATTTACATTAGCTCATTGGGGGGAAAAAAAGGTAAGCACGCGTTTTCAGAACCAAGGAAAACCGACCGGTAACGTTAAATGCCCACCGAACTTCACAGCTCTGTATCTCTGGCTTCTTAAAAGTGTCTATATTAATGATGGAGTTAGATGTGGCCCTTGGGGCTAAAGGGATCAGGGGGTATGGAGAGAAGGCAGGTACAAGATACTGAGTTGGATGATCAGCCTTGATCATATTGAATGGCGGTGCAGGTTCGAAGGGCCGAATGGCGTACTCCTGCACCTATTTTCTATGTTTCTAGGTTTGCACTCCTTCTCCCCGCTCTTTTAAAGAACTTACCGTACACTGTGCTAGCCGTCTTAACCTTCCAGTTCATCGCGGTGTGTGTCTGTATCACCTTGGGTTTGCACCGGGTGAATTTCAGACAGCACTCCCCCTGCTTGCCCTGGTACCCGCCTTTACGATGTGTTTGTGTGTGTTCCACTCTGACAGTTGCCGTTCCAGTTCTCGGTTTTTCAGGCGAGTCCGGTGAATTGACAGTTGCCAGCAGTCCGCTGAAAAATTGACTAGTGGGACAGGCCCTTAACGAGGAAACTCCTGTTCTTCTGGAACTGGGGAAATTAGAAAATTGAAAGGAAACATGGTAATCATTTGAAGAATTTTTACATGATAAATCGGAAGGACCAATATTCTGCCTGATAGATTCATTTATAACTGCTGGTCATGCTTTTCATGCCCTCTGCTCATTTCCCTTGTAGTCCTCAATTCCTAGACTGTGCCATATCTGGACAAGAGCACCTAATTAAGTCTGACACATCAGGGCCAACAAAATGATGCATTGTCAAAGGCAGGGATCTCGCGCAGCCCTTCCCTGCCCCCGGTCCCCGCACCGGCTGCAACCTGGGGACGGGGAGACACTGTGCCAGGTACCCTCGGCTTCTTCCTCCCTCTTCCTGAGCTCCAGGGACGTTTGCCCCCCCCACCCCCCCACCCGCCCACCCGACATCATCGCCACCCTACTGGAGAAGACGGGGCCTGCGAGTTTACATCGAGATAGATATCTATTATTATACTAAAAATCTCATCTTGACCAATTCCTGCCTACATTGTTAATTTATTTTAGAAAAAAATACATTATATCGCTATCATTTTTTCGCCATCTTACTCACAGTCCTCCTCCACTGTAGCAGCCCCAAGGATTTATCTGATCACTGAAAAAAAATTATGAATGTTTAAATATCTTGAGATCGGCTGGTTGGTCCTCTCCGTGTCAATCACCATGATGAAGGTAACGCAGGGGGCAGGAGTATAAAGCCTCGGATGCCGGATGTGTGTCACTCTGGAAGATCGTGAGGGAGAGTCCACAACTGTGATTCTAAGCTGTGAGTCAACTGAACTGTGAGTTTGCAATGTACTTTGTACTTGCAATAAATGATTTGTTAGCCCTTAATGAAAATGAAATGAGTTGTTTGGCCTGCCCTGTGCTTGAAACTGAAATGGTAATGGAAATGAAATGAAAATGAAATTAGTTGTTTGGCCTGCCCTGTGCTTGAAACTGAAATGGAAATGGAAATGAAATGAAAATGCAAAGAGTTGCTTGACCTGCCCTGTGCTTGAAACTGAAATGGAAATGAATTGTTTGGACTGCCCTGTGCTTGAAATTGAAATAGAAATGAAATGAGTTGTTTGACCTGCCTGAAACCACTAATTTCGGTACACAGGCCCCCCTTTAGCTGAGTAACCAGTCCCTTTTGCCCAAAATGCCCGTATTCACCCAGGAGGAGCATTTTGGGCCAAAATGCCCGTGCCAGGCCAGGAAAAGTCCACAAAAGGTGCCTTTCACTGAGATTTCACTCAGATTATTTTTTTAAGAGTCCATTCAGCCCAGGCATGTACTAGCCCAGGAGGAGTCCCTTCGGCCCATCAGCAAGTATTTCCCCTGCAAGTATTAAACCTCACCCAGTATTTTTCTCCCTCCCTTCATTGGCTCCCTGTGAGATCCAGGCCAGGATAGACTTTCCTCCTTCATTGCTGTGATCTGCAGAAAAAGATGAAAAATGTCTAAAATTGATTCTCCACCCTCTCCCTCATCTGTTTTGGGCAGAATTTCTGGCAGTTTCCGAGCTGCCAGCCGACCAGGCCTGAGTGACTGAGCTACCAGCCCACCAGGCCTGAGTGACTGAGCTGCCAGCCCACCAGGCCTGAGTGACTGAGCTGCCAGCCGACCAGGCCTGAACGACTGAGCTGCCAGTCCACCAGGCCTGAGCGACTGAGCTGCCAGCCCACCAGGCCTGAGTGGCTGAGCTGCCAGCCCACAAGGCCTGAGTGACTGAGCTGCCAGCCCACCAGGCCTGAGCGACTCAGCTGCCAGCCCACCAGGCCTGAGCGACTGAGCTGCCAGCCCACCAGGCCTGAGCGACTCAGCTGCCAGCCCACCAGGCCTGAGTGACTGAGCTGCCAGCCCACCAGGCCTGAGTGACTGAGCTGCCAGCCCACTAAGCCAGTGTGACTGAGCTGTCAGCCCACCAATCCATTCAGCCCACAATGTCCATACTAGCCCTCTGGAAACCAGTTCCTCCAGACCACAACACCCATACTAGCGCTCCAGAAAGCCCCCCACTGGTCACCAATATTGGAATTGGTGGAGAGGTGGAATATTGCGTTGGGGGACCAGCCGTCCCGTGTGAACATGGGACCCAACGGGTCCCACTTAGTCTAGTTTCCAACAAAGCTATTAGTTTGTTTTTAAATATACTATTCTTAACCTGTTACATGTTCAAATAGATTATTTGTGTTCTGTGGTGGCATGAGAACAGAATGTTTGTGTAAAACCAATTGCTCCACTTAAATATTTAATTGCATCCACGGTACAGACACTTTGACAGGTGAAATAATGTGTATCATCAATCTTTTAACTTACATTAGGTAATGATGTTTTTTTGGAAAGTGGAGCGTCACAGGCTTTTGTGGAGTAGCTTGTGGATGATGAGAACTGGACAAGAAGCATCATTTCTGCATATTGTACATGTTCAATACATTTTCTGCTTCAATCAGCACAATGACTGATGACTGCTTTTTGCAGTATCTATAGGATTTGATTACCATATTGATTTGACGGATTGCATTTAGTGCAATTCCTAACAGATAGCGTTTACCTGTGAATTTAGACTGTACAATTAAAATATTACCAAAATAATCTAATTTCTCAAACTGTTGTTTACTGGAAGTATTAACACCACACAAATTTGCAGTTAGGTTTAATTTACTTCATAGAGAACTAAGTACAGTGGAAAATACATTTCCAACATTGCAACAATGTATTTATAGATTTTACAAACTGCCCAGTAAATTAACTTAAGAGTGACAGAAAACTGAGTCAGAAAAAGAGTCACAAAACTGCAGACTAACAATAATTCAGAGTTAAATGTGGCAATTGAAAATGGCAATATTCAGAAATGGAAATTGCTGATATAAACCAAATAAATAAATGAGAAAGTTAATGAACCATGATCACCAGGCAATAACCAATAGAAAGCTGCAAAGGTCAGTGTTTGAGCTGTTATTGACTAAGTGAAAGGACAGAGTGTAATGTATCCAAATACAAAAAGAATCAGTAGAGGCTGTAAATGGATATCAACAGTTTAAATAATTGGACATATACATAATTTGGTAATATAATGAGAAATGTGAAATTTTCCACTTCGGCAAACTAAAAAGTAAAACAGAATGCATAAGGACTGGGAAATGTTCATGGAGACTGAATTATTCATCCACAATAACAGAAAATGAATATAGTTACAGTGAGCAATTGGCAGATTGACATTGATTATAAAAGAATTGATTAAAATAATATAATAAAACATGCTACAAACTACGAGAGAAAAATCATGACCATTATACTCTTGTTTAGTATCCCTATCTAAGAAAGAATGCACCTACCAGAGGAAAATTGCAGAGGTGATCTATGCCAATTCTTGATATTTAGAACATTTTTTCACTGAAACAGATAACATGCTCAAGAAGACTGTTATCACAGGTGGCATTAATTTTTCCCTTTGCAGCAAAAGCCAGAACTTGGCATCAAATTTTCACAATAAGGAATCAACCAATTAAAACTGAGAAGAGATATTTCTTCATTCAAATATCCATGAACAAGACAAAAATCATTAGATTTTGGATAACAAATGAATCAAAGGATGTAAAAAGAGAGGGTACGTGAAGTTAAAAAAGTTCAATCATGATTTTATTGAACACTGAAGGACATTCAAAAGTGCAAAATAGCCTACACTTATTCCAATGTTATCTAATAAAAGATTTACCTAACAAGAATATTAAGCCCTCGGTTCATCCCAAGAGGTCGATTTGAGACTGTCTAATTGCCACATCCACCAAGAACATTATTGAAATTCTTACTTGCTTAAAAATTATACCTTTTTAAAGAAAATAATTAGATTTGCTACCTGCCAGTCAGATAAACAAGTGATTTATTGTCCTCTAAAATCTGTCCAATGTGATATTTCTAATGCTAAGCTATCTACAGAATTGTTGTTGTTTTTCTTTTAGATTCCTTGATACCCTACATTTTATAATCCTCCCCTGCTATTCTAATTGTTTTGTTATTAAACTTCTATGTCCTTACGTTATGCTTTCATAAGAAAACAAACACTAAACAACTTGTGTTCTCGAGCCTCCACTATTCATCCAGGTAAGGCAGGAAGTGAAAAGCAGGCCAAGTGGATCGGTAGCTTGAAAGGCCCTCTTTACCCCTTCTCCGCATTTACACTATGCAATCTCAAATGCTCATTTCCCACTGAGCTATGTGAAACAAGGATTCTCAGGTGAGAGTGTGGAGAGTGTGTGCTTTCCAGAGGTTTTGAGGAATATTTTTTTTTCCCTCTGTCGTCTGACATCTCTGCCCATGACGGAACTCAAGCTAGCACGTGTGTTTTAGAAGTGTTTAAGAAATGTGGCGTGCCCTACAGAGCCAAATGTAATCAAAAGCTTCTAGAGTTGCCTGAATAGCACACAAAACAAAGTTTTTCAATGTATCTCGGTACATATGACAATAAAATACCAATGGCAATAGAGGACTAGTCCTAGGATAGCACACTGATGTGGGCTTACTTATCCTGTCTGTGGATTTAAAAACTTTTATGAACACATCATTGATGGTACTTCTTCAGTCCATTGCAGCTTCTTCTCCAGGTAATTAATGTCTCAAAATGTATATAAGAAGATAACTTTATCGTCGATGTGTGTCTTGTTTGAGAAGACATTCTACCAAATGTTTAATTGCACATTGTAATAATTAGCACCAATAAAAACAACAGAAAACGCAAAATACTTACAGGTTGCAAGTTCTATCAGAAGGGTTTATTTTATAGAGTTAAGTTCCAATCAATTTTAGTCACAAATATAATATAATATGGTCTGAATGAAATGGATTAGACTGTGGGCCGAACATCCAAAATGTGTCTAGATTTTAACTTTTGTGACCCATCTCTGGTATCTACTTGAAATTTGGCACAGATTTAGATTTTAAAAAATCATTGAGAAGGAATTCATAACTCGTCAGTGCAAAAAGTCAGGAGACAGAGGAGGTGGGGAGGAAGAAAGGTCAGCACTCCTCAGACAACACCGGCATCATTGCCCCACTGCCTTGGCCGACCCCGTCCACTGCCAAGTGCCGCCACCAAAGGAGCATTAAGCATTAAATATAACTGGGACAGTATCATTGAAACAAATAAACCTCTTAAATCTTGAGTCAAATAGGACATGTTCATTCTGAAACTGAACGGATGTCTGTAATTTCAAGCAGAAAATCAATTACGGCAAGCAAATCCTAACATTATAACTGGAGGTTGCAGTTTTCATTCTGTAATACTTAAGCACATTTACAACACTATAATGACTTGAATAAGGGATACTGTTTCATCTTGCATCCTTTCCTGTGTTTAAAGAAGGAAAACAGCAAACTTACATTATTCTTATTCATTAAAATGCAAATTTAAAGCAAGAGACATCTACATAAATATTTATGACATTGAATTACTTTGGAAAAAATGTTATAGGTTACATTATTACCAGGAATAAAGATTCATTTTCAGATACAGTAGCATTGTGGTTTTGGTACTGGGCTAGTACTGAGATGCAGATTTCTGATCGTGAGCCATGAGCTCAAATTTTACTTTGGAGTCACGTGAGTGACTAGGTGAAGAAGGCCGTCAGGCCGCATGCGCGTCATTACATCTAGCGTATTGCGCAACGACTGACTGGCAGGCGCGTTGCGTTGCGCCTGCCAGTGGTAAGTTTAAACCTGCAAGGTAAGTTTAAAACTTATTTCTCGGTTTTGTTTTTTGTGTTTCAGGAAGCTCCTTATAGAGTTTGCCTGCTGGATTCAGGGCAAAGTCGGACGGGCCGCAGGGAAACCGGTTATGGACTGTGGGGAGATCCCAGTCCGGACCACGGAAGCGCGGGTAGCCGGCGGCCGTCGGGTTCACTTCCCAAGTCGCTGACGAGGAGGTCAGTGACACCCAGGAGGGGAGTGCGAGTGGTGGTTCCCCAAGAAAGGGGGTAGACCAAGAAAAAGTTGGTCTTGCTACCGCAGTCGCTGACAATGGGGTCAGCAGCTCCCAGACCGCTATGGTTCCCCCAGAAAAGGGGTAAAACTGGCAGTAAGCCGGTCTTGCCACCCGAGTCGCTGACAGTGCGGGCAGCGGCTCCCAGACCGCTATGGTGCCCCAGTCGTGCCTTGGGACTCGGGCGAGTCAGGCCAGGAGGGTTCCCCTCCTTCAATGGGTAGTCTGCGGACGCCTAAACCCACATGGAGCACCTGATGAAGAGGTGCTCCACAATGATATACTCCAAAGGAGGGAGTTATCAGCGCGGGTCTCCTCGCGGCAGCGGCACCTTTCTCAGGGCTGCACACTGTCTCCCTCTCTGAGGAGGGGATCATTCAGGGTCATTTTCAGTCTGACCGAGAGCAAAAATCCTGATATAGGTCCGAAGGATGGGCCATGTCAGTGCAGGTACTTTCAGGGGCCTGCAGCAGCACCTGTTTTCAGGGCTGCCTACGAATCTGCCTCTCTGTGGAGGGGAGTGCGAGGAAATACTCACAAGCAAAGGGGTTACTGCGGAAAGAATTGGTTCCAGCCATAGGCAGAAAACCCGGAAGGGGCCAGAGTTCCCCTCACGCTACAAGTGCCGGCAGTGAACAGAGCTATCAGGGGTAACATTGGAGGGGGCATGAAATCCAGGAAATGAAACCAGCCACCGAATCTTCTCTTCAGGTAAGACTTATCCAACAGGTATACCTGGATGAGGAAGCAAGCTTCATCGTATCGGCGACCACACCCCCCACGCCTCATCGGCAGAAAGCAGTTCACTGAAGCTGGTGGCAGTTTGAAAGCTGGGTGGAGGTCTTTCAGGCCAAGGTCCAAGCCAATCTCAGGAAATATGGAATCCACATACACTACCATTCCTACTCTCTAATCAAGGAGGGGAATAGAACCCACATCAGGGGCCTTTGGGCTTACCATAAGACCACCTGTAACCATGGAGGTAGGTGGGTCGGGTTCTTCTGAAACATGGGGTAAGTGGACTATTTACAAGTTGGTAATATTTACACATGACAATGATTCAGATCAGTTATATACTAAAATTATAACATGTGATGGGTTATTATTGCACAGTATACAAGGGTACCAAGCATGGTTTGGAATTGGGGCCAGAGTTGTCTTTCGAGGCAGGCTCAGTATTACGGCCAGGATTGCCTTCCGAGACAAGCTCGGTAATATGGCCAGAGTTGTCTTTCAAGGCAGGCTCAAAATTATGGCCAGAGCGGTCTTTCAAGGTAGGCCCAGTATAATGGCCAGAGTTGTCTTTCAAGGCAGGCTCAGTATTATGGCGAAGATTACCTTTCGAGATGGGCTCGGGAATCTGGCCAGAGTTGTCGTTCAAGGCAGGCACGGAATTATGGCAGGCGTGGCCTGTTCATTGTGAAAAATGGAGGATGTCGGTTTATAATTGATTTAACTCCCATGTGCAACATAGACTTTTCAGTATATGGAACTTCGTTACTGTCTAACTACTGATTTCCTTAGGATCTTTATGGCATGCATCAATCTCAAAGATGCATACTATTCACGTCCCATTCACAGGGATCACCAGAGTCATTTGAAATTGATCTGGATGATATTTTTAACGCTGTGTTTTGCTAAAATTAACTGTTTCAGCGGCAACTATATTTGAGGAATTGAGGTTCCTCAGCCATCCAGTCAAATTTAAGTTGGTACCAACTGGAGTTATTGATTATTTGGATTTACCTTTAACTATTAATTTATCTGTTACTCCGCCCTGGGGCAACAGGTTGGAATCAATAGAGGCCTGTAACAACCTTGTTATCAAGCAGTCTTCTATTCATCAAGTATAATTGGCACTATCGCAGTTGTGTTTCAGCTGTGCAATTGGGCCTTTGCAATATCAGAACTTACAACGTGCAAAGTAGAAACCTCTCAAGTGCCATATAGGTCATTGTTAACAGACCTATGCTAATACCAGATGAAGCTACCAAAGTCACAATGGTGGACGAACTATATTCAACATTGCTCCAGTAGTTTTGGTCAATAAATCTTCAGTTATATTACAAACAGATGCTAGTGCTCAAAGATGGAAAATTACGAATGCCAATCTCTAGTAACGGAGGCGGTTGGGATTTGCATGAATCACCAATTCTTCAGTTGTTGGTATCAACTACCTATAGACATTAGGTGCATACTATGGGTTAAAGGGTTAATGTGCAAATATGCATAATCTGCATGCTCAGTTTCAAGCTGATACACTGTGGTGGTGGCATATGTTAGTCACATGGGTGCAATCAAGCCAAAGTATCCTGTCATAATTTACGCAACCACATTTGGCGCTGGTGTATCATCACGTAAAATCAATGACAACACAGAATGGATGTTGGATCACAAAGTATTTTATGATATTATGGCTCGATGGCACACCCAATATCGATATGTTTGCATCCAGGCTCATTCACCAGTTGTAAAAATATGTGGCATCATGTAGGGTGTAGGGTGTAAGTTGCAGCAGGAGTTAAAACTGGCATGTAACAAAGGTAATGCCACTGTGGTGATGGGGGATTTCAATATGCAGGTACACTGGGAAAATCAGGTTGGTTCAGGACCCCAAGAAAGACAGTTTGTAGAATGCCTCCGAGATGGATTAGAGCAGCTTGTAATGGAGCCGACCAGAGAAAAGGTAATTCTGGATTTAGTGTTGTCCAATGAACCAGATATGATAAGAGAACTCGAGGTAAAGGAACCGCTTGGAGGTAGTGATCATAATATGATTAGTTTTAATCAGCAATTTGAGAAGGAGAACGTTAAATCGGAAGTGGCAGTGATGCAGTTGAACAAAGGGGACTATGAAGACATGAGAGGGGAGCTGGCCAAAGTAGACTGGAAAGGGATCCTAGCAGGAATGACGGTGGAACAGCAATGGCAGGAATTTCTGGGTATAATCCGGAAGACGCAGGATAATTTCATTACAAAAAGGAAGAAAGATTCTAAGGGGATTAGGAGGCAACCGTGGCTGACAAGAGAAGTTCGGGATAGAATAAAACTAAAAGAAAAGTTGTATAACACAGCAAAGAGTAGCCGGAAGCCGGAGGATTGGGAAACTTTCATAGGACAACAGAAAGGGAAAAAAAGGGCAATACGAGCTGAAAAGATGAAGTACGAGGGGAAGCTGGCCAGGAATATAAAGAAGGACAGTAAAAGCTTCTTTAGATATGTTAAGGGAAAAAGAGTAGCAAAGTCAAATGTGGATCCCTTGAAGGCTGACACGGGTGAAATAATTATGGGCAACAAGGAAATGGCAGAAGAGTTGAATAGGTACTTCGGATCCGTCTTCACTAAGGAGAACACAAGCAATCTCCCAGATGTACTGGAGGACAGAGGATCTAAGGGGGTAGAGGAACTGAAAGAAATGTTCATTAGGCGAGAATTAGAATTGGGCAGGCTAATGAGACTGAAGGATGATAAATCCCCTGGGCCTGATGGTCTGCATCCCAGGGTCCTCAGGGAGGTGGCTCTAGAAATAGTGGACACATTGGTGATCATTTTCCAATGTTCAATAGATTCAGGATCAGTTCCTGTGGATTGGAGGATAGCTAATGTTATCCCACTTTTCAAGAAAGGAGCGAGAGAGAAAAGGGGGAATTACAGACCGGTTAGCCTGACTTCGGTGGTGGGAAAGATCCTGGAGTCAATTATTAAAGAGGTAATAATGGAGCATTTGGATAGCAGTAAAAGGATTAGTCCAAGTCAACATGGTTTTATGAAAGGGAAATCATGCTTGACTAATCTTCTGGAATTTTTTGAGGATGTGACAAGTAAATTGGATGAAGGGGTTCCAGTGGATGTAGTGTATCTAGACTTTCAGAAAGCCTTTGATAAGGTCCTACATGGGAGACTGGTGACTAAAATTAGAGCACATGATATTGGGGGTAGGGTGGTGACATGGATAGAAAATTGTTTGGCAGACCGGAAGCAAAGAGTAGGAGTGAACAGGTCCTTTTCAGAATGGCAGGCAGTGGTGAGTGGAGTGTCGCAAGGCTCGGTGTTGGGGCCACAATTGTTAGGTCCTTGACAAGAAATTAAGTTATAGTCCCATTAACTGTGCCCAGCGTGCTGCTCATCATATTTGCTGCAGCGAGCGGGACCCGCTCTGTCGGGTCCCACCCTCTGATGTTGTTTATTAAGGAAATCTTTAACACAAGTTCTCCCAGACCCAAGTTCACGGAAGTATGGGATATTGACATTGTGTTAACACTTCTTCACTACAGGGCTCCAGCTATATCCCTATCTTTGGCTCGGCTCTCACAAGGTAATTATCCCCTTGGCGCTGTCCTCAGCGCACGGGTCCAGTCATTCCATAAATTGCGACTGGACAGGATGGTTACACCTGCTATATATAATATTTCATGTTTACGATTTAGTCAAACAGGGCAGCCCAGGGGTGTCAGGTCTCAAACTAGTTCTCATGGCATACCCATGCACCTTCGGTTATGTGTGGTCACACATTTACAACTTTACGTCAAGGTCATCTAGAGCCTAGAGGCTCTGATACTAGCTATGTTTGTTAGTTACAAAAAACCTCATAAGAAGGTATCAGTTCAGACCATCTCCAGGTGGTTAATACAGGGTTTTGGCTTATACAGGAGTAGACACTAATTTTCTAATCTCACTCCACCAGGACTGCTACAACATCAGCAGCAAGGGTTATGTACGGTCCTCTGGACCACATCCTGCTGACTGCAGGATGGTCGCACGAACAAGGTTTCCAACATTTTATTTTAACCCATTGCCAGACCAGGGGTATTTGCCAACTCTATTTTAGATTCTATTTTATAGTTTCCCCTCGGATGAGAGGGTTTACTGTGATTATTATTTGTTCATTTATCAGCATCAGCATGTTTTAAATCTATGTCATGTCTGTATGCATTATGAATGTTTTCCTGATCTGTGGTCAACTGATGCAGTCATGCTTGTGTGGACTTGTTTTTCCACAGCATGAAATCACAAAGCTTTAAAATCTTCACGTAGTCACTCACGTGACTCCGAAGTAAAATAGAAGATTGACACGCATGCGGGCTGACGGCTTTCTTCATGTAATTGCTCATCGTAACTCCTCATAAAATAAAGATCAAACTTCAAACTGGTAAGTTCCTGTTTAATCTTACTATTATGCCTCAACACTTGAGAAATTTAAATGGTTGAAATTAAATAAATCAAACACAAAAGCTGTAATAAACATCACTAAGTTATCATAAGAAAGTCATGTGTTTGAATAGTATTGGAGCAAAGTATAGAACAGTAGTACAGCACAGGAACTGGCCATTTGGTAAGCTATATCTGTGTCAAATATGATGCGGAGACCAACTCTTATCTGCTTGCATATAATCTAAATCCCTCCATTATACCAAGCGCTTGTTCATTATTTAGAAAAGGAAACCCACCAATCGTACATGCAACACCGTGCAAAAAGAGCCTCACCAGTGTTAGTAATTGGAGATGGACAACAATAGCTTTCCTTGGAATTATAATTGACATCCCTTATGAACAAAAAAATAAAGAATCAGCTCAACTAATACGCAAACAGGTCTGACCTGAAATAATTCAGCACTTCTAGGCTCATATTTCAAATGAAGGAGTGAACGTATTTTTTTGAAGCAACTTCCAAAGATGAAAGATAGTTCAAACTGATCCAAATCATTTGATTTAACTACATGTGATTTTACCAAAACAAATATGCAAGAAATAGATGCAGTCAAGGGTTCTGTCCATTATGAGAAAGGTGAAGCCATGGTTTCAGAGGCAGAAAGATATTTCACCAGTGTGTAAAGTTCCATCATTGGAGCAAATGTAACAGGGGAAGAATGGAGTTCCCAGAAGTAGGGTAGAAAGGTTACGTTTATCTTTGTCATGTGTACTAAGGTATAGTGAAAAGCTTTGGTTTTGCATGCCATCCAAACAGGTCAAATAATATTATACGTAAATACAATCAAGTCAAACTCAAGTAAAGGGGAACTGTACAAAAGGGACGGATTGCATCTTAACAGGTGGGGGACCAGCATTCTGGCCGGCAGGTTTGCCACTGCTACACGGATGGTTTTAAACTGAATAAGGGGGGTGGGGTGTCAAATGGAATAGTCGAGGACGGAGTTAAAGGGAAAGAGAGTAAAGGGATGGTTAATGACCCCAGAACTGACAGGAAAGAAAGCTCACAAAGGGATAGGAGAGTATGGCCAAGTGTAATAGGGATTGATGTGAAAGGGGCCACAGGTCAACATAATTGTATAAGGAGTAAGAGTTGTAAAAACAAGCCTGAAGGCTTTGTGTCTCAATGCGAGGAGCATTCGTAATAAGGTGGATGAGTTGAAGGTGCAGATAGCAATTAATGACTATGCTATAGTTGGGATCACGGAGACATGGCTCCAGGGTGACCAAGGCTGGGAGCTGAACATCCAGGGATATTCAATATTCAGGAGGGATAGATGAAAAGGAAAAGGAGGTGGGGTAGCATTGCTGGTGAGAGAGGAGATTAATGCAATAGAAAGGAAGGACATTAGTGTGGAGGATGTGGAATCGATATGGATAGAGCTGCAAAACTCTAAAGGGCAGAAAACGCTAGTGGGAGTTGTGTACAGGCCACCTAACAGTAGTATTGGAGTTGGGGATGGCATCAAACAGGAAATTAGAAATGCGTGCAACAAGGGTAACACTTTTATAATGGGTGACTTCAATCTGCATGTAGATTGGGTGAATCAAATTGGCAGGGGTGCTGAGGAAGAGGATTTCTTGGAATGTATGTGGGATAGTTTTCTCAACCAACATGTGGAGGAACTAACGAGAGAGCGGGCTATTCTAGACTGGGTATTGAGTAATGAGGAAGGGTTAGTTAGCAGTCTTGTTGTGTGTGGCCCCGTAAAGGGTTGACAGTGGATGTGCAATGGAAGGTATTTAAAGACTGCATGGATGAAGTACAAAAATTGTTCATACCAGTTTGGCAAAAGAATAAATCAGGGAAGGTGGTGCATCCATGGATAACAAGGGAAATCAGGGACAGTATAAAAACAAAAGATGAGGCATACAAATTGGCCAGAAAAAGCAGCCTACCGGAGGACTGGGAGAAATTCAGAATCCAGCAGAGGAGGACAAAGGGCTTAATTAGGAAAGGGAAAATAGATTATGAAACGAAACTGGCAGGGTACATAAAAACTGACTGCAAACGTTTTTATAGATATGTGAAGAGAAAGAGACTAGTTAAAACAAATGTTGGTCCCTTGCAGTCAGAAACAGGTGAATTGATCATGGGGAACAAGGACATGGCAGACCAATTGAATAACTACTTTGGTTCTGTCTTCACCTAAGGAAGACATAAATAATCTGCCGGAAATAGCAGTGGAATGGGGGTCAAATAAGATGGAGGAATTGAGTGAAATCCCGGTTAGCCGGGAGGTGGTGTTGGGTAAATTGAACGTATTGAAGGCCGATAAATCCCCAGGGCCAGATAGTCTGCATCCCAGAGTACTCAAGGAGGTAGCCACAGAAATAGTGGATGCATTGGTGATAATTTTTAAAAATTCCTTAGATTCTGGAGTGGTTCCTGAGGATTGGAAGGTAGCTAATGTAATCCCACTTTTTAAAAAAGGAGGAAGAGAGAAAGCGGGGAATTATACACCACTTAGTCTAACATTGGTAGTGGGGAAACTGCTAGTCAGTTATTAAAGATGGGACTTTTAAAGTGGTGAAATTTGGAAAGTGGTGAAATCATTGGACAAAGTCAGCATGGATTTAGGAAAGGTAAATCATGTCTGACAAATCTGATAGAATTTTTCGAGGATGTAACTAGTAGAGTGGATAAGGGAGAACCAGTGGATGTGTTCTATCTAGACTTTCAGAGGCTTTCCGACAAGGTCCCACATAAGAGATTAGCATACAAACTTAAAGCACACGGTATTGGGGGTTCAGTATTGATGTGTCTAGAGAACAGGCTAGCAGACAGGAAGCAAAGGGTAGAAGTAAACGGGTCCTTTTCAGAATGGCAGGCAGTGATTAGTGGGGTAGCGCAAGGCTCAGTGCTGGGACCCCAGCTATTTACAATATATATTAATGATTTGGAGTTGGAAATTCAATGCAACATCTCCAAATTTGCAGATGACACCAAGCTGAGGGGTATAGTTAGGTGTGAGGAGGATGCTTGGAGGCTGCAGGGTGATTTGGATAGGCTGAGTGAATGGGCAGATGCAGTATAATGTGGATAAATGTGAGGTTATCCACTTTGGTGGCAAAAACATGAGGGTAGACTATTATCTGGATGGTGGCGGATTAGGAAAAGGGGAGATGCAACGAGACCTGGGTGTCATGGTACACCAGTCATTGAAAGTAGGCATGCAGGTGCAGCAGGCTGTGAAGAAAGTGAATGGTATGTTCGCATTCATAGTGAAAGGATTTGAGTATGGGAGCAGGGATGTTCTACTGCAGTTGTACAGGGTTTTTGTGAGGCCACACCTGGAGTATTGCGTACAGTTTTGGTCTCCAAATCTGAGGAAAGACATTCTTGTCATAGAGGGGGTACAGAGAAGATTCACCAGACTGATTCCTGGGATGTCAGGACTTTCATATGAGGGAAGACTGGATAGACTCGGCTTGTACTCGCTGGAATTTAGAAGATTGAGGGGGGATCTCATAGAAACTTACAAAATTCTTAAGGGGTTGGGCAAGCTAGATGCTGAAAGATTGTTCCCGATCTTGGGGGAGTCCAGAACAAGGGGTCACAGTCTAAGGATAAGGGGAAATTCCTTTAGGACCGAGATGAAGAAAACATTCTTTAGACAGAGAGTGGTGAGTCTCTGGAAGTCTCTGCCACAGAAGGTAGTTGAGGCCAGTTCATTGGCTATATTTAAGAGGGTGTTAGATGTGGCACTTATGGCTAAAGGGATCAGGGGGTATGGAGAGAAGGCAGGTACAGGATACTGAGTTGGATGATCAGCCATGTCACATTGAATGGCGGTGCAGGCTCGAAGGGCTGAATGGCCTACTCCTGCACCTATTTTTCTACGTTTCTATGTTCTAAGTACAATAGGTAAAGCAAAGAGGAAGACGAAGAGTGCAGAATATAGATCTCAGCATTGTAGTGCACCCAGCTCTATGGACAAAGTCCAATGTTCATAACGGAAAATAGATATATCAGACAGGACCCTACCTTATGGAAGGACCGTTCAGAAACCTGATAACAGTGGGAAGGAAGCTGAGACTCCAGTGCAGGCCCCGACTTCATCTCCGGACTCGTCCCTGACCCCGGACCCAGGCTCGTCCTTGGTTCCAGCTGCGGCTTCTTTCTTGACCTATATCACGGCCCCATCCCAAGCCACGGTCTCGACCCTCACTCCAGCTCCACCACCACCATCCCCACCGGGCGTCGTGCGCTGGCAGCCGCCTCCACATGCCTTGTGACTGCATTGTGATGTCACTCAGGTTTTTCTTTCCGAAATGGGTGAGTTTTCGAGTTGTTTTTAAAACTTTAAACCATTTAAAACTTTGGAAATATAGGTGGGAATGCGACGGGAAGATGTGTATCGCCTCGAAGGGAAAAATGTGAGTAGGATGAGTGAAAATGGGAATATAAATATATATATATATACACACATACACACATACCCCAAAAAAAGTGCTGCAATAATAATAGTCTATTTTAGTGCAGAGCTTATTTGCAGTTGTAGTGTTTAATAGCCTGATGGCTGCAGGGAAGAAACTGTTCCTGAACCTGGACATTATAGTTTTCAGGCTCTGTAGTGGCCATTTGGCTTATTTCGTGTGTCATTAATTATGGCATTTTTCTTCAAATTTTAGGCAGCCCGTTATTATGTGGGTGGGTTTTATTACGAAGTCAAGGGCGTGTTTGGTGCTGGGTTTCTTGCACAGAAGCTTAGTTTTTAGTTTAGCTCGGAGTTACATGAGGAAGGTATACCCTTCAACTATGTGAAGTGTAACCAAGACACGAGGAGTTTTCTAACGTTTAAAGCAATATGCTGGAGTTTGACGAAGATTAAAGTGTACGAGTCGGAGAAGGTCGGATGTATATCTTATTATTTTTCTTCAACAATAAACTATTAATCAAAAAACTGTGTTATGAAGATTTATCTGTGAAGAAGCTCTGAAGGTCTCACTGAGAGCTCACATGCGTATTACGACTTACTAGAGGCCAGAGGGAGTAATTTCTTGAACAATATAAAAATCTGCCGCTACAGGCTCCTGTACCATCTTTCCGATAGCAGTGGTAAAATGAGTGTGTGGCCAGGATGGTGTGGGTTTCTGATGACGCTGGTAGCCTTTTTGATGCAGCAACTCTGATATCAAATCCCATCAATGGTGGGGAGATCAGAGCCAGTGATGGACTGGGCAGTGTTCACAACTTTTAGCAGTCCTTTCCGATCCTGGATGTTCAATTTGCCGAACCAGGCCATGATGCAACCAGTCAATGTACTCTCTACAGTACACCTGTAGAAGGTCAAAAGAATCCTCTTTGACATACCGAATCTCCTTAATCTTCTCAGGAAATAGAGGTGTTGATGTGCTTTATTTATAATTGCATCAGCATGCTGGGTCCAGGAAAGATCTTCGGAAATTTTTACTCTCTCTACCATCGTCCCATTGATATAAACAAAATTGCGGGTCCTTATCCTTTCATCTTCCAAAGTCCTCAATCAGTTCATAGGTTTTACGAAAATTGAGTGCCAGGTTGTTGTGCTGGCACCATTTGATCAATCGGTTGGTCTCACTTCTATACTCTGACTCATCACCATCTGTAATTCGTCCAACCACGGTGTCGTCAGCGAACTTGAAGATGGAGTTCTCACTATGTCCGGCTACACAATCATGAGTATAGAGTATACAGCAGGGGTCTGAGCACGCAGCCTTGATGTGCTCCCGTGCTGATTGTTAACGAGGAATAAGTATTTCTGCTAATTCGAACAGACTGTGGTCTGTGGATAAGGAAGTCAAGGATCCAATTGCAGAGCGATGCACAGAGACCCAGTTCTGTGAGCTTGCTACCCAGTTTTTTTTGTATCCAAAAATAACTTATTTAAATTCCAACATGATACAAAAACTAAAAAAAACAACCGTGGTGACATACCCACCAACATATTATAGAATCACCAACCATTCAGACATTAAATTAGAAAAGCTATGTTACAAATCACACCACCCATTCCAATAGCACCCAGGCGCGGACATAACCCCGGTAAAGGGGCAAGCATCTGGCTCAGGCAAAGCCCTCTTCCGCCTGGCGCCGTGACACGCAGATGGCCAGCTTGGCCAGGCCTGGGAGCAAACCAACTAGGAAATCTTCTGCCCTGCCTTCAGTCCTTTGGCCACTGACAGCAGAGCCACTCAACCCCCTACAGACCCTAGGTGGAATGGTGGTGCTCCTTGCCTCCCGGCGCTGGCTATGAGGGATGCTCTACTGGTCCCTCTACCCTCAACAGGAACGACGTTGCTCCCGGTCTTGGCGTCCTTATTCAGGTCGTCCAAGAAGGACGTGAGCGGACGCCAGTCATTCCCCTTCACCCCCTGCACGCCCTAGCTCCTCCCCTCCTTCTGAGCATAAGGTTCCAAGAGCTGGTGAGCCCGTGTAGGTTTGGCCACTGGAGCGAAGCCAGTCTGGGCCGATGTTGGGCTCCTTCCGTGGCCTGGATGAACTTGCGGATTTCGTCCACTGGAATGAGTGGAGTGGTATCAGGGGGAGCAAGAACATCCATTGATTCATTGTCCGAGGAGTCCCCTTCCACCTGCTCACTGCGGATGGAGTCACCATCCCCATCCCCGGACATACCCATAGTGCTCGATACTCCGACCCCACCTTGTGCGGCGGTTGCCTCTGCCCCACGCACAGGTCTCTCCTCCACCTTAGTTCCAACCAATGGCAGAGGGGCCTTCCCCAGATGTACTCGGGGAGTCAAGATCATCAATAATGGGGACATCTATCCCTCCCCCAGTTGGACCCAGAGTGGCCTCTGGTGCACCAGACTCAGGGAGTCCCTCTGGAGCCAGGTCCTGAGGGAGAGAAGGGCTGGTTTCCCCTACCCCTTCCCGCCTTCAGTCTCTACCTCCAGAGGCGTGCACTGTGCCCTGTCCTGGGTGGGCTGCTCCTGGGCTTAATCGGGTGCCTGATGCGGGGCTCCTTCCCCAACAGGAATCTCCGCCAGCTCGATATCTCCTGGTCCCCATTGCCACTCGCCCCAAAATCCCCTTCAGAACATGGGACCGGGGCCCGAACCAGAGGGCTGGAGTCCTCCACCACAGTACTCCCCTCCCCCCTGGAGGATTCCCATTTGTCCCACTTCCTCTCCTCCCTAGAGAGATTCCTCCTTCTCTTTTTCGATGGGGAGGAGCTCTCAGGTGCTGGGGTCATGTGAGCAACCTCCTCTGTGGCATCCCCTCCTCCCGCCCGATCCTCACCGTCTCCGGCTGGATTATGGGGCTTGTAGACTCCCTACTGGGAGGTGACGGGATGGGTGGAATGTACTTGTCTCTGGGAGTATTGATCCCAATGTGTTTAATCTTCTTTGCCACCTTGCCCCCCTTCTTTTGACCCTCCCCACCCCCACTCTGTGCAACCCCAGGGTTCCCTAACAAGTACAGGGTAGGTGGGAGCTGAGTGGGGGTGGGGGGGTGTTAGTGGCACAGGAGGCAAAGGCAGGATTTGGGGCAATTCATCCGAATATGCCCAACTTCCATACAGGCATGGCACCTTGGGCATTCCGATGTCCAGTAGACGATGAAATCACGCTCATCCTGCTGGACACAGAACCGCCCATCATCTCCATCCTCCCGGTCCAGCAACATCGTCAGCTGGCGTCAGAGCGAAAGAACGTGCCACAGCTCCTTCCAGTGGAACCCCTGGGATATCGGGGTGATGTCCGTGAGTACCTTCCCCAGGATGTGAAGGTGGGGTAGGAGGGCCTCATTTGTGGTGCAGGGCGGATGTTGGACAGGACAACTCGCTGCGCGGTGGTCGCCAAGGGCTTGACCTGCATGAATGTTCCCCCCACTGAGATCCCTTTACTCCCAAATGTCCTGCCCACGTACAAGACGCCTGCGGCCTTTCCCAGACGAGGAGCTGAAGCGACCGCCTCCGCATAGCTCCTGGAAGGCCTCGATCCCCCAGAACACTGACCCTGCATGGTATCAAGCGCTACAATTTAAAACATAGCACTTCAACACACAGACACAGACAGTCCAAATGGCACGAGGCCAAGTACAACACAAAAACAATATGGAACAGTTCGAGGGAGGGGGGCAAAGTGGTGTTGCCTCGAACTATGAAAAACACAAAACTACATGAAAAACACCTACGTCACCACCTCTTCGCCCGGCTATCTCGGCTCTCCTGCGTTCCCTGACGATCTGCTGACCTTCGCAGGCAATGCCAGCTGGTGCCCGCTGTTCCTACAGCAATGAAAGGGATTTGCCTTCAGTCGTAGTTGTTGGAAGCCTCCTATCTCCTTTGGTCTTGCCAAGAGAAAGGAGGCCCCGTCAGCTCCAGGTTCCAAGGCCGCAGAACGTCGTGACTGTGCAGAAATCCTCCCACACCGCACAAAAGCCACACTGGCCCGGTAACCTATGCTGCACTCCCTCAATAGCAAGAATGTCCTTCCTCAAATTTGGTGACCAAAACTGCCACAATATTCTAGGTGTGGTCTCACTGGGCCCTGTACAACTGCAGAAGGACCTCTTTGCTCCTATATTCAACTACTCTTGTTATGAAGGCCAACATGCCATTCGCCTGCTGTACCTGCATGCTACTTTCAGTGAGTGTTTTTGTGTTGTACTTGTGTGCAGCGTAGGTTTATATGTTTTTATGTTTACTGTTAAATTCTATGATGTTGTGTTTTATCTTTATTTGTGCTGCAATGGCAAGTCAAATTTCGCACCAATTGGTGTATGTGATAATAAATGTCCTTTGTCCTTTACAAGGTTAATTCCCGGGATGGGGGGGACTGTCATATGCTGAGAGAATGGAGCAGCTGGGCTTGTACACTCTGGAGTTTAGAAGGATGAGACGAGATGAGGAAACATTTTTTCACACAGAGAGCGGTGAGTCTGTGGAATTCTCTGCCTCAGAGGGCGGTGGAGGCAGGTTCTCTAGATGATTTCAAGAGAGAGCTAGATAGGGCTCTTAAAAATAGCGGAGTCAGGGGATATGGGGAGAAGGCAGGAATGGGGTACTGATTGGGGATGATCAGCCATGATCACATTGAATGGCGGTGCTGGCTCGAAGAGCCAAATGGCCTACTCCTGCACCTATTGTCTATTGTCTTTTGTCTATTGACTGATGAACAAGGACACCCAGATCTCGTTGTATTTCCTCTTTTCCTAACTTGACACCATTGAGATAATAATCTATCTTCCTATTCTTGCCACCAAAGTGAATAACCTCATATTTATCCATATTAAACTGCATCTGCCCACTCAACCAACCTGCCCAAGTCACCCAGCATCCTCACGGTATCCTCCTCACAGTTCACACTGCCACCCAGCAGTGTTAGCTGCAAATTTGCTAATGATACTTTTAATCCCTTCATCTAAATCATAAATGTATATAGTAAATGGCTGCAGTCCCAGCACCGAGCCTTACAGTGCCCCACTAGTCACTGCCTGCCATTCTGAAAGGGACCCGTTAATCCCTACTCTTTGTTTCCTGTCTGCTAATCAATTTTCTATCCATGTCAGTACCCCACCTCCAATACCATGTGCTCTAATTTTGCCCACTAATCTCCTAAGTGGGAACTTATCAAAGGCTTTCTGAAAGTCCAGGTACACTACATCCACTGGTTCTCCCTTGTACATTTTCCTTGTTACATCCTCAAATAATTCCAGAAGATTAGTCAAGCATGATTTCCCCTATGTAAATCCATGCTGACTCCTGTTACCACTATCAAATGTGCCACTATTTATAATTGACTACAACATCTTTTCCACCACTGATGTCAGGCTAACTGATCTATAATTCCCTGTTGTCTCTCTCCCTCCTTTCTTAAAAAGTGCGATAACATGCTACCCTCCAATCCACAGGAACTGATCCGGAATCTTTAGAACATTGGAAAATGAGCACCCGTGCGTCCAGGATTTATAGTGCCACTTCCTTAAGTACCCTGGGTAGCAGACCATCAGGCCCTGGGGATTTATCAGCCTTCAGTCCCATCAGTCCACTCAACACCATTTCCTGCCTAATATGAAGTTCCTTCAGTTCCGCCATCACACTAGATCCTCTGGCCACTAGTACATCTTGGAGATTGTTTGTGTCTTTCTTAGTGAAGACAGATCCAAAGTACCTGCCATTTCCTTGTTCCCCATAATAAATTCACCTGTTTCTGTCTCCAAAGGTCCAACTTTGGTCTTAACTAATTTTTTGCTCTTTGCATACCTTTTACTTTCCTCCTTTATATTCTTGGCTAGCTTACCTTCGTACCTCATCTTTTCTCCCCGTATTGCTTGTTTAGATATCATCCGTTCCTCTTTAAAGGTTTCTCAATCCTCTGGCTTCCTGCTCATCTTTGCTATGTTACACTTCTTTTTTATACTGTCCTTGACTTCCCTTGTCAGCCACGGTCACCTCTTACTCCCCTTACAATCTTTATTCCTCTTTGGAATGAACTGATTCTGCAACGTATGTATTATTCACAGAAATACCTCCCAGTGTTGTTCCACTGTCATCCCTGCTGGGGTCTCTTTCCATTCAACTTTGGGCTGATCCTCCCTCATGACTTCACAATCCCCTTTGCTCAACTGTAATACTGACACTTCTGATTTTCCTTTCTCCCTCTCAAATTGTAGATTAAAATTTATCATACTGTGGTCACTACCTCCTAATGGCTCCTTTGCCTCAAGTTCTCTTATCAAATCCGGTTCATTATACAACACTAAATCCAGAATTGCCTTCTCCCTGGTAGGCTCCAGTATAAGCTGGTCTGAATCCATCTCGGAGGCACTCCACAAACTCCCTTTCTTGGGGTTCAGTACATAGAAACATAGAAAATAGGTGCAGGAGTAGGCCATTTGGCCCTTCAAGCCTGCACCGCCGTTCAATATGATCATGGCCGATCATCCAACTCAATATCTCTTACCTGCCTTCTCTCCATACCCCATGATCCTTTTAGCCACAAGGACCACATCTAACTCCCTCTTAAATATAGAGGTACCAACCTGATTTTCCCAGAGTACCTGCATGTTGAAATCTCCCATAACTATCGTAGCATTACCATTGCAACATGCTAATTTTACCTCTTGATTCAACTTGCACCCTACATCCAGGCTATTGTTTGGGGGCCTGTAGATAAATCCCATTTTGTCCAAGTGATCCAGTGCGAGTGCAGTGAGTTAGCATCATCCGTTGACCTGTTGTGATGGTAGACAAATTGTAGTGGGTCAAGGTTCTTGTTGAGGTAGGAGTTGATATCCACCATAACCAACCTCTCAAAGCACTTCATCACCATGGACGTTAGTGCCACTGGTCGATTGTTATTGGGGCACATCACATTACTCTTCTTGGGCATCGGTATTATTGACGCCCTCTTAAAGCAGGTGGAAACCTCAGACCTCAGTAGCGAGAGGTTGAAAATGTCCGCAAAAACCAGTTAGTCTGTACAGGTTTTGAGAAATCGACCGGGTATACCAGGCGCTTTCTGAGGGTTCACCCCCCTGAAGGATCTTCTGACGTCGGCCTCTGTGATTGTAATACCATCAGGGCATATGGAGGCTCGGTAAGGCACATCAGTATTCTACCTATCAAAGCGTGCATAGAATTAATTGAGCTCGTCACGAAGTGATGTGTCGCTATTGCTTGAACTGCCTCCTGGTTTCTCCTTTGTAGGAGGTGATAACATTCAAGCCCTGCCACAGTTGCCAAACATCCGCCCCATCCTCCAGCTTTGAGTGGAAATCCCTTTTGGCGTTTTGACTTCTTATAGACCTCTGCATCACCAGACCTGAATGCCCGGGATCTGGTCCTCAGAAGAAAGCGGATCTCCTGGTTTATCCAAGGCTTCTGGTTAGGAAACACTCGGAAGGTTTTTGTAGGAATGCAGTCCTCCACACATTTCCTGATGAAATCTGTAACGACTGTGGCATTCGTTCAGGTCCGTTGCCGAGTCCTTGAACAATGCCCAGTCTACTGACTCTAAGCAGTCCTGTAGTTGCTTCTCTACCTCCCAGACCAGCTCTGTACAGTCCTCATCTCTGGGGGTGCGCTCTTCAGTTGCTGCGTGTATGCAGCAAGATGCAGCATCGCTGAATGGTCGGATTTCCCAAAGTGAGGGAGAGGGATAGAGCAATAGGCATCCTTGATTGTCATATAGCAGTGGTCAAGGGTGTTTAATACTCTGGTGCTGCAGGCGACATGTTGGTGGTAGTTTGGGAGTAATTTTTTCAGGTTGGTTTTGTCGAAGTCCCCGGCTATGGTGGTAAACGCTTCGGGGTACGCTGTCTGGTGCTTGTTGACCACGGTGTGCAGCTCCTCCAATGCTAGATGGACATCTGCCTGCGATGATATGTAGACCGCGGTCAGGATGGTGGAGGTGCGGGCTAGAAGCGGCAGCACTTCACCTCCAGATGTTCCAGGTGCAGAGAGCAGGAGTTAGACAGAACTGCCACGTCTGAGCACCACAAAGAGTTCACCAGGAGGCAGACACCCCTGCCTCTCCCTTTCCCAGATGCCTGCGTATGATCCATACGATGGATGGAGAAACCTTCAGGCTGGACGGCTGAGTCTGGGGAGCTGGGGGTGAGCCAGGTATCTATGAAACAGAACACAGAGCATTCCCTCAGCTCCCTTTGGTAAAGCAGCGTTGACCTTAAGTCCTCCACTTTATTTTCCAGTGATTGCGCTTTGGCTAATAGGATGGTAGGGAGAGGGGATCCCCTGCGCTTTAGACTGACTGGTAGTCCTGCCAGCCAGCCAGCCATGTTTCCGGACACTATGGAGGCCTCCCCGGTGCTTCCAGGTACAGTACTTACTGTTCCTGCTATCTTCAGCCAGATCGGGTATTCCGCTGCGATCGGGAATTCCCATACAGTCGGCAGCTCCGTTGCTGCCGGTAGATTGCAATAGTGAGGATGCGTTTAAATGCATTAGCAGCTTGTCAGTTGCATTGTGGGTTTCTGCTATTTCTTTTATACAGGTAAGCTGAGAACTAATATATTTGATGATGCCCCTCCTGAACTCACAACCTATTTCACTACTCCCCCTCCTGTTCCACGTATATTCCTTCCTTTAGCTTCACAATTCACCTCTTCAATCCTTTTGTCGCATACCTTTTGTCTTTTATTTCTTGCCTTTGCCCAACCATTTGCTTATAAAACCCCACCTCACTTGTATCCACCTACTACTTGCCAGGCTTTGTCCTGTTCCTTCTCTCTTCCAGCTTTCTTACCCCACCCCTCCACACAATCAGTTTGAAAAAGGGTCCTGACCCAAAATATAATCTATCCACGTTCTTCAAAGATGCTGCTTGACCCATTGAGTTACACCAGCACTTTGTGTCTTTATTTGTTCCCAAACGAAGCTGTAATACAAACTGTCAGCATGCTTTCTATGGTGCACCGGTATACTTTTGTAAGAGTAATTGGAGACATGCTGAATTCCTCAGTCTCTGAATGAATTTGAGGTGTTTGTGTGCCTTATTGGCTGTTGTATCAATGTGTTTGGTCAAGGACAGATCAACAGTAATATTAATGCCAATATTAATGCCAAGGAACTTGGAGTTCTCAACCATTTCCTCTGAGGAAGTATAATCACTGTAGTTTGGGGAATCTGTGGGATCACAATGGATGTTCCGGACTAGCTAATCCCACAAATGGAATGTGGAAATTGATAGCAAAACTGATTAAATTTATCGAGTTTGTCGAATGCAGGAAGCAGCACCAATACAATCATATAAACATAGACAATTGGTGCAGGAGTAGGCCATTCGAGCCACAACCGCCATGCAATATGATCACGGCTGATCATCTAAAATCAGTACCCCGTTCCTGCTATTTCCCCATATCTCTTAATTAGCCCTAAGAGCTAAATCAAATTCTCTCTTGAAAACATCCAGTAAATTGGCATCCACTGTGTTTGTGGCAGAGAATTCCACAGATTCACAACTCTCTAGGTGAAGACATTTTTCCTCATCTCAGTCCTAAATGGCCTACCCCTTATTCTTAAATTGAGACACCTGGTGAAGGACTCCCCCCAAATCGGGAAAATTATTCCTGCATCTAGCCTGTACAACCCTTAAGAATGTTATATGTTTCCATAAGATACCCTCTCATCCTTCTAAATTCCAGTGAATACAAACTCAGTCGACCCATTCTTTCATCATCTGTCAGTCCTGTCAACCTGGGAATTAACCTGGTCAACCTCTTCTGTACTCCCTCAATAGCAATAATTCCCTTCCTCAAATTAGGAGACCAAAATTGCACACGATACTCCAGGAGCTGTCTCACCAGGGCCTTGTACAACTGCAGTAGGACTTCCTTGCTCCTAAACTCAAATCCTCTTGCAATGAAGGCCATCATGCCATTAGATTTCTTCAGTGCAAGTTAGACGGACGTACGGTGGCGCTATGGAGGAGTAGAGGTCGGCTCCACGCTAATATCGATTAACTAAAGCACGGAGCTAGTAATAATTTTTTTTTCTAAGGCTATGGAAGTCTTTAGATAGTTAGCCACGTGAGTGTGGCTATCACTAACTACACTGACTATAGATGTAGTTTTTTCCCTTTCTTTACACTTTACTAATCATTTAGTCTTTTACTTTCTCTACTTTATACCTAATTATAATTTTAATTTTGAATGGAATTATACGTTTTACTTAAGGAGAAATGTCCGGGAGGAAGACTTACAAGATCTAAAATTCATCTATCTTGTGGTCGGGTGTAATGTCGGCTTTAGTGTGCTCAACCATCTGCTCTTTTTTATAGACCACCCTAACCATAAGATGCAAGACGTTAATATGAAAATTGGGGGTGAAGGAATTACATTTTGTAGTTGGAATGTTAAAGGAATTAATGAACCAATCAAGAGAGGTAAAGCACTAGCACATTTAAAATCACTTAAAGCAGATATAATATTCCTTCAAGAAACTCACCTTAAAAAGGAGGCACAACATAGACTGAAAGCAAAATGGATTGCTAAAACATATCACTCTTCATTCTCACATAAGTCTAGAGGGGTTGCAATTCTAATCCGTAAAGGTATACCTTTTAAACATATATAAACTATAGCGGATATTGACGGTAGATATATTATATTAGTATGTGAGTTATATTTTTAAAAAGTGATCCTTCTTAATGTTTATGGGCCAAATTTTGCCAGCCCTATGTTTTTCAAGAAAACACTCAATACTATCCCGGAACTTACACAACATAATTTAATAATTATGCGGAGATTTAAATTGTACATTAGATTCTTATTTAGACAGATCAAGACAAAGAAAATTAAAATACCAGACAATTACTAAATTCATATATTGGACATCCGGTGGCGCTGTTGCTCCATCCGGTGGCCTTCAGTTTTTGTTTTTTCGTTATGTTTGAAGAGCATTTTTTGTGGGGTTTTTTAATGTCTTTATGTGGGGGGAAGAGGGTATGGTAAGGGGGATACCGTCCTTCAGTCGCTTCCTGGAGAAGATGCGACTATTATTCGAGTCGCATCTTCGCCCCCCCCCCCCCCCTCCGCCGTGGACTCCAGTGGGAGGTGGCTGATCTGGATGTCCGGGCCGTTGAGGATGTTCTCCGCCGGGGTTAAGTGTCATGGTTCCATTGTTCCCGGCGAAAGGGCCTGAGCATTGGGCCGCCCATGGCGGCGACTGCGGGTGCTCGGGAGGCCCCGACCACGGGTGAACATCTGGGAAGGTCAGTGGGGAGGCTGGCTGGACTATGGTAACTTCCTTAACTTTGGTGCCGCTGTGGGGTTATGTTGTGTGTGGACTTCTGTGTTTGTCCTTTAAAAAAAATAAATGTTTATTTATTTATTATTTATTTTTATGTTACTGACTGTAAGGAAAATCCATTTTGTTGTCTCTAAAATGAGATAATAACAATAAATTGAATACAATACAATATTAATACTACTAACATCAAAGATGTCTGGAGAATTCAAAACCCAACCGGACGAGAATACTCATTTTACTCACAGGTACATAAAACTTACTCAAGAATAGATTATTTTTTAGCAGACTCTCAACTCATTCCATTTATCTACAACTCGAAACATCATAATATTATTATTTTTTATTTTTTTAATTTATTTTATTTATTAGAGGTAAATACATCAATGTACTTCACATATATATTGTTACAATCATTGTACCCCATAATTTTATGGCTTTTAAAGAAAAAGAATAGAAAGAGAGTGAAATAGGTGAAAAGAGTTGTGATAGTGAAAGAGCGTGCCAAAGGGGAGAAGAAACCCTTGGTCAAAGAATTAGAGAAAGGGGGTTAAGAGATAGACCCTAAAAAAAGGAAAAAGAAGAAGAAAAAAGTCAGTTACTATGTTATATATATCACGCAAAAGGAATCCACCAACTCGATAGTTTTTCACCCCCCCTTACCAAGGCCCAAGGTACTCCTGCACCCTATCTTTGTAGTAATTCTATAAATGCACACGTCTAATAGAAGCGTTCTGATTTTCCTTCCAGGCGGAGTCTCATATCTTCCAGATGTAGTGTTTCAAACATAGTTGAAATCCACATATTTAATGTTAGTATAGGAGCATTTTTCCAGAATATTAAGATTAGTTTTTTTTCTATTATTAAGCCGTAATCAAATAAATTCTTTTGATACACATTTAATTCCGAACTACCTTCTGTCATTCCGCAAATAATCCATTCTAGCTTTGGCGTCATTTTTATTTTAAACAGTTTTGTGAAAATTTCAAAGATTTCAATCTAAAACCTTTGAATTTTTGTAGAAAAGATGAATGAGTAGCTTCTTGACACTGGCATTTATCACAAATTGGTGAAACGTTAAGGAAAAATTTTTTTAATTTAGTTTTTGAGTAGTATAATCTGTGTATAATTTTAAATTGTATTAAAGTGTGTATTACGTTAATTGAGCATTTGTGCACATTTAATAAGTATTCTTTCCACCATTTATTGGAAATTTTTATGCTTAGTTCATTTTCCCACTCACCTCTAATACCTTCCGTTGTTGGTATTACTGCATTTAGTATAATATTATATATATGTGAAATTAAATTTGCTGATTCCGCCTTTGTATTCATTACTTCATCTAGTTAGTCTAATGGCATTTTGTGAAATTCATGTGCATGTTTTTTCAAATAATCACATATTACCCTAACCCTAACCTCCAGAACGATGTATTCTTAGACATACTTTCTTCTTTTTTTTTAAGTTAGAGGGGAATGATCTCAAATCGTATTTGTATGGTATTTTGGGTTAAGAGTATACGGAATTAATTTTGTGTCTACTAGGAAATAATCTATACGTGAATAAGTCTTGTGTACCGATGAATAAAACGAATATTCCTTGCCTGTCGGATTTGCAATCCTCCAAACATCGGTTATATTTGTATTTTTTATATATGTGTTTAAAAGTTCACTAGTTTTAGATTTCGTATTAACTCGTTGTTTTTGACTGGATTTATCTAAATAAGGATCTAAGACACAGTTAAAGTCTCCCCCTATTATAACATTCTGGTAATTATATTCCGCAATTATATTCAAAATTTTATTTAAAAAATGTGGATTATCAAAGTTAGGCGCATATATATTTAACAGTGTGATTGGGATTGCATAGATCTCACCGGTAACTATCAAATATCTCCCATCCTTATCTGTTTAGGTATTTTTCTGTTTAAATCGTATACCTTTGCGAATCATGATGGACGTGCCTCTGGATTTTGACGTGTTTGACCTATCCAGTTGGCCCTCAATCTAACTTGATCTTGAACTTTAAGATGCGTTTCTTGGAGGAAGATAACATCTGACTTAAATGTTTTCAGCTGTGCTAAAATCTTACCCCTTTTAATACGTTTGTTAGCCCCCCTAATATTCCAACTGCAAAATGAGATTCCTCCCGATTTATTTTGTTTAGTGTCTTGCATTTTGGCTAGGTTTAGTACCTATGTATCTTGCGGTGCATCCGTACCTCAGGTCTTTAAGTAATGGGGGAAGCAGTCAACCTACCAAGTTCAAGTTGTGGATTCCTTTTGTGATTATCCTTGAATAAAAAAAACACACATGTGATTAATTGTGATAGTAAAAAAAAAAAATAGTAAAAGTGAAAATGCAGTGACCGAGCATTGTCGGCACTGTAATAAGTGGCCCATCTGTTGGTGGGAGAAAACATTATATCGACTTCCGTTGTCAATGTTAATAAACAAATAGCTCCGTTCCCTCAATAAGTCATAACATATCCATACTAGAGCCGAGCCAATTCCAAATCAACTGTATAATACCTAATTGCAGTACATATATCCATTTCATATGTATTCCCAAATATATCTAACTGTTTTATCTACAGAGTGTTTAGCATCAGTTTTTACCTCGATAATAATCAGCTATTGGTTGAAGGGGCTACCCAGGGCAGGCTTCTGGATCTGAGCCAGGAGCCCGTCATCCCCCTCACAACCCGGTTATAAATCTGCTTAAAACTTATTGAGATATTAAGTTATAGATGTTTGTTTGTATGTCAGCCCCTTACTACCGATCTGGTTAATATTCATTACAATTTCTATGATAGTATTCTATGTTTTAAGAGTTAAAAGTGTTACTTCTATAACATTAGATTATTCAGTTAAATTTTTAAAACATGGTAATTGCTCTGTTCAGATTATATTGTAAAGCTCTGTATTCAATGTTTATCTTTTTCCGCTTCATTTGGAACCCAGTATGTCCTTGAATTAACATTCCTCGATAAGCCGTCGAGTCTAAACACAGGGAGAGTTCCATCTTCAGTTGAACACATTTCATGGTGAAATAATAAAGAGAAAGAATATCCATACAGTTCAGCTTTTCAAGTTACTGATTCTCTTCCACGATGGTTAAGGCATATTTATATGCGCTCTCCGGATTTGTAAACAATTTTTGCTGATCCTTGTAAGAAATACGCATTCTCGCGGGAAAGTAGACTCCATATCTGACACCCTTCACGCGTTGGAGAGCTTGCTTTACCTTATAGAACTGATTTCTTTTCTGGACAACTTCAAAGGGATGATCTCGAAATATTTTGAAGGCTGTCTGCTCGTATTTCAGTGGTACTCCATATTTAATATTATTCATAACCTCTTCCACGCCAGAAATGTCCCGGAATTTCACAATGATCTGACATGTGTATTCTGAGCCTGTTTGGGATTTTTGTTCGAATCTCGGAATTCGATGTGCCACTTCAATTTTCGGAAGGTTAGAAAGATTGAGAGCTTCTTTAATTAGATCCGCAGCAAACTCCCGAGGGTTATCTCCCTCGGCTTCCTCGGGTACTCCTGCTAGCCTTAGACTAATGAGTCCCGAACGAGTTTCCAAGTCTAAGCACTTATCCGAACATTTTGCCAGCTGTTTTGCAGTAAGGTCGTGCTGTATCTTCATTTTCTTCATATCCTCGACCATTCGTGCCATCTCTTCCTCCATCCCTTTCATTGTTTTCACATTTGAGGAGACAGTCTCATGCACTGCAACAAACTTCTTATTAGTGTCCTCTTCCCCCTTGTCCATTCGCTCCAATAGTTCAACTCTCACATCTTAAATTATTTTATTTACGGTGTTGATCGAATCCTGCACACTCAATAACTTTCAAATTGCCCGTATTCGTATTCAGCATTAGCTTATCTGTCATATCTTTCATCATTTTTTCCATGTGCGTTCCGTCCACCTTTTCATCTTTCAGTTCTCTTACCATTTGCTTTAAGTCCTCCAAGTCTTTCTCCTTATCTGCCTTAGCTCTTGTAGACATTTCGGAAGGCAGTTTTCCTTCAAGAGCACCTTCAAAAGTCGATTCTTCAAACTCTTCAGGCTCTTTCTCAGTGCTGCAGTATATTTTTGAAATGCTTCTCTGAGGACTCTGAGCAAAAATCGAATTCTGCATTTAAAGGGTTAAATCCAGAGTTTAATGCATAGCACTTACTGATGACGCCATCAGCAGAGCATTCAAAGGCTCCGATAACTTTTATTAATCGGTCCCAATCTGTAGACCCAGTTTTAATGCGAAAAATCGCAGATTTTCGGGAGGGGAGCTATGTGTGGCGACTGTTACCAAAACACGGCGCCACCGGAAGTCGAAATATCATAATATTATAATCTCGGATCATGTACCTTTAACATTCATGATTACACTAAACGGAATGACCGAGAAACAGACAAAATGGAGACTTAACCCTCAATTTTTTAATGAAAAAATTAAACGAGAAACCTCTGCCTCCCTTCTCTGGGAAACATTTAAAGCATTTGTATGAGGATCATTAATCTCCTCCCAAGCCTTTCATAATAAACAGAATCGGGCAAAACAACAGATACTGGGAATGGAAATAAGGCAATTAGATACAGAGAATGCGGTTGCGCCCTCTATGATAAAACACAATAAAATTGCTGTACTTAAATATAAGTTAAACCAAATATATTCAGACCAAGTCATAAATCTTTATCAACATACTAAACAAATACACTTTGAATTCGATAACAAACCACAAAAACTATTAGCACGTCAACTTCGAAAACTGGATGGGGAAAAAATAATTAGGTCAGATATGGGAGAAATACTAACATTGCCCAAGGATATCAATGACAGATTCCTACAATACTATTAAACACTACACTCAACCAAAACACGCTCGGCAAGAATGGAATCATTTTTACAGAAATGTAATCTTACAGGTTTAGATCTGAAAGAGAGAGAATTACTAGGTGCTGAAATAACAGTAAAAGATATCGAAGAGTCTATTAGATCTTTAAAAAATGGAAAGGCCACAGGGCCTGATGGCCTAAGGTCTGAATTTTATTTAAAAAATTACGATCTGATTTCTCCACGTCTACAGACATTTTATAATTATGCTTATACTCAACAGAAACTGCCAGAGACTTTAAACGAATCAACAATAACACTTATACCAAAAACGGATAAGGACCTTAAAGACCCAGGTTCATATAAAACAATTGCTCTCTTAAATACTGATCAGAAAATATTAACTAAAATTCTAACACATAGATTAAGTTTAGTGATTCATAAATTAATACACCCTAATCAAACAGGTTTTATTCAAAAACGTTATTCATCTTATAATCTGAGACGATTATTTAATATTATATATTCAAATAGAATAGCTAATGTAAATCTAGCAATTATTTCGCTAGACGCTGAAAAAGCATTTGATCAGGTGGAATGGCCCTGTTTATTTTCGATGATGGAAAATTTTCAATTGGGCGAGAAATACTGCACATGGGTTAAGCTCTTATATACCAACCCAACAGCTAGAATATTGACAAACCAACTGTCATCACCTAAATTTAATTTATCTAGAGGTTGTAGACAAGAATGCCCGCTATCCCCGTTATTATTGGCCCTTGCTATTGAACCATTAGCAGAAAGTGTTAGAGCCCACCTAGAAATATATGGGTATAATACTAAAGATACAATTAATAAAATTTCCTTATATGCAGATGATGTATTAATATACATCACAAAAACCCAGAAACTAGCATCCCAAACCTGTTAAATCTTCCAACTCAATTTGGCTCATTTTCAGGATACAGAATTAATTGGGACAAAAGTGAAATTATGCCAATAACGGAACTTAACTTACATACATTGCACCAATCCCCCTTTAAAATAGTCAATGAAAAATTTAAATATCTAGAAATTTATGTGACTAAGAAATATACTTTATTTAAATTAAATTTCCCACCTTTACTGAATAAACTACATAAGAATATTCAGTACTGGAAAACACTTCCTATCTCAATGTTTGGTAGAATTAATGCTATAAAAATTATCTTTCTCCCACAATTATTATACCTCTTTCAATCAATCCCGATATATCTTCCAAAAATTTGTTTTTTTAAAGGTGGAATCCATCATCACTAATTATATTTGGGATTATAAGAATCATATAATAAGTAAAAAACATTTATGAAAATCTAAGACGAATGGAGGATTAACTTTATCAATTTTTTTGTTTTACTTTTGGGCAGTTAATATTAAAAATATGAACTTCTGGTTGGAAGATATGGATCAGCAACCAGACTGGTTAAAGATGGAAAAGGAAGATTGTTTGCCTTTTGAAATTGGCTCTATTCTGTTAGCTCCCATAAAACTGAACAAAAAAACCTACAGCAAAAACCCTATAATATATAGTCGTATACGAATTTGGAAACAATTAAAAAATACTTTAAAATTTGATAATTTATCACTCTTTCTTCCCATTGTAAACAATCCCTCATTTAAACCCTCTGTGTTGGATAAAGGTTATACACAATGGAAAAATTATGGAATTAAAAAGGTGGGACATCTTTATAGGAAAGGCATTTTTCTTTCATTTCAGGAGTTACAACAGAATTATGGACTACACTCAAATAACTTTTTCAGATATTTACAACTTAGAGATTATGTTAAATCACATACACAAGATTATAGAACTAGAGAGCCAGAAACTCTTGATGAATGTTTGAATAAACATCCTAATACAGATAAGTTAATATCTCATATTTATAACACCCTTTTAGATAGTGAGGCCCCGTCGACGAAATTATAGACAAGCATGGGAAAATTTGTATGAGATATTAGATGCAACGAGACATGGGTGTCATGGTACACCAGTCATTGAAAGTAGGCATGCAGGTGCAGCAGGCTGTGAAGAAAGCAAATGGTAATTTGGCATTCATAGCAAACGAATTTGAGTACAAGAGCAGGGAGGTTCTACTGCAGTTGTACAGGGTCTTGGTGTGGCCACACCTGGAGTATTGCGTACAGTTTTGGTCTCCTAATCCGAGGAAAGACATTCTTGCCATAGAGGGAGTACAGAGAAGGTTCACCAGACTGATTCCTGAGGGCAGGAATTCCATATGAAGAAAGACTGGATAGACTAGGCTTGTACTCGCTGGAATTTAGGAGATTGAGGGGGGATCTTACAGAGACTTACAACATTCTTAATGGGTTGGACAGGCTAGATGCAGGAAGATTGTTCCCGATGATGGTGAATGCCAAAACAAGGGGTCACAGTTTAAGGATAAGGGGGAAGTCCTTTAGGACCGAGATGAGAAGATCATTTTTCACACAGAGTGGTGAGTCTGTGGAATTCTCTGCCACAGAAGGTAGTAGAGGCCAGTTCATTGGCTATATTTAAGAGGGAGTTAGATGTGGCCCTTGTCGCTAAAGGGATCATACAGGTACACCATATGTACCTGTATGGAGAGAAGGCAGGTACAGGATACTGAGTTGGATGATCAGCCATGATCATATTGAATGGCAGTGCAGGCTCGAAGGGCCGAATGGCTTACTCCTGCACCTATTTTCTATGATTCTATGAAAATGAATTAGACCAACCTATAATGAAAGATATTTGGGACGAAAGTCTACAACATATACATCAATGTTCGTTAAATGCCAGACATTCTTTAATACAATTTAAAGTATTACATAGACTGCATTACTCTAAAACTATATTGTAGATGGTTTTGCATGCAACCAATAACATAGTTACCTCAGTACCATTAACCCCGCCTAGTTAACATCAATCATAACGCCTTCCCCTTCCTGGATACGGTTCACTAGAAGAATGTAGCCAGTATTTGAGGATGTATGTAATACCTTGTGCTATCATTAAAATGTGTTGAACACTTTTAGAGTTTGTAAAGTGCCTATTTACATGGTGTCAGAAGTGGGATTGCAGAATACCAGGACCTGTTCAACGATGACCTGGGAAAGTTACCACTGACATACCATATTTCCATTGACCCAAATGTACATCCCGTGGTCCGCGCACCTCACAGGGTGTCCCACGCCATGAAAGACAGGGTCGAGGCGATGCTTAACAACATGGTCGACAAGGGGGTGCTAGAAGCGGTCAGCGAGCCCACCGATTGGGTCTCCACCATGGTTGCCACGATAAAGAAAGACAAGAATGAAATACGTGTGTGTATCAACCCCAAGGACTTAAACCTTGCCATCAGGCGACCACACTACCCCATGCGGTCTGTTGAGGACGTGGCGGCTCAGGTCGGGCAAGCCACCGTCTTTTCGGTCCTGGACGCTAAGAACTCGTTCTGGCAGATCCCGTTGGACAAAGCATCTTCCGACCTGACAACCTTCGCCACACCATTCGGCAGATTCAAATTCCTGCGAATGCCATTCGGCATCAATTCCGCTAGTGAGGTGTTCCAGCGAACGATGGAGCAGATATTCTCGGGCCTGCCATGTGCCATCATCGTGGATGACATCTTAGTCTATGGGAAGGACATTGTCGAACATGACCAGAACCTCCGCCGCGTCCTGGATCGGGCGCGAAAGGCCAACCTGAAGCTGAACCCAAAGAAGTGCCGGTTTCGTGTCTCAGAAGTCACGTATGTTGGACACGTTTTCACCTCTAACGGACCAAAACCCGACCCTTTGAAGGCAGCGGCGATCTCTGAGATGGCAGCCCCCACCGACGTGCCAGGTCTACAACGTTTCTTGGGCATGGTGACCTTGGGAAGTTTGTACCAAATCTCAGTGAGCTGAGTGCTCCCCTGCGGCAGCTGACAAAAAAGGATATCGCCTGGGTCTGGCTCCCACAGCACCAGCAGGCGTTTGACTGTCTCAAGTCGAAGCTGATTAACACTCCGACGTTGCGATTTTTTGATGCGAGTCGCCCCATCACCGTCACATGTGACGCTTCTAAGTTCGGCCTGGGCGCGGCATGCCTCCAATCTGTCGATGGATCGTTACATCCTGTCTCCTATGCCTCCCGCACCATGACGGACACCGAGCAGCGGTACGCTCAGATCGAGAAGGAGCTGCTTGCGGTGGTGTTTGCCTGCTCCAAGTTCAGAGACTTCCTGTTTGGCAGCAGATTTACAGTCGAAACCGACCACCAGCCACTGGTGACAATCCTGAACAAGCCGATTCATGCTGCCCCTGCCAGGCTGCAGCGTATGATGCTGCAGCTCCAGCGCTTTGATTTCGACATCGTCTACAAGAAAGGCACCGAGATGCACATCGCGGACACGTTATCGCGCGCCCCGCGGGCCTCCTGTGCTCGCCACCCCTACGAAACAGAGGACTTGCTCGTACTGGGCGTCAATTTTATTCCCACCAAGCAGCTGCAGCTTTTGGCCGAGCACACCGCTGCCGATCCAGTTTTGCAACGGCTTGCGTCTGTGATTAAATCAGGGTGGCCAACAAAGCGCTCCGCTGCACCGCCTGAAACACAGCCCTTCTTCCTGGTCCGTGACGAACTGGTGCTCCAGAATGGCGTTATCGTTAAGGGACATAAAGTGGTGGTCCCGTCCTCCCTGTTCGATTCTTACTACCGCGCAGCCCACAGCGGACACCCCGGGGTCGATGCAACACTCGCCCACGCTCAGTGCCAATTCTACTGGCCTGGAATGGCCAAATATATTCGAGACCGTGTTTCTGCCTGCTCCACGTGCAACAGTCTTGCTCCACATCAGCAGCGACAGCCCCTGCTGCAACAGCCCGCTCCTGCCTTGGCCTGGTCCTCGCTGGCTGCCGACATCTTCGAGTGGCGTGGTAACCACTACCTTGTCCTGGTCGACTCGTACTCAAACTGGTTCGAGGTGGATTTGCTGACATCCCTCACGTCGGAGATGGTGATCCGGAAGCTGCGGAAACACTTCTCCACGTTTGGGTCCCCTGTCAGGCTGCAGACTGACAATGGCAGGCAGTTTACCAGCCGTGAGTTCAAAAGTTTTGCTGACAAATGGAATTTTGTGCATTTCAACAGCAGCCCGGAGTACCCACAGAGCAACGGCCTTGCTGAACGGGCCGTCCGCAGCGCCAAGCTTCTGATGGAACAAGCGAGACTGTCTAACTCTGATTTGTATTTGGATCTCCTGAACCTCAGGAATGTTTCCAGAGATCCGGCCATGGGGTCCCCTGCTCAGCGTCTGATGTCCAGAACAACCAGATCTACCATCCCGATTGCCCAGCGCCAGCTGAAACCTCGGGTGCTGGAGCCTGCCTCTGTGCAGAGGCGCATTCAAGAGAAACATGACAGCCAGCGGCGTTCCCACGATCGGTCATGCAGACCACTCGATCCTTTGTTGCCTGGACAGGTTGTTCGATTGCAAACCGCCAGTGGTCACTCCCGTCTGGCTACTGTGGTTGGGGTGGCCGACTCACCTCGTTCGTATCTGGTCGACTATGAGGGAACCATCTACCGTAGAAGCCGACAACACCTGCTTGCGGTTAATGAGCCGAAGCCGCAGGCCCCGGGCCCCTATGCCCCGCCGCTCTCATACCAGCAGCCGGCTCCTGTCCCAGCCAGCGTTCCCTGCATGCCTCGGTCCCCATATCGAGCGCCCGGTTCCCCTCTGCGCGGGTCACCTGTTGGCGGTCGCGGTTCTCCCTCCGCTGTTCCTCCAACCCCACCGCCCTTCCCTGGTTCCCCTGCTGTCTCGGGTCCCCCTGTTTTTTCTGCTCCTCCGGGGGAAGGGGGAGGCATCCGTACGCGCTCGGGCCGGATCAGCAAGCCACCTGTTCGTTATGGCGATTCTGTTTAATTCTGTTTAATTCTGTTGTAGTGACAACGGTCTGTTTCTTTTAAATTTTCTAAGGGGAAGGATGTAGATGGTTTTGCATGCAACCAATAACATAGTTACCTCAGTACCATTAACCCCGCCTAGTTAACATCAATCATAACGCCTTCCCCTTCCTGGATACGGTTCACTAGAAGAATGTAGCCAGTATTTGAGGATGTATGTAATACCTTGTGCTATCATTAAAATGTGTTGAACACTTTTAGAGTTTGTAAAGTGCCTATTTACATATATTAAATAGAATTTTCCCACATATTTTTCCTATCTGTGATAAATATCAATACTTAAAGGCTAATTTAACTCATACTTTTGTAAATTGTATAAAAATCAAAAATTTCTGAAAGGATATTTTTAGAATAATTTCTGAAGTTGTTAATACCCAATTGAATCCCGACTCAAAACTAATAATATTAGGAATATCAGAACAAAGCCTAAAACTTACAACAAGCCGAATAAACTTCCTTGATTATAGTATAATAACTGGGAAAAAATTAATATTAAAATGTTGGAAAAGTCCCAACAACCCCCACAATTAAAATGTGGATTATGGAGATGTCGGAGACCTTACATTTGGAAAGAACTAGACTTGTTTTAATTGACAAACAAGAATTATTTGCTAGAATATGGTCACCATTTATTGACTTTTTGAAAGGGTAAATTGGTCCGGCACGGATGTCTGACTGAAGCTTGAACCCAGGATTAGATGAATAATTATGTTTAATAATCTACGGACCTATCTCCAAAGTTGTATTATTGGTAATTTATTCTATTCTTTAAAAAATATATATTTTTATTAGAAGTCATGTACAGTAGTATAAACCAAGAATAACATAATACATTTCATGTACAAATTCTTGTTTTAAAATGTAATAATAGAAAAATAGCAGAAGCAAGAAAAAGAGAGAAATAGAAAGCTAGGTAGTGGTAGTTCGTGAAAAAGTAGAGAAAAAGAGCACATAAAGATGTAAAGCACGAGAAAGCGAAAGAGAAAAAATAAAAAGATATAAAGAAAATAAAAGGGATATACCTGCTTCATATATTTACACACCCCTCACCCGGTTCTAAAACAGTTTATTTCCAGGGTTATGTTGCACCATATGCTTGTAATAAGTCGACAAAGGGAGACCAGATCTGTAAGAATTGGTCTGATTTGCCTGCTAGGATGAATCTCATATCTTCGAGGTGTAATATTTCAGATATCTTTGAAATCCACATTTTAAGAGTTGCTGTGGGTGCATTTCTCCAGAATTTTAATATACTTTTTTTGCCGTTATTAAGCCATAGTTAAGGAAACTCTTTTGGAACTAAGTCAGCTCAAAGCCGACTTCCATTGTTCCAAAGATAATCAGTTCTGCTTTGGGGTTCAATTTTATTTTAAATAATTTTGTGAAAATTTCAAAAATGCCATTCCAAAATTTATGGAGTTAATGCAGGAGACAAAGGAGTGTGCTATGGTTTCGTCTTGAGATAAGCATTTATCACAGATGGGAGAAACATTTGGAAAAATGTTATTCAGTTTAGTTTTCGAGTAATATAATCTATGTAAAATTTTAAATTGAATTAAGGTATGTCTTACATTGATCGAGCATTTATGTACATATAGCAAATATTTATCCCATCCATCTTTCGAGATTTTTACAGATAGTTCTTGTTCCCAATCTCTTCTAATTGAGTCAGATGATGGTATTTCTATATTTAGAATGATATCATACAAATATGATATTAAATTAATTGAATCCGCCTTTCTATTCATGGCTTCGTCTAATAGATCTTAAGTCAAAGTTTGGTATTCTTGTATATGTTTTTTCAAAGTCACGGATTTGAAGGTATTTAGTCTTGATTACTTTTCAGGTTGTATTTGAGTTGTAATTGTTGGAATGGTAAAAGTTTCCCATTTCATACATGTCTCCAAACCTTTTAATTCCTATTCAAACATATTAAATTGAATAGAGGAATTTGGATCCTTCTCAGGATATAGAATAAATTGGAACAAAAGCGAAATTATGACGATAAAACCTCAAGACCCGACACACCTTTTAAAATTCCCCTTTAGAATTGCTACAGAAAAATTTAAATATCTGGGTATCAAAATTACCAGAAAATATAAATCTTTATTCAATGCAAACTATTTGCTCTTACTTACTAAATTAAATGCCTTGATTAAATTTTGGAAAACACTTCCAACGTCTTTAATAGGCAGAATAAATGCCAAAAAAATGATTTTTCTACCACAAATGTTATATTTATTTCAATCAATACCAATATACTTACCTACATTTATTTTTTTTTTAAATCGATTTTGATATCACAAATTTCATATGGGACTAGGCCCCATAGAATTCAAAGAAGACAGTTGTGTAAACCCAAAGAATTTGGTGGACTCACACTCCCCAATTTTTTGTACTATTACTGGGCAGTGAATATCAATTCAACCCAATGGGTAGATTGGATAGTAATGGAGAGAGAGGATTGTTCTCCTTTTAATATAGGAGCGATCCTTCTCTCACCAATAAAACTGAATAATACAATATACAAGAAAAATCCAATTATTCATAGTACAATACGAATTTGGAAACAAATAAAATTAACTTTTTAATTCAGAAATCTATCATTTCTCTCTCCTATAGTTAAACCATCTATTATTGATAAAACGTTTAGCATTGGGTAAGATTCTATTCTTTTTTATCGTGTTTTTTTTCTCTTCTTTCTCACTATCTATATAAACAAAATAAACAAATAGAAGCAGAGTTAATATATAATTGATAAATGAGGATCCCTATTACTCTGATAGCTGGAATCCCATCTATTAACAATATGTAATTGATATACTAAATGTGTTTTGATTATGATATGTACATGCTTCTAATAAAAATATTAATTAAAAAAATGTTTTCTTCACTGCCTGCTGTTCCTGCATGCTTAATTTCAGTGACAAGCACACCCAGGTCTCGTTGCACCTTCCTGTTCTTGCTACCGAAGTGGATAACTTCATATTTATCCACATTATACTGCATCTGCCTTTTATCTGCCCACTCACCCAACCAAGTCACCCTGCAGCCTCATAGCATCCTCATTGCAGCTCACACTGCCACCCGGCTTTGTGTCATCCACAAACTTGGAGATGTCACATTTAATTCCATCGTCTAAATCGTTTATGTAGTAAACAAGACTAAGTAGAACCCGTTGGGTCCCAGTCACACGGGCGGCCAGGTCCCCCCCCCCCCCCAAAGCAACCCATTCCCCAATGCAATATTCCACTACTCACCTGTTCCCCCAATGCAACCCCCAAAGCAATGTTCCACCACTCCGGGGAGGGGGTGTGGGGGAGGGGGTGTGGGAGGGAGGGGTGTGTGGGTGAGGGGGATGTGGGGGAGGGCGTGTGTGGGGGAAGAGGATGTGGGGGAGAGGGTGTGTGGGGGAGGGGGGTGTGGGCAAGGGGGTGTAGGGGGGGGGGGGGTGGGGGAGGGGGGCAGTGGGGGGGAGCAGTGGGGGAAGGGGGCTGTGGGGGAGGGGGAAACCTTCAAAACCTTCATAATTTTGTACTATTTCACCAATCGGATCAAAACGTACTTGACTTGCAGCAGAGAAAGGTAAGTGGTGAAAAATCGTAGCGTTAGGGGGGGATCGTTTTTGTGCAAATTTAATTCCAACGCAGGCAGGAAGTGGCCAAGACGAGCGTTTTAGTAATATACTAGACTAAGTGGGATCCGTTGGATCCCAGCATCAGACGGGAGGGCTGGTCGCCCAACGCAATATTCCACCTCTCCGCTAGTGTGGACATTGTGGGCCGAATGGATTCTTGGGCTGGCAGCTTTGTCACTCAAGCATGTTGTGCTGGCAGCTCACTCACTCATGGCTGGTGGGCTGGCAGTTGACTCATGGCGATTCCTTTTAATTCTATTTCAAGCAGGGTGCTAGGCCACCAAATTCAGGTGCAGTTTGTTACGACCAAGCAGGGTGCAAGGCCACTAATGACAGTGAGTCGTGACCTCTCCCTCCTCCATCTTGCAGAGACTGAGCCACGCCCACACTTCTGGGTTATTTAGTCCATCCCCCACTCCCACCAGAAGGGGCATGACCTTCACGGCGTGATTGACAGGACAGAGAATCTCAACATTTTTTAAACACGAATAACTCTTTTATGTTTCATCAATGGGAAAACTCCTCGGCACCTGATGAGCGGAGGGGAACTCTGAGTAAGATGGCCAAAATTCACCGCCGTACGTGGTAGCGTTTTTTCTAAAATCAATATAGATCATCATGATTAGACTTTTAATTATATAGAAGGCAGGGCAACTTTAATTAGGCAAGGCAACTTTAATTAGGCAAGGCAGCTTTAATTAGGCAACACAGCTTTAGGATTTCCAAACCAAAGGGAACACAGCTTTAGCATTTCCAAACCAAAGGCAACACAGCTTTAGCATTTCCAAACCAAACGCAACACAGCTTTTGCATTTCCAAACCAAAGGCACCACAGCTTTAGCATTTCCAAGCAAAGGTAACACAGTTTTAGCATTTCCAAACCAAAGGCAACACAGCTTTAGCATTTCCAAACCAAAGACAACACAGCTTTACCATTTCCAAACTATATTTCACACCACATTAAGGGCACTGTCAGGTCAGTAAAACCACTCACAGTTTAGTAGACATTTGTTCAGTGTTATTCACAGCTCAGACTGAGAGACGGACCCTCTCGCTCCCCCATCTTGCAGAGACTGACTGAGGCACTCAACACTTCCGGGTTCTATAGTCCCTCTGGAAGGGGCGTGGCCTTCAGGAGAGAGAATCTCAACATTTTTAAACACTAATGACTCTTTTATTTTTCATCGATGGGAAAAATCCTCTTGTCCTGCGCAACGGAGGGGGACTGAGTAAGATGGCCAAAAATCACAGCTGTAAGTGGCAGTGTTTTTTCCAAAAACAATATACAGTACAACAGCAAGTGGTCAAGATCAGACTTTTAGTAATATAGATATAGAAGATAGTTAGTAGATAGATAACTGGAAGGTAGACAAAAACGCTGGCGAAACTCAGCAGGTGAGGCAGCATCTATGGAGCGAAGGAATAGGTGACATGAAGGTCGAGATCCTTCAGACTGATGTGGGTGTAGGGGTGCGGGCAGAAGAAAGGAAGTGGGAGAAACAGTAGGCTGTGGGAGAGCTGGGAACGGGAGGGAAACAAGAGAGAAAGCAAGGACTGCCTGAAATTGGAGGTCAATGTTCATACTGCTGGGGTGTAAACTGACCAAGCGAAATATGCGGTGCTGCTTCTCCAATTTGCGGTGGGACTCACTCTGGCCATGGAGGAGGCCCAGGACAGAAAGGTCGGATTCACAATGGGAGGGGAAGTGCTGAGCCACCGGGAGACCAGGTTGGTTAATGCGAACTGAGCGGAGGTGTTGGGAAAAACGATCGCCAAGCCTGCGGTTGATGTTACCGATGTAGAGCAGTTGACACCTAGAACATCGTACAGAGACTTGCGGCACCCCACTAGGCACTGCCAGCCATTCTGAAAAGCATCCGTTAATTCCTACTCTTTATTTCCTGTCTGCCAACCAGTTCTCTATCGATGTCAATACCCTACCCCAATACCATGCGCTCTAATTTTGCACACTAAGTTCTTGTGTGGGACCTTGTCAAAGGCTTTTTGAAAATCCAGATACACCACATCCACTGGCTCTCCCTTATTCATTCTACTTGTTACATCCTCAAAAAATTGCAGAAGATTTGTCAAGCATGATTTCCCCTTCATAAATCCATGCTGACTTTGTACTGTCCTGTCACTGCTTTCCAAATATGCTGCTATAACATCTTTAATAATCAACTCCAGCATCTTCCCCACTACCGGTGTAAGGCTAACTGGTCTATATTTCCCCATTTTCTCTCTCCCTCCTTTCTTAAAAATTGGAATTACATTGGATCAGTTCCTGTGGACTGAAGGATAGCCAGAGTCGAGAGAGCATTGGAAAATGATCACCCATGCATCCACGATTTTTAGGTCCACCTCCTTGAGTGCTCTGGGATGCAGACCATCAGGCCCTGGGGATTTATCTGCCTTCAGTCCCAACGGTTTACCTTACACCATTTTCTGACTATTGTAGATTCCCTTCAGTTCCTCCCTTCCACTAGATCCTCAGTTCCTAGTATTTCTTGGAGATTGGTTCTGTCTTCACTAAGGAAGACACAAACAAAGTATTTGTTAACTTTTCTGCCATTCCCTTGTTTCCCCATTATAAATTCATCTGGCACTGATTGTAGGGGCCTACATTTGTCTTCACTAATCTTTTCCTTTTTACATATCTAAAGAAGCTTTTACAGTCACTTTTTATATTCCCCGAAAGCTTTATTTCATCCTCTTCCCCCTCCTCTCTTAATTAACCCCTTTGTCCTCCTCTGTTGAGATCTAAAGTTCTCCCAGTCCTCCGGTTTACTGCTTCCTCTGGCCAATTTATATGCTCCTTCCTTGCATTTAACACTATCCTTGATTTCCCTTGTTATCCACGGTTGAACCGCCTTACCCGTTTTATTTTTTCGCCAGACAAGAATGAACAATTTTTGGAGTTCATCCATGTGAGCTTTCAGTCTTTGCCATTACATCTCTAGCGCCAACTCGTTAAGTATAATTTGCCCGTCTATCCTAGCCAATTCCCGTCTCATATGTTCAAAGTCTCCTTTCTTTAAGTTCAGGACCCTAGTCTCTGAATTAACGGTGTCACTCTCCATTCTAATGCAGAATTCCACCATATTATGGCCATTCTTGCACAAGGGGCTCCACACAACAAGATCGCTAACCATCAGTGTACTGGAGAAAAAGTTGGGAGAGTAGGCCTGAAACAAAATGCTCCACATAACCCATGAAAAGGACACGCATAGCCATACCTTTGGCTTGGAGAAATTTAGTGGAGTTGAAGGAGAAGTTGTTCAATGTTCGTGTCAATCTCCTTTCAGGTGAACAAGCAATCTTCCACCTGGGAATATTGTAGCCTGCAAGACTTTATATCAATTTCACATTTGATAACTTTCTGTCTGTATCGTCTCTGCCTCCTCTCAGATTTCCAGCAATTACATTTTTGTTATATTACAGTTATATCCAGGAATTCGAGCAAGAGTCCATTTCAAAATATCTGGTGTAAGAAAAATAATGTATTTGTTCAACCAACTCATAAATTGACAGTCAATGATCATTCCTTCTAATAATTCAAGACTTAAAACCTATTACATAGAGTGGATGTGTGGCCCAATATTTTAAATAGTAACCTATTACCAGAATATATATTATACTTAGACCAAAGAATTGGTGTGGCTTGTACAACAGCAGCAAGCACAAATTTCATTATTCCATTCCCAGTACATATGGCAATTACACACACATCCCCCCCCCCCCCTCTCTCTCTCCCAACCCTCTCACACACACGCACTCATTAGCGAGATAGTCTGTTTTTCACCACTTTGTTCGTTTCAATTTAATGACTTATTTTGATTGTGATGGTGAAGACGATGGAGAAGGGCTGAATTACTGACAAAATTTTCTGGCGATGCTTCTAGCAGGAAGACTCATATGACAGCCGCCCATATTTACCCATAATTCAGTCTAAAGTTTTTTACCATCTAAACGATACTCCAAAAACCTACGTTTCCATTACAAACAACCTGACATTCAGTCTGGGCCCCCCGAAGTTGACACAGTTGCTTGAAAATATATTTTGAATCAATCTAACTGTCCATAGTAAAGGGTCTGTCCCACTCTTTAGGTGACTATCAGGGATTAATTTTAATGGAATTCACCTATGACACCTGGCGACAACTTACGACAGCACCTACGACAACACCTATGTCAACCTACGACAGCAAAAAATGTCACCCGTCGCCAAATATTTTTCAACATGTTGAACATTTTGCGACAGTTGCCTGTGGTCGCCCAAGTGGGACAGGCCTAAACACTAATTGCCTCTTCTACATTTCCCAGCTTGAATTTGTTAAACAAATAAAAGATTGTTAATTCAGTTTGCAATGTATGTAAATGATCAGAATCTAATAAGCTGTCCAATCCTGCACCAGCAACCCACTGTAAACAATGCCTAGATTATATAACAGCCAGGTTCATGAAATTCAAATTTCAGTATCTTCCATATTAAAAGAAAGTAACATTTCAATTTATAATGGAGCTTCTGTGCTCTATTATAACACCATCCCAAAATGCTTCACAATTAAGTAATTTCTGAAGTGTTACAAAATGTTTTAAAATAATTAAATGCCACCATCTAAATCCACAGAGCTGCCCTCCACAGATAAATACTTTTACAAGCAGTGAGCAACGGATACTGTCATGTATTCCTCTGTGTGGAGCCAAGCTTAAATGTTCTTTGTACCTCAGCGTATTTACTATGTTTAAAATCTTATTCACCTTGAATCCATGATGTTTAACCCAAAGGTAAGAGAGCTAACAGTGAGCCAAGTTAGTTATATCACTATCTCCATTTGACAACTATATTTGAAATAACCAATCAGTTACTCTGGTTGTATGCATCTCCAAACAGGACAGATGCAATTAGCAAGGAAGCTGCAGCAAATACATCAGAAAGACACAAGCAGCATCTGATCCAGGAAGAGCTAACCAACTGGATAGAAAGTTGGCTTTCTGGAGGAAGCAGAGGGTGATGGTGAAACGTTGATTTTCAGACGGGAGGACTGTGGCCAGTAATGTGCCTCAGGGATCAGTATTGGGGCCATTACTGTTAATGATTTATATCAATGATTTGGATGAGAATGTATGATTAGTAAGTTTGCAGATTACATTAAAGTGGGTTACATTAGATAGCAAAGGTGGTTTTCAAAAATTACAGCAGGTTCTTTGTCAGTTGGGCAAGTGGACTAAGGAAACAGACTTCAATGCAGGTAAATGCAAGTTGTTGCATTTTGGAAATCAAACCAGGGTAGGCTCTTCAAAGTGTATAGCAGGGCCCTGGGAAGTGTTTTCGAGCAGAGGGACGTAGGAGTACTGGTATATAATAGTAAGATTAAACGAGAACTTACCAGTTGAAGTTTGATCTTGATTTTATGAGGAGTTACGATGAGTGATTACGTGAAGAAGGCCGTCAGTCCGCTTGCGCGTCAATCTTCAAAGCAATTTCCAGTGTGAAATCACAGATGGTAATGGTTGAACTGAACATAGTAAGATTAGAAAAGAGTAGAACTACCAGATGACCTTAATAATATGAGGGTTGGGAGTGGCGGGCACGTAATCACTCATCGTAACTCCTCATAAAATCAAGATCAAGCTTCAAACTGGTAAGTTCTCATTTAATCTTACTATTTTACTTCGGAGTCACGCGAGTGACTATGGGAAGATTTCAAAGCTCTGTGATTTCATGCCAGATACGTGTCCATGCATTACACACTGCATGAAGTGACCATGGATTAGTTAAAAAGATTAATGCATTCAGACATTACTTAATTTGTTAAAATGCTGATGCTTTAATCATCAAAAGAAAATAATAGTGACCCCTTTCATCGAGGGGGAAACTATAAAACAGAGTCTAAAATGGAGTTGGCAAATATCCCCAGTTTGGCAATGGGTTATATAAAATGTTGGTAAAGTATGTTCATTTGACCATCCTGCAGCTACTCGGATGTGGTCCTGTGGAACATACATAACCCTAGGAGCTGATGTAGTAGCAGCCCTGGTGGAGTGAGTGTGGTAAATATTTGTATCGACTCATGCATTAGCCAAAGCCCCGGTGTTACCACCTGGAAATGGTAGAACCAATACTTCTATGAAGTTTTTTGTAACTAACAAACATTGCTAGTGAGGAGCCTTAGAGGCTCTAGGTGACCTAGACGTATAGTTGTAAAGGAGTGACCACACATTACCGAAGGTTCATAGGGTATGCCATGAAACTTGTTTGAGACCTAAGTCCCTCGTTAGTTCTGATTAATTTAAATCAAAACATAAAATGTTATGTATTAGCTGATGTTACCATCTTGTCCAGTCGCAATTTACGTTGTGACTGGACCCGTTGCACTGAGGCCAGTGCCATGAGGATAAGTACCTTTGAGAGCCGGCTAAAGTTGAGGATGTAGCTGGAGCCCCCTGGTGAAATAATGTTAACATTGCGTCTATGTCCCATACTTCCGTGTTACCGGGCCTGGGAGAACTTATATTAAAGATATCCTTATTATTCTGGATATCAGAGCGTGAGACCCAACAGTGTGGGTCTAACTGCTGCAGCAAATATGATGAGAAAGCACGTTGGGACAGTGAATGGCACTTTCTTTTGTTAAATATTTTTATTAGAAGTACATATCAAGATAAGAATGTACATGTCATATGCATTCTTAATATTATTAATATTAACAATTATTTCTAATTTGTACTTCTATGAGTTTTTCAATTTTAATACAGATAGGAAGTAAAAGAGAAAAATAAAATAAAAATAGAGATTCAGAAAGATGAATGAAGTATTAAGCAGTTTATACATCATTGGAGATATATCCATGGGTTATTATATGTAAATCTTCATCTATTTCTTCGTTCAGGCTTCAGTCAGGTTCTCGTACTGAACCATTTTGACCCTTTAAATATTCAATAAATGGAGACCATATCCCTCTGAATTGATCCAACTTGCCCAGAAGGACAAGTCTTAATCTTTCCAGATGAAGTGTCTCCGACATTCCAGTGATTGTGGGGGATGTAGGACCTTTCCAAAATATCATTTGATTGTGGGGGATGTAGGACCTTTCCAAAATATCAATATTAGTTTTTTCCCATTTATTAAACTGTAATCGATAAAAATTATTTGATTTATTGTTATTCATTGATCTGTTTCTAATGTTCCTAATATTATTAATTTTGAGTCGGGAAGCAAATTTGTATTAACAACATTCAAAATCATCTTAAAAATTTCTGCCCAAAAGTTAGTAATTTTTATACAGTTTGTGAATGAGTGCATTAAATTAGCTGCTAAGTGTTGACATTTATCGCATATGGCTGGTATATTTGAAAAAATTCTATGTAATTTTGATTTTGAATAATGTAATATATGTAGTACCAAATTGTATCAAAGTGTGTCTAGCATTTAACGAACAGTGGTGTATATGTTGTAAACTTTCATTCCATTTTTCTGGTCTAATTGTTTGACCTAATTCGTTTTCCCATGATTGCCTATATGTTTCTGTCATTGGTACATCATTTTCTAATAAAATATTATAAATATATGATATCAATTTTTCTGTATTTAGATGTTTATTTAGACATGTTTATTTAGATTCATCTAAGATTTCTGCCTTTATATTTCTAATTTCCTGTGTGTTTGATTTTACGTAGTCTCTGATTTGTAAATATCTAAAATAATCTTTTGGATGTAATCCATAAATTTGTTGTAATTCTTGAAATGAAAGAAAGAAGTTTTCCCTGTAATGATCACCCATCCTATTAATTTCATAGTTTTTCCATTGTGAAAAACCTTTGTCCATCATTGAAGGTTTAAATGTAACATTGTTTACAATGGGGAGAGCTAGTGGTATACATTCCAATTTTAATGTTTTCTTAAGTTGTTTCCAGATATGTATCCCACTTTCTATTATAGGGTTTTCTATAAAGGTTTTCTTACCTAGTTTAGCATTGGCAAATAAAATCGAGCTAATGTCAAAAGGTGTACAATCTTCTTTTTCCATTTTTAACCAATTTGGTTGCTTATCTAATTCATCCAGCCAGAAATTCATATTTTTAATACTAACTGCCCAGTAATAAACCATAAAATTTGGCAATGCTAGACCTCCATTTATTTTTGATTTACATAAGTGTTTTTTATTTATTCTATGACTCTTATATTCCCAGATAAAATTGGTGACTATGGACTAATGGAATTTGAATATTCCAGAATTTAATATCCCCGGTAAGAGACTGTTATGGAATAATAATTTTAAGAAACCAAGGAGCTGATAAGTTTCTAACATCAACTACGGAAGTCAGTAGATGCTTAGCCATGTTAGTATGGCTATCACTAACTACACTAATACTAGATGTAGTTTTTTCTATCTTTGCACACATTACTAACCTCTTTATCTATCCCTTTTTTGTCTATATTATAATCTATCTTTATTATTTTAAATTTGAATGGAGTTATAAATTAATTCAAAGGAGATATATACATGAGAGACACTCAAGGGACTTGAAATTCATCTATTCGGAGGTCGGGTGTAAGGTCGGGTCTGTCGAACTGACCATTTGCTCTATTATAGACCTCCCTAAATAAAAGATGCAAGACTTAAACACGAATACGGGGAATGAAGGAATAACGTTTTGTAGCTGGAACGTTAAAGGCATTAATGAACCAGAAAAGCGAGGTAAAGTATTAGCACATTTAAAAGCACTTGAAGCAGATGTAGCTTTCACCCAAGAGACACACTTAAAAAAAGATGCAGAGCATAGATTGAAAGCTAAATGGATAGATAAAGCATACCATTCTTCTTTTACACATAAATCTAGAGGCGTAGCAATATTATTTCGTAAAGGCACTGTATTTAAACATACATCAACTATAAATGACAGTGACGGTAGATATATTATTGTAATAGCAGAACTAAATGCACAAAAAATGATTTTTGTCAATGTTTATGGACCAAACTTTGACAGCCCATTGTTCTTTAAGGAAATATTTAATACCATCCCGGAATTAGCACAACACAACCTAATAATTGGAGGAGATTTAAATTGTACCCTAGATTCTTATCTAGATAGATCATCAAAGCAACGGAAAATCAAATCGCATTTAAGTGGCTTACTGAATGCATACATAGATACTAGTAATATTAAAGACGTTTGGAGAATAGAAAAAACAACTGGACGAGAATATTCATTTTATTCACCTGTACATAAAACGTATTCAAGAATAGATTATTTTTTGGTAGACTCTAAACTTATCTCACTCACTTATAATTCAAAATACCATAATATTACAATCTCAGATCATGCACCTTTAACATTTATGATCCAAATAAATGGTAAAATGGAAAAACAGAGACAGTGGAGACTTAACTCACAAATTTTAAAGGACAAAGTAACTCAGAAATATATTACAGAACAGATTAAGATTTTCTTTGAAATAAATGATAAACCGGAAATATCTCCTTCTCCATTATGGGAAACTTGTAAAGCATATACTCGTGGAATTATGATTTCCTCTCAAGCATTTTATAACAAAGAGAATCGGAGGGAACAACAGGCATTGGAAAAGGAGATTAAACAATTAGATACAGAGAATGCTGCTAACCCAACTATGATAAAACATAATAAAATTGCTGCATTGAAATACAAATTAAATAAAATATATTCAGATCAAGTTGTAAAACTCTATCAATATACCAAACAATTACAATTAGAATTTGGAGATAAACCCCAAAAATTATTTTCCCGTCAATTACGGAAACTGGAGGGAGAAAAAATAATACATAGGATTAAATCATGCAATGGCGAACCACTAGTACATCCTAGAGATATTAATGAGAGATTTTTGCAATATTATAAAAACTTATATTCAGTTAAAACGACAGAAAACCGGATAGGAATAGAAGCATTTTAAAAAAAATGTAATTTAAAGGGTTAAAAAAGGAGATGCTGGAGAATCGAGGGTTACACAAAAAGCTGGAGAAACTCAGCGGGTGCAGCAGCATCTAAGGAGCGAAGGAGATAGGCGACGTTTCGGGTCGAGACCCTTCTTCAGCTTTTTGTGTAATTTAAAGGGGTTGGATTTAGAAAATAGAGAATCATTAAATGCTGAAATAACAGTAAAAGAAATCGAGGAATCTATTAAATCATTAAAAAATGGTAAAACTCCGGGAACAGATGGTATTGGTTCGGAACTTTATAAAACATTCTATGATCTGATTGTACCACGTTTAAAGACACTTTATGAACACATTTATACCCAACAGAAATGACCATCAATGTTAAATGAATCTATTATAATGCTTATACCAAAAATAGATCAGGATCTGGATGATCCAGGATCATATAGAGCTATAGCTCTTTTAAACACTGATCAAAAAATACTAACTAAGATACTAGCACAAAGACTAAGCTCAGTGATCAACAAATTAATTCATCCGGATCAAACAGGATTTATACCAAAACGATATTCTTCATATAACCTGAGACGATTATTCAATATTATATATTCGAAAAGAGGTATTAATAAAGACCTAGTAAGTATTTAATTAGATGCGGAGAAGGCCTTTGACCAGGTGGAATGGTCTTATCTGTTTTCGGTCATGGAAACTTTTAAGTTGGGAGAGAAGTTTATATCATGGGTTAAATTATTATATGCGAATCCAACAGCTAGAATATTAACAAATCAAATGTTATCAACTAAATTTAATTTATTCCGAGGCTGTAGACAAGGTTGTCCCTTATCCCCACTATTGTTCGCACTTGCAATTGAACCATTAGCTCAAAGCGTGAGATTACATCCTGAAATATATGGGTATGAAACTAGAGAAACTGAAAATAAAATCTCCTTATATGCTGCTGATGTATTACTTTATATTACAAAACCGGAAATTAGTATTTTAAATTTATTAAATTTAATAACTGAATTTGGCTCTTTTTCAGGAGATAGTATTAATTGGAACAAAAGTGAACTTATGCCAATAATGGCAAATAACCTACATACATTACAACAATATCCTTTTAAGATAGCAAAAGAAAAAAATAAATATCTTGGAATTCACGTAACAAAAAGATATGATTCTTTAGTTAAATCAAATTTCCCACCCTTACTGAATAAGCTAAATAAGAATATTTTATATTGGAAAACATTACCTATTTCAATGTTAGGTAGAATTAATGCAATAAAAATGATTTTGCTTCCACAAATACTATATCTTTTCCAATTGATACCAATATACTTCCCTAAAAACTTTTTTAAAAAAGTGAATGGCACTTTACTTAATTATTGTCATGGACCCATTTTAAAATGAACTGTAAGACATCAGCAGTATCCGTGCTGTGTAGTGTGTAACATGTGTATTTGAACAAAACGCTTCCCATCTGCTGTAGTGGAAATGTACTGCCTTATGTCGCTTTCCCTGCACCCTGCAGTGTGCACTACATGGATCGGTCGGACAACCCAAGCCGTAGGCATAGTCGTCTCAGAGTCTGCAAGTCAATTAATTGATTTTCTTGCAGTGGCTGGTTTCCCGTGTCACAGGCAGAACCAGCACGTTTTATGTTTTGAATGACCATATTAGGTTCTATATTATTCCCAACATTAGCGGGAACCGTGGCTGCGTATGCCAGTCAGGCAGTTCGAAACGCCTGAAGCGGTGTCTTGCTGGATTTATTGCAAGACCAGACTGACGTGGCAGTATGGAGGAAAGACATGCAAGAAACATTCCTCCCCCATGTGGCGATAGTGTATCTCTCGCCACTGTATGCCTCATATTTACAACTGGTCAATGAGCCTGGATGTAAACATTCGATATTCGGTGTTCTATCGAGCCATGATGACATTAAACACTTTGTGATCCAACATACATTCTGTGTTGTCATTGATTTCACTTGATGATACAATAGCTTCAAACAAGGTTAGGTAAATGTCATGGGATACTTTAACTTTTTTTCACCCATGTGACTAACATATGCCACCACATAGTGAATCAACTTTGAGTTGAGCATGCAGATTATGCATTATTCACACAACAACCTTTAACCTATAGGATGCGGATGCACCTAGTGTTTATAGGTAGTTGATTCCAATAACTGAAAAATTGGTGACTCATGCAAACCGCATCCACCTCCATAACTGGAGATGGTAGTCGTAATTTCTCATCTTTGAGGACTAGCATCAGTTTGTAATTACTGAGATTACTGACCCAACTTACTGGAACAATGCGGAATACTGCCACCATATTGACTTCGGTAGTTTCAGATGGGATAGGCATGGGTCTATTAACAATTACCTACATGGTACCCGAGGGGTTTATTCTTTGCACGTTATAAATTCTCATAATGCAAAGGCCCAATTTGCACTGCTGGAACACAGCTGCTATATTGCCAATTACACTTGATGAGTAGATGACTGCTTAATAACAACAAGGTTGTTACAGGTTTCTGTTAATTCCACCTCTTTCCCCTGTTAAGTTGGTAGTTAAATGTAAATCCCAACAGTCAATTGTTCTGATTGGTATCAACTTAAATGTTACTGGATGGATTAAAGGACCCCAATTCCTCCAATATAGTTTGCGCTGCAAAGAGGTAATTTAGTAAAATACAGCGTTTAAAACATCATCCAGATAGGTGATAACAAATGTTCTAGAGCTCTGAGCAGCCCAAGCACCGGTTTAACTAATTTGGTAAATAAACGTGGGAGCTGAAGTTGGCCCACTTTGCAAGGCTTAAATGTTAGCATTGGCCCATCCAGATAAATTTCAAATATCTCCGGTGATCCCTGTGAATGGGAACTGAATAGCATACATCTTCGAGATCGATGCTTGCCATATAACTCCTATAGAGTCAATAATTAGACAGTAACAACGTTTCCCACATTGAAAGTCTATACTGCACATACGAGTTAAATCTGGATGAAGTGACATCCTGCATCTTTCACCCTGTCCTGAAAGGCAATCCTGCCCATAATACTGGGCCTGTCTCGAAAGACAACCCCGGCCCCAATTCCAAGCCTGCTTGGAACCTATGTATGTTGTGCAGTATAAAGTAATCACATGTTATCATCAGTTTATTAAACCCAGATCTGAATCTCATGCAATCATGGTCAGTTGTAGAAAACACAAGTGTATATATTACCAACATGTAAATGGTCCGCAACCCCATGTTTTGGAAGAACCAGACCCACCTACCTCCATGGCTACCGGTGGTCTTATGGTAAGCCCAAAGGCCGCTGATGCAGGTTCTTTTTCCCCTCCTTGATTGGAGAGTAGGACTGGTAAGGTAGATTCCATATTTCCCTTGAGACCGGCTTGGGCCTTGGTCTGAAAACCCTCATCATACTGAGCCTGCCTCGCAAGACAGCTCTGGCCATAATTCTGAGCCTGCCTTGAAAGATAACGCTGGCCAAAATTCCGTGCCCAGCTTTCAAGCTGCCACCGGCGTCAGTGAACCGCTGCCCCCGATGGAAGCATGGGGTGTGTCGTCGACTACCGATGAAGCTTTGCTCGTTGTCGGTACCTTGATTAGTCCAACACCTTTTGCTTCCACATCCTGATCTTACCTGTGGGAAAAGTCTTACCTGAAGAGAGGATTTGGCGGCTGGTTTCATTTCCTGAACTTCATGCCCTCCAATGTCACCTAGATAGCGCTGTTCACTGCCGGCACTTGTAGCATTTGCGAGTATCCTTTGATGCCATATGCATGTGCTCCAGTATGTTCCACGGACATACTTTGAATTTGAAGTAAGTTCCATACTGATCACTTGCACTCCCCTCCACAGAGAGGGAGATTCGTAGGCAGCCCCGAAAACAGGTGCTGCCGCAGGCCTCTAAGGCTACCTGCGCTGACATGGCCTTCCTGGCCTGGCTGACAGACCTTCCCGGCTTGTGGTTAGTTTTACCTCCTTCCGGGGAACCATAGCCAGTTTGGAAGTCACTGACTGTTGTTAGTGACTTTAAGGTGGCGAATCCGACGGCCGCCCGCACTTCCGCGGTCTCTGTAGCCGGTTTCCCCTCAGTCCAGGATCCCTCAATCATGTCAAGCAGGTATATCTCTGAACAGAGAGTCCTGCAAAAAAGAAAAACACAAAGAACCTGGAAATAAGGTAAGACTCACCGTCAGGTTGAAATTACCGCTGGACAGAGCAACGCTGCCGCCAGTCGGCTTGTTGGCGCAGAGCAGGTCACGGTAATGACATGCAAGCGGACTGACGGCCTTCTTCACGTAGTCACTCACGTGACTCTGAAGTAAAATTCCCTGAGTGGCATCACAGATAGGATGGTCAAGAAGGCTTTCTGTACATTGGCCTTCATCAGTCAGGGAACTGGAAATGCTGGTTTACAAAGAGACACAAAGTGCTGGAGTAAAGCAACAGGTCAGACCACAGTTCTGGAAAACATGGATAAGTGATGTTTTGGGTCGGGACCCTTCTTTAGACTGATTTGAGGGGAGGGGTAGAAGCTCGAAGAGAGGAGGGGCAGGACAAAGCCTACCACGTATATTCCTTGTACCTGTCCAAATAGGTTCCATCCATCTATTACCTGCCAGGCATTGTGTCTTTTATTGAGAAGTTGGGACATTATGTTACGGTTGTACAAGATGTTGGTGAGGCCGTATTTGTAGTATTCTGTTCAGTTTTGGTCACCCTGCTATATGATATTATTAAGCTCGAAAGAGTGCATACAACATTTACAAGGATGTTCCCAGGACTTGAGGGCCTGAGCTATAGGGAGATGTTGGGCAGGCTAGGATTTTATCCCCTTACAGTCAGAAACAGGTGAATTTATAATGTGAAACAAGGAAATGGCAGACCAGTTAAACAAGTACCTTGGTTCTGTCTTCATTAAGACACAAACAATCTCCAAGAAATACTTGATGACCGTGGATCTAGAGTGAGGGAGGAACTGAAGGAAATTCACATTAATCAAGAAATGGTGTTAGGTAAACTGTTGGGACTGAAGGCAGATAAATCCCCAGGGCCTGATGGTCTGCATCCTAGAGTACTCAAGGAGGTGGCCCCAGAAATCGTGGATGCATTGGTGATCATTTACTAATGTTCTACAGACACTGGATCAGTTCCTGTGGACTGCAGGGTAGCTAATGTAAACCCACTTTTTAAGGAAGGAGGGAGAGAGAAAACGGGGAATTGTAGTCCAGTTAACCTGACATCGGTAGTGGAGAAGATGTTTGAGTCGATTATTAAAGATGTAATAGCAGCGCATTTGGAAGGCAGTGACAGGACAGTACAAAGTCAGCATGGATTTATGAAGGGGAAATCATGCTTGACAAATCTTCTGCAATTTTTTGAGGTTGTAACAAATAGAATGGACAAGGGAGAGCCAGTGGATGTATTGTATCTAGATTTGCAAAAAGCCTTTGACAAGGTCCCACAAAAGGGATTAGTGTGCAAAATTAGAGCACATGGTATTGGGGATAGGGTATTGACATGGAGAGAGAATGGTTTGGCAGACAGGAAGCAAAGAGTAGGAATTTTACTTCGGAGTCACGTGAGTGATTCCGTGAAGAAGACCCGCCATGCCGCATGCGCACCAGTACGTCAGCCGCATTGACGCACGGAGGCTGCGAGGAACAGAGCTCCTCCAGCGGTAAGCATTCAGACTCCAGGTAAGTTAAAAACTTTTCACTGAAGTTCGAGCATGCTGGCCGGTACGCTATACGGAGTGCTAGCATGGAAAAAACAGGGAAGGAAAGTGGCGAGTAACAACCAGCCATGGCAGCTCAGGCTTGGAAGCCCTGCCTCATACACCTGATCAGTCGCTAGCTACAGAGTTAACGACTGCAGACTTAGTGCTACACAGCACAGAGCCGTCGCCATTAGGGCACAAGGCAATTGATAAGTCTGCTAGGCCCACGGAGTCGGGGGATGATTCCTCACCGGGGCTGGATAGAGTGTGTTTACGCCTATCCCAAGTAAAGAAGCTGTTGCATACATTCCTCCAATCTGATGGGGAAGTTCAGCCAGGAGAAATAGTAGTTACCAGATGTTCCGCCACTGGCACTACCATTTGCTGTCCCATCAGGAGCAGGGGAGCCGCTAGGTGAAGAGCTGGCTACCACAATAAATTACATGGTTTCTCATCCAGGAGCTTACTATGGATGAGACAGTCAAAAAACATGAGCCTCCAAGCAACTGTGAGTTGTTAAAGGTTCCAACTGTGAATCAAGTTATAATGGGTCAAATGCGACACGGCATGCGAAGTCAAGAGATTAAAATACAGAGAATTGTAAAGTTATTGGCTTCTGGCATTACAGCATTTGCAAGAACAATGGATGGTGGTTTTGTGGCCAGAATACACCAAGAGGCTCACTGTGCAACACCCATTTTCAGATCAATTGTCTCAGGAAAAGGGCTATATGGCCCACCATTAATCCCAGATATGCTGCGCTTTATAAGCCAGCAAATATCCAACCACCGGACCTGCTGTTTGGCGCAGATCTTACCAAACGGGTCAAAGAAATAAATGAAGACGCAAAAACTATGAGCCTGATGAGACCAATGATGCCCGGCAGACAGCTGAAGAGAAAGTATCCTTACAGAACCACCTCAGCATCCGGGGCTACACCAGGGACAAGTCGGTCCTCAGCGCAACCATGGGGGCCACTGCCAGAGGCTGGAGTCAGCAGGGTGCACCAGTTACCAGAGAGGTAAGTGGACCTGGTTCTCATAAAAACATATTAAATGAAACACAGGAAAAAGTTGGTGGTAGAATACGGCATTTTTATGATGAATGGAAACAGCTTACATCAGATCTGTTTATCAGGAGCGTAATTCAAGGGTGTTGTTTTGAATTCATTCCAAATGGTGTTTTACCTCTCCAACATGTTTCTAGAAGAACATTTTATTTTTCACGAACAGAGGTAATAGAGGCTCAAGCTGAATTCATAAAATTATGTAACAAAGGTGTAATTGAGAAGACGGTTCATCAAGTCCATCAATTTGTGTCAAATATATTTCCCCGTCCCAAAAAGGACGGAGGATGTAGAATAATTTTGGATCTGACAAAATTAAATCCATTTGTACTCTATAGTCACTTCAAAATGGAAACGTTGGTTACGGCCAAGCAACTGATTTCCAGAGGTTGTTATATGGCAACCATAGATCTGAAAGACGCTTATTACTCAGTGCCTGTTCATTGCGAGCATAGAAAGTATTTTAAATTTTACTTCGGAGTCACGTGAGTGACTACGTGAAGACCCCGCCAGCACGCATGTGCGACATATCGTCGTTCGCATGCGGAAGCGACAGTCGGGAGGAGCGGGGCTCCTCCAGCGTAAGTTCTAAAACTTACGACAGGTAAGGCTCACCGGAGTGGTGAGCGTGGCGAAAGAGCAGCGGCAAGAGCTGCTGCCATAGAGAGCAGCCAGCAGCGTGCCGCTTCTCCTGAGCTGCAGGTGCTACCTGCAGCTCCCAACTTCTCGCCCGTGAGGGCCGCTGGTTCGCCACGGACAGGCGGTAAATCCACCCGGAAGCCGGACGGGACTGCCGACTCAGCTGGGTCCAGTCCCGAGGACACCCCGTTCGCTGTTAGCGACGGAGGTCGTCTTGCCCGCATGGAGCGGATGGTGGAGCAATTGCTCCAGCGTGACCTGCTTTTGCAGGGGCAGGGTCACGGTGGGCCTCTTCGCAGGCCCACGGCAGGATCCTATTATGGACTGCCTAATGTCTCACCCTCTTCGCAGGGGAGCATTAGGGGTCAGAACTGGGCTGACCCTGAAGAGGGGGAGTTGGCTGAACAACCAACAGTGTCAGGGGTGCAAGAAGAGTTACTGGATATGGTAAGCAAACATACAGTTCCTTCTCAAAAAGGTCTACCTCTCCACCCTAAGCTGGCAGCTAGTATCAATTATATGACTACAAACCAGCTTCAGGAGCAAGCCATCAATGCTACAGCTGATAAGTATCTTGCTCCTGAAAATTGTAACTCGCTGATTGTTCCCGCGGTGAATAACCCTATTTGGGGGAACATGAGCCCTACGATTAGAGGGCAAGAAGTCAAACTTCAGAGGATCCTGAAGCTTTTGACCGCCGGAATTACGGCAGTGGCCAGAACTGCGGTGGGAATAGAGCTACCGGAAGAATTACAGGATGCTCTGGCCTTACTGTGTAACACACAGTTTGAGATAAATAACTACAGGAAGAGCATTATCAAACCGGCACTCAACCCCAAATTAGCGGGGTTATGCAAACCAGGTCACGCTCAACCACCAAATCTGCTGTTCGGAGATAACCTCCCCAAACAGGTGAAAGACCTGGACAAAAAGGCCAAGGCCATAGGCCTGATAAAGGTACCCAGTACCTCCAAACCGCACTACCAACAGCGACAGCACCCCTATACACCCACCGGACAGCGATATCACAACAGATCGTCCGGTGGTGAAAGCTCGAAGGCCGGCCCACCTACACAACAGCCTTTTTAGGCCATGGCCCAGCCCGGCCTTCTTGGAAAATGCACCACCCCTACAACGCAGCAAACTCAACAGAAGAAACAAGGGCAAAGACCGCAACACCGGCAATAACCTTGGAGGTAGGTGGGTCTGCCTCCCAGGAACATTGTTTGTCTAAATTCATCTTATGTGGGAGGCCGGTTGCACTTGTTTTATAAGTATGGCGCACTTTTACCTCTGATCCTTACATACTCGGAAGTATTCATGGCTATAAAATTGAATTCATTTACGAACTCCCTACCCCGGTCCAGCATTCGCCTAGCCGAAAGTTTATACTTTCACAAAAGAAAGAACGGCGGGCCATGCTGAACTATTAAGACTAATTAGCAAAGGAGTAATTGAGAGAATCACCAGAGAATCACAGGAGTTCGTATCTAATATATTTACCAAAAATAAAAAGATGGCGGATGCTGCATAATCATAGACCTGACCGAACTGAATACTTCTGTTCAGTATGTTCATTTCAAAATGGACACTTTCGACACAGCCAGACAGCTAATAGCTAATGGGTACTACATGGCATGCATTGACCTCAAAGATGCATACTATTCAGTACCAATACACAAGGATCATAGGAAATACCTTAAATTTATCTGGATGGGACAATTATGGCAATATAAAGCCTTACCCAATGGGTTATCATCAGCACCCAGGCTGTTCACCAAATTATTGAAACCAGCTTTGGCCTATTTAAGGAAACAAAATCATACTGTTATGGCCTATCTTGATGATATCCTCATTGTCGGGGAGAATTTGGAAACGGCTACATTGGCAGTTCTAGCCACAAAACATCTCTTTCAAAAGCTGGGGTTCATCATACATCCAGATAAATCAAAGTTGGAACCCTCTACTACCATGGATTACTTGGGGTTCACCATTGACTCGGTGCAAATGTCTACCACCTTACCACCGAACAAGGTGGTGGACTTGATAGAAGCTTGCAGAAGCCTTACTGGCATCAGGGATCCATCCATACGGGAGGTGGCCATGGTAATTGGGAAGATAGTGGCTGCTTTTCCCGCAGCGCAATTCGGACCACTACATTATCAAAACCTACAAAGAGCTAAAATTATAGCTCTCAAAAGTCATGCCATTTCGACAGGCCTATGAAGTTATCAGAAAAGGCAAGAGTTGAATTAAATTGGTGGATGGAAAATGCTCAATTCTGTTCCAAACCCATCACTATCATAAATCCCTCGGTTACATTACAGACTGATGCCAGTGTTAAAGGTGGGGAGCAGCTAATACCACCACTAGTTGTGGTGGCAGATGGAATGCACAAGATTTAACCCTGTTGGGAGCACTAGGGATTAATTATCTAGGAATGCTGGGAGCATTTCATGGACTCCGGGCCTACTGCTTAGATATGCACCAGTTGCATGTACGGTTACAAATTATAATACCACAGTGGTGGCCTATATTAATCATATGTGTGGAATAAAATCGATATCATGTGATGAATTGCCTAATTACATCTGGCACTGGTGTCTGGATAGAGAGATTTGGATCTCAGCCACTTACGTTTCAGGTAAACTAAATACGGTGGCGAACACCAGGTCACGCAATTCAACGACAACATTGAATGGATGTTGGATCGGGACCCGGGGCCAGCAGCGATGGATGTTTCTCACTGCATTGGGGGGATTGTTTGCTATGCATTTCCCCCCTTCTGCCTCATCAGTCGGGTCTTACAAAAATTAAATAGACTCCGCAACGGGTATTTCGGGTTTTCCGACTGGCCTACCCAACCATGGTCCCCAGCAGTACAAAGATGGCCGCAGGACACTGCTTTCGGATCCTCAAACGGCCGGGCCTGTTGGCACACCCTGTGACGGGTAAGTCATCCGTGCCATGATCGCATGAACCTATTGATGCTGATTCTGAACAGGCCATTTCTGGACTTCGGACTCCGACAGGACGATCAATGTCATCACATCGTCGTGCAGGGAGTCCACCAGGGACAGCACTGACATATGTCAGAAGATGGGAGTGTTTCTGCTTCAGAACAAACACTTCATATGACTCGGCCACCATCACTGGAGTGCTGGAGTTCTGGCCACCCTTCATTTCCATGAAGGTTTGAGCTACAGTGCCATTAAATTTGCAAGGAGTGCCCTACCTACTAACCTGGACAGAGGGAGTGATCACCTGCCTATAGGATCACACCCACTGGTATCAAACTGATGAGGGGTATTAATTCTATTCCCCCAGGGCCAGATACACCCATACATGGGACTTAGGCATAGAATTTACTATGCTTCGAGGATGGACACCAATATCGGGGCGCACTCTGGATAACTACATATAATATGGTTATGTTTATGGCACTTGTAACAGCACAACGGGTCCAGTCTTTATAAAGCTAAGTATGTATGCCATGTGTTTACCTATGGTAGATAACCTTCTGATACAGGGGTACTCAAACTATATCGACCCAGTTCCTCGGGCCTAAAATTATCATTCTGGCCTACCCTGCAGATAGTCGTCTCTGCATTGTGACATATATTTTACGATATAGAAGGAACCAAGAATCTAGGGGCACGGAGAGGACTTTACCCATAAGCCACAAACGCCCTCGTCATAAGGTCACAGTGCAAGCCACTTCGAGTTGGTTAAGGGTGGTATTGGGTGCAGCGGAGATAGAAACATAGAAACATAGAAAATAGGTGCAGGAGTAGGCCATTCGGCCCTTCGAGCCTGCACCGCCATTCAATGTGATCATGGCTGATCATCCAACTCAGTATCCCGTACCTGCCTTCTCTCCATACCCCCTGATCCCTTTAGCCACAAGTGCCACATCTAACGCCCTCTTAAATATAGCCAATGAACTGGCCTCAACTACCTTCTGTGGCAGAGAATTCCAGAGACTCACCACTCTCTGTGTAAAGAATGTTTTCCTCATTTCGGTCCTAAAGGAATTCCCCCTTATCCTTAGACTGTGACCCCTTGTTCTGGACTCCCCCAACATCGGGAACAATCTTCCAGCATCTAGCTTGTCCAACCCCTTAAGAATTTTGTAGGTTTCTATAAGATCCCCCCTCAATCTTCTAAATTCCATCGAGTACAAACCGAGTCTATCCAATCTTTCCTCATATGAAAGTCCTGACATCCCAGGAATCAGTCTGGTCACTGATGATTTAAATCTCACTCCACCAGGGCTGCATCCACGTCAGCGGCTAGGATGATGGGAGTTCCTATGGACCACATCCTTGCTACAGCGGGTTGGAGCAGTGAACGGACTTTTCAGCACTTCTATTATAAACCCGTGGCCGCTCCTGAGACGTTTGCAGGGGATAATGTTAAGTTTCTATTACATGATTTACCCAATGTGGGGCATATCATTTTAGGTATGAATAAATACCTTCTTTGTTTTTCAGCACAGTATCATGTCTGAAATACGTTCATCCTCCATCACTACCATGGCAGTGTGTGAGCATGGACTCGTTCCAGGGCATGAAATCACAGAGCTTTGAAATCTTCACGTAGTCACTCACGTGACTCCGAAGTAAAATAGTAAGATTAAATGAGAACTTACCAGTTTGAAGTTTGATCTTTATTTTATGAGGAGTTATGATGAGGGATTACGTGCCCTCCGCTCCCAGAACCCTCTATTATAAAGTTCAACTGGTATGGAAGTTCTCTCTTATCTTACTATATTAGTCTACGTTGCTATCTGTGATTTCACACCACTGCTTTGAAGAATGTCGCGCATGCGTGCTGGCGGGGTCTTCACGTAATCCCTCATCGTAACTCGTCATAAAATAAAGATCAAACTTCAAACTGGTAAGTTCTCATTTAATCTTACTATTCATTTGGATTAATCAATCATGGCAGTATAAAACACTGCCGAATGGATTGACCTCAGCTCCTAGAGTATTCACTAAATTGTTAAAACCAATTTTGGGGCTACTTAGAGGTCAGGGCCATGTAATTATGGCCTATTTCTATGATATTTTAATTATCGGGCAAACAAAAGAATTAGCTGAAACATCAGTGGTAATTGTCAAATCCACACTTGAAAAACTGGCGTTTGTCATTCATTTGGAAAAATCTAAATTGACACCAATTACCACAATTGATTATTTGGGGTTCTCAATTGACTCAATTAAAATGGTAATTACTTAGCCCAGGGAGAAAAGTATAGAGCTAATTGAGGATTGTGTAAAGCTTTTAAACAAGCATCAACTTTCAATTAGACAAGTGGCAAGGTTGTTTGTGAAAATGGTAGCAGCCTTTTCCAGCAGTCCAATTTGGGCCTTTGCATTATCATTATGATAGGCCCATGCAATTATCAGCAGAAGCAATTACTGATATTTTTATGGTGGATCCGACATGTCTCCAGTAGTTTCAGCACAGTGTGGTGCTAGAACAACCTTCCATGGTCTTACAGACTGATGTCAGTGCACTTGGGTGGGGTGACATGGACACAACTTCAAGTTGTGGAGGAAGATGGAGTATGGACGAAGCGTTGCTTCTGCAGACATGGGGAATTAACCATTTAGAGCTTTTAGGAGCGTTTTATGGGCTCAAGGCTGATTGTTCTAACAAAAGCAGTTTGCATGTTCAGCTCCAAATTGATAACACCACTGCAGTCGCATATGTTAATCACATGGGTGGTATCTAGTCGGTATCTTGTGACACACTGGCAAACCAAATCTGGATCTGGTGTATTGACAAACACATTTGGCTCTCAGCTATATATCTGCCAGGAAAATTCAATACTGTGGCAGACATCAGGTCACGAAAGTTCCATGACAACATAGAGTTGATATTGAATTGGGATGTGTTCAAAGAAATCATTGTCAAATACGGAACGCCAGATGTCGACTTGTTTGCATCCAGACTAAACCACCAGCTTCCCAAATATGTATCATTGGAACCAGATTCTGGGACAGTAGCGATTGACGCTTTCTCGCTGAATTGGGGTGGTATGTATATATATGCATTTCCACCGTTTTGTCTCATAAATCGATGTCGGCTTAAAATCAAGCAGGACAATGCTTCAGGAGTACTGGTGATACCCGACTGGCCTACCCACCCATGGTACCCTTTGATCCTACAACTGATGACACAACCCCTGATGGCTGTACCTAAACGAAGGGATTCATTGGTGCATCGGGTAACTGGCGAATGCCATCCGTTGTATGACCGTATTGATTTGTTAATTTGCAGATTCTAAGAAGGCCATATCTGGGGCATGGATTGTCGGGTCGAACTGTGGACATGCTTACTGCATCTTGGAGATCGAGTACTCAAAAGCAGTATATTTGGTATGTAAAAAAATGGGAAGTTTACTGTGTACAAAATAATATTGACTATTGTACAGCACGTATTTCACATGTTCTGGAGTTTCTGTCAACCCTCTACTATGATGAAGGTCTAAGTAATAGTGCAATCAATACAGCAAGAAGTGCTTTGTCATCATATTTAATGATGAAGTCAGATGAACATTTGATTGGATCTCACCCTCTCGTTGTTCGATTAATGAAAGGGATTTTCAATTCCAGACCTCCCAAACCTAGATATATAGCTATTTGGGATGTGAGTATGGTCCTCAGAATACTACGGGAGTGGTTTCCTAACTCATCTTTGTCTTTAACCAAAATCACCATGAAGGTGGCCATGCTTATGGCATTCGTTTCAGCACAAAGGTTACAGACGTTACAAAAAATCAGTTAGAAAGAATGGAAACTGCTACAGACAATGTTATGTTTAACATTTATTACCTCCTCAAACAAAGCAGGCCAGGTGTCACAGGATTTAAAATAGTATTTTCAGGATATCCCACGGATCCATCTTGTGCGTAAAAACACATTAGATGCAATACATTGCAGCTACAGAGGGCTTACGTAACATGGAGACAGGATTGTTTATCAGTTATAAAAAAACGCATAAGAGAGGGTCAGTTAACACTATTTCGAGATGGCTGAAACAAGTCTTGATTGATGCAAGTATTTACACGGATGTGTTTACATCTCATTCCACTAGGGCAACAGCTAAGTCGACGGCCAAAGCGAAGGACGTGCCCGCAAACCATATTTTGGCTGCCGCCGGATGGGCAAATGAGCTGATGTTTCAGAATTTCTATCATCGGCCGATTGTCGATCCAGGGCTGTTTGTCAATGCCCAAGTAAATTCTGTTTAAGTGCCCTGGGATTAAGGGATACTGTTGGCTGTTTATATTTTTTAAAGAAACCTTATTACTACATTGAATGCAATGTTACTACTAATGCATTAATTTCTCATTCAAGTCAATCAATGCAGTGGGATGCCGAGATTTGTAATCTGCGGCATGAAATCACAAAGCTTTGAATTCTTCACGGAATCACTCACGTGACTCCTAAGTGAAATAGTAAGATTAAACGAGAATTTACCAGTTTGAAGTTTGATCTTGATTTTATGAGGAGTTAAGTTGGTGATTATGTGCCCGTCACACCCAACCCTCTCTCATAAAGGATCATATGGTAATTCTCCAGTCACTCATCTTACTATGTCACTTCGGTGTTGTTATTTGTGATTTCATACCGCTGCTTTGAAGATTGGTGCGCATGCGGCCTGGCGGGTCTTCTTCACGTAATCACCAACGTAACTCCTCATAAAATCAAGATCAAATTTCAAACTGGTAAGTTCTCGTTTAATCTTACTATTAAATTTAACATCTCCAAGTTTGCAGATGACACAAAGTGCGGTGGCAGTGTTATTTGTGTACTCCACAATTTGAGATTTGTAATAAAAAAATCACATGTGGTTAATGTGCACATTGTCAGATTTTATTAAAGGGTATTTTTACACATTTGGTTTCACCATGTAGAAACCAAAGACCCATCATAACATAGCATAATAAAAATTCTCCCCATGACACATCTAATTCTTCTGCCATTTACCTCAAAACCAAATTTGGTTAACCAGCGCTTCTGTCACTTGGAATACTTACTCTATATTTACTCTGCTAAAATCTTGAAAACATTATTAATTACCCCTTAACCGTCTCTGCTGTAATGAGTCCTCAACAGAGAAAAGCCAACCATTCACCGCCAGATTAGTTGGCATAGTTCAATCATTGGCAACCTATTCAGATAGTATCCAGAGTGTGCTTCTGGTGGCCCGTGATTATAATACACATCTTGCACAGATAATGTTATAGTTATGGAGGGCTTGCAATGACGATTCACAAATATTTATTTATGGTTACCAACTTCAATTACAAGGCACAGTACAATATCACACTAAAAATGCTGCCATGCATTCATTAATAATTATATTCACTAGGATTCAATAAACATCAGGCTCTTTATCATTATTCATTATTAGAGAGTTAGAAACTGTAAATGTGGCCTGAATGCAATTTGCAGAAATTAGCAGTCTGAAACATTTACTGCAAATCTTAATATTTTGAATAAACGTTTCAACAACATTCTATTAGTTTGGACCTGTTGCTCAAATCTTTAAAAAAATCCTACTTGGCCAAATTTGTAAAATATAAGTTTTCCAGAAATTATTTTAAAAGATTACAATGGAACATGTTTTATCTACAATATATACACAGAAATATACGTTTTATTATTTTAGTTTTTGCTTAAATGTAAACACACGATTTAAATATATAATAATTAGGATAAAACACTTTAGAGAAAAATAGCCTGGACTAATGTTACTTTAAAATGCAACAAATTGCTTACACGATACTCATATTCTTCCAGGAAGTATAACCGTATATAATACAAATATTTGCCTTCACATAATATGTTTGAATCTAAGTAAAATAAACAAACTATCAATTAAAAATACACACTATAGAACCTATTGGAAAACAATAGAATGTTATATTTTTTAAAGAGTGAAGAAGACTATTTTGCCTTGGCTTAATTAAGAATGCATACAAACCTCTCAAATTCTGCATAATGAAATATTTACATAATCTTATTTATTTTCAATTAAAGATACAGAAAATAGAAACATAGAAAATAGGTGCAGGAGGAGGCCATTCGGCCCTTCGAGCCAGCACCACCATTCATTGTGATCATGGCTGATCGTCCGCTATCAATGCCTGCCTTCTCCCCATATCCCTTGATTCCACTAGCCCCCAGAGCTCTATCTAACTCTCTCTTAAATCCATCCAGTGATTTGGCCTCCACTGCCCTCTGTGGCAGGGAATTCCACAAATTCACAACACTCTGGGTGAAAACATTTTTTCTCACCTCGGTCTTAAATGGCCTCCCCTTTATTCTTAGACTGTGGCCCCTGGTTCGGAACTCGCCCAACATTGCGAACATTTTTCCTGCATCTAGCTTGTCCAGTCCTTTTATAATTTATAAGATCCCCCTCATCCTTCCAAACTCCAGTGAATACAAGCCTAGTCTTTTCAATCTTTCCTCATATGACAGTCCCGCTATCCCAGGGATCAATCTCGTGAGCCTACACTGCACTGCCTCAAACACAAGGATGTCCTTCCTCAAATTAGGAGACCAAAGCTGCACACAATACTCCAGATGTGGTCTCACCAGAACCCTATACAACTGCAGAAGAACCTCTCTACTCCTATACTGAAATCCTCTTGTTATGAAGGCCAACATTCCATTAGCTTTCTTCACTGCCTGTTGTACCTGCACGCCAACTTTCAGTGACCGGTGTACAAGGACACCCAGGTCTCGTAGTACCTCCCCCTTACCTAACCTAACCCCATTGAGATTATAATCTGCCCCCTTGTTTTTGCCACCAAAAGTGGATAACCTCACATTTATCTATATTATACTGCATCTGCCAAGCATCTGCCCACTCACTCAACCTGTCCAGGTCACCCTGCAACCTCCTAACATCCTCTTCACAGTTTACACTGCCACACAGCTTTGTGTCATCTGCAAATTTGCTAGTGTTGCTCCTAATTCCATCTTCCAAATCATTAATATATATGGTAAACAGTTGCGGCCCCAACACCGAGCCTTGCGGCCCTCCACTCGCCACTGCCTGCCATTCTGAAAAGGACCCGTTCACTTCTACTCTTCACTTCCTGTCTACCAACCAATTTTCTATCCACGTCAACACCCTACCCCCAATACCATGCACTCTAATTTTAGTCACCATTCTCCCGTGTGGGACCTTATCAAAGGTTTTCTGAAAGTCTAGATACACTACATCCACTGGCTCCCCTACATCCATTTTACTTGTCACATCCTAAAATAAAACTAGATGACTAGTCAAGCATGATTTTCCTTTCATAAATCCATGCTGACTTGGACTAATCATTTTACTGCTATCCAAATGCCCTATTATTAGGACTTCCGGTGGCGCTATGGAGGGCTAGGGAGCCACGCCAGCCAGCTCCTCCTGAAAAACGTTGAATTTACCGGGGAGAAAACGCCTACCTGCTGCCTGCTGCTTCGGTACCGGCTGCCGTGAGTGACGTCATCAGGCGCGCGACTTACAATGCCTATGCAGCGCAGCCCCCCTCCTGAAAAAACGAAATCTCGACCTACAAGACTTAAACCGGCAGAACCAGAACAAGGCCTGATGGAAGCCTCGGGAGCGGGTAGGACGCTATCCCAAGAAGATGTGTCGAAAAAAGCAAAGAAAAAAACAGAAGGTGAGGAACTCAGAAATTTTATTTCACAAGAAATTGCAGAACTGAAGAATGAACTTGTTAAAACTAATGGCGAATTAAAGAAAATGAATTTTAAAGAAGAAGTAAAAAAGATCAAGGAGGAGATGAAGGAGTTAAAATTTGAAATTAACTCCAAGGTTGTGGAATCATCTGAAAAATTGAAGAAGGAAATTGCCGCAGTACTGGTTGACCAAGCTAAAGCTACAACAAATGAAATAGATTTTAAAATCAGTAAGCTGGCAACTGAAATAGAAGAAAAGATGGAGCCAGTGGAAGAGACGCTGAATCAACAGTCGACAGCCATAAAGAGCCTTGAGGAGATAGCCGAAACAAGTGCTCAAACTATGAAAACACTCATCACAGAAAATCAACGTCTAACTACACTGCTGGGCAAAATAACTGATAAATGTACTGAATTGGAAGGCCGCCAAAGAAGGCAAAACCTGCGGATTGTGGGTATTCGAGAAGGGAGAGAGACGAACCAAGGAGCCAGAGAATTTACTGCAAATTTATTGCAAAACGTTTTGTCTCTGGACCATAAGCCTTTACTTGCTCGAGCTCATAGAGTGATGAGACGTCAGACACGACCCGATGCCCCTCCAAGGCAAATGATAATAAAAGTTCAATATGATCATGTTCTGGAGATGATGGCAAAAATTGTAAGAAGCAGAAATCTTACATATGAAGGTGATAAGATTAGTATTTATCGAGACTACCCAGCAGAGGTCTCCAGGAAAATAAATGTGTTTAAGGAGACTAAAAGAATCTTGAAGGAAGTAAAGAATTTGAAGTATAAGGTACCCAGCTACCTTAAGAGTTACCCACAACCAGAAAGAATATTTTTTTCACCAACCCTGCGGACGCACTGGACTTTGCCCAGAAGACTAAAGAGAGTGAGGAAGATTGAACAATATCTTTAAAATTCAACAACACCAAGGAATAAACTGACTTTGCCAGATTGGATGGAATAAAGGACTTGTTTAAGGAGGCTGGAGAAAGAAGCGGATTGGAAACTCTCCCATGGATACTAACATTTAGAATAGTAGCACTACTAATACAAATAACTAATAAATACTAACAATGCGCGGTATTACTATTAATCAGAAGTAATAATTATCATTAATGACTAATATTTAATTATAACTGAATTATCTAGAATTAGATAAATAATAATTATAATTGTGTAGAATATATAGTGAGATTTCATTCGTGCTTTTTCTCCCCCCCTTTTTTTTTATTCTCCTTCCTTTCCCCTATAGGGTTTTTTTTTTGATTCCCTTCCTTTTTTTTTATTACTATAGTAACTTAATATGTTTTAAATAAATGTATCTTCACATTCCTGACTAATGGAATCTGTATACTTCAGAATTTAATATCCCCGGTAAGAGACTGTTACGGTATAATAATCTTAAGAAATTAAGGAGCTGATAAGTTTTTTAACATCAACGACGGCAGTCTGTAGATATTTAGCCATGTTAGAATGGCTTTCACTAACTACACTAACTTTAGATGTAGTTTTTTCCACCTTTATACACATTACTAACCTCTTTATCTATCCTTTTTTTGGTAATATTATAATCTATCTTTATTATTTTAAACATGAATGGAGTTATAAATATATTCAAAGGAGATATATACGTGAGAGATACTCAAGGGTCTCGAAATTCGTCTATTTGGAGTTCTGGAGTAAGGTCGGGTCTGTCAAACTGAACCATTTGTTCTATTATAAACCCCCCTAAATAAAAGATGCAAGACTTAAACACGAATATGAGGAATGAAGAAATAACGTTCTGTAGTTGGAACGTTAAAGGCATTAACGAACCAGTAAAGAGAGGTAAAGTATTGGCACATTTAAAAGCACTAAAAATAGACGTAGCCTTTATCCAAGAGACACATCTAAAAAAAGATGCAGAGCATAGATTGAAAGCTAAATGGATAGATAAAGTATACCATTCCTCTTTTACACATAAATCTAGAGGTGTAGCAATATTATTCCGTAAAGGCACTGTATTTAAACACACATCAACAATAAATGACAGTGAAGCAGATATATTATTGTAATAGGAGAATTAAATGCACAAAAAATGATTTTTGTCAATATTTATGGACCAAACTTTGACAACCCATTGTTCTTCAAGAAAATATTTAATACTATCCCAGAATTAACACAACACAATTTAATAATTGGAGGAGATTTACATTGTACCCTTGATCCTTATCTAGATAGATCATCAAAGCAACGGAAAATCAAATCACATTCAAGTGATTTTCTGAATGCATATATAGATACTAGTAATATTAAAGACATTTGGAGAATAGAAAACCCAACTGGACGAGAATACTCATTTTATTCACCTGTACATAAAACATATTCAAGAATAGACTACTTTCTGGTAGACTCCAAACTTATTTCACTCACTTATAATTCAAAATACCATAATATTACAATCTCAGATCATGCACCTTTAACATTTAAGATCAAAATAAATGGTAAAATGGAAAAACAGAAACAGTGGAGACTTAACCCACAAATTTTAAAACACAAAGCAACTCAGAAATATATTACAGAACAGATTAAAACCTTCTTTGAAATAAACGATAAACCGGAAATATCTTCTTTTTCTATTATGGGAAACTTTTAAAGCTTTTACTCGTGGAATTATGATTTCTTCTCAAGCATTTTTTAACAAAGAGAATCGGAGGGAACAACAGACATTGGAAAAGGAGATTAAACAATTAGATACAGAGAACGCTGTTAACCCAACTATGATAAAACATAATAAAATTGCTGTATTGAAATACAAATTAAATAAAATATATTCAGATCAAGTGGTAAAACTCTATCAATATACCAAACAATTACAATTTGAACTTGGAGATAAACCCCAAAAATTATTTTCCCGTCAATTACGGAAACTGGAGGGAGAAAAAATAATTCATAGGATTAAATCAGGTAATGGCGAGCTGCTAGTAAATCCCAGAGATATTAATGAGAGATTTTTGCAATATCATAAAAACTTATATTCAGTTAAAACGGTAGAAAACCGGATAGGAGTAGAAGCATTTTTGAAAAAATGTAATTTAAAGGGGTTGGATTTAGAAAATAGAGAATCATTAAATGCTGAAATAACAGTAAAAGAAATCGAAGAATCTATTAAATCATTAAAAAATGGTAAAACTCCTGGACCGGATGGTATTGGTTCGGAATTTTACAAAACATTCAATGATTTGATTGCACCATGTTTAAAGAAAGTTTATGAACACATTTATACCCAACATAAATTACCAGAAACGTTAAATGAATCTATTATAACGCTTATACTAAAAATAGATAAAGATCTGGATGACCCAGGATCATATAGAGCTATAGCTCTTTTAAACACTGATCAAAAATACAAACTAAGATATTAGCACAATGACTAAGTTCAGTTATTAACAAATTAATTCATCCGGATCAAACAGGATTTATACCAAAACGATATTCTTCATATATTCTGAGACAATTATTCAATATTATATATTCGAAAAGAGGCAATAATAAAGACCTAGTAATTATTTCATTAGATGCGGAGAAGGCCTTTGACCAAGTGGAATGGCCTTACCTGTTTTCGGTTATGGAAACTTTTAAGTTGGGAGAGAAGTTTATATCATGGGTTAAATTAATATATGCGAATCCAACAGCTAGAATATTAACAAATCAAATGTTATCAACTAAATTTAATTCATCCCGAGGCTGTAGACAAGGTTGTCCTTTATCCCCACTACTGTTCGCACTTGCAATTGAACCATTAGCTCAAAGCGTGAGATTACATCCTGAAATATATGGGTACGAAACTAGAGATACTGAAAATAAAATCTCCTTATATGCTGATGATGTTTTACTTCATATTACAAAACCGGAAATTAGTATTTTAAATTTATTAAATTTATTAACTGAATTTGGTTCGTTTTCAGGATATAGTATTACTTGGAATAAAAGTGAACTCATGCCAATAAAGGTAAATAATCTACATACATTACAACAATATCCTTTTAAGATAGCAAAAGAAAAAATAAAATATCTTGGAATTCATGTAACAAAAAGATATGATTCTTTATTTAAAGCTAATTCCCACTATTACTGAATAAACTAAATAAGAATATTTTATATTGCAAAACATTACCTATCTCAATGTTAGGTAGAATTAATGCAATAAAAATTATCTTTCTTCCACAAATACTATATCTTTTCCAATTGATACCAATATACCTTCCTAAAAATTTTTTTTTTTTAAGTTGACTCTATAGTTACCAATTTATCTGGGAATATAAGAGTCATAGAATAAATAAAAAACACTTATGTAAATCAAAAATAAATGGAGGTCTAGCATTACCAAACTTTATGTTTTATTACTGGGCAGTTAGTATTAAAAATATGATTTTTTGGCTGGATGAATTAGATAAACAACCAAATTGGTTAAAAATGGAAAACAAAGATTGTACACCTTTTGACATTAGTACGATTGTATTCACCAATGCTAAACTAGCTAAGAAAACCTATAAAGGAAACCCTATAATAGAGTGGGATACGTATTTGGAAACAACTTAAGAAAACATTAAAATTGGAATGTATACCACTAGCTCTCTCCATTGTAAACAATGTCACATTTAAACCTTCAATGATGGATAAAGGTTTTTCACAATGGAAAAATTATGGAATTAATAGGATGGGTGATCTTTACAGGGAAAACTCCTTTCTTTCATTTCAAGAACTACAACAAATTTATGGATTACATTCAAAAGATTATTTTAGATATTTACAAATCAGAGACTTTGTAAAATCAAATACACAGGAAATTAGAAATAGAAAGGCAGACATTTTAGATGAATGTCTCAATAAACATCCAAATACAGAAAAATTGATATCATATATTTATAATATTTTATTAGAAAATGATGTACCAACGACAGAAACATATAGGCAATCATGGGAAAACGAATTAGGTCAAACCATTAGACTAGAAATATGGAATGAAAGTTTACAAAATATACATCATTGTTCGTTAAATGCTAGACACATCTTGATACAATTTAAAGTACTACATAGATTACATTATTCAAAATCAAAATTACATAGAATTTTTTCAAATATACCAGCCATATGTGATAAATGTCAATATTTAGAAGCTAATCTAACGCACTCATTCACAAACTGTATAAAAATTACGACTTTTTGGGCAGAAATTTTTAAGATAATCTCGAATGTTGTTAATACAAATTTGCTACCTGACTCAAAACTAATAATATTAGGAATATTAGAAACAGATCAATTAATAACAATAAATCAAATATGTTTTATTGATTACAGTTTAATAATTGGGAAAAAACTTATATTGAAATTTTAGAAGGGTCCTACATCCCCCCACAATTAAAATGTTGATCACTGAAATGTCGGAGACACTTAATTTTGAAAGATTAAGACTTGTCCTTCTGGGCAAGTTGGATCAATTCAGAGGGATATGGTCTCCATTTATTGAATATTTAAAGGGTCAAAGTGGTTCAGTGCGAGAACCTGACTGATGCCTGAACGAAGAAATAGACGAAGATTTACATATAATAACCCATGATATATCTCCAATGATGTACAAACTGCTTAATACTTCATTCATTTTTTTGAATTTTTATTTTTATTTTATTTTTCTCTTATATTTTCTATCTATATAAAAAATGAAAAATTCATAGAAGTAAAAATTAGAAATAACTTAATATTAATATTAATAACGTTAAGAATGTATATGACATGTATATTTTTATTTTGATATGTATTTACTTCTAATAAAAATATTTAACAAAAAATAAATGCCCTATTATTACCGCTTTAATAATTGACTCCGGCATCTTTCCCACCACCAAAGTCTGGCTAACTGGTCTGTAATTCCCTGTTTTCTCCCTCGCTCCCTTCGTGAAAAGTGGGATAACATTAGCTATCCTCCAATCCACAGGAACTCATCCAGAATCTATTGAACATTGGAAAATGATCACCAATGCATCCACTATTTCAAGGCCACCTCCCTGAGGACCCTGGGATGCAGTCCATCAGGCCCCAGGGATTTATTATCCTTCAGTCCCATTAGGCTACCCAATACTATTTCTCGCCTAATGAAAATTTCTTTCAGTCCCTCAACCCCCTTAGATCCTCTGTCCTCCAGTACTCCTGGGAGATTGTTTGTGTCTTCCTTAGTGAAGACAGATCTGAAGTTCAACTCTTCTGCCATTTCCTTGATCCCCATAATAATTTCACCCGTATCTGCCTTCAAGGGACCCACATTTGACTTTGCCACTCTTTTTCCCTTAACATATCTAAAGAAGCTTTTACTGTCCTTCTTTATATTCCTGGCCAGCTTCCCTTCGTACTTCATCTTTTCAGCCCGTATTGCCCATTTTGTTTCCTTCTGTTGTCCTATGAAATTTTCCCAATCCTCTGGCTTCCAGCTACTCTTTCCTGCGTTATACATCTTTTCTTATAGTTTTATTCTATCCCTATCTTCTCTTATCAGCCATGGTTGCCTCCTACTCCCCATAGAATCTTTCTTCCTTTTTGGAATGAAATGATCCTGTGTCTTCTGGATTATGCCCAGAAATTCCTGCCATTGCTGTTCCACCATCATTCCTGCTAGGGTCCCTTTCCAGTCTACCTTGGCCAGCTCCTCTCTCATGCCTTCATAATCCCCTTTGTTCAGCTGCATCACTGCCACTTCCGATTTAACCTTCTCCTAAAAATAATTGGTAATGATTTGGTAATTTTTTTCAGCAACTGCTCAAGAAAACATAATTACTGTATTTCTGCTTTATCAGTAGTCCATGCAACTGTTCACCCAGCTGAAAATTTGTATAACACAAATCGATTGAATGTCATGTGTACTTGTTTTTAATTCAAACTGATCAATGAATGTTGTTCAAATATTATCTTTTTGATGGTCCTATTTGCCAGAGCAGTACTCTAAATACCATTTTAATTAACTGATTTTGCAAATTAACTGATTTTTCTTCTCCCCACAATTGTACATCCCCTATTCCTTCACAAATCTGTACAGTCATTAAGACAGAAACCTATTGTTTTCGAAGTATCTATGAACCAAGCTTTATATTTAATGGGGCATAATGATGATTCATAGCAAAACAATTGTGAATACATGAAATATAGTCAAAGTGGCAAGTGACGCAGCATCACACAAGAACTTAATCTTTTGCTATTATTTTTTTTACTTTAACCAATTATGTAAACATAGATTGAAACATCCCTTTGCAGCAAAGATGGAATGCATACAGATTCATGTACCAATTACCAAAAAGCATCATGGCTTTAAAAATACAGTTTTAAGGACAGTTGTAAAAATACCAATTGAAATAGGTTATCCGTCTGCAGAAGTTTAAAATATTTTTTCAAAAGCTTATTCAATTAGGGAGAAATATATAATAACATTAGTAACACGAATTACATTTAAATAATTTTAAAAATAAAATGAGTTCAAATGTAGCACAATAAAATATATATATAAAGGCAAATTGAAATTACTAACCTTCCAAAATATACTGTCACCTTTATGAAATATAAATACTTATTTTTACAATTGCTTCGCCCCGCTGTGCGTACAAGTATGGTTCTTGTTTGTCTGATAATTCCAAGTGTGGACAGATGGCCAGGAGCCCCGCGTCTGCCTGTATGAAGGAGGCTTTGCTGTGTTCAGCTTAGCCTTTGGCAGATAAGCCCGAGTCAGACACAGTGAGCTCACAACCTCTTATCCAATCATTTAAATTACTTGTTCAAGAGTAGATCTGCCGAAATCTGATCAGTAAACGGCCAGAGGATAGAACACTACACAAATGAAGCTTCAAACTGACTGGAGTGACCACAAATGAACGAATATTTTGCAGCTGTGGTAATTCCAATGTGTCACTGAAAAAAAAGTGTTTTCAAATAGCCAAGTTTATAGGTAATGGGAAACCCTAAGAGAAATTTGTGTCAACTGTAATAGATGCTTCCTTGTTGTGGATGTTATTAGCTGGGAAAATGAGAAACATATAATAAACATCAGTTTACTTTTGCAAGTCTCTTTCCCTAAATCTATCATGTGATTTTTGTCAGTAGAAAATTTTTTCTTTTCTGAACATTAAAGCATTGAGTTCAACAATTAAACACATAAATAAATGAATCAACTCGGCCAAAACAGCAGATTTAATTGTAGCTCTGAACTGAAGTGCAACTAATTATGGGGTCCATGATATATATGTCACATTTTCCCCAACACTTGATTCTCCACAGCAAGGCAATAGCAGAAAATAAGCAGCCAGATAATAAAACATTCCATCTAACTGAAAATAAACCAGGTATCTTAGAATCATTATGAATTAAAATGTTGCATATTTTTTGATGAAATCTGTTCAGTATAGGGAAATGGTGCTGAAATGTTTATGAATGCAAGTTATACTATCATTTGCGGCAGACATGGAAAGCAGATTGAAGCAATGCATAATTAATAATAAAAATATGGTTTTCACATAACATCTATTCATTGATTATTGTTCTGGGCAATGTACATAATTTCTGGCTTGATCATCAACAACGACAGTATATATTTCCAACTTAATATTGCCAACAAATTACAAGTAATAGAAAATAACAATAGGTCCAGGAGTAACCATTCAAGCACATTGATTTGGATGCAAAATGCTGACATTTTAATGTTATTTTTGCACATTTTCATTCAAACTCTTGCACTTTTCAAACATAAGATTTTCCAAACGGCAATCGGGGAGCATTTTAAAATATTTCAATTGATTCTATTCAAAATAACGCCTCACAATATTTTTTATTTAACATGATGTAGTTCAATGAACATAGTGGAAAAAGTGAAAATGGCAAAAAACAAATTATCTTAATGTATGTTGTCTGTCAATGACCTGCCGTCTTGTAAATATCCAAAAAAATATTTTCTTATTATTTTAGCAGATAGTAGTCAGTTCATCAAAATATTGTTTTTAAATTCTGGAAATATGTTCACAATAAAAATAATAGTTTAAAAAAATCTGAATGTTTGCCAAGCAAATCTACAATTGACGACATTTGCAATGTTGATTACTATGTTGTACTCATGGCTTATATAGCAAGCTTACATTGTGGTGATTTTTAAACCTTAAGAGATGCCAGAAACACCATTTTCTTCAAACATAATTTTCTTTGACTCTATGGTAATTTTTAGCCAAATTGCACTCAATTGCAATCAACCAGAAAATGCAAACCACCAGATTCTTAATTAGAAACATAGAAAATAGGTGCAGGAGGAGACCATTCGGCCCTTCGAGCCAGCACCGTCATTCATTGTGATCATGGCTGATCGTCCGCTGTCAATAACCCGTGCCTGCCTTCTCCCCATATCCCTTGACTCCACTAGCCCCCAGATCTCTATCCAACTCTCTCTTAAATCCATCCAGTGATTTGGCATCCACTGCCCTCTGTGGCAGGGAATTCCATAAATTCACAACTCTTTGGGTAAAAAAGTTTTTCAAGCAAGATTTCCCTTTCATAAATCCCTCAATAATTCTGCATATTCACATGGCAAGTCTGTCTGGCTGTCTGTCTATCTATCTCCAAAACTCTCATCTTGTTTGTTAGTATGTCTGTCTGTCCATGTGATCCTGAAATTATGCCAAAACGGTACACAATAGTGCTACAATTTTTGGCCCACCTTACTCACCATTGCTCTGTGTTGTGTTGTATCAAGTTTTGTTCAGTTTGATGGTATATTTTACTTTACTGTCATTTTTAACTAAAAAAAATTTAAAACAGCGCCCCCACTTGCCGTTAGCAGTGTATGACATCACAATGTGATCTCATTTACATAAACTGCTCGTCAACAGTGTTCCACCCCACAATGACATCACAATGGGATCTCATTTACATTAAAAAAAACTCCCTTTTAAAAAACACAGCAGCGTTCCACCATTACATCACAATGGGATCTTATTTACATTTTAAAAACTCGCTGTTTCCGATAAAAGCGCGTTGGAAACAGACATGGACGCGCGGCTCCGGGCCCTGAGCTGGGGTTCGAGCCAGTGTGGGGTCCGGGGGCTGCTGCTTCGGGCCCGCAGGGAGGAGGAGAGGGGAAAGAAGTGGGAGGGTGAAGTGGAGGGGGAGGGAGTGCTGGGGGATGAGGGGGAATGAAGGAGGATAGGGGTAAGAAGAGGGATGGCGAGGTATTGGAGGAGGGGAGAGAGGGGGTGAGGGGAGAAGCAGACGAGGGTTGGTGAAGGGTGGGGAGAGGGAGAATAATGGAGGAAGGGAATAGGGGACTGAAGAGGGAGTGAGATGCATTCACATAGATCTTATTTTTTGCACGTTATTGCCATTTAAAACTTTTAAAAAGTCAGCCGTGCCTGCACAGTTGGGGGCTATGGGTGAAATATTGGGTGGAATATTGTGTTGGGGACCAGCCCTCCCGTGTGACACTTGGTCAAATATGTGTGTGTGTGTGTATATATATATATATATTTATATGTATGTATTAATAAATATATGTGTGTGTGTGTGTGTGTATATACACACACACACACACACACACACACACATATATATATATATATATATATATATATATATATATATATATATATATATATATATATATATAAAATATATAAAATATATATATATATATACACATATACATATATATATATATTTCTTTCCACTTCCAAACAAAAATCTGGTTCGATTATTCAGCGTATGATCAACCTCGGTGAGACCAAGCGCAGACTTGACGATCGCTTCGCACAACACCTCCACTCAGTTTGAAATAACCAACCTGATCTCCCGGTGGCTCAGCACTTCAACTCCCCCTCCCATTCTGAATCCGACATTTCCTTTGTCTTTGCCTCCTCCATGGCCAGAGTGAGGCTCACCGCAAATTGGAGGAACAGCACCTCATATATCACTTGGGAAGTTTACACCCCAGCGGTATGAACAGTGGCTTCTCCAATTTCAGGTAGTCCTTGCCTTTTCCCTCCTTCCCCTCCCATTCCCAGCTCTCCTACAGCCTCCTGTCTCCGCCTCTTCCTTTCTTTTTCCCGCCCACCCCACACATCAGTCTGAAGAAGGGTATCGACCCGGAATGTGGTCTATTCCTTCGCTCCATAGATGCTGCCTCACCCGCTAATTTTCTCCAGTATTTTTGTCTACCACCCATTCACACAAGTTTTGTTATCCCACTTTCCTCACCCACACCCTACACATTAGGGGCAATTTTACAGAGACAAGTTAACCTACAAAGCCAATGCAACTTGGGATGTGGGAGGAAACCCACACGCTTGCCGGGAGAATGTGCAAATTCAACACAGACAGTGCCCAAGGAGTGGATCGAACACAGATCTCTGGCATGTGAGGCAGCAAGTCTACCAGCTGTGTTTTCCAACACACAAAAAAATTATACGTTGATAACTTTGGTTACTAAAAAAAATAACTATCCATTTTCAGTCATTTATCCCTAAGTGTCCCCCTTTACAGCTAATGTATGGTTTAATTCAGTTCAAGACTATGGGGCAGTACATTGGACATAAAGTTGTTGCCTAAAAGTGCCAGAGGCCCGGAATTGATCCTGAATATGGGTGCTGTCTGTATGGAGTTTGTTCCTTTTCCCTTTGATCGCATGGGCTTTCTCCGGGTGCTCGTTTCCTTCCACATTCCAAAGGTGTGCAGGTACCTTTTTCAGACCCAACCCAAAACGTAATATTTTCCTTTTATTCAGAGATTCTGTCTGACCTATTGAGTTACTCCAGTTTTTTGTGTCTATCTTCGGTTTAAACCAGCATCTGCAGTTACTTCCTACACACACGATACTATACGATAGAACTTTATTAATCCCAGGAGGGAAATTGTGTGTGTGTGGGTATATATATTATAAACACAGATACATACATATACATATATATTTATAAAGTTATATATTCATAGTGGCTGAATGGGAGATGCCAGAGAGTAATGGTGGATGGCTGTTTGTCAGGTTGGAAGCCGGTGACGAGTGGGTGCCTCAGGGATCTGTGTTGGGTCCACTGTTGTTTGTCATGTACATCAATGATCTAGATGATGGGGTGGAAAATTGGATAAGTAAGTATGCAGATGATACTAAGATAGGTGGTGCTGTGGATAATGAAGTAGATTTTCAAAGTCTACAGAGAGATTTGGGCCATTTGGAAGAGTGGGCTGAAAGATGGCAGATGGAGTTTAATGCTGATAAATGTGAGGTGCTACATCTTGGCAGGACAAATCAAAATAGGACGTACATGGTAAATGGTAAGGAATTGAGGAATGCTGTGGAACAGAGGGATCTCGGAATAACTGTGCATAGTTCCCTGAAGGTGGAATCGCATGTAGATAGGGTGGTAAAGAAAGCTTTTGGTGTGCTGGCCTTTATAAATCAGAACATTGAATATAGGAGTAGGGAAGTAATGTTAAAATTGTACAAGGCATTGGTGAGACCAATTCTGGAGTATGGTGTACAATTTTGGTTGCCTAACTATAGGAAGGATGTCAACAAAATAGAGAGGTACAGAGGAGATTTACTAAATGTTGCCTGGGTTCCAGCAACTAAGTTACAGAGAAAGGTTGAACAAGTTAGGTCTTTATTCTTTGGAGCGCAGAAGGTTAAGGGGGGACTTGATTGAGGTCTTTAAAATGATGAAAGGGATAGACAGAGTTGACGTGGATAAGCTTTTCCCATTGAGGGTAGGGAAGATTCAAACAAGAGGGCATGACATGAGAATTAAGGGACAGAAGTTTAGGGGTAACATGAGGGGGAACTTCTTTACTCAGAGAGTGGTGGCTGTGTGGAATGATCTTCCTGCAGAAGTGGTGGAGGCAGGATAGATTTTAACATTTAAAAGTAAAGTGGATAGGTATATGGACGGGAAGGGAATGGAGGGGTATGGTCTGAGTGCAGGTAGATGGGACTAGGGGAAAATAAATGGTCGGCACGGACTGGAAGGGCCGAGAAGGCCTGTTTCCGTGCTGTAATTGTTATATGGTTATATAAATATACACTGTTTTGTTGTCTCGTTTAAAAAAAAAACAGGCAACATAATTAAGAATTCACTTGCCTGATAAGGAACAAAGATGTGTTTTGTTTATTCAGCACTTGGACAACTCAAAATGATTGACTTTAGAATTGTGAGAGCCTTGGGTTAGAACAAAGGCTTCCTTTAGGAGATTGATGGAAAATTAGTATAAAAGAAGGGCAAAAGTAGCGACAACCCGGGAAAAACCATCACAAGGAGAGTTCCGAGTTCGAAGCTCAGAAAAGACTACCTCCTACTAACAGAGTGAATCTGGCCAATTCATTCATACGGGTTTTGTGATTTTGTTTAAGAAGTGATAAGTTGAAATAGCAAAGTAAATGAAAAGTTATTACAAGTCAATTGTTTGCATGCATGTTTAAAGTTATTCGATTGTTAATAAAGATTAAGTTGTACTAACCTAAACCTTGGAATCACAGATGTGCCGAACAACAGTGATCGTAGAGGGACTGGGCGGGAATTTAGCGGGGAAGACAGACTCTAAGGATTCAAAGGTCGTCCATACGCCCTCCTGACTGCACATCAGAACCGCCAGACCCTTATCCAGGTTGCCTACCTAGCTCTTGGATGGAGTCCAGAAACAATACAATAATGGGCGTGTGCCCAGATTGGGAACAAGTGCTCCATGAGTACCTAGATCATAAATGGCCTATGTGCGTCGAATTTGCAGATAAAATATTAGTGGCTCCGGGAAACGTAGGACAGAAGTATTGGGAAGAAGCCAGGAAAAGTCAAGCGAAACAAGCCTCAAAGCTTTGTAAGGCTACAGCAATAACAAGTGGTCTGAGTGTTATGGGAGAAAGAAATTGAGAATTCAAAGTTGAAAAAGGAATTAGAAATTATAAAACAAGAAGCACAAGAGAATCAGCTGCAGTTAAAGAAGGAATTGGAAGGAGCATAAAATAATCAGCTCCATTTAAAACAGGAATTAGAAGCCGTAAAACATGGAGTCAGTTACGTGAGAAGGTAACAGAGGGGGAACAGAATAATCAGCTGCATGATGCAAGTTCAAACGCAGTTTGAACAGACTTATCAGGAAAAGGAGAGAACAGTCAATATGGGCGAGACTGCTAAGCAAGAGACTGCAGCCGCAGCAGACAAATGCACAAACCTGCAGGCAGCAATAAAAGTCCTTCATCCAGGTAGGAAGGGAAGATAGATAAAAATACACTATTGATGCTCCTGAACACATCATCAGTGATGTCACCTGGTGTCATTGGGTGTTTCGAGTCTTTCAACATCAGACTCCCTCACCCAGGTGACCCAGCCGTGGTTGATCAGACCACGACGTGTTCAGGTGGCATTCGCCCCTCCCCATGGACCTCCTCTCCTGATCCAGAGCCACCTCAAGGCTTTCTTCGCTACTTCTGTGGTGTTCTTAATGGCGCTTCTCCTCTCCATTGAAGCCCAGTGCGCTTAAGGCTTTGTAAAGCGATTGCCCTGCAAACCCCTTGCAGCCAACCTCGATGAGCAAACACCTTGCCTTCCAGCCCTGCTTACGGCAGTCTATGACCAGCTCTTCGTACTTTGTCTTCTTCCACTCGTGGGCCTCATCCAGACGGTCCTCCCACAGCTCTGTTAGTTCCAACAAGACGATGTTTTTGGTCACCTCCGAGACCAGGGGTATGTCTGGCCTCAGGGTGGTTGTGGCAATAAAAAACAGCTGATGTCAAGTGCCAATATGAAATTGACAAGTTAAAGTTGTAGCTCTCAGTTCGAAGAGGTATGATGTGCACCTTCGAAACTTCTAATTGAAGGGGAAAGTGAAGTAGATTGGGGAGAATTGGGTGAGATAGCCCGGAGATATGGAGAGAGAAATGGAGAATCGGAGTGGGATTTGGGACCACCGACCCCCTGGAATGGAACTCAGTGCGTCATTCCATCCGCACCCGACAGTGCTAGAGACTATTAGTCGGCATGTAACTGTATTCATCAATCAAACATGACAGTGGCTGGATGAAGGGTGAAGTGGTTGTTGACGGCCCCGACAAAACCACAGAAACAGTATGGGTTCCCAAAACTAGCAGAAGGGGAAATCTCACAGGTAATAAGAATAATTCAGTTTAAGAATAAGGAGTAAGGCATTTGAAACGGAGTTGAGGAAACACTTTTTCACACAGAGAGTTGTGAGTCTGTGGAATTATCTGCCTCAGAGGGCAGTGGAGGCCGGTTCTCTGGATACTTTCAAGAGAGAGCTTGATAGGGCTCTTAAAGATAGCAGAGTCAGGGGATATGGGGTGAAGGCAGGAACGGGGTACTGAATGTGGATGTTCAGCCATGATCACATTGAATGGCAGTGCTGGCTCGAAGGGCCGAATGTCCTACTCCTGCACTTATTGTCTATTGTAATAACCAGCTTGTTATAACAAGGAGTGCTGCGCCCAGTGGTATCAACCAATAACTCACCTATTTGGCCAGTTAGGAAGTCAGATGGTTCTTGGCAGTTAACGATCGATTACCGGTTGAATAAAATCACTCCACTGACTGCACCTACGATAGCAACCGGTCCTGAAACAATGATACGGCAAACCCCACAGGCTCCGTCTTAGACATCAGTAATGGATTCTGGTCTGAAGCTGGAATGCCAATATAAATGTGCCTTCACATTTCAGGGGCAACAGTATACCTGGACTTGTTTGCCCTCAGGATTTCATAACTCTCCCTCAATTTTCCAAAGTTGGCACACAGGCTTAATAGTTTCTCACAACCAGAGTGTCAAATTGAATATGTGGATGATCTGCTACTTCAAACAAACACCAGGGAAGAACACCTTCAACTCCTCAGTGAACTGTTAGCTTTACTGACTTCTCTGGAACTTAAAGTTAATCCTAAAAAAGTCCAGATTTGAAGCCAAGAGTAACATATTTGGTACGATAGTAAGTTATGGGAAAAGGGAGATTGAAAGGAAATGCATCAAAACAATTTTGCAACTACCTCTCCATATAAATATGAAATCACTCAAATTCTTCCGAGGATTGGTTGGGTATTGCAGAAACCATATTGATGGTTTTTCCACCAAAGCCTCCCCATGTCGGGGCATTTGAAAAAGGATGCTCCATGGGTATGGACCGAACAGCACACTTAGGCTGTCAGGGGCCTAAATAGACAATAGACAGGTGCAAGAGTAGGCCATTTGGCCCTTCGAGCCAACACCACCATTCAATGTGATCATGGCTGTTCATCCCCAATCAGTACCCCATTCCTGCCTTCTCCCCATATCCCCTGACTCTGTTATTTTTAAGAGCCCTGTCTAGCTCTCCCTTGAAAGCATCCAGAGAACCTGCCTCCACCGCCCTCTGAGACAGAGAATTCCACAAACTCACCACTCTCTGTGAGAAAAGGTGTTTCCTCGTCTCCGTGCTAAATGGCTTACTCCTTATTCTTAAACTGTGGCAGTGGAGTGATTAAAGCAAGCCCTGGCCAAGGCCCCAGCTTTGCAGGTATAAGACCCAACCCTGACTTTTGCACTAGAAATTACAACAAACATTTTAACTATCTCAACGGTCCTCTTGCAGGAACACCACAGAAGACTTGGACCAGTTGCATATGTAGTGGCAGATTATTATATCGTTCAAGGAATTATATCGTTCCACTGTGATGGAAGACATGGGTAAGGAGATAGCTTAGTTACGCTTGTGAGCTCGCCACGAGACATTCAATGCCGTCGAAGGATAAATCTTCAAAACAGTCTCTTGATTAATAGTTTCTTTATTGTCATAGTAAAAACAGTAAGATATTCATCCAAACTTCTTCTTGTTCAAGTACATTTTGATCTTACTCGTAGTCAAACTCGTGCCTTCCCCATGCCTCCTCCAAACTAAACTAAAAACCCACGTGTCTGCATGAAAAACCCCAGCCACAAACACGCCTCCAACTAAGTAATAAATCCCACCCACATAATTACAGGCAGATAAAATTTAAAGGTAACTGGTTAGAATTTATAACATACTGAGTTAAGCTAAATGGCTACTACATATCAGCCCCTAATTGGTCTGAGCATATAACAAGGCAATTACTAATAGACATCAAAAAGGTAGCTATAGAGGCTTAACATATCAAAAAGAAAAAATAGCAAGCATTATATATCCACATTCAGACTTCTTCAGCGATTCTTTCATCTTCACCTTCGCCTTCTAGAAGCAAGCATAACTTGGTTATTGGTCTTATTAAAACATTGTTCTTAGTTTGAAGTCGTTCCGTGCTCACCAAACCCTTAACATCAGGCATGATACCCAGTATATAGTCCAAAACACAAATGGCCAACGTTTTGACAGCATGAAACTTCTTCATCCATGTCCGATCAACTCATGGATATGTTGTAACAAAAATTTACATAGAAACATAGAAAATAGGTGCAGGGGGAGGCCATTCGGTCATACGAGCCAGCACCATCATTCATTGTGATCATGGCTGATCGTCCCCAATCAATAACCTGTGCGTACCTTAGTCTCATATCCCTTGATTTCACTAGCCGCTAGAGCTCTAACTCTCTCTTAAATCCATCCAGTGATTTAGCCTCCACTGCCCTCTGTGGCAGGGAATTCCACAAATTCACAACTCTCTGGGTGAAAAAGTATTTTCTCACCTCAGTCTTAAATGGCCTCCCCTTTATTCTAAGAGTATGGCCCCTGGTTCTGGACTCGCCCAACATTGGGAACATTTTTCCTGCATCTAGCTTGTCCAGTCCTTTTATAATTTTATATGTTTCAAAAAGTTAATACAAGCCTAGTCTTTTCAATCTTTCCTCATATGACAGTCCCGCCATCCCAGGGATCAATCTCTTGAACCTACACTGCACTGCCTCAATCACAAGAATGTACTTCCTCAAATTATGATGAAAGTTGAAGGTTAGGTTGAAGTATGAAAATCCTTCGAGAGAATAATAGGATGTTTAACCCCTTCAGGCATTGCCAATCGATTTAGGTGACCACCCATTCTCAGAAGTCCTTCCTACAATACTGGATCATGTTTGTACAATTGCTGTTTCTTGTGACACCATGTACTCCACCCTCTAAAGTCGATATTTCTTCTTTGTATTTCTGTCTTTGACAGAGATAATCGCGTCTTCCGCTTTGAGGAGATCATCAGCATGTAAATCCTGTACACCGTATGATGCATTAAAAAGTTGCATCTTCTTTTCAACCTTTCAGTATTTCAAAGATACCTTCAACAATCTCTTTCCTTTTTTCAAGCAAACGGCAATAACCTTGTTCTTAGTTTAAGAAACAAAGCTACCAGTGTCACCAACTTATTCCATGATGAAAAGTGGGTAATTAAATCATTTGTTGTCTTTGATGAATCTTTAGCAATAACGGTCACTGTGAGGTTTTGTTTAATTTCTGGATCATTAGCAGAGATTTCAAATCCCAACTCAGGTTTTGGCCATTCTCTGTCCAGCTTACAGGGAACCTCTGGCCCATTGATCCATCTCTTATTGCTTAAGAAGTGGTCTGCTGTCAGTCCTCTAGAAGCTTCATCCGCATAATTTTCTTTTGTGTAGGCTTGTAGGCTTCATGCACTTTGAATTCTGAGATCTGCTAACCACTCTGTCCATCGGTGAGAAGACGTTTGTGTTATACTCTCATCCCATCCAAGTTTTTTCTAACAAAGATCCTGCAAAATCAACTTGGCTGGCAGTGTAAACGTGCAAGAAATCCCAAAGGGTCGTAAGCGGAACCAATCATGGATACTCTTCTAGTACATGGTCGCTCTTGAATCGAGATTCTGAACACATCTGTTTCAATACACCAGTGCAGTTTCCATTGGCAAATTGTCTTTGTCCAAATCCAACTCCCTGGCCTCTTTGGCTCTATCATCTGGTGGAATGCTTAACAATAGCACACGACTGTTGCTGATCCACTTGGACAGCGTGAATCCTCCCTGATTGCAGAGGAAAGTCAGATGTTTTACCATTTCAATTGCTTCCTGCTCAGTAGACATGGATTTTAATCAATCATCCACATAGAAATTATTCTTCACAGTGGTTATCACTTCTTCTGGAAAGTGAGCTTTATTGTCCTCTGCAGTCGTCTTTAATGCAAAGTTTGCACAACTTGGTGATGACACTGCTCCAAAGCGATGTACCTTCATCTGGTATTCAACAAGACCTTGTTGTGCATCCCCTTCAGGCCTCCATAAGAATTGCAGGTAGTCAAGTGTTTTACTGATACTTTGACTTGATGAAACATCACTTTAATATCAGCCATCAAAGCAATTGGCTCTTGTCTGAATTTAATGAGAACTCCAATGAGTGAGTTGGTAAGGTTTGGACCTTGCAGCAGTTGACAGTTAAGTGATGTTCCTTTGAAAATTGCAGCACAGTCAAAGACCGCCCTAAAGGTCCCTTTCTTCAAGCAATACACCCCATGGTGCGGAATGTACAAAAGCTCTCCATCATATCAATTCAGTTGGTTTGTTGGTACCAATTCCGCATAATCATTGTCAATCATATTCTTAAGGAAAGACGTATATTCCTCATGAAATTTCGTATTCTTGCCAAACTTGTGTTTCAGATTCTGGGTGCATTGCTCTGCCACACGACGATTATTCGGCAAACTAACACTTTTGTGTTTGAAAGGCAAGTCCAGACAATAGTGTCCATCTATCATCTTTATTGAGTAGTTCATAATATCCAAGAACTTTAACTCTTCCCAGGACATTTCTTCAGATTCCTTACTGGTATTTTCATTAAAGTCATGATTGTATTGCTTGATCAATAGCTTTTCTAATTTAGCAGTAGATATTTGATTATTAGCAGCGGCAGGGTAGTTCTTCCGGTTCCCGCTTTCGTTGCTCCTTCTCAAGGTGCCATGGGGGTGGGAGATTGCAACCTTCACATGATCCGCCCAGTTTCGACGAATGCAATCAACCTGGCGTGCACAATCAAGTAAGATCAAATAGAACAAGTTGTCCTACAACTTTAGGCTGTGAACGCCATACGCAAGAAGACGAAGGAGCCATAGATAACCCATCCGAGTAAGGTTTTCACAGCAACCGGTTCATCACCTCGGCTCCTCACAATCTGTATACCTTCCAAAGCCTTCAAAGCATTCGTTCCGGTAAGGAGGTCAATACCAGAATTTAATTTAGATATTTTGACATCCTTCAAGTAAGGCCATTGTCTAAAGTCCTCATGTCTGGGTTATATTTTGATGACAAACAGGCATGGTTTCATGTGTAAACACTTCAGATATTGGTATAAAATTGTCTTCATCCAGACTAGATACTTCCATACTTGTATTGTAATGACTAATGGGCCTGTCCTACAAGCATGCAACTCTATGTGATGAACGCAATCAAACTAGAAGCGGTGGCCGCGCGGAGGTCGGTTGATCTCCTGTACAGCGCCGTTCCCACCAGCATGCGCCTGCATGCGGCAAGCGCGACCAAACTTCCGTTCCGAGCTTCCGGTGCTCGATGCGTCGCTCGCTCTTAGCCGCAGGCAACCGGCTTGCTTCTGAATCCTCTCTCTCTCCCTCCTCTTCCTCCCCATCTCTCGCTCCCCCTTTCCCTCTCCCCCAACCTCCCTCCCATAAACCCCCTTCTACCCCTACCCTACTCTCCCTTCTCAGCCCCCCCTCTCCCTCTCTCACCCCTCCTCTCCTCCCATCTCTCTCCCCACCACCCCGCTCTCCCTCTTGCCCTTGAAGGGGGGTAGTTAGCGTGTGTGGAGGTGGTGACGCTGCATGCCGCCCCCACACCCCCGCTGTGCTGCTGACCAAAGATCCAGAGGGAGTAATGGCCACCTTCTCATGGGAGGAGAGAGAGGGGGGGGGTGAGAGGGGTAGAGGGGAGAAGGGGGTTTTGGGGAGGGAGGGAGGGGGAGTGGGAGGGGGAGAGAGAGCATCTGCTTTAATCGAGAGCGGGGGGGGGGTGCCGCGAGCAAGGGCATTGTGAGGTCCGCAGCTGCTGCAGTAGTTTGTTTTTTTTTTAAAGTCAGTTTTATGAACAATTTTATTGAAAACGTGGGGACATAAATGACCACATTTACAGAGGAGTAGATTTCTGAAATCATAAGTTAAATCCTTACCGAAATATGTAAAAATCTCCTTGTTTTTGCGTCTGGTTTTCGAGGAAATACCTTTCAAAGGCAAAATGATACACACCCACAGTTTTAAAAGTATATAGAGATGAGGGGGAGGGGGAGGGGGGAAGAGAAGAGGCGGAGAAGGGGGGGAGAAAAAGGGAGGGGGGAGCAGTGCTGCGAGCAAGGGCATTGTGACATCCTCAGCTATTGTTTGAAGGGGGGTAGGGGAGGGGAGGTTGGGGGGAGTAGAGGGGGAGGAGGGGGTGATGGGGAGTGGAGGGGAGTGGAGGGGAGGAGTTGTTAGCGAACTGAACTAAATGTGGAATTAATCCATTAACGGAGTGACTCTGCTGGTGGATTGGAAGATTTCCCTGCCTTCCCTCTGGCTCAAGGCAAAGATCGGCTATTCCCCTGCTGTATTTCGGAGCATGGCGAAAAGCAGCGGTGGAAGAGGCGATCTGTGTCTTGAGCAAGCGTGATAGAGCCGAGCCGGGCGGGGGGGGGGGGGGGGGGGGGGGGAGTGGAGGAAGTGAAATTGGAAGCCGAATCCGCAGGGAAAATTGGCTGCGGGGAATACAAATGGCGGCGTTTTTGGAGGAGAGCGGGCTGCAGCAGCTGCCATTATGGTGTCTGGCCAGCAGGACGCCACAAAATGAGTGAGTGTGTGTGTGTGAGGGGTGGTGAAGGATTTTATTTTTTAAAGTGTACATAAAAATGTCAAAATGTAATGAGTGAATGGGTGAATGTAAAAGTGTAATGTGTAACTAAATGGAAAATATCTTGGGGTTTGAAAGTGTGGTTATGGCGGACCATGCAATCAAAGGGCAAATCTGACATACACCCACACACCCGGTCGGCAGACACACACACACACACACACACACAGAGTTTTAATAGTATACTGGACCAAGTGCAGACCCGTCGGGTCTGGTCCCCGAACGTGCTTCAGTCGCGAAAATCAGCCGCGGGGGAAAAAAATGGCAGCGTTTTTGAGGCGAGCGAGCTGCAGCAGTTATGGTGCCTAGCCAGCAGGAGGCTGCAAAATGAGTGAGTGCTGCAGCAGCTGCCGTTATGGTGTGTGGCCAGCAGGCGGCCACAAAATGAGTGAGTGTGTGTGTGTGTGTGTGTGGGGGGGGGGGGAAGGATTTTATGTTAAAAAGTGTACATAAAAATGTCTAAATGTAATGAGAAGTGCATTTCCGGTGAAAGAAGGACGGAAGGACGGAAGGACGGAAGGGAAACTCAATATATTTTCTGGCAAAACCTTGGAAAAAGTTCCTATTTGTCTTTATGATATTCAAATCAACCAGAAAAACCTTACACAGTTGTTTGTTTTTTTTACTTAAAATGTAAACCTTATCTGATTAACAAGATTAAACATATATTGCTTTGTATACTAAATGGAGCAACATTCGCTTCCCTGACATAAATGTTCTATTTAGTGTTAATCAATAATAGCAAATTCCACAATTAGAGAACTGTTGAACAATCTTTACCATCTATTATCTCCATGGCACTGGGGAACTGGTCTTTTGCTGAGCTCCATACACTGACTCAACAAGCTAACATTATGAGGGATGGAAATTAAAAATGCAAACCATTCAGTCACTCATAAGCAGCTGCAAAGTCTTCAAGCACAATGAATACTGACTTAATCAGGAATATAGTCTGAACAAATATTGCCCAAATCGAATAAATATAAATAAACATTGGGTTTTTTCCAAATTAACTAATGGTGTTGTATTTCTTCCTTCAAATTTTGCATGAGCATAGGTGATGTTACATAGAAACATAGAAAATAGGTGCAGGAGTA